>JAENHJ010000057.1:1200000-2400000 GCA_025330945.1 Mucuna pruriens | reverse complement strand
AATATCATTAAAACTTGAATGTACAAGTCAAGATTTTTATTTATATATCATGAATAAGACATGAACCTCGTGGCATCTTACAAAAACCTTTGTATGAAGTAACTTGTTGAAGCATGGACATCAAGGACCTGCAATGTACAATGTAACTAGTTATATTTCATAGTGTATGTACACGTGTGTTTGTGTACATACAATTATATATACAGGTATATAATAACTGGCCATGGAGTAATTATATACATGTGTATATATGCCCGCATGCATGGCTGCTGGATCGAAGAGAGTAAATTGTTACTTTATATAGTGAATAATATATAAACAGATGTACATAAATTTGACTCAATTTAAATCTCTAAAAACAATTAATGCATTACGTACCCCAGTTGCAATTTCTTAGATTTCAATAGATGTAAGCATGACTGCATCTCCTGTTGAAGAAAATGGCTCCCACCAGAACTCCCCAAAATCCCACGGCAAATCCAATTCCCAGACCCATGTAGAACCACGAATATACTTCAGATTTATCATTATCATCATTATTTTCTTCTCCCATGGGTTTTGTATCGTTGGATTTTTCATCTTGTGCACATATCTTTGTAAGTGGAGGTCCACAGAGGTAAGAATTGCCTATATAGCTAAGGTTTGTAGAACCAAGTTGGGTCCCTGATGGAATTTTGCCCACAAAATTGTTGAATGACAGATTCAAGACCGAAAGATAGTGCAAGCCAGACAAAGACTGAGGAATTTCTCCTGAGAAATTATTTCCTGAGAGATCAATGGACTCCAATTGTTCCAAGTTCCCAATATCTTGTGGTATGGTTCCCATGAATTGATTATGGGACAAATTCAAGGACTGTAATCCAGTGAGCATAAACATCTCTAAAGGCACACTTCCAGACAAGTTGTTACTCGACAGATCAATCACATTCATCAGATCAACATATGATAACTCATTGCCTTTTATAAGCATTCGAATGCTACTCACAATGGTCATTCTAAAACTTGGAAAATTAAGGATAAAGCCAATTCTACGAGTTGAAGCATAATTAGAAAGCATGGCTGTCATGTTATGTAAACAATTCGGTATCGATCCTGATAATCTATTACTTGCAAAATCCATCACGATTAAAGAATGAAATTGGCATAGGTGCATGGGAATATTGCCACTGAATTCATTGGATCTCAATTTAAGACCTTTAACACTCTCTCCCAACCAACTTGGTATAACTCCAGAAAGATTATTGTGACCAAGATCAAGTATCCAAAGATTCTTGCAGTTTTTTAGTGATAAAGGTACCTCTCCGAACAACTTATTGCTTTCCAGAAACAAAAAATGAAGGTTAGACAAGGAGCCCATTGAGTCAGGAATCTTGCTTGTTAGGTTGTTGTATCCTAAATTAATATGAACCAACGATTTCCAATTATTCCAACAATCTGTGAGATCTCCGGACAAATGATTATAACTCATGGCCAAGTACACTAAATTGCTTTTATCTGTCATATTGTGACACAAGAGAGGAGAAATGGATCCTGACAATGAGTTACTACGTAAGTTTAAAACAACCACTTCTGGTGATATACGAGGCATGCTACCTCTTAAATTATTGGAAACTAACCAAACAAATTTTGAGCTTAGCAACACATTTGATATGTCCCCATCGATCGTGTTGTTTTCCAAAGAAATAAATTCAAGTTGAGTAGCAAAGTTCCAAAACTTGTCAAGAGGTTCAAATGAAGCAGTTGAGTCTGAAATGGTTAGATATTTTAGAGAACTTTGTGTGAATAGCCATGTGGGAAGGTTGTCTCTCACATAGCCCAATCTAATACGTAAAAGTTGAAATGGAGGGACCCATTTAGGATCAAAATCAAAGATCAAAGAAGGAGAACTCATGGAAAACTGCTTCAAATTTGAAGAGGAAAGTAAATTTCTTTCGGACACAATTCCAGTCAAGGAATTTCCAGCAACTCTAAGGGTCTCCAAGTTGAAGAGTTGCCCGAGATTGTCTGGAAGATTTCCACTCAACTCATTTGACTCGAGTATCAATTCAATCAAGGATGATAAATTTCCCAAACTTGTGGGGACGGGACCAGATAAAAAATTAACAGAAAGATCAAGTTGTTGTAGTTGTTCAAGTTGTCCTACCCAATTTGGAATGGATCCTTTGAGATAATTATTAGATAAAACCAAGGACTTCAGACTTCTAAAATTTGGCAATGTTTTAGGTAGTTGGCTATGTATCTGATTGTTGCTAAGGTCGATATGAGATATATCACAACTAAGATTGAACAACCAACTAGGCAACTCGGATACAAAATCATTGTGAGCGAGATTTAGAACTTGAAGTGAAGTAAAATTAGCATATTGAAGATATGGATAGATGTTTTCAAGTTGACATGTCTCCAAGTGTAACTCTAAAAGTGAAGGGAGCATGGTGACTGATTGAAGCCAATCAATTTCCTTGCGAAGATGAACACCACCGAGGTTAAGATATTGCAATGAGGAAAGACGTGAAATCCAATGAAAATTATCAACGAGAAGATCATAATTAAATGATAAATCAAGATAATGAAGGTTGGTGGAGTTTCCACACAAATAGGAAGGGTTACCTCTTGACAAGTCATTGCATTTCTGGCTACCCATTGAATAATTATATTGGATAGACTTAAAGTGATTGTTGCTCAAATTCAAGTAGCTCAAAAATTCAAGTTCCAGAAAAGTGAGGCTGAGTTCACCTGAGAGGCAGTGTGATTTGTCGTCCTTGTCTCCGTAATAAACAAATTTGGGTTGATTTGTATGACAAGGGAGATTGAGCTCTGTAACTCTAGATGTGATATTATCACACTTGACTCCTGTCCATTGACAACAATCTAACATTGGGAACCATGAGGAGAGCATGCCTAAAGGATCTATGAGTCCATGTTTGAAGCGTAGGAGTGTGTTCATGTCCTTCTCGTTGCAATGAATCTTAAAACTACACATGACAGAGTTGAACATAATTGTACATAGTAAGTAAAGTAAAAGAAATTTAATACTCGAGGGGGAGGCATCCATGTTTAAGCAAGATGAGTTGATGATGGGAAGGCATACAATCAAGTACAAGTATTTATAAGGTTCAAGTAAATCTTCCATGTATAAATGTGGACAGTGGAAATTAAATAATTAATTAATTAATCCCGTGGCACATGGAGTGGGGTTGAAAGAGGAAACACTCAAGGGACCATCCACTCTTCAAAAATATGCTTCATTTCCTGCATATCCCTTCTTCCGTCTCTATCCTTCATATTCTGAATCAATGGACCATCTAATTTCTCCACTATTTCATCTCTCATAGTTTTTTGTTTTTTTGTTTTACAACCAGCTGCTATCGGAACTCCTAATATGTCACGTTTTATGTGCTCTGTCCCTTCAATATGTGACACTGACGTTGAATAATTTTGTGTATGTTTAAAATAATAATAGAAGTTTTCTATTTTCTACTTTTTTCAACATGTCAGTAAAGACAAAACAAAACCTTTTAAATAAATCATCAAACTATTTGCATGGTAGAAAGACTAGGTTAAAATAAATTAGAAGAGTGTGTAAGAACCGTTTCAAATTAATAAATTGATAAAAAAAAAAAATTAGGCTGGACCAGACACTTAGAAGGTAAAGCAATGTGGTGATGGAATTAATGGTTATTTGGCAAAAGTGGGGACAGTACATCTCAAGATGATCCAGATTTGTTAAGAGATGTAGTTATCTGGTTTGTTTTCGGTCCCCTACAGGAAAACTCAAGGTTATGAAAGCCCACTACTACTTTTGAGATTTATTTTTAAATTCAAAAGCAACTAAGCACGACTCATTTATTCCCTTCACAACCGCCCAAGCAAAAAAAGACACCCGTTTTTTTAGGTGAGGGTCATATTCATTTTAACTTTTATTAAATTCTTTTGATAAACAAGATAAAATAATCATAATAATAATAAATAAATAAAAGTAATAATAATAATAATAATAATAATAATAATAATAATAATAATAATGTGATATTGGTAAAATCTACAAACAAATTTGATAATGCAATATTTTTACGTAAATTATAAGTTGTGAAATGTAATTTATACTAAAACTAATATACCTTATTTTATATATTAGTCTAGTAATTACTTACATTTTTGCATCAATTGCATGCATTTCACTCTTAGAATATGAAGTTTGATTTTGGAAGGAATAGAAATAGAGGATTTTTTTATTTCTGATAAATAATCTCTAATTTGATCATTTTTAAGGTGAAAAAAGTAAAATGATAGATTAGTATAAAATTAATGGCTTAATCTTTTGTTTATTTTTCTAATCATTACATTATTCAACATATCAAATGTAAAATCTTATTTTACTTTTCTCAATCAATCACTTAAAACTAATTTAAATGCATCTTTTAGCTATATTCTAGGGTTTAGACCCTTTCTTTCGTTACTTTTATTTTGTTGGGCTTTTAGCCACTTCTAAAAAAACAAAACAAGTGAAAAGACAAAAAGAAGTTAATAGAAAAATATCATTCTAATTTCTTTTATATATTATAGAGGGGATACTCTATAATCCCAGGTTACACATATTTGTTTTCTTTATTTTCTTTATTCCACTAGATATTAAACATATACATTCTCGCGGTTATTGATTCATTCATTTTCTTTTAAATAAAATAAGAAAAGGATTTGACATTACGGATGCATTGCATATTTACGAGGCTGTTTTGTTTGCCTTGGAAAATGATTTTTAACATAACATTATTGTTTGATTGGGAAAAGGGTTGAGGTTAGTGGATGATATAACCCCATTAGAAACACAAATCGGATTTTACACACTCAAGCAAGTGAACAGAGAAAAGACGACAAAATACAAAGTTAAGAATTAATTTTTGTTAAAAAAAAATTTTAAATGATATTTTTTTATTAAAAAAAGATTTTGTGCTCTATTAGTAGCCAACCATTCTAAGGGTTATTGTTGCTTGATCCAAAGCCTAATTATGTCAATTGCAAAAGTCAATGTCATCCTTATTGAGTGAGGCGATCCAAGAATTCCCAGCCAAAACTTGAATACTTGAGTGAGACAGTTACATACTTCATCTGGTAAAAATGAAGAACTTGAACGAGGTAGTCAAAAGACCCCCTAGATGAAAACGAAAACCCTAAGCGAGGTAGTCAAAAGACCCTCTGAACGAAAATCAAAATCTTGAGTGAGGCGATCATAAGACTTCCAGCGAAACTTGAAGACATGAATGAGGCAATCATAAACCTCCTGATAAAAACAAAGACTCTGAGCGAGACAATTAAAAAATCCTAAGTGAGAATGAAGATCCTAACCGAGCTTAGCTAGTCCAACCGACTGAACACCCACAAGTCCAATCGACTATGACTCTAAAATGTCTTTGTCTTCACTCGATGTTTGCGGGACTGTAAACCGGCCGACCGACCAAGCTTAGTTGGTCAAGTTGACCAGGCACCAACGAGACCAATCTATTATGACTTGACAAGACTTTTGACGACTAGCAAATAGCTAGGGATAATGACTGACAGTGCCAAAAGTGTTAAACGACGCAAAATAAAAGTAAAAAATCATGGAACAAAATAAAAAGGGAAGAAAAGACTATAAAAACGAATTACCCTGAAAAGAGGAGACACTATATAATCTCAAGTACAAATATGAATGGTTCAAAGAACACAAATCCAATATAGCAAACAAAAATATTTATAGTAGTCCCAATAACTTCATAAAAACCTAAACTTAAAAAGTCACAATTTCTATTTATATATTTGTTGAACCTTATGGCCTCTTGCAAGCCTCAGTATGAAGTAACTCATCAAAGCATGGACATCAAGGACCTGTAGTGTGCACATAAGGACATCAAGGACCTCAGTATGGATGGACTTGAAATAATTGTTACCTAAATCCAAGTAGCTTAAAAATTCAAGTTCCATCAAAGATAAGCTAAATTCACCTGTTAGGCATTGTGATTTGTGGTCCATTTGTCCAACTGCAAAGAAAGTAGGGTAGTTTGTATGACAAGGGAGTTTGAGTTCTATAACTCTACTTGTTATGTTGTCACACTTAACTCCTGTCCACTTACAACAATCCAGCTCAGGGAACCATGAAGAGAGCATGGCAAAGGGATCTTTGAGTCCTTGTTTGAAGAGTAGAAGTATGTTCATCTCCTTCTCACTGCATTGAACCTTCAGACTGCATATGACAGAGTTGAACATGATTAGACATAGTTAACAAAGTAAAGAGAATTTAATATTGCTGGAAGCAGAGGCATCCATGATATATCACACAATAAGATGTGTTGATGATGGGAAGGCAGGTTGAAGCGAGTCTTCCATAAATGTTGAAATTAAACAATTCAACAATTCATGGAGTGTAAGTGTAGAAATTTATAATTTCTTTTAATCAAGTGGACTTTATATTTTAAATACAATTATATCAGTTATTTATTTAAAGTGATTATAATCTTAAGTGATCTAATTAAGTAATCAAAAAGACTTTTGATATGAGCTTAATGAGTGGATACTTAGTTTGGCCTGTTAGGGGATAATGAGAACCCTATATATAGGCTAATACATCAGGAAAAGTTATAGTTTCCAATACACCAAACAAAAAATACATTTTCTGTTACTATCAAAAAAGAGAAATGAAAGTCCCATGAGGAATTAAGGTGGTTTGATTGAGGAAGATCATAAATCAACAGTTCTCAATCATTAAAGATACTGAAGATTTTGCTACCATCTTTTAATACGATCAATGGATTCAGTTATTTATTTATTTATACACCTTTATTTAAAGCTTTAATGATCTATATAAATATTTTCAACAGAAAGCATTTGAAGTGGATGATTTGAGAATAAACTAGTGAGTTATTCCTCAAGATTGCATCCAATGAATATTTTATTTATTAAAATATTAGAAACGCTCTATTAGTCCTCAGTTCTATAGAAAGCCACTCATTTTAGTTCTTTTTAATTCTATTTTATTTTTTACGTACTATCGTTTTACATTTAAAAAAGAACAAAAATAAGAGTCGTTTTGTGTTAGAGAGACTAGTAATATTTAAGATTAATTTGACGTGGAATGGAAATCACTCGGGTGGGAATTGAGACTAATGAAAAGCAACAAGACTAATTAAGTGAAGTTTTGCTTTATTGGTTTAAAATAATCAGCTGAGTGCACAGACCATCCAATGTCTCCACTATTGAAGTTTCTTGCTGTTGGTCCTTTAAAAGTATTGATTTAGGTAAGACAGTTTTATTATGAACATGTTTATTTTTTATTTGTTATGTATATTGGACCTTCTATTTCATTAGTCTCGTCTCTTCAATAAAAAAAGTAGTCACTAAAAATATTTATGTATTGGTTTAGGACTTTATTCATGCAAGAATAAAGTGTTGTCTCTTAAAAATAAAAATAAAAACAAGATAAAAAAAAAACAAAAACAATCCGGTTTAAACAGTAATTTCTTTTATGATCAAATTTAATGATTTTAACTTTCCTCAACATTCATCCACCTCGAATTGCAATTTCCTCAAAAACCTCAAAAAGGTCATGAAAATCCGGTAGAACTTTTTCCAATTCAAAAGCAATACTATTTTATTTTCCAATTCGAAAACAATACTGAATTATTCTCTTTCAGACACGGCGCACGCAGAAAAAGACTACTTTTGGGGTTCACTTTTATTGTTTATGTTCTTAAATATTTTTTAATTAATTTATATGTATTAAGAAAATTAATTAATTTAATTAATAATATTAAATTTGTTAATAATTTGTATTATTTTTTAAAAAATTACTGAAACTCATCATTTTATGTTCTATACTTAATTATTTTTTAATTAATTAATTAATCTGTATTAATTATTTTCTCATATCATTATAAGACAGAATAAATTCATCTTATTATTTCATAATATTTAATATAAAACAATTAAAAAAAATATTTAGTAAAAAAATAATTAATGTAAGAGATCATTTAAAAAATCTATAAAAAAAGACCAAAAAAAAAAATTAAATAAATCTTACACATAGGACAGAAGTAGTACATTATTTAATCCTCTTTTATAAACCATTTACTTATCAAACCAGAGGCAGCCAATAAGTCTTAAAATTTATGCGAATGCATCTGTCGTCTGGCCAAAGTAAGAAAGAGTAGGTCGAGATATCTAATTAATTTTATTGAAGTATTGGTTTCGTCGTGCAATTTTTATGTTTAAAGTTTGGTAGTTTTTTTTTTTAATTCTTCTCTTTTTAAAGTTGATTAATGGTTATCATATTTATATTTAATTACCCAGTTTTTCGTACATTGAGTATTTGAGTAATTTATGTATTGATTTGGAGCTCCCCTCTTTTTCTAATGAACAAAATTTCATTTGTTTGTAAATTAAATAATAAAGTATAAAGTATTGTCCCATAATTTTTTTAAAAAAGAAAGAGATAAAAATCAAAATAACTGAATTTAGTCTACAATTTTTTTATGATTGAATTGAATGATTTTTTTATCTCAAGATTACTGTATCGTTAATAGTAAAAAAATGGGTTAATTCTTTAACAAACAATCTAGAATGTTAACATCTTTTCATAGTTTTTAAATTCTAAAATAGTTAAAATATAACTAATTTAAAAAGTTCTATTAAACATTTTCATATGTTGCTCTAAAATTTTTTCACTCTTAAACAATAAAACATTTGTAAAATGTGTTTTCTCTCTGTTATGTTTGCTCTCTATTAGCCATTATGTTTGTCGTTGTTAGTCATATATGTGTGTTTCATAGCTTTAAGTTCAAATTGTTCACTAACAATAAAAATTATGTTGAACACACTATGATCAAATGCCAATAGGAGTTGCTATTTGCACACATGTGTTTACTCTCCGCACCCTCTCCTTTTTTTTTTTGGGTACTTCTTTTCTATGAAAATATTCTTCGTGAATACTAATTTTGTTAGTTTCTGTCAAACATGCACATCCCTCCCACATCGTTGTTACCTGTACATCAGGCAGAGGATCAGAAAAAAAAATCATTTTCTCTTCTTGCAAGATATTCCTTCACCAAGAAATTCCCTTTTCTCTAAATTCTATCCATGACATTTTTTTTTATCTCTTCCTTCGTCATTCTCCATTATTGTTCACCGGAGGACTTAATGCAGCGGGTTTAAGCTTGGGCGTGGAGGGAAAAAAGCAAGTTGCACTTCAAATTTCTAGAAATTGAAAGGTGAGCAATAGATGCACCGAAATTAATTTTCATTATATATTTGAACTAAATACAAAACGAAAATTAATTTCTGTGAAAGGTATTTTCGTAAAAATAAAAATAAAAAAAGATGCAAAAAGCAAACAGGAAACTGTAAATAGCAGCCCCCATGTCAACATGATATCTAATCTTCACCATCGTGGCCCGTTCACAAACAGAGTCAAGGACATATGGTTGACAACCAAGTGTGAGCCTAAACTTCTACTGGCAGAAAAAACATGTCTTTGCGTATGATGTTTCTCACTGAACTCATCCACTTGAGCAATCGTATTCACTCAATCATTAAGATAGATTGACTCAATAATTCATACCCACTTGAGCAGAGCAATCGTATTCGCACAACCATTATTTGGTCCTTTTGTTGCAGTGGACCAAGGAACTGCACTTACCAAGGTTCAATTTCAATGTTACGGCGAATCGTAGCAACAGTAAAATGAGTGACAGGTTTCAGGGGCCACGAAAAGTAGGATCAAGATTCGATGGGTAAGAATAACCAACCAGAATTTACGCTTATTAAACGGATGTTGTAGGCACAACGATAGAAAAACGAAGGTACTTATTTCTTGAGACTTAAATTCCTCAGGTCATAAAATGAGGCAATTTTGATGCATATCTTTTAGTCGCAAAGTTGTCTGCACAATACAAAGTTAATTGACTTCATAGGTGAAAAGTAGAACTTGGAGAAACCTTTAGCGATGGGGAGCTCTTTTTTTTACCTTGGTAACTCTCTTTCAATAAAATAGTTTTGCTATTTTTATGAATATTTGACAAGATGGTGAGTGGGATACATATAACCAGAACCAAGATTGATCATTCTACTGATATTCACATAATTTCCACACCAGCAATGGCGATTGCATCCTCAGGTTGGAAATTAATCTGGATAAGGTGCCTCAGATTTCTAATATGCAGTACTATATATCTATTGAATCAAAGGCTGTCGTTGTAATGTCATTCCTAGAAAGGGAAGATTACTAGAAGGAAGCTTAGTTCCATTATCATTTTATATTTTTTGGTTTTTTGAGGACGACTAGTTCCAGTAACATTTTGCCCACGAATTAGTTTACATCTATATTTAAAAACTGAACACGTGACTTCTTTAGGGGATGGTGACAGAAGGATCTAATCTTTAAATAATGTCAGTTTAGTAGAAAATATTTGCAGAAATAAAGAAATCTGGACCCTAATCATGCTTTCCCCTTCAGTCATCGTCCTCAGGATCAATCACCATTCTCAGCTTCCTTCTGGATCCAGCATTGCCAGGAAATGCACTAACAGTCACTTCATCCTCTGAATCTGCCAAGTCATCCATTTGCTGATATTCTACTGGGGAGGAATTCATGGAACCAACCCGATTTTCTCTGCCAGTGCAAATTCAATTCAACCACCAAAGCAATCAAATTAGACCACAAAAGAGGCTGAGACGAACTGTATCCATATATTTCTAATTCCACATTGCTTTATAGATATTAATGCGTTATGTTAGATATAAAACAATGACAACTATATATCAACTCAGCCATCTTATATTCAGACACAATCTACTTGACCCCACTACAATAACAGAAAGAAAAAAAAAACAGCAATAATAACCTATGTTCTGTACAGGCAAACTGTTAACAGGAAACAGGTAGATTGGTCTTCATTCCCATAGAGCCGATTGTTGTGTTAGTTTAGCGGAAGCACCCATTGATTCTTATTTAACATTTGAATAACAAACGTTACTGCCATTTATAGTTTAACAACTAGACTACATACTCAGGAATGTTAAAACTCAAACTCAAACTAGCAAAAGGTGCTATTGCAACAAAAAGTCTTTTCCCACTAGGTGGTAAAAGTGAGTCACTAGTCAATTACGAAAAATGAACCTCATTGCCGTCATTATATACCCAAAAATAAAAACAAGTTTATTACCAAAAATCAAATGATATTGCGATTACAACGGCATACCTTTCCGAAACCTCTGTTATGCCTCCATTAAAAGAATCATTGCCTATCATTCTTATTCTCTCCTGAACTTGGATGTTTTCAAGCTCATCCTGCTTTGATTTAAGGAAGGATCGTCTAGTTCTCCTTCATCCAGAAATTGTACCCAAAAAAATACAAAGAAAGTTATATCAGGTATGAACAGTGCCAGCACATGACAACTAAAACTACAAGTGATAAAGAGTCAGACAATGGGCAAATAATTTTAAGAAATTAAAAAGAGAAAGAAATATTTCCTTACATAAGAACTTTACTAATATAACAAGATTTCACATTAAATAATAATACTAGACTAAATTAATGATTTGGACTTGATCCTCCAAAGATTCACTGACATTGTCTCCAAGGATTTTGACTTCAAATAAATCTTCCCAAGATTAAAATGGACATCAAAATGCTCCTTCCAATTCCGTCAAGCTGTAGTACAATAAAATATGGATAATGGAACATTTTGAGGATCCGGCTCCTTCCTACCCAAGCCTTTGATAGGGACTTGAGTATTATGGGGTGCCTTAGTCCCATATCAAGTAGCATGGGATGCTTGGTAGAGTACTTCAAGTGGCTTGGTTCTCCTCCCCTAACAACTAACTTTTGAGAGAGGGTTTCCAAGTGCTTAGGTGCTTATCAGCCTCACTCAATTCTTGGTCTTCACAACCTGATAGGCCATTATGAATGGATATAGTAATGGCATGAGGCCCATGAAAATGATAGGTGGAAAGGGGAGTGAGGGAGGAGAGAGAGAAGGATTATATAATGTGTGTGGTAGCTGAATAGGGTGAAAATTGGTATCGATAGGCTGAGTGAAGAAGTTGGTTCTTTCTCGGGAAAGGAATTTTCTAATTTCTGTTATTGGTTTGTTATTGATCTTGTAACAGAATTCTAATTCATCATCAATATTACTTTATTACTATTCATATTCTGGTTCCTATCACTACCTCTTATTCTTTTCCTCCAACCAAACAATTCTCTGGTCCATTGTCTCTCTTCCACCAGTTCCTTCTGTTATGCTCCAAATCCCCATCAAAAACACAAAACAATACTCCGATTTGCTTCAACAAAGACAGCTTCAAAAGAATAACCTAATTAAGCTTTCTACGTCCTTTATGCACTCCATAATTTACTTTGTTGTCAATCTTTGAAGTTCCGTTTCTACCTTATTCTTCTTTGTATCATAGGTATTTGGTGAAAGAGTCACTTTTACCTTCTTACCAATGAATTAGCCAGTTTTATCCCAATTGAGTGAAGTGATTGTGGATCACACAAATCTCTAGCATTGCCTAAAGGCCTAACAGAAATAACTTTATCCAACACCCTCTTACTCTGGCACTTACATAATATAGAATAGAATAATATAAAAAGGTATGATAAGAGAACATTATATTGGTTTGGAGTTAAGAAAGGAGTGAAGATAAACAATAGAACATGATTATTTTATTTCAATTGCCAACAGAATAATCGTATATAAAAGGAAGAACCAATGATCATATTTTTCAAGTCAGAGCAGATGGAGAAGCAGGAAGAATTAACAGGTCAACCAAAATTCCTCATATACACATATGTGGTCCTATCATTGATCATTAGTATTCAAAAATAAAGTGAAAGTATGGAATATTTACTTGAGAGAAGAGCTGAGCATTTCATCATCAGAATCACCTCTTGACAATGTATCCTCACTGATGCGTTCAAGTAATTGTTCAGTTGATACTTTGCTATTTATTTTTTTCCTAAATTAAATAACCGGTAGTTAATTCCAAATAAAATAAAATTGTTGATACATATACACATCTGTGGTCCTATCATTGATCATTAGTATTCAAAAATAGAAAAGTGAAAGTATGGAATATTTACTTGAGAGAAGAGCTGAGCATTTCATCATCAGAATCACCTCTTGACAATGTATCCTCACTGATGCGTTCAAGTAATTGTTCAGTTGATACTTTGCTATTTATTTTTTTCCTAAATTAAATAACCGATAGTTAATTCCAAATAATATAAAATTGTTGATACATATACACATCTGTGGTCCTATCATTGATCATTAGTATTCAAAAATAGAAAAGTGAAAGTATGGAATATTTACTTGAGAGAAGAGCTGAGCATTTCATCATCAGAATCACCTCTTGACAATGTATCCTCACTGATGCGTACAAGTAATTGTTCAGTTGATACTTTGCTATTTATTCTTTTCCTAAATTAAATAACCAATAGTTAATTCCAAATAATATAAAATTGTTGATACATGAGACAAGTCCATCGTTTTTTCAAGTCAAAGCGGATAGAAGCAGGAGCGGGAAGAATCACCAGCTCAAACTAAATTCCTGACAAACATTTATGATCATATAATTGTAAACATGTGGTCCTAGAAAAGGAAAGGCAAAGGAAAATTACTTGAGAACAGAGCTAAGCATTTCATCATCAGAATCTTCTGTTGACAATCTATCCTCAATGGTTTGTCCATGTAACTGTTCCCTTGATAATTTGCTATTCCCCTTCCTACATTTATATAATCATAAATAGTAGTTAAAGGGAGGAGAGCAAAGAGAGACTCATCCAGCTGGGCAGCAGAATAAAATTGCATTTGACAAAGTACTGAAATTCAGTTGAAGCATATATTTACGTATAAAATTTGAAACAATGTCTCTATTGAAAAAATGGTAAATGGCATTTTGGAAGTTACACATGCCCATGAGGGAATGTTATTTTGCCACGTGCAAACAGGCAGAACTGCAGAAGTATTATGTACTAACGCCTCAGCTTTGTAGAACTACAGACGAAACACAACATTACCTTTTTACCAATGATATCAATGTCTCGTCATCGGATTCATTCATTCTATCATTTGAACAATCCATGAGATCTGCACCCTTTGGGTGTATTTTGCCTCCAGAACTCTTCTTCTGTGGAAGAGATAAACCAAGCTGCTTAAGTTTTCGAGAGACTTGGGCAGGAGTGAATTTACCAGCCTCATCCAGTGCATTGGCTATCATGTAACTGCATCTTCTGTGGTCCTTGAATCTGAAAAGATGACAAACCGAATATTAACAGCAAAATCAAAGGCTAAATTCTTCTCTTATTTGTCATATTGTACAAAATAATATAGAAATTCAGAAAACATAAAATCTTCTTATCTATCTATCTTTTCACAAGTAATCAAGTACAGAGCAGAAAGAGATTAAATGCAATCTTCCACCAAGCAGCCAAGTTATGTGGCACTTACTGCTCGTATAGAACTTTGATTAGAGCTTCCTGATCTTCACTGAAAGTTTGGACTCTTTGCCTTTTTTTCCTATAAATATGAAATTGAACACAAAAACTCAGAACTAAACATATTTAATGCATCAAAATGTATATAAAAACTGTTGAATTAGGATGAACAATAATGCCAAAATATTTCATTTCCATGAGGAAGCATAGATTTAATTGAAAAACACCAGTCATACTTAATGAGCATAAGAGTTCAATATAAACTTACAGGTGCTGAACATTCAGTGATTTTTTATTGGTTACTCCCAATATTCCATCACCATCTAATTGATTAGGACTAGTAGACACAGGTTCGTCAATATCACCCATCTTTTTCCTAGGTGCAACTGTTAGTCCTAATCTTTTTAACATATTGGAAATTTGAGCTGGCAAAGTTTTACCATCTGGATCTAGCACTTCAGCTATACGACGACTGCAATGTCTGTCATCTTTGAATCTAGAATATTTGAAGCAAGGAAGAACCATTGATAAGAACAAAGCCAACCTTATATGCAAATAAAAACAAAAAATTGAAAAGCTATCAATCTATCATACCGACTCCTTTAAGTATGTTTGTACTAATGATGAAAAAAAATAAAAGAAAAAAAAACTGAATTTCTTTTTGACAAGGCTCCAATTTAAATCATGCTCCAAAATTTAGACAAGAGTTTGGTCTGGTTGAACCTACTTCTCATAGAGATCCTTAATTTGTCTTTCCAAATCATCATCAAGAACAAGTTTTTTCTTTCTCCTTGGAGCTATTTGAGATTCATCTTCCATCAGTTGCTCCCCACTGTTATATCCAAGTGAACCAAGTATCAGAAACTAGAAAATCTCAAGTAAACTTTAATGTCAAGTTGTAAACATACTTATGATCATCTTTGCTACTGTTACTGCCTTCAATAACATCATCAAACTTGTCTCTAGAAGAAAGAAAAAAAAGAAAATAGTCTCAATGCAGATAATTATTGCAGTATATCTCCCTTTGTCTTGATCAAGAATGATTATGAACCAATCAACCATAAATTGAAAATTGGTCCCACATTCTAATAATGGTCAACCCAGTGTTGCCAAAACTTTCCCAGAAGAAATAAGTACAAAATCTTAATAAGAAGCTTACAAGCAAAGTTTGAGAATTTTATCTTACTTTTTATATCCTGAGTCATGAGTAATCACAACATCAGCTTCATCATCACCGAGTGCATCAGCTATGCTTCTATGAGTTCGCACCTTCACTGGGGAACCTATTTCTCCATCTCCTTGAGTCTTATTCCAATTGCTACTTTCCTTCTTCAAATGGCCAAGCTCACTCAACAAATATTCAGCATTGATGTAATGGCATTCCCTTCGAGTCTTCCAGAAAAGGACTTCCACAAACAAGAGGGGCTGCTTTTTCATTTTCTTTAGCATCTTTCTAACCAAACAATTCAGGAAATCAACTATGCCTGTGTATTCCTTGCAGGGACATGACTTTTGTTCAACCAGGATGTCATAAAAAGTTGTGAGCAGTGACAACTGCAAGAATATGTCAACAAGATTAATAAATAGTATTCAATATTCACATTCAAAAACTGCAATCTCATTGAAGTTGAAATGCTTTCTGGACTTAACCTGGTAAAGCATAGGATGGAGTTCAAGGTCATCACTTATTCTCCGCAGCATGCTTATTATGTAATGATTTGTAGCAAGGGAATTACTCTTATAAAACTTGAGCAACCAACATAATTTCTGAATGATATTGTGATTCGCAAAGGCAGAGACCAGCGTTGAAACCTTGAAATCAACTTCATTAATTGCATTTTGTTGCTCATCTTCAGAAAAATCATTAGTACCATCCAACATATCGTCATTAACATGTTCAGAATTTGTGGCTTCCATTGGCTTCAAACCAACTTGGGAGTTCCCATCTTTCTCGACATGATTTTCATGTTCATTATCAGGGACATCTTTCCCGGTGGAATTTGCATTTGGTAGGCATTCCTGCAGTGGCTGACTTTCTACTGATTGATTGACAGTTGAGATGCCAGTTTCATTTTGAATGCAAGAATGATCTCCAGTTGGTTTGTCCCCTGATTCTGTTCCTTCTGGAAATTTATTTTTTTTCACTTTCCTTGATTTTCTAGACACCTTGAATTTACAAGATATAAAGTACAGAAAGGGATCAAAATGTAGTAAAATCTTAGACAGTATGCTCTGCAGCTGATTTTTCTATAAGATTTTTTTTTACATATCTGTATGTATTACATTATTAATTATTAATTATTAATATCAAGGACTAACTCTCCTAAAAGTTTGAGCTATTAGTGAAGGCTCATTAATGACTTTATTACATCTCTAACAAAGCCAACGGAAGCAAAGTTATTACTTTTAAATGTGAAATTGTAATCACTATGAACAAATAGGGTATTGCATATGAAGTTGAATATTGATAACTATATGTGGTAAAGTGGCAACATGCATCTTGCCTTGTTTGTTCTAGATCTCAGAACTTTATCTCAAAGATATAACTAACTCGTGACAGTTGCAAATTCATAGACACACAAATATAATTTCAGCTTACCCTCAATGCTCCTCGAGACTGAAGATTATCCATCAGCTTTACAACCTTGTGAATGATTTCTACCAAATCTGCAAGATCACTGACAGGAAACAACAATCATAAATATAGCAGCAAAGAAAGAACAGTGGATTATACACAAACACAAAAATAAAATGTATAAAATCACTATTATCATTGGACCACATATGACAACTATTGGATACCTCTCATGACAGACAATTTTGCACACAATGCATTTGAATTGAAAAGTGCAAATAAGTTAAGTTGACTATAAAGCAGAAAATTTACTTGATTGAAAAGAAACGTTTTTCCACTTTCTATTACAATGCAGCTTACCATGCTTAGCTTTCTAACAATTAACACACATAGACCAGCAGAATATGTTATGCTTTAATTTTTGTATGAAGTATGAACTAAAAAGGCATAACTAGTAATTATTGATCAATAGATGTCCTTTGAATAGCCAAAAACTATTCTACGACCAGAAGGCTGCTAAGATACAAGTTTAAGACATGAAAAAGCAGTCCATATATTTTCATGATTAAGGAATATGAATTATTTTTCTTTGTTATTAGAATAAAGAGGTCAAACCTTTTGGGTTGCTTCTGGGTGTCAAAGGTTTTAATCAAATTCAATAGGAACTGAGTCATCCCTTCCTCAGTCTGATCATAAAACAACTTGTACAGAAGGATGCGAGCTGTTTGTGGCTCCTTTGAGTCTTCAGGCAACAATTTAAGTATCAAATCCAGCATGCGAATCTGAAAAATCAAGAAAGGGCAATTAGGAAACATACAATGAGGTTATGCACAGGGATGGAGTTCTTGTTCCATTCCTGTGTTCAACTTAATGCAGTAGGGAAATGCCTCAATTTGTTAAATTAACCAAAATAATAATAAATCAAAGTGTGAGCCATGGAATGCAAACAAAAATGGAATAAGATGAGATTGTCAAAGCAAAACTGTTTATAGAAGTGAACTGGCTGTAAGATATATTTACAGTAATGATCGGATCGTATCAAGTAACCCAAGCACCTTGGATAAAAATGAGAGCACATACATAAAAGAAAGTAGAAAAAAATGTTTATTTCCACCCGATGATGCAAGGATACATGCAAAGAACTAAATAAACAAAACATAGCAGAACATATTATTAAGATTTGGTAGTACATATTACCATGTTTTTCAAAAGAGAACCAGCAGCAGATAGAAACTGGTAGTCCTTTGTTTCCTTTAGACCATCATAGGCATCCCGCCACTTTGAAATAACCAATTGAAACATTGACTCATTCAAGGATGCTGCAATTGGGCCACATATTTTACCACTGAAATCTGAGGTATCTGCATCTTTATCACCAAAAGTCTCAAATGTGTCCCCTCCCTCCTTTGTCTAATTGAGAAGAGAACAAATATAAGAACATCTTTTATGTATGTTGACAAATCAGTGGTATGCTATTTACAAATAAAGCAACAAGTGGTACGTCAGACTAGGTGAGAACAAGAGATGCTGTTATTTACAGCCAAATGAAAATCCAAGAAAGCAAAGAAATCAAATCAAGTGAGTTTCTATCCTCTTGTTATTTCCTTTATTGTATTATACAAAAATAGTAATAGTATCCTCCACTATACACTAATAGATAGCCACATTGTGTGAGAAACTGTTAGGCCTACAAACAATCATTATATGTAAAGTTTGCCTCAACATGCTTTGAGAAACTGAAAATTACACATACTTTAATAAATAAACAAATCAGAAATTCATTATGCTTAATTTTAAATGCTAAGTAATTAGAAAACAACTAAATACACATGGAGAATCTATAAAATTCCAGCATTTAGATGAATAAGAAATTCTTCTTGATACAGACCGTGAATACTTCAAAATTTGCATTTAATACCTCTGATCAAGAGGCAATCTTGAAAGAGGAAAAGAGAAAAGTTATGCCAAGATATGCTTTTATCATTCTCACCTTAGAAGCGGAATACTTGTAAAACTGAAATGAAGTGACAAATTCAGCCACTTGAAAAAAAACAACAACATCACTTTTTTGAATTGCGGGATGTTCCTTTTCAATATCTTCACGAATGGATCGCATCAAAACTGATACAGGTTCAAATTGCAGTGAGATTACTTTTTGCTTTACAATTGGAAACCGAAAGCAGAAAACATTTGCAAAAGATACAATTTATCCTGAAAAAACCATACTATTGTATCCCCCAGAAAGAAACTGATTCACAAATCCGTGAAGCAACTCTAATATCTTATCCTTTGTTGAAGGCAACCTTGGATGATCCCACGCAATTCTTTTGGTAGGGCCCCGGGCGATATTTTGTGCTTTAAGCAGCACATTGTGAGAAGAATTAGGATTTCCCTTAAATACGGCCTTAGAACCATCCTACCAAACAGAGACAACGATTATCACTCAAGTCCTTCATGATAAAAGCATCAGTAGGGCAAAAGAATATTACCATAGTAAGCCGAGCAAATGTTCCACTAAATTGTGAATGTCGACTGATATTACTGAGCCTACAAATGCTTCTTCTCTTCTTTTCCTCCTCAATAATGGACAGGAGATCATTAAGAGAAGTTTGGGGGTCTTCATCAGCCTAAAATGAACTTTAGAAAATGTAATTGACCAAAAAAAAAATACAACCTATGAATAATTTATAACAGCACTAGAGTGGTAGCAGTTAGAAAGAGGAAATCATTGGACATCCCACAAAACCTGGTAAGTTATAGTAGCAAAGCTCATTGCAGAAAGAATAATCTAAATTAATAGCATTCTCCTTGCCAGGTTAGCAAAAAAGACATTAGTCACATTTAGAGGGCTAACCTTCGACCCCTTCAAATGGACCCTAACAATTAACTCTGGGTCCTGATCCATAAAAATGTAATGGAAAATTTCCAGTAGCAGCAAGTTATCCTGACGGAGATAAACATTAGAACCACCAACATGATGAGATATAACCAGGATTATATCCATTACGCTCTCACGAAACAAAAGTTCCAGAAATCGGTCTCTCAGTGATAAAAACTGACTAGCAAGTCCCCCTGACTTCTGGTGCGACGGAATTTCTTGAACAGCTAGGATATTTCTAAATAATGTAAGCACTAGCTGTACCAATTTCCAATCATCCTCACTGAATGCATCACTGTACACAGAATTGAAAATACACAAATAAGTAATTCTTCCATCTCTTTCTTTCCATTCGCAATCAACAACACCAAAAAAACACATTGCAGTTCTGAGCCACTCACCGTTCCAAATTCTCAAGCGGTCTCTCCAAGAACGACACTATCACAGCAGTGACATCACTGTTAGTCACTGAAGATTTCAAACCCCAGAGATACTCCAACTGCTGAGATATATCAGTCGAGGAAGGTTCGATCGGCATCGTAAGGAACACCAGAACCTTCACTGAGAAAAAAACAACTACCAATCAACCAAAGCCTATAGACGCCTTCATCAAGAAATTAAAATGAGATAAAAAGAAAACCTGCATTCAGAAGCAAGTTGCGATCCTCGTGGTAGTACTCGATGATAGGTATCAAGTCCTTGGAAACGATGTTCCACTTGCAAACTTGCTTGAACACATCGCGCGTTTGGGGATCGTCGCGCCTCAGAAACCTCAGCAAGTCTTTCAGGTTATCTGGTAGTCGGTAACGAATGTGAGCAATGAGGAACCGGAAATTTTCATCGAATCCAATTCGGAAGAATAAAAGAAAAAGGGAAATCGGAAATGCGAGAGAATCGTACCGAGACAGTATTCGCCTTTGGTGTAACCGATTCGATTGCCTTCGAGATCCTCTTCGACAGTTCCGAGGCCGGCGCAGATTAGGGATAAGCCTTCGGTGTCCATGGCGTTGAGAGAAGAGAAAATTGGGTTATTTCGGTGACGGAATTGGAGAGATTGGGGTTTGGGGATTTAAGAGAAGGTGTGAGATTAGTTGAGTTGAAGAATGGCGGAAAATCTTCCCGCGCTTTTGAGTATAGGGCAATAAGAGATCAAAACGGTGCCGTTTCGTTTCATGGGCACTTGGCTCATGGACTTTATTAAGGGGTTATCGTGAAGCATACTGTGTTTCGCAAACTGAGCAAATTACAAATGGTATGATTTTAGTTGGTTCAAAATTATTTTTCCTGTGTTTTAGGATAATTTATTTTTAATTTAAAATATTTTATAATCAACATGTTTTCACATATAAATTTACACTTTTAATAAAGTTGAACATTACACCTTTTATTTTATTTAAATTCTAAATTCTAAACTTTAAACTCATATTTTATTTAATAAAGTGATACAAAGTATTTATTTAAAATTAGAAAGATCGAGTATTATTTAAGAACAATTCAAGAAAAATAATTATAATTTTTTTAAATAATTTAAATTATGATATAAAATTATTTTTAAATAAAAAAACAATAAGTAATTAAGAAAATTAAATATACAAATAAAGATAAAATGATAAAAGTTGAATTGAGATATTAAAAAATGATTATTTAAAAATAAAATGTGTAAATACATTTTAAAAACTTCTAATTCAGAAAGTAGAAATTTTACTATTTAAATTAGGAATTCTAATTTATACTTTTAAGTATAGACGTAGATGTTACAATTTATTCTATGATGAGTAAAAAGAGCACAAAATATAAGAAAAAAATATTATCTTAAATTTTTCTAATTAAAAGAAAGAGAACGATGCAAGAAGTCCAAAACACAACGGGGCTGTTGCATCTAATTTATAGAGTAGTATTGAAAGGATTAGGTATTTTTATTTTGAAGATTTTTAAAATCTTTCATTCATCTTATATAAAATGAAATAAAAAAGTAAAATAATAACATTTCATAAAATCAGTAATACTTCATCTAACCATTAAAAGAAGAATACTTAATCTAAACACTAATAAAAAAAATTAGAATTTATATAGCTTAAGGGAGCAAGCATAAGTCTGTTCGATACAAACGAAGAGGGGTGTCGCTTCTTGTGTCCCCTTCTCCCCCACTTTATATTAGTCTCATAACTTGACCTTGGCCAAACTTAACGGCGATTTCTCCAAAACCTTCAATTGCACCTTCTTCTTTTCAGCCTCACACCCTCTTTTCTCCACCCTTTTATTCTTCACAACCAATTCCCTTTTCTCTCACATCCCTTCAACCCTCTCTCTAACAATGTCTCAGGTTGTGGCCACTCGATCCATTCACACCTCCCTCTCGCGCCCCACCTCAGGATCTGTGCACCACAGGGCTCAAACGTTGTTGAAGCCTCCAAATTTTGCTTCCAAAGTGTTCCCACCTCAAAGGAACAAGAATTCCAAAGTTTGTTCCCGAAGTTGCCAAGTCAATGCAAGGAAATCTGCACCCACCGAAGTTGTTCCCGTGTCACCCGAGGATGATTCAAAGGTTCGTGCCTCTTCTCTCTGTCACTGCAATTTTCCCTCTGTTGCTTGGAAAAAAATGATGGGGGAGTGAGAAAATTTGATATTTTGGAAAGGACCCAAGATGGAAGTACGAAAATCATAAATGTACATCCCAAAATGTGGTGGATTAGGATGGAAAGAAGAGAGATAATATAAGAAAGAAGAAAAAAGTTGAGAGGAAGTGATAGATGTGATGAAGAGAATTGTTATTTTTATAACAAATTTTAGAGAAATATTAGATGTAATAAATTATGTGATGTAAAGTTAGAGGTGTACGAGTTGTTGTATAAATAACATATATCTCTGATAGAAAGGGAAGAGAGATAGGGAAAGGAAACTGGGTCGAAATAAGATGGATCAGAAAGTGAGTGTACTTTGAGTATTTTCCATGAAGTAGGTGGAAGTGGTTGGGAAAATCATTGAGTTGTAACCTTTTTCGTGTTGTGGTGAATAGATTGAGGAGGAGTTGCAGCACTTGCGTGGGGTGCAGCAACTTGGTGACACTTCTGTTGGAATGTGGTCTAAACCCACGTTTAGGAGGAAAACAAAGATTGTTTGCACCATTGGTCCTTCTACCAACACCAGGGAAATGATTTGGAAGCTGGCTGAGGCTGGGATGAATGTTGCCCGTTTGAATATGTCACATGGAGACCATGCTTCTCACCAGAAAGTTATTGATTTGGTTAAAGAGTATAATGCTCAATCCAAGGACAATGTAATTGCAATTATGCTTGATACCAAGGTAACAATTAAGTTCTCCCTTCAAGTTATTTTGCCTTTTTTGTTCATATCATATTTCCATGATCATGGTTTAGATTTTGTCAGCTGATGATTCGTTTTTCTCTGTTTTCAGGGTCCTGAGGTTAGGAGTGGGGATTTGCCACAACCAATCATGTTGGCAACTGGGCAGGAGTTCACTTTTACCATCCGGAGAGGTGCTGGAATTGGAACTGCAGATTGTGTTAGTGTAAACTATGATGATTTTGTCAATGATGTGGAAGTAGGGGACATGCTTCTTGTTGATGGTATGGCAACCAACTGATTGGTAGAAATGTTTGAATTATAAACAACTTTTGTTATGCTCATGGATCGATAAATCACCTAACGTGGGATCAATGTTATCAACTTTTGTACTGTAACAAGGGAAATATGTTATAACTTGTCTATGCATCTTGATCTATTTGTATTTCCCTGAATCATGACTAGTTGTTTGATTTTATCAACATGGTTTTGGGTTGAGGATAAAAGCACTACATGTACAAAAATTATTGTATCTTAAGTTTCTAAATAATTTTTTTTTTTATTTCTGCTACCCCCATATTCATCCTTACTTAGGCAGAGTTGTAAGCTTCTATTAGATCCATACATCATTAATTACAATTTACTCAAAAGTTTCAGTCAGGATAACATGAATCAACCAACCAAACTGTTGGAACTTGGAAGATGTATTTATGTTTTTCTAAAGAAGAATATGATATACAATATACAAGAGCCAATGTTTTACATAATGCATTTATATGTTTAACATTATTACTGTTGGACAAAATCTTTAGTTGCCTATTTATCTCAGAAAGAGTTAATACCGAGTCTTTGATTTATACTATTGCTTTTATGATGCAGGTGGTATGATGTCTTTGGTGGTTAAGTCTAAGACTGAGGATTCTGTGAAATGTGAAGTTATTGATGGTGGAGAGCTCAAGTCAAGGAGACATTTGAATGTTAGAGGAAAAAGTGCAACACTGCCTTCCATCACTGGTTAGATTTTGGATTATTATTCCTATTCTTGATTTTTTTTTTTTAAATTGTCCATCTCTTTCTGCATGCCTCTCCATATGTGTTGGTACTGGCCACTGGGAGAGGATTAAGGTTATGTTGATTCCCCAAGGACATAATATTTATGTTGATTTACTACAGAGAAGGATTGGGATGATATCAAATTTGGAGTGGATAACAAAGTTGACTTCTATGCTGTTTCTTTTGTTAAGGATGCTCAAGTAGTTCATGAACTGAAGAATTATTTGAAAAGTAAATATTCAAGATACTCATAACATTTTTAATTAGTCCATCCAGTTTGGAATGTGATGAATTGTCCTCTCAACACTGCAGGCTGTGATGCTGATATACACGTCATTGTAAAAATTGAAAGTGCTGACTCTATACCAAACTTGCATTCAATTATTACAGCGTCTGATGGGGTGCTAATCTAATCCTTACATTATTTCATCTTGGTTACTGCATGATTCTGAGAAATAGGGATGATTTAGTCCACTTTGTAAAAACAGAAATCTTTAATACTAAGTGTGTTTTACTTAGAGGTTATTGTTATTGTTGTTGTTGAACTGTCTACTTTTGCCATCCTGTTTAGGCCATGGTTGCAAGAGGAGATCTTGGTGCAGAGCTCCCTATTGAAGAGGTTCCCCTTTTGCAGGTAAAGTCCTTTAATGGTAAAGATAATTATCAGTTGGTATTGCTTCCATAACTGCACATCAATTTGAGTTCTTAACATCCATAATTACTGTTAATGTAGGAAGAGATAATCAGCATATGCCGTAGCATGGGAAAGGCCGTTATTGTGGCAACAAATATGCTGGAAAGCATGATTGTTCACCCGACTCCAACCAGAGCTGAGGTATCCGATATTGCAATTGCTGTTCGAGAAGGTTCTGATGCAATAATGCTTTCTGGGGAAACTGCTCACGGAAAGTAAGTAATAATTCCATGCCTCAAAGTGTCCAATTGCTTTGACAGGTGATATTCTCCTATTTGAACTCTTACAAAGGAAAGGAAATATCACAATCAAATTGGTGTTACCTTAAAAATTTACTTTTTAACTATGTGTATAGTTAGAGGTTAGAGTAGATATTGTGATTTTACATGCTAGAGTATCAATATCTGGTTTCGTTAGTAGCAGTGCATCTTAATGACTTGGAAGACTAATCAAAAGCAAGAGCATTCATGGGATGTGTCAATAATAATTACATATTATAATGCAGGTTCCCACTAAAAGCCGTGAAAGTAATGCACACCGTAGCATTACGGACAGAAGCCACTATACCGGGTGGTCAAATGCCACCTAATATTGGTCAAGTATTCAAGGTTTGAAATTTAAACTTAATGATTCTGACATTCTTTTAGTCATTGTATTCAAATTTTACTAATGGTACTGAAATGTGTGATCTTTTTTGTCCTGTGTAGAACCACATGAGTGAGATGTTTGCTTACCATGCAACCATGATGTCAAATACCCTCGGAACCTCAACTGTTGTCTTCACTAGATCAGGCTTCATGGCTATCCTTTTGAGCCACTATCGACCTTCAGGCACCATATTTGCTTTTACAGATGAGTAAGTTCCTTTTGACCTTTCACTTGATACCATAAGATTTTTTTTCAAGTTCCAGTATATACTAGGTAAACATAAAACTAGTTTAATCAATATTTTCCGTTTAAGTACCTTCTAAGAGATTCTTCCAAAATGTATTGGGTATTTGGGTTCCATTGTTATCAATATTTTCCCTTAATTAGTATTATTATTTTCTTAATTGGATGTCTGTGCTTAGTAACAAATAAAACTGATTCTTTGGTAGGGACATAAAAACATGATTTCCAGAATCTAAGGATTGGAAGATATATCTAATGAATCTGCTATTTTAAAGGTTTATGATGTTTCTGCTTTTTCAGAAGCTGTTTGAAGAAGCTCTTAACCAATCAATCTGATTTCTTATATTGAAGTATGCATTCAATTAAAAACCGTTACCTAATTTTGTTGGTCATGCAGTAAGAGGATACAACAGAGGTTGGCTTTGTATCAAGGAGTCTGTCCTGTTTACATGGAATTCTCTGAAGATGCTGAAGAGACTTTCACAAAAGCCTTGGATTTGCTGCAGGTAATGTTTGGAGGATATCTTAAAAACATTACCTATAGAAGCATATAACCAGGTTCAGAGGACTTATAACGGGATTAAAGTTGTTTGCATGTTTTTAAAATTCCAACACAGCTTTCCTCTCACCCTCATACTATTGAGGTTGGCTCTACATTCAAACATTTAACCATGTCATTCATGCATCAGCATGCAATACTTAACCATGGACCTTTAACATTTTGGTACTGCAATATAAACAAATGCTTCATCTTGCAATATTCCCTTTGTATTTATTTATTTTTAATTAATGATCATTCGTGTTGTTTCCATATGCAGAAGCAAGGAATGGTGAAATCAGGAGAAGAAGTAGCACTAGTACAAAGTGGCAGGCAACCCATATGGAGGTTCCAATCTACCCACAATATCCAGGTCCGGACAGTGTAAACTAAAAAAAGGTGAAGAGGGCTATGAATTAAGTTTCAAGCTTTGAGGACACTATATTTTAACTTTAGAAGAGCATATTCCCTTTGGTGGGTTGATGCCAATTGCATTTTGATTGTTTGTTTGTTGCCTAGGTTTTTAATTTTTTGGGTGATTGTACCATATTTGTAACGGACATTAGACATATGTTAGCATGGGTCGTTGAAATTTTGGCAAGGAATTGGAATAAAAAATGCTTTCAGCCACATCCTGGACCGAGTCACTGACTTTATCGTTGAGTTGTTATATTTAATTTCCAAATTAGTAGGCCTGATATTTGACCATCATCATTAATATAATGTTAATTTGCTTTCTCTAGTGTCATTCATTTCTTGCTAGACTGGTTACTCAAGCATTTCGGTTTTAAATTCGATTTTGTTAATGTGAGATGCTTTCTATGTGGTAAATGAACCTTCGAGTTTACTGATGATCCTGATCTCTGTCCGCTACCCGAGAGAAGCAAAGTATAGTTTGCCTATTTAAAGGTTGGTTTTCTTAATTTATTTAAGAGCTGTGTTATTTGTACATCATTTTTTGCTCTAAATTATACACAATGGGAGAGAAATATATAGAAGAGAAAATGTGTAATAAAATAGGTGATATGATAGTGAGAGAAAGTAATGTGTAGAAATTATTGTAAAAATTTATTGGATGAATATATTCTTTTATTTAAATGTCTTATTATAAAGTAAACTTTAGGCTTTCTCAAAAAGAGGGAAGGGAAAAGGGAGGTATTTTAATGAAATATAAGTGAAATAGTTTTTTTTAGAAGAGAAATTTTAAAAAATTATTTATTTTTAAATTTTTAGAATTTTAGATTTTAAAACAAATTAAAATACTTAAGTCAATATAATTTTTTCTTCGAACCAAATAGAATTTTGTTTTCTTCTCCTTTATTTTTCCTCGACTCAACACTATATTAAACTTTTAGGTTAACTTTTTAGATTATATAATAGGCTTATGACACATCACGGGTCCTACTCAGACATTGTATTATTAATTTGTCAATGAAAATTCCCCACTTGAACCATTTTTATTTAAAGGTTTGTAGCATGCTTTAACCTTGGAATGTGATGTCTTTCTTTTTTTTTTTTCTTTTCTCCGAGACAACTTTTTATTATTGTTGGCCTACAGTTGTTTTAAGATAATCTAGGTTTTTTAAAATAAAATCTTCAGTATTTCTAAATTAACTTTATTTCAATTCAAGTCGTGCAATTCTTGGAAATATTTTCTTTTTGAAAATTATTAATTATTACTAAGTTATTAAAAAATTATACAATTTAATTTTTAAAAAAATTTTAAAACATATATCAAAATATATTTTAGGTGTAAAAATTTACAAGTTAATTAGACACATGCGATTTATTATTTTTTACTATCTTTCTTCTATCAATTATTTATTAAAAGTAGCCAACATGGCGTGTTGTCAATGACATTGGCTACTTTTAACAAGTAATTGATTGAACCCTCACAATTCACATGCTCCGTGTAAAAAAAATTGTAATTAAAACCCATACATTTCCTCCCATTGGTCACCCTTTTCTTTAACGTGGACGGGAATGACTTACTCATTGGCTATGAGGAGGATCACTAATAGCTAGGGAGAATTACTAGGCCCCATTATTCTTAAAATTCTGATTTTTTTAATTTCTATAAAAATTATATTTTTAATTATCATGTTAAAAAAAAAAAAAGGAAAGTGAGAGACTCAATAAAAAAGAAAACAGGTTCAAACTCAACAGATAAAGATAAAAGAAAGACAGACTCGATATATTAAAACAACTAGACCTAACATTATATATATATATATATATATATATCTCGAAATTCAGCATAAAACTTAGATTTGACATACAAAAACATAATAGAATTTGTATCCCCAACAACGGTGCCAATTTGATAAAGTTTTTTTGTCGTAGTGGCTTGTCAAATACAACTAGAGTTAACTATAGTATAGCTTGACTTAGATTGATTCTCTCAATAACAAAGTGTATTCATTTGTGGCTCGGTATTGAAATCGAAATTTATGCTAAAGTAAAAGAATCATGTAGAATGCCGACTATGATTCGGACAGAACCAGTCTTAGATGGAGGCGGCTCAGACTCAATCTCGGATGGAGACGGATTTGTCGCGAACAGAGACAACTTGGACGGAGGCAGACTCAGATAAAGTCTAACTCAACTAGAATTGGAAGAAACTAAAAACCTCACACATGAAAGTAAAATTATTATAATATATTTCAAATATGAGTAGAAAATTTATGAAACTTTTTATTAGAAAAACAAAAAACAAATATGACTAAACTAATAAAAAGTATGATTAATTTGTTATAAATTACTTTCTTTTAACATAAACAACCTTTAACCAAACTTACAAATAAACTAGAAAAAATATATAAACTAATATATTTTAATATGACAACCTGAAAACAATTGAAAATTTTCAATTTCTAATGTATACCCCCTCTTAAAATCATCATTTCCCTTTCAATACCTTTTGGTAAAACCATCTTACCTACTGTGTATAAAAAAATATTAGGAAAAATATATTTATTTTGTCTAATGTTTTGAATTATGTACAAACTAGTTTTAAAAATATAGAAAGTATGCAAATTAATCTTTTAGTAAATGTTAAAGGTGCAAAATAATATTTTATTCCAAAAATTACCCTAGCCTATTTTTGGTGTAGGTATAAAACAAAAGCTTCATCTTGCACTTAAAAAGGAAATGTTAACTGAATTTATTAGTACTTATAACTATTTTATTTTTTTCTGTGTAAAAAAAAATAAGTTGAGTTTTGATAATTCATTAGACTCAAAAAAAAAAGCTTACAAAAATCCTTATAAATTACTCCCTAACAAGATTTTCATACTCACAATAAGATTTGAATTTACATTTCTCTATAACAGAAGTTTCATCTTTATCAACTTATGTTGGCCAGTACTCGTAACTAAGCTATATGACTAACATGTTTTTGGGATCTAATAATACATTTTCTAATATATATCAATTTATTTTGTATTTAATAAATCTCTTTTGTAATTTTTAATAAATTTTATCTAATCATAAATAGTGTTAGAAAGAGTGTGATAAACTCCTCATGCAAATAATGAGCAGGGGCGTGTCTAATTTATTTTAAAGAGATTGTTATGCTAGTACTGAATTTGGAGTTTTGTACTACAAAATTTGCTCGGTTAACTTTGACGGTGTAAGATGATATTGATTAACTGGTCAAATGCAGGAGCTCTTCTGAATTCATTCTTTTGATGCCAAAAATGCAAAGGCCTGATTAGTAGAGACTTGTCATTCCCCTATTCCTTTTTTATTTCTTTATGCGTGTTGTTTCCATGCATGCTGAAGCCAGGAGGCACTTGAAAAGTTGAGAATTTCAGGACCTACTATATTTAATTTTAGAAGAGCATATTCCTCTTTGATGCGTTGATACCAATCTTGCTTAATAGGTTTCATCTTTTCTTCATTTAATATTGCCTGTTGTTATCATATTTTTATCACTGAACTTTTTAGGTGGTATATATTTAGCATGGGTGGACAGGTGTTAATTAATTAGTGCTTGAATATCAATGAATTTTTTTTTGTCTAAAATTGGAATTGGAAACGCTTTCAGCCATGCAGGACTTATCTGCTTCAACATCCGAATTATTACGCCTTCTGAGTTGCGTTTAAAGAAATATAAACTTGCTTTATATGTTGCTCCTCATTATGTATTCCATAAGCTCTGTGGAATATTATTTCAACATGGGTTGGGCTAGTCTCGAGTATTCCAATTTCTAAATTTGATTCTTTTATTAAAAAATGCTTTCTTGGTTTTACGGAACATTATTATAGCTAAACGTTTCCGAGGCTAGCTTGCTTTCTACTAAAACTTAAAACTAATTCACGTTAAAAGATAAAGAGCTTCTCAGCTATAAATAAATCTTTGTTGTCTTTCCCCCTAGCTGTTCAACTTGTGTTAAAATACTAATAGTTAAGTTGAAATGAAGGAAACCAAACTGCAATATATTCATTCGCCCACAATTACAGATAACAACACACTACTTTGCCAAAGTACAACATTATTCTTTTTCTTAACCATTAATTTGAAAATCATAACTTGAAGATAAAAAAACATTGGTTATTTGCAACTACTCATCACACGCTGCCAATAATGGAAGTACTATACCCGTTCTGAATATCAAAGAATCTTGACCACAGCATCACCCCACCATATTTTGGTGACTTCTTAATCACCGGCAGGATTTGAGAAGTCAACACATCGGCGGGGATGTAACCGCTGCCAGCGGCGGCAGGAGCGGCCGGCAAGCCCAAAAATATCTGGCGTGCCGGCACTGTACTAGTCCACTGGTTCCACGAGTTGACAAGGTTAGTTATGTTCCCATTAGCATACTGACATGGAGGGTTATTGTAGAACTGAACCCAAACAAAGTCAAAGAGGCCAGTGTTAAGGGCAGTGGCCAAGAAACTATCGGGAATTGGACACTGAGGGGCAGCACTTAGGTAAACCCTCTTCCCAAGCTTGCTATATGCCTTAAGAAAACGTGCAAGGTGGTCGTAGTTTTGTGTGGAGCCAAGTTCTATGTCAAAATCTACGCCATCTAACACAGCATCCCCTAGGGGCCTTGAGGATGAGTTGCCCCCCAAGAAAGTGTTCCACAAGAAGGTTGAAACGTTTCTTGCATCATCAACGGAAGCCAGGGAGTAGGTTCCGATTCCACCACCGATGGAGAGCAACACCTTGATGCCTTTGCTTTGGCAGTCCTTGATTTCGGCGCTGAACTTGGTGCAGGTGTTGCTTGCGGGGTTGCAGTGACCAGCTAGGTTTATTTCTGGGGTTTGGCCGTTGCCAAATTTGTTGAGGAAAGCTATGTTTACATGACTGTACTTCCCTGTGCCACACGCTTCGGCGAGGGTGCCCTCGTTACCGTTTTGGCCCCAGTAGATGGCTATGCCACCCCCGTGAGAGGTTCCTACAACACTGAACAACAAGAGAAGGGGAATGATAAGAGAGTTTTTGCTCTTCCCCATTTTAGCTTCTCTTTTACCCTTTGGTATCTTGTGAAGAGGATATTTATAGAGCCCATGACTGCCCATTCACAGCTTCGAAAGTTTGAATATTGGAATGAAGGTGTTGACGAAAGAGATGTCATTTCCCACTGGAAGAGGTCAAAGAGCTTTTAGTTTTCAACAACTCTCTTGTTTGTCAATTAATTTGTGGGGTCGATCTGTTGTATATGTATCCACTATCATTATTTATTACTATGTTTATGTTTATCAATACATTGTTACTTACAGGTCAACCAATTGAAAACAAGAGTAACCATTGACACTCTGGAAACAATTATCTTATTATTGTGTTATATTCTACTAGGTTTGTAAATAGTAATTGCCTTAAACTGAAACCAGTATACTAAATTACATTTACACGCATGAGTCACTCACCTAGTTATATATCTTCTTATAATTTTCCTAATATATTTTATAAAAATATTATCAAAAATTAAATATATTTAATGTTTTAAAATTATAAAGAGCATGTAAGAGAATATTATAAGAAGATTTAGAATCACTAAATATGTAAAAAGAATTAGAAATCATTGACATAAAAAAAGCGTTCATGCAGGTGTAGGTGTCATTTTCTCCAAAAATTTTATACTCTTAGGGCATGTTCAATGGTAAAACTCATTTTGAGTTTTTAATTCACCTTTTTAAGATATTGCGGTGCCATACTCTTATATTTTTTACGCAATGATAAAACCAAAATTCGTTATATTTTCTTTTGTTTTTCCAACAAGATCATGGTTCTACGTGTGTAGAAGTTATGTTATTAGACTCTAAAAAAAAGAAATGAGAACTGATTTTTATCTTGAGAACTCTTGTGAGAACTACCATCAGAGATAACCTTATTTAATTAAAAATTATTTTAGTATGATTTTAAAATAATTATTATAAAATTAATAATTTTAAAAATTTAATATTTATGCACTATTATCATCTAATTATAAACTACTATTGGTATAATATATTTCAAAGATTAAAAAAAATTGGAATATACTCATAATGTAAATCTTATACAAAGTTATCCAATCTTGGAGGGCTATGTAATTAAATACCGTTAATTTTTATAATAATTAGTTTAAATTCATAATTAATGTAATTTTTATTAATTAAAAGTATAAAAATATTACATTGATAGTATATCAAAATTAAACTTTTAAAAGAAATCATTATAAAGACGAATTTTTAGATTAGATGCATACGAGTTGTTCTTGCAATGAGTCCTCTTATCATGAATTCGAGTCCACGAACATTTAATTCATAGCAAAAATTATCTATTTATTGATGTTGTATATTAATTATAAAAATTATTGATATTGTAAATTATAAAATGTAGTTTATATATTATAAATATGTATTTACCATCCACCACAATCTGAACTCAAATTTGCGACAATTATATCAAAACCTAAACTAAAAGTATCAAAGTAGTAAAAGAATTATGTGAACTGGATTAGATTTGAATTTGAAACTGATAGCTGTAATATATTAATGAAGAAATCGGATAGATGTCAATCAAATGGATATTGTGGACTAATTTATGTGTAAAGGAATAATGTTAGGTAGCAGGGATAATATTCAGTAGTCTCAAAATGTCAAATTAATAATCCAGTCTATGATGTCTGCAAGAGAGTGCTTCGTATATCGGTCAACTTAATCAGTGCATTCGAATTCATTGTTATTAGAAAAATAATTGAGTTCCACACTATGTTTAACTCAAAATTTTAAAATATTAAGTGAATACATTTTTTTCATTTATATTTTAACTTGATCACTAATTTTTATTTGACGAGAGACTTTCCATGATATGTGGGAGAATATCTGTATAATTATGCAGTGATCAGTGATGGACATTCTTTTTTAAAACCGCTGGAAGTTCATCAGGTAATCAACATTATGAGAATAAGTTTACAGCAAGAATAAATTGAAAGTTGGGGAGATTCTGAGATGTGACACATTACCAGATATATTTCTTTCAATTCATAAAATAGAAGTAGTATATCATATCCATTTTCGTTTTCCCAAACTCATTCTTTAAAAAAAAATGGATTTATATCTTCTACAAAACAAATTATACATAGGTCTTTTTTTGTATATACAAAAAGAGTTTATTTTCGCAATTAATTTCATACATTGCTTTCAAGTTATTTCTAATTTTTAAATGTTATATTGGGATACTTGATTTTAAAACAAAAAGTTATCTTTAGTTTTTTTTTTTTAATTTGAAATATCAGTATTATAAATAATCTGAGTCGTGTCTATAATTACTTTTTATAAGACTCATACTCAATATTTTATTTAACGAACTCTATCTTTTTTCTCGTTGAACTGATCAGAGGCATTGGTAAGTTACTTCTAGATATGAAAATAAATAAATAAACAAATGGTTTCTTTTTCATCAAATACGATCTGCATTATTAAAAAAAAAAATCATATAATCCTAATATATCTAAATGTTTGACCAACGTTGGGAGGACAAGATAGAGTAACGAATTTCTGAGTTTAATAGGTTATTATTTTCTACAGATTAGATAACTTTAGTCAATGCCTTATTTTGAAGTGGTACACCAATTTTATTTATGTGTCATGCCATGTGGAAAGCAGGATTATTGCGCGTTTTTTTTTAAGTTACTACCTGATTGATTTTATAAGCTTTTATTATTTAGTAAAAAAATTATTAACTTTAATTTAATCCTTAACTATTTAAAATATAATTATTTTAATTAAAAAATATTATTACTGTTTAACAAATTATTTTAATCCTTCTTCGACAACACAATATTTTTGAAAGAATACTCAGATCTATTTAATTAAAATGATTATAATTTTAAAATTTTAAAAATATTTTAATTAATTATGGATTAAATTAAAATATGTAATAATTTAAATTAAAAACTATTTTAATTAGTTAATGACTAAATTTAAAATTTAAATTATAATTTTATCACTAAACAGTAAAATAATAACAGGATGACTACTTAATAATTATTGGTCTAAAAACTAATTGTTTCAAAATGAAATATTACACAATTTCTTTTTTTTTTCATAAAATAAAGTTACCGTGATTACGTCATTCAAGATTCGAAGATGAACACAACTTATATTGAAATGGTATAAAAAAATGAGTTATGTAATTTAATTGAATTTATTAATTTACATAATTCAACCTAATAGAATTTATCAACCCTAAAGTTAATGACGAGTTAGGTTAAGTTAACATTTTTTATAATTATAAAATTAAGATATATCTATGTTTATTTTATAATTGATGTATATAATATGTATTCACAATTATTTTTTTTACAAAATTTACTCATGAGTTATTTTTTAAATTATTATTTTTATTTTTATAATTTTTGGTCAATCAATCCAACATAATATGTATTCATGAGGATAAATTTCTAATCGAATGTCAAAACAAATTTAAGTCAATTCATTATTTTGTAAGTTGAAAACAAATTGGATTAAGTTGGGATTGGTTCATTTTAACACATGTCTCGGTTATATTTAATATTTTAACACTTTTTATTTGAAAGTGAAGGTTATATCTAATATTTTAACACTTTTTTTTTGAAAGTGAAAATGATTCATAAATAATTTGTGCTAATTTATATTGATCCAAAGAGATAGAAGAGAAAAAAAAAATCATGTAACGGTAATAAATGATATATATGTTAATAAAAAATATATAAAAATGTATTATTTATACGATATCCCATATAACATTTTATACATCATGTTTTGTTTCTATTTTTCTATTATATTATTTATTATATTTCATATTTTCTTTTTTTAAATTCTTTCATTCTCTTAATTATATAAATTGATGCATGGCTTGTTGTATAAGTAACATTTTTCAAAAAATGAAGAGAAATAAATTAATAGTGTTAATTTGGTATACATATTATGTAGAGGTTCACGTATCATTACTTTTAAAAATCATTGGTTATGAAAGATAACATGTACATTAAAAAAAACTATTAATTATGATAAAATATTTTTATCGTCATCATCGTTGTTGTTGTTGTTGTCGTCAACATCGTTGTCAATATTGATCATTGTTGTTGTCGTTGTCGTTATCGTCGACGTCATTATTATCGTGATTTTCGTTGTCATCATCGTAATTAATATGTAAATTACAAAAAAGAAAAACTGAGAGATTCAATTAATTAAGAGAGAAGAGAAATGATAGTAAGATGTTTTGGGGATGAGCATGACCTAACATGGTCTACTAACCATTACCGACTCGAAGTTGATTTATATAAGTTTAGATTTTGAAATTACATCTCACGGTATGTTTTGAAGATGAATTTGAGTCATGCTTTGGATTGCTCCAACTTAGTTCGATATATTCTCTTAAAGAGTATAATTTTTTAATAGTTGTGTATTAATAATAATTTTTTTGATTTAATAGATATCATTTCATATAATATGATATTATATTTATAATAATATTTTTAATATATATATATATATATATATATATATATATATATATATATATATATATATATATATTATTGAATATATTTAATTTAAGTTTTATATTCATTTTATTTTATGATTTAATTATACTTAATATTAATACATTACGTTAAGAAGTCAAGTTAACCCGAACTTGTATCATATAATTCTTATTTTTATTGGGTTGAGTTTAAATTTAAACAATGACCTTATCAAAATTTCGGGATAAGTAGGAATAAAGATAAATTCATTTTACTCACCCTTAACACATTATCCACTTTTTATTATTAACTAAATTTTATGAGAATTTTTTTTTCAAGTCTCATTTTATATTACTCTCTTGAATTTATAATTTCTAAAAAAATTTAATCAATAATAAAATTTATGTTGAAAAGAATATGTTAAATAATATATTGTTAGCACTCCTCCTAAACCTATAATAGAGTATATATTAGAGAGTGTGTTACTATAGTACTTATCTTATAAAAAAAATAATAAAGAAAGTGGATAATTTCATGGTCAACTTATAAAATTTAAAAAAATAAAATAAAATCAAGTAAACAATACCATAAAAAAATCATCAACTTCTCTAAATTAAACAAAAAATCCTAATTAAATAAATCAACATTCTCGTTATTGAATTTTCTTTCGATTTCAACAATTTCATAATCAATTTATACTATGTTCGTAAAATTACTTTTCTGGTTTTGCACAGTTAAATTTGTTTGTAAGTGGATCATGCACGTGAAAAAGGCCCACTTTAAACACGAATTGCAGTCTCTATCTCTGCCAGAATCCAAACATCAAGATCTTGGAGGGAAAATTCACAACAATACATGCATGGTGACACATGCCAGTGTGACCGAGCACTTGTAACACTTGTATTATATGTCTTATAAACGACAAAATATTAATAGAAGAAAATAACATAATATAATAGAAAGCATGTAAGGCAAGGTATAAAAATAATATATATAATAGAAAGCATGTAAAGCAAGGTATAAAAATAATATATATAATAGAAAGCATAGTGGAGAGAAAATAAAGGTTTTCCTTTATAAACAGGGTAGCTGCTTGCTTCTCTTGCTCCTACCTACGTCATCGAGCTAAACAAAGAAAAAAATCTGAATACACATGGGTTTCGAAAGGCAAGCATGGATGCTTATTCTCTTGACAATCTTGTTCACCATAAAGTCTTCACAAGCCACCGGGAATATAGCCGTCTACTGGGGCCAGAACAATGGCGATGGTACACTGGCTTCCACATGCGACACTAAAAAATACGATATCGTTCTTCTAGCCTTCCTCAACGTGTTCGGCTCCGGCAGAACTCCAGCATGGAACTTCGCTGGCCACTGTGGAGACTGGAACCCTTGCACGAAACTAGAACCTGAAATTAAACACTGCCAGCAAGAAGGTGTCAAAGTGTTCCTTTCCATCGGAGGAGCCATTGGAAGCTACTCCCTCCTCTCACCCGATGATGCAAAACAAGTTGCCAATTACCTCTACGATAACTTCCTTACTAATCAATATGGACCACTAGGAAGTGTAGCATTGGACGGCATCGATTTTGACATCGAAGGTGGTTCCAACCTTTATTGGGACGACCTTGCCAAGGAGTTAGACGCTCTCAGACACCAAAACAACCACTTCTACTTATCCGCAGCCCCACAATGCTTCATGCCAGATTACTACCTCGACACAGCCATCAGAACCGGCCTTTTCGATTACGTCTTTGTTCAGTTCTACAACAACCCTCCTTGTCAATACTCATCTTCCAATCCTACGTTGCTTTTTAGGTCATGGGACGATTGGACCTCTTATGTTCTTCCCAGCAACACCGTGTTCTTGGGATTGCCAGCTGCGCCTGACGCAGCCCCAAGTGGTGGCTATATCCCGCCAGATGTCCTCATTTCTGAGGTACTTCCCTATATAAAGCAAGCTCCCAACTATGGAGGAGTTATGTTGTGGGATAGATACCGTGATGCTCAAAGTAAATACAGCAACCACATAGTGAATGATATTCCGAAGAATGTATTGCAATTTGGGACAGCAGTTTCCGACGCGCATGAGCATGTCTGATCTGGTACTTGTGTAATAATGTATGTATGGAAATAAGTGACTTGTTAGTTGTTATATATATACCTTTGTGGTATCTACTAACTAGTCAAGCTTTGATCTCTTAGGACTGTTATGTAATAATGTAACCAGCGTGAATCAAAGCATGTTATGACAATAATATCACTGGTGAATGGTGATTCCAGCTTCTATAAATTTTTGCATTAATTCATCCTTCAGCAAATACTGTCAAATGCTAATGATTAATACACAAGTTCTTGAGAGATCCTAGCCTGCTTCTCTTGATGTATGATGTCGGTGTAAGTTGGACAAAATAATTTAACCCTAAATTATTTTTAGTTTCATTATTTAAACATAAAAAATGGACATCGTTGTTCGGGTGCAGCAAGCTGACAAAAACTGGTGAGAAATAGCAGAACAGTCTCATGCAGAAAAGATATGTTCATTGAGGTATCTGAACCATGATCTAGTTTTTAGTGTTTTACTGCTGCAATACGTGCTGTCATCTGTTATGATATCTGCTACAATACGTGTTGCCATCTAAATGTATTAGTTGATCCAGTGTTTGTTGGTATTGTTATTTCATTTTCGTCTCTACTGATGGTGGATTCTGATTTTTTTTTTATCAACAAAGTATGTACCTTTTACTTTTAAATTAAAAATAAATTATCAGTAATAATTAGTATAATACGAAAATATATACATAATAAATTGTATATTTATTTATTGGGCTAAGATGTCTCACTTTTCCTTTAAAATAAATCAGCTCTTAACTTTAAAGAAATCAAATTCGCAAAGGTGTAAATCATAAGGTATAATTTTACTCGCAACATATAATCTGTATTTATTGCCTTTTTCTTTAACTAAATTAGTAAAGCTTTTTTGGAAATTATTAGAGTATAGTTTTAAAAATATTATTAACATCACTATAAAAAATGTTAGTTTTAATTAGTAACAGACAAAAGTTGTCATGGTGTACATGCAAAATCAATGGGGGTATTCTGCAACGTCACCAGCAATGGCACCATGTGCAATACTCATATAACATTAATAATACACGTGCGTACGGGTGTAAAAAGCAAGTGTTTCAAAATTATACGTGTCAAAATTTTAACGGCTTTAACATTTACAATATTATATGTTACTGATCTCATTATTATCTGCAACGTAAAAATATAATATAGAGAAACGAGTTTTGTATATATATATATATAATTAATGCCATATATGTTTTATCTACAAGACGGATTAGATAGCCCAAGGAGTTGCACTTTGTGCATAGAAATGAATGTCGTCGTGTCTGCATGGAAAAATGTTGTTTGATGACCCTGTAAGCATTATAAAAAGATTGGTCAATTCTGTTGCTAAATACTGATCTCATTATTTATATATATATATATATGCGCGGGCTTCCCTACATATCCAAAGCTCCTTATTTTGGAGGAGTTTTGCTGCTGCACAGATCCTATATATGATCTTCAAACTAGATACAGCTAGATAAAGCCTTTTCTGCTACATCCACCAAAGATATTTTACTCTTCTAGAGAAGCAATTTAACTAGTGAAACATATATATACACACACGCGCAATGTAACTTCTCTTAATTTCTATATGGTAAATTTTAGGGATGGAAAATGTTTGATATGGTAAATTTTCTCCTCTAATAAAATTTTTACTATTTGACCCCTTTGAGACGGAATTAGAGAGGTAACTACTCTAAGACAAACTTATTTTGTTCCTCAATACATTTAGACGTCTATTTATATAAAATGACCTGTTAGAGAAGGAAAGTATATGGTACCTAAATTTAGTGGATATGTGCTCCATTTTAACTATAAATGTACCATTACCATGTATGGATGTATAATGATATAGGATAAATTTAACCCCTCCCCCACCCCTACACATAAAATACGTAAGTCAGGCGAGTTTCAAAAAGTCAATTAATTTTTTTAAATAATTCTAGGACTTTAAAAAACATTTAATTAATCTTTGATAAGATGGAGAAGCTCTTGTGACATCAAATTTATCATGTACGGGTGAATGGGCTCGTAGTTTCTCAAAAGTCATAATATTTATCAAGTTCATCTACTTTTCTTGATACATGTATAAGGAACTGATCCCATAGCCATACATGTAGCTAGGAACAAAGCCTACCAAACGTGCTACTACTTATTCCAATATAGTAAGTATTACATTACTTAACCTAGAATGAAACTATAATTAAACACTGTCCTTAATATCATCACTGTAGCCGGTTTGGAGGTCGTTGAATCTATCCCAAAGCATGACTCCACCGTACTTGGGAGAACCGTTGATAGCAGGAAGAACCTGAGAAATTAGCACAGCAGGAGGAATATAACCACCACTTGGAGCAGCTTCCTCAGACGCTGGTAGCCCCAAAAAGACTTTTTTAGCTTCACTTGAGGTCCACTGGTTCCATGCACTAACGAGGTTGTCAATGTTCCCATCGGTATAATGGCACTGAGGGTTGTTGTAGAACTGAACCCACACAAATTCAAAAAGGCCAGTTCTTATAGCTGAGTCCAAGTGAGCATCAGGGAATGAACATTGTGGTGCAGCAGCCAAGTAAACATTCCTTTGTTGGCTATAACCAACAATAGCCCTTGCAAGGTCATCATAGTGTTGTTCTCCACCACTCTCAATGTCAAAGTCTATACCATCCAACACGGCATCACCAAATGGACGCGAATCTGATTGTCCTCCGAGGAAGTTGTTCCATAGGTAGTCGGCGAGTTGTGTGGCTTCATCAGCTGAGTTGAGAGAGTAGCTTCCAACAGCACCTCCAAGGGAGAGGAGGACTTTGATGCCTTTGTCTTGGCAAGCGTTGATTTCACTACTTAATCCGGTGCACCCATTGTTGATTGGATCACAATGACCTGCAAGGTTTAGTTGTGGGGTTTGGCCGTTGCCGAAAACGTTCAAGAAACCAATGTTCACGAAGTCGTAGTTGTCGGTGTCGCAAGTCTCTTGCAAGGAGCCTTCGTTGCCGTTTTGACCCCAATAGACTGCAATCCCACCAGCTTCGGAGGACTTGAATAGGGAAATGAGCAACAGAGGGAATAGTGAGAGGGATGAAACTCGTTTGAAGGCTGCCATGTTCATTTCTATGATAAGAATTTAAGTTGTTGGAGCTAGAGGGTACCATTTTATAGGTGTTGGAGTTGGGAGAAGAGTTATGACCCCGTGCCTTGTTGGTAAAGAAATTGCTTGCGTTTATCCTAGGAAAGAAAAGTAAGAAGCTTGTATCCCCACACATTCTCTGCTCTAAACTCTTTGCTCACTAATGGAATAGCAATGTTAAATGAAGCTAATAAAGGACCGACAAAGGCAACTACTGTTTCATTTTAGTGCCTAACTTACTATGTATGCTGCTTATAAACTACTATTTTGGATAAATTCTTGTGAAAAATATGAAATAAATTTTTTTATAAATTAAAATTTGTTTATATATAATTAATTTATAAAAAATATCTCATATTAATTTTTTAAAATAATTTTTAACTTATACATATACGTTAATATTAGTTTATAAAAAAATTGTTTTTCTTATACTTAGAGAAAAATTTATCTAAATAGTCCTAATTAATTACCAATATTTTATTATCTAACTAAAACAATATTTATGGTGAATAAATAATTGCCAGTAAGATAATATACTACCAGCCACCAATGTTGAATTATGTGTTATAAATTTCTGCGTAATATGTGGGGAACAATTAATTTTGTTGCCTAATAATCCGCCATAGCTAGATAGGTAGTTTACGTATAGTTTCAGGCCAATTTGGTTTAATAAGAGCATCTCTTTGCTTATTCACTTTATTTTTTAAATAGATTTATATATATTATTTTAAATTTAAATAACTTAGAATTTTTACTCCATCAAAATTTTCTATAAACAAGTTTTTTTTAAAACAACTTGCACTAATATCATTCAGTTCTAAACAAGTTGTTTAACTCATAAATATACTTTCTTTCTTCGATATCGCACATTTTTTCTCGTATATGTATATACACAACTACTAAATAATTTATAAAAATAGTTGTTTATATAAGCAACTATCTCCACCTTTAAATAACAAAAAAATTACATTGTGATATATCAAAATACTATTTTATTGTTAAATAACAGACGATAGTGTTCTAAAGGAGCATACCTCCTATGACAAGATAAATCAAAATTTTAAATTTTTAGTAAAAGAAGAAGACGATAACTTCGATGATTACAAAATATTAAATAAAAAGTTGAATTGTCCATTTTATATTTTAAAATGTTTATTTGATTATTAATATTAAATAAATGAGTATGATAAACACAGATCATCCATTGTACATCCTTAATATTAATTTGAACAGTCATAAAGCAGTAAGAGCTCACCAGATTTTATCAATGGAGACCGAGAATAATGAAAAAAAGTCTAATTTCTTTTAACACGATGAATTGATATTCAAATTTTTATCTCTTTTATAAGACGAAGAAAAATAATAATAATTTTTTTAAAAAAATTTAAATGTGTTTTAAATTTTTAATATTTTTAATTTTCTTTTTTATTCATCATTATTATTATTAATTCTAATTTTTTTAATGCTGATATAATTAAAAAAATATTAATTAAGAAAATAAAATATTTTTAATTAAGATATTAAATTATTTTTAAATATGTAATTCAATTAAATAATGTATGTATTATTTTATAAAAATAAAATAATTACATATAATTTATTTTTATTTTTTAATATATTATAATTTATGAAAAATATTTTTTTATTTTTAATATTGTTATTATTTATCAATTTCTTTTTAACATTGTATTTCTTAAATATTATAATCCCAAAGAACCACGACGAAATAAAATTACACGAAGTTTTACTTTCAATTAAAAATATCATAGGAACACCCATAACCTTCCTTTTTATCTTCATGGTTCTTGGTTGAAAACCAGACTTCTTTTCCATATTACAACTACTAAGGAGCAAACATGTGGGCTCATATGATTGTTGTTTCTCCATCTCTAAATCCAACACTTCTTCATCCACAAGTGAGATCAAAGCTAAAGTACTAAATTTACTATCTCATAATTTATTATCCTCTCTCGCTATATGAAAACTTAACAATCATCCTATACTTTTTCTTTACCATGAGGGATATTATAATTCTCATGGGGAACAAATGAACAACCTAACTTTATTTGTCCTCTTAACTTATCTACTAATTGTTAAATGATTGAACTATATATTAGTTTGAAAAAACATGTGTTCGACAATAATGATGAGACGAGGGGTATAATGTACAACTCACCATTCATTACTAGAAAAATATTGTTTAGCAACCAAAAATAGCTACCAAAAAAAGATCTAACAACTACTTTTGCAACCTAATAAAATGTTGGTTGTTTGTGTTGCATGATGACTGATTAATTGTAGCTAAAATTTCAATCACTAATTTCGTCGTTAATGGAAGACAAATATTTGAATAGAAACTATCGAGTCCTTGCTGATCGATTTTCCGATCAAATTATTTATCGATCAAAAAATCGGTCAATAGAATTTGCATATTTTAAAAATCAGTGGTCGAAACAAGTTTTCATTGCTAAAATGTCCCCGATTTAATGCCCGATTTCAACTCCTTGTTGGATGTGTAAAGTAGCGACCGAAAATGTTAGTCGCAAAAATAAAAAATACTATATAAATTAACGACTAAACCGAAATCCGTCTCTATAGGTGTTCCAGTTAATATAATACTATAAATTAACAACCAAAATAATTTGATGTCTTTTTTTGTTAGAGATCAACATTTTCGGTCGCTAATTGCGGTGGTTAAATGAAAAAAAATATATACAAATAAATATAATTTGATTTAGTTTAATAATTTGTTTTAAATATTTTAAAATAAAAGTTATTTAATATTAAAATAAAATTATTTGATTTATATTTAATTATCTTTTTGAATAATTAATATGACTATTTAAGTTAATATATATATGTTATATAAATGGACATGAAAAATAATTATATTATATTTTAAAAAATTAAAATATTAAATATATTTTTTATTATGTCAAGAATCAAAATTATTGGTAAAATTAAAATTCATATAATTAAATAAATTGATAAGTTAAGTTATAAATGTTAAAGTAAGGTATAAAAGTTTTTAAAAAAATCTTAAATTGGTGCAATCAATCACAATTAGTATCATGTGAGATAGCCCTTGTCCCAGCACAACATGAAGTGTACTTGAAGAGTCTAATCCCTCTTCTTTCTCTTGGACAAACTCTTGCAACTAACACTTACCAAGGACTTTCATATGGAAGTTATAATCAATCCACATTTACCGTGGAAAGCAGAGATAAAAAAACATAAAAAACTAAATAACATACTGGAAAATAACAAAGCCTGAATGTATTACCTCCCATAAGAGAGAGTCATCCATGCCAGCAAATCCTGAAATACCATCATATATGTTTAAAATATAATACTTGCATTAGACCAAGTGGGAAAAAACATGATTTGCACGATATTAAAAGAACACTAAAGTGACATTTCACAAGCAATAATAGCAAAAGTCTCACCAGAGGTGAAAGCTACAACCATGCAAGTGCCACAGATGCAAGAACAACTACACAGACTGTTTCTAACCGTTCAATCAATCACTCATTTGCTGCAAAACTATGAAAAAAAGGGCTAGCATTAATATCAATTAGATCAAGATTTTTCTCAAAAAAATTATCTTCCCCCTCAAAAGCTCATATTGTCACAATTCCAACAACAGATTCATCAAGATGATTAGCTACAAACATAGGTATTATTATCTTTACTTCTCAGTTATTATTATAAGGTTCAAAATTTTCTAAATAAAGTATCAAAAACCTACATTGTTTAAAAAGACAGGTACATATGAAGTCTATTTATGTCATGTATTCATCTTCTGTCTAACAATAACGTTTGTGTGGCTAAATAATGATATTCTCAAATTAATTTAAAAGGCAACACCAAATTATCCATGCAATGTAATCCAAAGAAAACTTGTTCATTACCTGCAAGTGGATAACAAAATAAATCATTGGCATGGAGACAAACAAGATTTGCCAAATAACAACGGCTAAAACTGTAAGATTAGCATAACAACTCATAGCAGTTGCCACAGCATATACAAAGCTGAATGGGATATCAAGGTCCACAATTGACCTAATAAATAACAGTCATACTTATGTTAGAAACCTAATAAACACAACTATCCACAAACTTCAACCAAGCACTGTATTCTCTCAAAAACACACATGCAAACTATTACAAGAGAAAGTCTTTTATACAAAGTAGTCAAAATAACACAAAGCCAAAATCCCTACAACCTGTTCCCAACCTGGCCTAACGGTCAGCTAACAAACCAGTGGAAATACCCAAGTTACCCTTTACAGCTTCCATCAATTGCATTGTACCTGTGAGGGGAAAGAAAAAAATGTCCAAAAGGAGCGGAGTCATAAAATAACACGGGGGCACGAAATTAAAAGGGAGTTCAGTAGCAGTAAAAATTACGATTTTGATGAATTGTCAAGCTTACCCTACTGAATATTATTTATAAGTACCCGTAGAATTTGAATAGGATTATCTTCTTGACAACAACCAAATTTGAACTATTTTATGTAAATTACTTAAACTCTTCTGCTAAGTTGATTCAATAAGTTATTGATACTAAATATAAATATCTCTCACCTCTCACATAAGTAATTATTTGATTTAATTTTTAGTTCTTATGAAAACTATATTTTAATTTAGCTTTTTTTTTTGCTAGAATTTATTTAGTTATATACATGTAATTATTTTTTATGTCGTACTTATCATGTGTTATTAATTGTTAGAACTGTTAACTAACATGAAAGTACTAACCAAACTAAACGATTATCAAATTAAAAATAATTATATGTAAAGAGATTAAACTAAAATTTTTTTATTGGAAGATTTTTCTTATAAGAATCAAAAAATGAATGTTATATACATGAACTTAAGAATATTTTTCAACCTCGATTTTTTAAGTGAGAAAAGTCAATACTCAATTTATCATGAATTTAATTTTAACATATTAACACAAAAGGTTTTATTATTTTATTTACTAATATATTATCCCATTATTTAATATACTTGAGGTTTTATATGTTGTAAAGGTTTCATTAATAAATTAAAGTATCAATATACAATTAGATAATAATGTTAAAATTTCTCATACTAACGCTCTATCAAAATTAAACTAAAAAATTATTATATATATTATTGTGTATAATTGTATAAATACAGTGAAATCATACTAACGATCTTAATATAGGGAAGTGTTTTAGTTTATGTTAGTACTGTGATTAGTTAAGTATAATTGAAGTATAAAATATTATCGACTTAAATATTTTTTATTTTGGTGAACATAATAATTTTTTATTTCAATTCCTCGTTAATCTATATATGTTTAATCTTCAGGAGTAGTTCACTTTAGACTGAAGTTTGTTGCTGTGTCTTTATTTCCTACGTAACCAGAAACAAAATATGTTAAGGTTGTGATTCTCTATTATTCAAAACTACTTAATTTACCAATAGGATTATATATACTGAATTTAGTGAATCTCTCTTGTGACAAATCATATTTAATTTTCTATTAAGAAAGACGTCCACGACCACAACTAATATTCAATTATTTCTCAAATATTACTTCCTATAAAAGATACAGACAACTGACCAGCACTCATTTTTCTCATGCATCGTCCCCACTGATTCCTCACCTTTCTTTCTCACGTGCCCCATCATATCTACTTTTTGTTTTTTTATTACTCATTAGATTCCACACTTCCACGTTACGGAGCGTATACTAAATACAAAATATAAATGACTACATGTCTCGTTTAATTAAAATGTTATGTATTCCAACTTAATTATGTTGAGTGAATAATATCTATTATTTTATAAGTTCGTAATTCTTAACAAAAATAAATTACTATTTACATGGTAGATATTTTCCTCATATATCATGAATTAAAAAAAATACATAAGACATGTTAATGAGTATATTTAGACTGAACTATAAAATTAGTTGATAACTACTGTTCCATTGTATGAATCAATTCAATAATTTTAAATTCAAGTTCTAAATATATTGTTGTGTTAAATTTTCTGGAAAGAAAATGTAATTGTTTACAATAATCTTATCTACTTAAGGCAGAATTATCTCCCAAAGAATAATTATGTATTCTTCCAACAACAACAAAAATTAGTTGGCAACCGTTTCTTTTATAAGGAACTCTATTATTTAGGATTGGTAAATGATGATATATTGTTAGAATTTCAGGATGTTCACCCTTTCTCTACTTTACCACATAGCTGCGTTTCATTTTATGCAGTAGGGATACAATTATATATTGTTAAGCATACATGCTTAACACATTATAATAAATTTAATATAATAACAATAATAATAAAATTATTATTTATTTAAATAGGTGGATCAATTAAACATAAAAAAAATTAAATATTTTATAATTAATATTTTAACTAAATAAACTTTTATAAAAGACAAGATATGGATTTATAAGACTTTTACTATTTACTTAATTTTAAAATTATAAAAAAATAAAGTGTGAATAAGAGTCACGTGAATTTAGATTTACATTGAAACAAAATTAGTTATTTCAAATTTTAGTAGGATAAAAAATAATTAAAAAATCATAAACACCAAAATCAATATTAGTTATTTTTCAGACTTAAAATATATTTAAATTTTTACTATTTAATAAAAACAAATTACCAACAAAAATTAAAACAATACTTTAAAAATAATAAGGAGTACATCAAAATAAGTGTTACTTTTACGAAGACTAAAAATAATAAAAGGTCGCTTAATGAAAATGAATTTTTTAATAATCAAACTTAAAATTATCCATATACATTTGTTCAGTGTGCTAATTCTACTTCACTTGATGTTTTAAATCTCGTTGAAAGTAATCATATATCTGAATTACCTACCTAGTTGGTTATTAAATCTTAGTTGAGTTGTGACATAAATCGTATTAACCTTAGCAAAAATCATATCCATAGCCAACTACCTAAAAGATTGCCGAAGCTTAGAAGTATTAAATCCTTGGTTTTATCTCATAAGTATCTCAAAGGCACCATTCCAAATTGCTCAAGACAGTGTATACAAATTTTACAATCAGTGTATAAAAATTAAACTGTTTTTAAATAGTTTGGGTACCTTCTCTGGGATTAATTGCGCAGAAAATAACTAGCGCCACATTATAAAACGTGAAGTGTAGCTAAAAAATGTGCAATTATAAACAATGATAGATAAATAATGCAGCTTAACACTGAATGTGAAACAGCACCACGTACACGTCATTCTGTTTGAATACATTTGCACCATTTCTTCTTAGTCCCCTAATTCATTCCTTCCCACTTCTCAGGCCTCGGAGTTTGTCCAAATATAATACATTTCACATTTTACATCTACTACTTCTAACAACACTAGCTTTGCTTCTTGCCAATCCCACAGAAAAAAGACAAAAGAGGTACACTAAAAGTGGATCTGGATTCCCTACAGTCACGCACTATGATCGGTGTATGTGTGACATTAACACTACCGGGCACAATAGGCAGATCCCGCAAGATCTGTGTTGGTTTGAATTCCAAATTAACTAACTGTGTAACTGCGTGTGTTTTTTGGACTGGGAATTTCGGATTCCACTAAAAACATGTTCAGCTTCAATGAGATTCTGCAGACTCATAATGCGACCAGTATTCCTTGACGAGCTTCCCAAACAGTGATCCTTCTCTCTTTATCAATTTCATTGGCTCGTCATACTCCACCAGTTTCCCTGAAAATACATACAATCAATCATTTTACATCCTCATAATTTTGTATGATCAGAGCTAAAAAAAACTAAATCTACAATCTCATATTTTATTACCCTCTCTAGCTATAAGTGAAACTCAAGAAGAGCAACTGAACAACAAATCTATATTTTTTCTTTGGTATATTAGAATTCTCACGGAGAACACATGAACAACCTTATCTGTCCTCTGAACTTATCTACTAAATACCAAATGACTGAATTGTAGATTAGTATGGAAAAGCATGTGTTCAACGAGAGTGATGAGACAAGGGGTAGTTAATGTGCAACTTACCATCACTGATGGCAAGAACCTTGGTGCAATCCATCACAGTTGGTATCCTGTGAGCTACTGTGATCACTGTACAATCTGCAAACTCGGTCCTAATGGTTTTCTGCAAAATCAAATCAGTTGCATTATCAATTGACGCGGTTGCTTCATCAAGCACCAATATCCGACTTCTCCTGAGAAGAGCACGCCCCAAACAGAATAACTGCCGCTGTCCCATGCTCCAGTTTGCTCCAGCTTCAACAACTGTATAACAATTTGCCACTAGTCATTAGTACTTAAACAGGAATTGGTTACTGCAATGTTGTAACAACAAAACATGAAGTGTACCTGAAGAGTCTAATCCCTCTTCTTTCTCTCGGACAGCCTCATGCAACTGACACTTCCCAAGAACCTTCATATGGAAGATACAATCAGTCCGAATGAACCATGGAAAGTAGAGAAAAACAAACATAAAAGACTTCATACTGAAAAATAACAAAGCATGCATTACCTCCCATATCTCTTGATCAGAGTTTTGAGATAAGGGGTCCAAATTGTATCTGACTGTCCCATTAAAAAGAGTAGGATCCTGTGGTATAACACCAAAACGTGACCTCAAATCATGGAGACCAATGGAGCTAATGTCAATGCCATCAACAATGATTTTTCCACCTGCTGGCTCCACTAGACGGAATAAAGCACCTATAAGAGTGGACTTTCCACTTCCTGTCCGGCCAACAATACCAATTTTGTGCCCTCCTTCAAATGTGCATGTGATCCCACGGAGTACTAGTGGTGCATCAGGCCTGTATCGTATCTGGTTTGATATCAAGAATTAAATTGTGCTTCAGTTCAAAGTGTTCAAATCCCATTTTTTCAGGACATAAAACAGTTTTAAAATAGTAGTAACAGATACCTGCAATTCATTTATTTCTACTCTACCAGCAGACGGCCAATTCACAGGAGGACGATTTCCTTCTATTACTTCTGGTGCCTCACTTGGTATATGCATATACTGATTTAGCCTCTCCACAGATATTATATAATTCGCTATGTTGCATTGATTTTGAATTGAAAATACCAAGGACATGTTAAGCGAGAGGCCATAAGAGAGAGCCATGCCAATAAATCCTGGAATAACATCATATGTTGAAATTATAATACTTGCATTAGACCAAGCGGGAAAAAAACATGATTTGCACGATAACACTAAAGTGACATTTCAAAAGCAATAAGAGCAAAAGACTCACCAGAGGTGAAAGTTCCAGGTGGAAGTACAACCATGCAAAGTGCCGCAGATGCAAGTACAACTGCACTGACTGTTTCTAGCCGTTGAATCAACCATTCATTTGCTGCAAAACTATGGAAGAAAGGACTAGCATTAACATCAATTAGATCAAGATTTTTCCCAAAAAAACGATCTTCCTCCTCAAAAGCCCTTATTGTCACAGCTCCAGCGACAGATTCAGCAAGATGGTTAGCTACAAAGGATTTTGTGGTGCCATTCATCCGCATCAGTTCCTTTGCAGAGGCAAAGTAATATTTCTAAAAGAAATAATTAGGTTAGTATTTTAGTTTCCAATAATTACCAAAAGAAAAAAAGATAGAAGAGCTTCACATGTAATTGATGAACTCCAAATAAATAAGAATCAAATATAATTATAATGTAAGTTTTCATTTGTTAAACATCAAAAATGAAAATGTGTAGCATGCTTTCTACTGCTTCTGGCTAATAGCCAGTATGAAAAGCAACATATCTGAATACTGGTTTTCTGTATTCCATTTATTTCTCTAGTGAATAGGGACTTTCAAAAACCATATGATGAATTTTCTTTATGATTAGTTTCTGGTGAACAGAACTTTCTGTGTATCAATGTCTAACTACCCATTTCCTGTACATATATTTCCTTAATTTGTAAGTCAAACCCTGACTGAATCAGACACTTCTAATTTTTTTTAGAGTTCAAAAATTTTCCAGATAGAATAAGTATCAAAAACCTACATTGTCTAAAAGTACAGGTATGAAGTCTATTTATGTCACATATTCATCTGCTGCCAAACAATAATTGTGTGATAAAAAATAATGATATTATCAAATTAATTTAATAGGTGTTGTAAATATCATAGACATTTTAGGAGATATTTTAGGAAATATTATAAAATATTTGTTTCCCTTTTACTATTATTTTCCCATTTTCCTCTTTCATTTTTTAGATATAATCTTTACTCTATAAAGAGGATATAAGTGTTTGTACAAAATATACAATTAATATACAATTTTCTTTTCTTTCAACTTGGTATCAGAATTCCCGACATTGGGGTTCTGTTTCTGTTGCTTAGTACCACACTATTGTTCGTCGTCCTTGCTGTCACCATCGTCGTCAATAACACCTTACACAAAGTTCTCCATGTTCCTAATTTGACTATTATCTATATATAGGTTTATACAAGATTTGAATTGTGTAGTAACTTTTCATCATTCTCATTATGTCTATCAAGACCTTACCTCTAAGACGGCGATTTTGATTGTTAAAGAGCATAATGGGTTATACTTTTTACAACACAAGAAATAGATAATAAAACCAGGAAAAATATGTCTTCCAGTTACTAAGCAACCTCAGAAATTAGGGCAGCTTCCCATATTTGGCTTCACCACAAGCGTTTGAACATATTCCATTTGATTTACTTAAATTTTTATTTCCACATTTGTTCACAAGAGTCTGTTAAGTCCTTTAAGTGTGTTGTTTGTCAAGTTTCTAAGCACCATCATGCTTTCTTTCTTCTTAACAATAATAAAAGTGTTGCTCCTTTTTTATCTTATTCATTCTGATGTATGGGACCTGCTACTTAATCGATTTCTGGGACGATGGTTTGTAATTTTTATTTATGACTTTACGTCTGTATCCATGCATGTAACATGGACTTACCTTAATGAAACACAAATTTGAAGTATTCAAATATTTATTTAACTTTTTTCGTCTCGTCAAAAGTCAATTTGGTAAGTCTATTAAAAGAATTCGGTCAAACAATAGTCTTGAATATGTTAACCTTGAATTTTTATCTAAGTTTGTTACAGATTAGGGTATTATTCATGAACTCATTAGTGTCAATACCCCTCAACAAAATGGAGTTACAGACCAAAAGAATCGTCATCTTCTTGAGATTGTTAGAGCTCTATTCTCTCAAATGTCTATTCCAAATGTCTACTAAGGAGAGGTTGTCTTAACTGCCACCTACCTCACAAACAGGCTACGCACTCGTGTTTTACAAGGTATTAGTCCAGTTGAACACATGTTGTCATTTTTCCTTCTTCCCTACTATTGAGTCTCTCTCATGTTTGAGTGTTTGGGTGTGTCGCTTTTGTCCATTCTCATAGTCTCAATCGTGGTAAATTGGACCCAAGAGCTATCAAACATATCTTTATTGGTTACCCTTCAAATAAAAAAGAATATAAGTGTTATCACCCTTAGAGTCATAAGTTCTTTGTATCAATGGATGTCGCCTCTCACGAAACACAACCTGTCTTAAGGTCATTACCTCTTCTGTCTTTGCAGAACGTCCAAGATACCAATCATGAAAACACAAAAAGATCATAATGAAGCAGAAGAGGAATATTATAATGAAGCAAAAGGGAAAGATTACAGTGAAGCGAAAGGGGAAGATCACAATGAGTCTTCGAAACAAGAGGTAAATGTTCATGAGGATGATACTGATACTAAGGAAGTTATTGACAATATGTCTATTGCCTTGAGAAAAGGCAAGAGATCATGTGTCAGATATCATATGTATCCTATATCCCAATTTGTTTGTACATCATCACTCTCTAGCACTAAAGCTTTATTGCAATTATTGATGCAATCAAAATACTTGCATCAATCCAGTAAGTTATGAAAGACAACTGGGTTCAAGGCATGAGAGAAGAGATGAAGGCATTAGAAAGGAACTCAACTTGGGATATTATTGAAAAACCCAAAGACAAGAGAGTTGTAAGTTACAGGTAGATATACACTGTGAAATGTAAATCTAATGGTACTCTTGATCGATATAAAGCGAGAATGGTTGCAAAGGAATACGATCGATATAAAGCGAGAATGGTTGCAAAGGAATACGATCGATATAAAGCGAGAATGGTTGCAAAGGAATACCCACATACCTATGGCATTAACTGTGAGGAGACATTTCCTCCGTAGCAAAAATGAATAAACTAAGAGTCATTTTGTCCCTAGCCACCCACTTTGGTTATAATCTACAACAGTTTGATGTTAAAAATGTTTTCATGCATGAAGATATAGAAGAGGAAGTCTATATGGAAATTCTCCTAAAATTTGAACCTCACGGGAACAAGAATAAAGTTTGTAAGTTGAAGAAAGCTTTGTATAGCCTTAAACAATCTCCCTGGGTACAAGCAGAATCAAGGTGATCATAACTCTTCTTCTTGCAGGATAAGGTTATGGTAAGCTCGTCAAGTGTTGGTGTAAATAGTAACTCCTAACATTGCTAAAGCTTTCTCTTAAAGGCCTATTATTGTTATTCAAATGGTATCAAAAAAAATCTTTCTTTTCGTTCCTCTAGCAAGGGTTTGAAAAGGGGTTTGATAACTAGGAAAGTGAAGTCAGGGAAGGAAGAAACTTCACTGCAAGGGCAGGCACCAGCGCATTGAGTAGTCATAAGTTACAAGCCCACCATCAAGGATGACAAGTCACATTGGGACATCCTTTTTTTCAGCTAGCTGATACAAAATGGAGGAAGAGAAAAAATTGGACTGAGTAAATTTTTATTCTATGATTGATCAATATAAATATCAACAACTCCGAATTAGATCAGTTTCTCCTCAACAAATAAGTGCTTGGGCCACAAAAATCCTGCCTAATGGAGAGATAGTTGGAGAGGTAACAAAACCCTATACTTTTCATTATAAAATCAATAAACCAAAAAACATGGATCATTTTGTGAGAGAATTTTTGGGCCTATAAAAAGTAAGATTATAATTCCTAGGACAGTTGACTATCGCTAAAAGTCAAGAAAAAAAGGTTGATAGATGAAAGATAAGTGAAACTTTCAAGCAAGGTTGGCATGGGCTACGTGAGCCCCAAAGACTATCCAATATCTTATATTGATCTTGGTTTTGTGTATTGCGCTTTATCGGGTAAGAGCAAGCAGCCCAAAATATGAGAACCTGCCCATAAGATGTAGGCTCCATTTGTGGCAAACGAGGAACGAGTGACCACAAAACTGCACCCTTGTCTAACAAATTGACTCTAAAAGAAAGGCTAGCAACACATTTTGAGATGAAGGAATTGAGAAAGTTGAAGTATTTCCTTCTAGAAATGGCATCTTTATCTCCCAAAGGAAATATGTTTGATCTACTTAACGAGAAAGGAAAATTGGAATGCAAGACGAGGGGTGCCCATTGAACAAAACCAAAAGATTGGAAGTAAAAAAAGTCCACCTGTCAAGAAGTCTCAATGTCGGACCAGTGGGGAAACTAATATATCTATCTCATACTAGGTCAGATATTGTTTATATTGTTAATGTGGTATGTCAATTTATACATGACTCCCATGAAAAACACCTTCAAGCAATTGAGAAAATCCTCCATTATTTGAAGACAAATCTCATGAAATTGTTTTGTAATAATGCAACTATTAGCATTGCTCATAACTCAATCCAACATAACAGAACAAAACATATAGAGATCGACTAACACAAGCTCCAAGTGGCAAATGTCTTTACTAAGGGACTAGAGCTAGATTTCAAGATCTTGAGAATGGTTGATATCCATTTACCAACTTAAGGGAAGTGTTGTAAATATCAAAGATATTCTAGGAGATATTTTTGTTGTAAATATATATTAGAAATATTTTAGAGATATCATGAAATATTTGTTTCCCTATTATTATTATTTTCCTATTTCCTTCTTTTCCTTTTTAGGCATAATTTTTACTCTATAAAAGAGATATTAGTGATTATACAAAATATACAATTAATATACAGTTTTCTTTTCTTTCAACTAAAGGCAACACCAAATTATCCATGCAATGTAATCCAAAGAAGAATTTGTTCATTACCTGCAAGCGGATTGCAAAATAAATCATTGGTATGGAGACAAACAAGACCTGCCAGGTAACAACGGCTAAAACTGTAAGATTGGCATAACAATTCATAGTAGCTCCCACAGCGAACATAAAGCCAAATGGTATATCAAGGTCCACAATGCTGAGATCTGAGGAGACCTAAACAAGGAAAGAACAGTCAAAACATCAATGCTTCCATTCATTGCATTACAATGTAAGGAGAAAGAAGAAACTGTTCAATATGCTTACCCTACTAAGTATCCGTCCTAAAGGAGTGGAGTCATAAAATGACATGGGGGCATGAAAAAGGGAGTTTAGTAGCTGTACAAATAAAGATTTTGATGATTGAAGGCCCAAGGCAACTGTAAAAAGACTTCTAAGCAACAAGAATATTGTAGAAATAACTCCAATCACCAAGTAAACTAGAATCAATTGCAAAGTGCTGACTCGAGGATTGTCAACATTAGCCGCCATCCATGAGTTTTGCAATATTTGGCCAACCACAAATGTTAGGTGAGAAAGGGCGGCAACAGAGAAGTATATATATCCTTTGTTCTGATTCAGATACTGTGCATACGGTTTGAACCCTTGGTCTCCTTTTTCTCTCTCTTCATGCTTAATCAATTGATCACCTTTTGATGCTTCATAATGCTGCTCCATATATGCTTTTCTAATTTCTCTAGCACTGTACGAATGTTTTTGGGTAGAAGTAACATCCACGAGCCTGTCGGAACCAGCAGTCTCTTTGTGAGCATTCACAAGGTCCTGAAATTCTTGGCTTGAGCTCAACAAATAGTGATAAGGAGCAGCTTCTATGATTTCCCCATCTAACATCAACTGTAAACAAAGAAATAATTACAGCCATGCTAATTTTCAGTCAGCTGAAGATAACAAGAAACAAAAATAATTATAGCTTCTCACACTAGTAAAAATTTACAACTATTAATTGTATGCAAAAAATAAAATGAAACAATGACATAATGCTTTAGAAGATGAAAGAACTTACCAAAACAGAATCAAAAGCTGGAAGGAAGTCAACTTGATGAGTCACGAGCAAGACTGTTTTTCCCGCAAGTCCTTCAATTATGTATTCCTGTCCAGTTGAAAAGCCATCTATCAGTAAAAAGCAAATAACGCCAAGATATAAATGTGGTGACTGAAGAAAAGAAGTTTTCATTACATTAAACAAATTTGTTGCAGTATGTGCATCAACAGCACTGAATGGGTCATCCAAAAGATATATATCAGCATTCTGATATAGTGCACGTGCAAGTTGAATTCGCTGCTTCTGACCTCCACTCAGGTTGACTCCTCTCTCACCTATTTCAGTGAGATCACCGTGGGGAAACAACTCTAGGTCCTTTAATAGTGAAGACCTATGAAGTGTTTCTTGATATTTTTTGGCATCCATGGCTGCTCCAAACAAAATATTCTCCCGTATTGTACCTGTCTGTATCCATGCCGTTTGAGAAACATAGGCAAACTTCCCGTAAACTTCAATCTGTAATTCAGAAAAGAAAATCAGATACCTATTAATCAAATAAATTAATAATATTACTACTCAAATGAAGGACAGAAAAAAGCACTAAAGTTATGTGCTAGATATTATAACACTGCTGGTACAAAGTGAAAATGTCATCTAAGTTATAACCAATGAAAGGATCACAATTTGCAAAGTATATAATTGCCAAAAATGAATAAAATCTTACTGTCCCCTGAGTATTAGGAGCTTCTCTGAGAATTGCTGCTAAGAGAGTTGATTTGCCTGAGCCAACCTCTCCACAGATAGCCACCTTTTGCCCAGGTCTAACATCCAAATTTATGTTTCTGAGTGTTGGCTTTGATACATTATCTTCCCATGAAAAGTCAGCAGACTTGATTAAAATTGAACCCCTCATATTATCATTGAGACACCTTTTTGTGACATTTGCACTCTGCAGTTCAGGTGCCTCCAGAAATTTTAAAATCCGAGTAAATGCAACTTTTGCCTGAATTATGACCCCAATAACATCAGGGATGGTTCGAATTGGGTCTTGAACAAGGCGCAAAGTTGCCACAAAAGTGAAAACATTATTTGCATGTAAAGGAACATTAAGAAAGTAACATGCCCCAAAGGAAGCAGCAGAGACCAAAACAGGGGAGGACCAAAAGAGAAAGGTGTTGTATGCCTTTCTTAATTGGACAGCAGACAACCATTTGAGCTCCTCATTCCTTAATTTCTCTATAATATTTCTAAAATTGGTTTCCCACGCGTATAGCTTCAACACCTTCATATTCACAAGAGCCTCAGAACAAGCTTTCAATCTCTCATCTTGTGCCACCATAAGTTTGCTTTGAAATTTGTGCTGTAACTTTGCAAGTGGAGTATTGCAGAGCACTGTGATTACTATCACCACCAAGGAGGCAATCGTTGCCAGCCCAACAGCACGAAAAAGTATTACTAATGAGATACAGAGCTGGAAGCTAGTTGTCCAAGTCTGGTGAAACCAATAGGGAAATTCACCAATTCTATAAGCATCCACAGTCACATAATTCATTATCTCACCACCAGAGTGCACCAATCTAGCAGAATTGGATAACCTCAATTGCTTTCTATAAATGGCTGCAGTTAGCAACGACCTAATTTTCAGACCAATAAGTCTGCAGCGGAAGTACCATTGCCTTTGTGATAGGGATTCTATGGTTTTTGTAAAGAAAAGTGATATGGCCAACACAAAACCTTCATATTTGAAACTCGCATTACCCTCAGCAACCAATATAAAAGAATTCAGAAGAAGAGGTCCTGAAGACAGAGCAAGTACCTTAAGCAATGCAAAGAATCCTGATATTAAAATTTCTCTCCAATGGCATAAAAGTATTATCCTCAAAACTGATGGCTGCGAGGACGGATCCTTCTGTTTATGTCTGTTCAATTGGTCCAGAAACAGTAAATAACAACTTTCTGCCCGATCCTCCTCCCGCAACCTTGGAATGTCTTCATCCTGAAGTGATTTTTCTTTACCCATTTTCATCAATGGGTTCAACCACCAAAATGTCATTCTGCTGAAGAATCCAGTTTTGGCAAATGGGGTTACATATCTAATAGAACCATTTTTATTGGACTCACCATTTAAGGGGGCATAAAGACTTTCATGAATTTCACTGTCAGTGTCTCTATACCTGGATTCGTTATATGTGCATAACAACAATAATATTGCCCCTGGAAAAGATAGAATATCTGAAGCTATCTTAAGGGATAGTTCTCCACTACTAATCGCATAAAACAAGGATGAAGCACAGGAAATACCAGAAAACAAGAAGATTAGAATAGAAAAAAGCCCTGACCATGCTCTTGGAAGTTGTTTCAACTTAAGACTCACCATTAAACTCACTAACAACCATGTTAATCCGTGAAAGATTTCTAGCAACCACCAATTAAGAGGCAATGCAGTATGGGTTTTCCTCAACCTTTCCTCTAAAGCCCAAATGCCTAAGCACAAATGCATCAACCCAAGAACACCATTGGCTATAGCAGAAACTATCTGAAAATATGAATATCTTTGCACCTGTGTTTGACCCCGAGATGGTTTGAATGTTGTCTTCTGGATCATAATGAATACAAGCATGATAAGCAGCAATACATCAAAGCAAGAGATAAACAAATGGTTGACACAAGTGGAAGGATCAATGAGAAGCCTAAAATCATAACTGCATGACTTTCTTCCAGCCTCTGAACAACCAGATTCCCCACAAAACAGGCTCCAAAAACCCGTCATTTTCCTTCACTTCTCTTTGCTGCTCAAACTCTGTTAAAAAAAGAACACATAAAGGGCAATAAAATCATGCCTTTGTTGAGAAAATCTTTGAAAGTAAATCCATGAATAGTTTATCAACAAGCTTCAGCAAAAGAAACACATTTGAAAACATGTCCCTAGTTAAGTTCATTTTTAAGAGTAACAAAAAAGGATATAAAGCATAGACAATAATGAAAATATATATTACCTCTCCACCTGACAATATGAATAATTTTCTCTTACTAGTTAGATCAATACTCCTACTCTGAAGAGAAAAAAACTTGGAAATACAAATTTGCACATACAGTCATCACTTATCATCGACAAGTAGTGGATACGATAGTAACAAAACATAAACGGGCAACACGAGTTTGTTTTCTAAAGTGGAAGAGTATTATTAAATTCTCAATCATTCTCTTTTTAATATACACTCTCATAGCGCCTGAAATTCACCTGAACGTCACTAATTTGAAAATATAACACGCTATTTAACGAGACTGGTAGATTTCACTAAGAAAGAGTATATTAAAAAGGTCAAAAGTTACTGGTCATTACTCAGTAGAGAAATGCTAGCATTTCAGTGTCATATTTTTTTAATCAAAAATTAATTAATTATATCCACACATTAAGTTTTCTCTCCTTTTCCTACCACTTATCACGTTAATGTCCCTCTTCTTTTGAATTCCATTCAATCATACAACCCCACTTTGAGGTATAACTTTATCAGTATTCTTATCAAATACACTGACCAGACATCGAATAAAATATAATTTCAGTTCAGACAGAAATAGAAGATAATGAGGGAGAATCTAAGATTGATACGGAAGCATGGAAAGAACAAAAACCCATAAAAAAAAATGCAGCGCTGCTGTTTGAGCTTGACGAAGGAATGAATGAACAGTTGAAATATTATTATGATAATAATAAAAAAAGGGGAGGAAACATTTAAAACTACAGGAATTGAAAACGACTTAATTAGTTTAATAGCATAAAATAAAATAAAAGGAAAAAGAAATGGGGAACTGACAAACCTGTATCGCGCGAAGGCCAAAACGATGGGTGACTAACAGCCACACGCAAACGTATTAGCCATTTAAAGCGTTTTCCTTCTGTCTCTTAGAAAAACAATAAGAACATAATGGACAAGTTGCGCTCAACTAACAAACAGAAGTTAAATGTGCAATTGTTGTTTTGTTTTCAGTGTTGTTTGGCGAAGACGACGTGTTTATGTATTGTTAAGGAATCGTGGATGAAGGAAAACGAAAGCGAGGAGGTGAAGAAGAAGGTGGTGAGTAGTGAGTGGTGGTGATGGGTTGAAGAATGAACATGGCACGGTGGAATACATATATATACGGTAATGATCAGAGCTGGGTGTGATGTCGTCATGGCTCACGTCTCTTACTATGTTTTTTTCTTCCTCTACAACCGACTATTTTCGTGATAACGTATCTAATTATTGTATTTAATATTTTTATTTTATTTTGTTTCAATAAAATTCATTTTTTTATTTAATTATGTTTACACACTTATTAATGTAAATTTTAAAATAATTAATGAAATATAACTATTTTATCCCGTTAATATTTAATTATTTTTCTAAATTATTTTTAGTGTCGCACCTATTTTATCTGTTATTGTCTTGATAATGTATGTGCTAACCAAATAATTAAAAATGTATCGACTCCAATAAACGTACTGATCTTTAAAATAAAAAATTAACTATATTGATAAATATCATAAATTATTAATTTTTATAATTATTATTTTTCAAAGACATAATAAATGTTATTTTTTATTGTTGACAATTTTTATACTTAAGCCAAATTATTTTTAAAAAAATTCAAATATAAATAACAATGTATTTAAATTTTAAATTAAAACGTTTCCAAACTCTTTAAAACAAAATTAAAAAGCCATGTGAATAGTATTAAATAAGGAGATATTCAAAATTTTGTAATGTTAAGATTTTTGAATATTTTAATATATTATAAATAATAAATAAATAAGTAATGACATGAATAATATTAAATAAATTTAAATTTCTTATTTTCATAAAATTAATTTATTAATAAAAAAATATTATAATTTTATAATTTAAATTAAATTAAAAAAGAGATCAAGGAGAGCAAAAGAAACCTTATTTCGTGGTATAAATGGTGACTAAATTTGAATTTTGTTAGCAAGGTCTTATAAATAGAAAAAATATAATTAAAAAGTTTCTTATTAAGATATGATAGAAATTAGTTAATATTTTAAATTTGACCTAATTTTGTTTGTCGTTTTTTAAATTTTAAATTTTTGTTAGTTCCTACCCTTTTAAAATAATTAATTTTAATTTATCATCAAACAAAATATAAATCATTATTTGTTATGTATAATCTAAAATTAGATAATATTTTATGAAAAAAAAATTTAAGATTAATAATATTTTTATTTTTTATTATACTTGTGTCAAATAATAATTTTTACTTTGTTTTTTATTTAAAACATAGGATTAAAAATAACTATTTTTAAAATGTGATAATTAAAAAAATAATTTTAAATTTAGAGATGAAAAAAAATAATTAAAATTATAGAAATTAAAAACATATTTAAAACTATAAAGCATTTATTTTCTTTAGACTACATGTTACGATAACTGAATAAAATTAAGAGAAAGAAATAAATATTGGAGGCGAACGTATATATTCAGAATATACTGAGTCCAGTGAATGAAAATAATCTCTCTTATTATAAATCATATTAAAAACGATGTCCATAAGAACTTCTTTATCACCCATGGTCCCAGGTGACTCCTCACCCTTCGTTGTCGCGTACCACATTTCTATTTTTTATTATGGAGCATATACATGCTAAATACAAAAGAGACGTGCATGGGTAGGTACAACTTGCTGAGCTTATGTTACTTTGCATTACTTGATAACCCTTCATTTCTTTTAGATGGAACTTTATATTTAGGTTTGTTAGAATTTCACAGATCGGTGTTCATATGATCGAACCCATTTCTATACTTTCATCTCTACGAAAATATATTTTCTCATCTGAAGCTGCCTCTAAGTTGGGATGATTTTATTTACCCTTTTTCTGTTTGTGAATTTGAACCAAGTGTAAATATCAACCATATCCCAAAAAATATTTGTTGTCTGGATATTAAAGAAAGTGCATAATTGCAACCTAAATAATACAGCACGATTTCATGTAAATTGCAGGCATTTTCATAAAGATGGCTAGCTAACTCCATCCTCAGTGTCGGATCTTAGTTATAGGTGAGGGAGGGCCCCCAAATTTTTTAGAAAATTATTTATATATATATTGAATTTTGCACATATTGAGACAAAACAAGTATACGAAGGAGATAGTTGGTGTTCACTACAAGAAAATGTTTAATTAGCGTTGAATTTAGCGATTAAATGTATTTTGTCTCCAATAATAACCATTTTTTTTCTGTTGATCATAGATGATGATTTAGTGATTGATCAACCATTGATATATGCAGTTACAAACCAACTGGTATTTAAAGATGTCGCTAAATGACAATTTTTTTAAGTCAATTTTGCTAATCATTTAACAACTATTTCGACGACCAAAAATGTTAATACTAGTTAACAACCAATCATAATAAGTTGCTAACCTGCGCCATTTAAAAAAAAAATGAATAGCCCATGTCATTTGATAATATATGGCAACCAAATTAGCAAGTGAGTGTGCAACCAATTTCATGTTCTATGCTGTATTTGACAGAAATGATGGAAATAAAGGGAGTCGAAAGAAATAAATAAGAAATATAATAAAATTTAGAATGTTTAATAAAAAATAATATAATAGAATTTATATATATATATATATATATTAATTTTTAATTATATATTTAATATATTAAAATAATTATTTATATATATAATTGACTTATGCTTTATTTCTTAACAGAATAATTGATTAAAAATTTATTTTATCGAGTAGAGAATTGATTTCTTCTATATTTATGTGAAGAAATAAAAAGACATAAATTCACGTTTTATATCCTTTGTTATGGACTGACACGTGTAACTTTTTTTTTTAACTTTTGCTTTTGTTTTTTCTAAAAACAAAAAACAAAAATTGCAAAAGAAGAAGCAGCAGCGAAGAGACGCATTCCTTTCCCCATTCTCTTTCTCATCATTATTTATTATTTAACAGTAACAAACTAACAACAAAAATTAAAATAAAACATTTTCAAATAACGGGGTGTACAACCTAACAAAAAAAATTGTTATATTTACACTAACCTGAAATACTAAAATGAAAATAGAATAATTTTGTCCTCTCATTTTATTTGTTATTTTTAAATATGTTTTAAAATTTATTTGTCATTTTAAAACATTAAGAAAATATTATTTATTTCTTAATAATTTTCTTGTTTATTGATATTTTGACCTATAATATATTGATTAGTCTTTGTTACTATCTACATAATTACTATTAAAATAGATACAATTATTTTAAGCCATATTTTATTTTTTACTTCATATTTTTATTTATGTATAATGTGATTTTACTTAATATTCTGATACACAAATAAAGTCTAGTATTGCTAATGAGTCAAATCCTTCACCTTTAACTCATCCAAACATTTTTGAAGAACAAAATCGTGATAACTAGTAAGAATCAAAATAAATATCTAATATTAGAAAACTTTAGATAAAGACATTGTCGCCACGAGAAATATCCATGTAACTCTTATTCCTTAGCTTGACGAAATAACTTGATACCAACAAAATTTCTATTCAGACAAGACATGAAAGTCTGTAACTGCATAAAAGTAGAATGGAGAACTAGTCATAGTTATGCTTTGCCATCCGATGCTTAGAATTAAGAACAATAATGATTTATAGATTACTATTATTCCTTGACTTATCAAAATGCAGTGTAAGAATAAAATTGCGATGAGTCACTATAGTTAAAACAAACCCTATCTCATGTACTATGATTTTAACTATGTCAGCAAAGTTACAACACTTATTCTTTGAAATGATAGAAATTGCGCAAAAAGAACAAAGACTATGGAAAGCTAGTAATTTATATTTGCTCTTCCGTCTGTTTCGATTTCAAGAAGGAAGAAATGTTGCAAAATGACGTTGGGCCCATGAATTATTCAATCCATCCAAAATGATTAAAAAAGTTTAAGTGTAGGGAAAAGTGCTTCTTTTATAGAAAATTATCTATCTATCCTCATTTTTGTATTTTTTTTTTATTAAGGTTATTTATGTTATTATATATGTATATTTTTTTCTTTTACTGTTAAAAAATTAAAAAAGAAAGATGATTTTTTCTTATTTTTTTATTAAACAACTTACAATTATTTTTTTTACTTTTCCTTCCTTTTCTTAGGATTATAGTTAGTCTATAATGGGTTATGATTTAAAAAAAAAAGTTTTGTTGACTGAATCTTTGGAAATTATTGTGATGTCATGTCAGCAGTAGTGACATGTGAGCAGTGGGCATGTGAAGTTGTCAATTTGAAAGCATTATGATGTCTCGAGTGTGGTACGGTCGTACCTGAATCATATTAATTAACAACTTTTGCTACTTTTTTATGCCCATTTTAAATTAAAAAATTAATAATATATATAAGAATTTATAAGAAATAAAATTATTATTATTAAATAAAAACAAAATCATGTATCTTAATAAAATGTAAAATAACTTTTGCGTGATTAATAATGATAATTTTATTTGATATGATTAAATTAAATAAATAAAATTAAAAATGTATATATAAAAGTAATTATTAAATTCAAGACTCATAATTTTTATATCTATTCATTTGATATACCATATTAAATTTTAACATTTTTATTATGAAAATTCACATTCTCTTTAAATATTAATTTAATATGATGTGTTAAAATTTAAAATTCAAATATAACTACAAATTGCAATTGGGATCAACTAAATTCAAATAATTACATTTGAAAAGAAGACAAATGTAAAACAATTGATTGAAGAAAACTTATGTTGCTGAAAAGGAGATTGTTAGATGTTAAAGATCTCCTCATTTAAAAACAAATACTTAAATTTAATGTATAAAGGCTGATTATCATACAGACACCAAATAAAAGCTCAAAGTTTATCCTCATTTAATACTGTTTTGAAATATTTGTTAAAAAAATTAATGAAAATATCAAGGATTAAATTGTTTAATAAAATTTATAAAAAAATTCATTACAATTTCTTAAAATATAATTTAACATTTATCTTCTACCATTATTAAATTGACTAAATTATAATTTTGATGATTTATTTATGATAAAAAAAATTTGATATTATGTTTTTTTAAAAATTATTTTTATCTTTATAATTCTTAAATTTAAGTCAATAATATCCTTATGAATATTTTATGACACAATTTTAAACTATTATTTTATCAAGTCAAGATATAAAACTTATCTCATTATATTCTTTTATATCAAAATTCTAGATATTAATTAATGTTTAAATAAAAAATTTATAAATAAGATAAAAATAACATGAAGAGTGACCCTAAAAAAAAATTAAAAAAATTTCATGTCAAATTATTTTCAAGATAGTTATGGAATTCATTTTTTACGCTACTTTTATCATGTTTTTATTTATTTTTATTCAATTTTAATTGATTCATATAATTAGTTAAATTAAATTTACATATTACATTATTTTAAAATATAATTTAAAATCATGTCTTAAAATAAAAATATTTTTTTCAAAAAAATAATATTAATTCAAATTTAAAAATTAATAATAAAAAAATTTTAAATAAAGAATCAAAATAAAATTTTACGATTATGTTATAATTTAGTCTATTAAGTTTGTTTTTTTTTCTACTTCTATATTATAAATGAATCAAAACATTTATAGAAACTATTTTCAATCAAAATATTTTTAGGATTTTTTTTAAATGAGAGCAATTTTAATTCGAAATTATTATTACTCCTGTAGTCCCATTAAGTCACTTGACTACCATAATCTTATATATTGAGACTTTAATTTATTTGTAAAAATTTTAAATATATTTATTAAATTTGATTTGATTTAACTAGTTCAAAAGTTTCTTTTTTAATCTCATCAATTCACTATCTTTGTATTTTTTTATTTATATATTTGACTTTTTCACCACTTATTTTTTTAGTTATTTTATTTTATTTTTAAATTAATTTTTTTAAATCATTAGTAGTTAAAAATAATCTTATATTATAATAAAATTTATTTATTGTAAATGCAATTTATATTTTAGAGAAATTATTATATACATTATCAATATAAACACATATATACCCATTTCCAATAAAATTTAATCATATAGTTGCGTCAACTTATTTATTTAAAAATAATTTAAATTAAAAATACTTGAAAATAAGTTAACCAACTCCAATTTTTTCAACTACTTTTAAAATCCCAACTCTCAACTTTTTTTTTTCTAGTTTTTTTCATTTCACTTTGTCCTCTTAAAACTTTAATCCTTTGTTTTTATGGCCACCCTCATATCTCTCACTCTCGCATTTCAAATCTTCAATCCCCTACTTTTTCAGTCTTCTCTTTTATCTTGTTCAATCTCAAAACTTCAATCTCCTATTTATTTCGATCACCTTTTTTATACTGTTTTTTTTTTAAAACTTCAATCCTCCATTTTTATTGGTCAATCTATTATTATTGGTCAATCTATTATGTCTTATTCTTTAATCTCAAAGTTTCAACTCTCCATTTTTTTATTAATTTTTTTTTTTTTTGCCTTATTTCCTATCTTAAAAAAAAAAATCAAAATTTAAGTTTCGAAATAGAAGGCACTGAGGAGAATACTTTTTTTAACTTAGAATGATTTTTTAAACAAAATGATAAAACATGAGTGATTGCTTAAATTTTATCAGATAAAAGTGTAAAATATGGACAATACATATATATATATATGAATTTATAAATTTTAATTATAATATAATTTATATAATTAAAAATATTTATTTATTATAAATTTTAGTTACGTACGAATAAGTATTTATCATACCCACTGCGTATGCTACAATATTCGTTTATATACTAATATAAATTTTAAGGATGTGATATATAATTAAATTTAAAATGAATTAAATGTCTGTGTATATTTGATTTAATAGTTGAAGTTTTCTCATTTTTTAAATGTATTAGACATTAAAATAATATATTAATTAATTTGATAGTTTTATTCCTATTTTGATTGGGTTATTTAAAAAAAAATACGCGTTGAAAGTTGAAAACTGAGTCGATTTGATATCTATAAATATATATAAAAGGAATATGAATGTTAGTTTACACGTTTTTATATTTTATTTTATTTTTAAACTATTTTTTTCTTTATTTTATTTTTTAATTTCTATATCTATTCCACATACTACCAATTGTTAGTTAACTTTGTTATTTAACTTTTATTGTCTCTTTTTTATATATTTTTTTATTTTTAAAAATAGAGAGGTATGAAGAGCCTCTTTTTTCCTAATTTGGATAAAATAAATAATTTAAACATTATATAGAATTAAATTATAAAATCTATAAATAAAAACTAAAATCGGTTTTATTTTATATTTTGAACTATATTAAATTAAACATATTATTTTATATTATTATATTATTATATATGGATTGTTTAACAAACTTTTAGTTATACGTGTTTAGGTTGTGTGTTATTCATCTTGACTATATACTATATAAAATTTCTGGCTATCACTATATTTTGTCTAACATTTTATTTATTTTTTGGATGCAAGTTTTGAATTTATTGTGTGAGCTAATGATAGATGTCGGAAATTAAATTAAACTGTAAAATAAAATGATTGTCACTATCAATATTGTCAAAATAAATAGTAGGAACTGCTAACTAAATGGATGAATTATGGCCATACATTTTTAGTGGAATGAAAGACGGAGGACTGAAATGCAAGTTGAATTAAGTTGTTAATATTTTATTATTAAATGTTTCCGTTAAAAAGTTTGACATATTATGGCTCTCATTGTATCAAGTAATTAAATAGCGAATCTTGAACTTTTCTTCCTGTCCTTTCTTGTACGTGTGTGCGTGAGATTTTATTTAATGTTCTAATGTATTATTGATATTACATTGATATCATAATTGATTAAATTTATCACCAAGTTTTGTTGTTTGTAAGAAAAGAAAACTTTTCATTTTGTCAACGTTTTTATTGAGTAGAATTATATATATATAAATATGATAAGTGATTGTTAGAAGTTTTATTTTTAATGAATACTCGACATAAGTGATGAGTGTATACGAAAGTGTAATTTATAGTTGAATAAAATCATGATAAAGTAAAATCATTCGAATTTTTTTTATGAAAAATATAGTTTGAATAGATACTATTTTTTATAAAGAGACGTAAATGAATCATTGCGTCCTTACACGAAAGAGTAAGTCTTCTCTCCACCTTTTCTATAAATATATATTCTGAGACGTGGTATAGTAATTTTTTTGTATAATTTACACACACTTACCCGTCAAGTTTGAGAAAGAAGAGGAGAGAGACATGTTAGAAATTTTTTTAATAAATTTTTTGTCAACTACAATTAATTGTGATATCTTATTTTAATAAAAATATCTACTATTATGATTTATTTGATGATATTAATTGATAATAAATTTTGGATATCTAATATTAATATATGTAAAAGACTAGAATACAAAAAGTCTAGGTTAATGACCTTGAATAAAAGATTGACTTCAAGAGTTCTGCAATAAATTTTTTTTCTTCTTTTATATTTAGGATAAAACCATTTTTATATGATTTAGGATGGTTGTGCCATTTTATTTTAACAGTTTTTCAGATCTAATTTTGAAGTAATTTTTTTCTATTATATGTGACATATTTAAATAGTTATTTTAAAGATTAGAACTTCAAACCATAGGGTTTCTAGAGAGATATCTTTTAAATCTCGACCACGTTAAATTTTTTCTTTTTCGTTTTTTATTTCAATTGAGTACTGGGCCCACCATCACTGGATATATACTAGTAGCCCACGATCACTGGATAATTTCAATTTCAATGGGCATGGATCTGTCTTCGTTTTCCTACGTTAATGGTAAGAATGGCAAAATTATCATTGTTGGGATTTCAACCTAGGTACATAGGATAACATGAAATAACTTAACCACTAATTCAATTTGTTATGATTTCATTGAGTTAAATATGACACGTATAATATTAGAATTATGGTTAGATAAATATGAAAATTAACTATCTCAATAGTCAGATTAAAATAAAATATTTAAATTAAAAATCTCACTTAAAATTATAACTACATTATCATTACTGTTATCATTATCATCATCATTACTGTTGTCATCATTATCATTATCATTATTATTGTCATTATCATAATTATCCATATCATTCCTTAAATTTTATCAAATTCAATTTATCAATCCTCTTTATTTATCACTAAACATAATGAAGTGATATAAATATTAAAGTTTGTAAATCTTGAAAACCGATTAATATGTTATTTTAGTGTTGAGATGGTTAAAGAGGAGTGATAACTGACATTCTTTTAATTCACTTTTTATTATTATTTATTAAAAATATAAAATTATTAGTAATACTCATTAAATAAGAAAAGAGACATGTATAATTTTTTATATAATAAATTTCAGTCAATAATAAAATAATAAAAATATATTAAAAAACATGTTGCTAATATTTATCTATAATTAAATGTTTGTTATAATCTCGGGTAGTTTATTCAATGGGATTTTACAACTCTCAAGTTTCTCACGAGTAAAGGCCCAACTTGTTTTTCGCAAGGATCTTTAACCGTCTTATTCTTTTCCTACATCTAAGTTCTTGGATTTTGGTTATAATACGAGAAAAGTAGATACAAAGTGAGTCACCTCATCATCCAGATTAACTTATTAAGGGTTGCTGAAAAGTGAGCTAACTTAATCTGATTTACTATTTCGGTGAATAAAAAAAATACACAACCAATTCAATCCATTGTGGGTCGGTAGCAATAGTGAGTCAACGTTGACTCACGAGCTTATTCAATTTAAAAACAATAAAAAAGATACAAGAAAAATATGGAAAAACACAAATACAACAAGCTGAACAACATACTACTAATTCACAAGAACAAACTAAAAAAATATGAAAATAAAAATATCAACAAAATTTAAAACCAAAAAAAGGAACTTTTTTTATAAATAAAACAAGTTAATATGAGTTGGCCCACCTAACTAATGGTTTAAGTAAGTTGGGTCAAATCAACTTGCAGAAAAAGTGAACCAATGTTTTTCTAATTTATTTAATTCCTGAACCGAATTGGACCAAGTTGATTCGCAGGCTAGAACTCAGTTTGACACTTAAAGACACTTAGTGTGATTCTGCAGAATGCAAATGAGACCAGTATTCCTTGACAAGTTGTCCAAACAGTGATCCTTCTCTCTTCATCAAGTTCATTGGCTCGTCATACTCTACCAATTCTCCTGAAAACACAGTCACACAGTTTTCTTTTTCTTAGACCAGGATCAAATGTTTTTATTCACATATCACATATTTATGCTATAGAAGTTCAAATGTGAAACCAACTAGAAGTTCATATCTTGTGGATTCACAATTTTGTGTGCTAAAACTTAAAATGCTGACTCAACTACCTTATATACCCTTTGCTCAAACATAAGCATGTATTCCTGTCTGTAAAACCAAATGGTATATTATAATTCTCATGCAGTATAGGAGAACTATCTCATTTGCAACCTAGTCAACTTGCTAGAACAGGTTAGTTTGAGGTCAACATTAATGGATAAATTTGAAAAGTTATGAGTACACTTAAATAAGGGGTAGATAAGATAAGATGCAAGTTACCTTCACGGATGGCAACAACCTTAGTGCAATCCATCACAGTTGGTATTCTGTGGGCCACCGTGATTACAGTACAATCTGCAAACTCTGTCCTAATTGTTTTCTGTAGAATCAAATCAGTTGCATTATCAATTGATGCAGTTGCTTCATCAAGCACCAGTATCCGACTTCTCCTCAAAAGGGCACGCCCCAAACAGAATAACTGTCTTTGTCCCATGCTCCAATTTGCCCCAGCTTCAACAACTAGATAAAGTTTCATCACTAGCCATTAGTTAATCAAACAGGACTTGATTCATTCAAAGTTGTTTCAACAAAGCTTAAAAGTGTACCTAAGGAGTCCAACCCCTCTCCCTTCTCTTCAACAACTTCTCGTAACTGACATTTCCCAAGAACCTTCACACGCAAGCAACAACTAGTCCACTCAAGCCATGCAGAGTAAAGATAAACTACTCGCAAGATTTCCTCCTATTATAAACTAAGGTTTCTGTTTGGATAAACGTTTCTTTAAATATTTATAGGAGAACAAAATAAAAAATTAAAATAGATTGAGTTTTTCTAATTAGCTTAAGTACATGTTTGGATGTCATTTGGGAAAGCTTAAAAGTACTTTTGCTCTCAAAACAACAAAGTCTTTATTCTTCATTTTGTGTCTTAGAATTCGAGAATATGCATTGAAATTTTTAAAAGTGCGATTCCAACTTTTATTCAAACATAGTCAAAATCAATTTATATACTTAAGTTTTATAGAAGTTCTCTTATTTAATTTTTTAAAAAATTGAAGTGTATAAGATGATTTTAACTTTTTTTACGAAATTCAATTCATTTTACTTTTTGATTTCATTCTCCAATAAGGACTTATAATTTATTTTTTTTCTAATAAGAGCCTAATACACATGTTAGAAAACAAGATATTATTAGTTATTACCTCCCATATCTCTTGATCTGAGTGTTGAGATAAGGGGTCCATATTATATCTGACTGTGCCATTAAAAAGAGTAGGATCCTGAGGTATGATACCAAAGCGTGACCTCAAGTCATGGAGTCCAATAGAACAAATGTCTATGCCATCAACTATAATTTTTCCACCTGCTGGCTCCACTAGACGGAATAAGGCACCTATAAGAGTGGACTTCCCACTGCCTGTTCTGCCAACAACACCAATCATGTGCCCTCCTTCAAATGTGCATGTGATCCCACGTAGCACAAGCGGGGCATCAGGCCGGTACCTTATCTGTTTGGTATCAACAAACAAATCATGCACTTCAGTTCAACTACCAAATTTTCTGAACTTCATTCCACCTAGGTTTTAAAATAACTTGGGAGTTTGTTTATTTTTTATTTTTACCTTCAAATCATGTAATTCTACTTTTCCCTCAGCTGGCCAATTCGCTGGAGGACGATTTCCCTCTATTACTTCTGGGGCCTCACTTGGTATATGCATATATTGATTTAGCCTCTCTACTGATATTATTTGATTTGCTAGAGTGCATTGGTTTTGAATTGAAAATACTAGGGAGGAGTTCAGTGAAAGGCCATAAGAGAGTGCCATGCCAATAAATCCTGGAATAACATCACATGTTGAGATGAAATACTTGCATAAGAGAGACAATGCTTTGGTTTCACAAGAAAAATAAAAATAAAATTTGTAAGTCATTAAAAGACACATTATTTTCAACGATAGTAAAAACTGAAGGCTCACCAGAGGTGAAAGTCCCAGGTGGAAGTACAACCATGCAAAGTGCTGCAGATGCAAAAACCACTGCACTGATTGTCTCTAACCTTAGCATCAACCACTCATTTGCTGCATATGTATGAAAGTAAGGACTGGCATTGACATCGATTAGATCAAGATTCTTCGCAAAGAAACGATCCTCCTCCTCAAAAGCCCTTATTGTCACAGCTCCAGCAATAGATTCAGCAAGATGATTAGAAACAAAGGATTTTGTTGTGCCATTCATCCGCATCAATTCTTTTGCAGTGGCATAGTAATATCTCTACAAAATAAAATTCTTATTAGGCTTCATTTCCAACCAAGAATATTTTATATTATATATGAAGTTAAAAAAAGAGCTTCCATGTTACATAGAACGCGGGTTAAAAGATATAATGTAAATTTTCATTCATTGAAGGGCTAAAATATGTATGATGCTTTCTACTGCTTCTAATATTTTTGGCAGAACTTTGGTATTCTATTTTTATTCTTTAGTGATCTAACTTTCATAAACCATACTGAGAATTTTTTTTTTTTGATTGCTTTCTAGTTAATAAAACTTTGTGGAATGTGTATCCATTTCTCACCCTTACCATCCATTTCCTGTACTAATGTTTTCTTAATTCGTAAGTGGAATCCTGACTACATGTCTACATCATACACTTCGTAGTTATTATTATAATCTTCAAAATTTTCCTAATTAAATAAACATCATAAATTTGAATTTCTAACGATACTGGTATAAAGGTTAGTTTATATAATGTATTCATCTGCTGTCAAACGTTCCATTATGATGGTTTTGTCAATGTTAATTACAGAAAGCAGACATCAAATCCTTACAGAAATATAAATCAAAGAAGAATTTGTTCAATACCTGCAAGCGAAATGCTATGTAAAGCATTGGTATAGAGATAAACAAGACTTGCCAAGTAATGGCTGCTATAACTGCAAGATTTGTATAACAAGTTGTAGTAGCTCCCACAGCAAAAATAAGGCCAAATGGGACATCAAGATCGACAATGCTTAGATCTGAGGAGACCTGAACAAGGAAATAAAATTCAAAACTCTAACAGTTTCATTGGATTTCACTCTAAAAAAAAAAAAACAATTTGATATGCTTACCCTACTAAGTATCCTTCCCAAAGGTGTGGAGTCATAAAATGACATAGGTGCACGAAAAAGGGAGTTCAGTAGCTGTAAAAATAAAGATTTTGACGATCGAAGACTCATAGCAACTACAACAAGACTTCTGATGAACAAGAAACATGCAGAAATAAACCCTATCAACAAGTACACAACAATCAATTGCAATGTGCTGACATAAGGATTGTCAACATTAGAAGCCATCCATAAGTTCTGAAATATCTGGCCAATCACAAATATAAGGTGAGAAAGAGAAGCCACAGAGAAGTATATATATCCTTTGTTCTGATTCAGATACTGCAAGTGAGGTTTGAACCCTTTGTTTCCTTTCTCTCTCTCTTCCTTCTTAATTAATTGACTCTCGTGTGATGTTTCAAACTGGTTCTCCATGGATATTTTACTTATCTCTGTAGCAGTATTTGAATGTCTCTTGTTAGAAGTGACATCCACAAGCTTGTCAGTACCAGCAGTCTCCTTGTGAGCATTGACAAGGTCCTGAAATTCTTGGCTTGAGCTCAACAGATGATGATAAGGAGCAGCTTGTATGATTTCCCCATTAGACATCAACTGTAAGTAAAAATCTTGTCATGTCTATTCATAACTTTAAACAAGAAAAAGATGAAAAGGACTTTGAAATCATTAATATACAGTTATTAATTAGAAGAAAAAGAAAGAAAAATGACATAACCAATGCCTTAAGATTAAGGAAAATTACCAAAACAGAATCAAAGGCAGGAAGAAAATCAACTTGATGAGTCACAAGTAAGACTGTCTTTCCTGCAAGTCCTTCCATGATGTAATCCTGTGAAGTTTCAAAGCCATGTATTAGTAAAAAGCAAAATATAAATGTAGTATCTTGAGAAGATAATTTTTTTTTCATTACATTAAACAAATTTGTGGCAGTGTGTGCATCAACAGCACTGCATGGATCATCCAAGAGATATATATCAGCATTCTGATAAAGAGCGCGAGCAAGTTGAATTCGCTGCTTCTGACCGCCACTCAGGTTGACCCCTCTCTCCCCTATTTCAGTGAGATCACCATGTGGAAACAACTCAAGGTCCTTCACTAGTGAAGACCTATGAAGTGTTTCTTGATATTTTTCAGCATCCATAGCTGATCCAAACAATATATTCTCCTGTATTGTACCTGTCTGTATCCATGCTGTTTGAGAGACATAGGCAAACTTCCCATGAACTTCAATCTGTAATTCAAAAAAGATAGTCACATATCTAACAATACAATAGTAACATTACTAATGAAATGAAGGATAGGTAAAAAAAGCACCCTAGTTAGTTTAATTTATGTGCTAACTGATGCTGGGAAAAAAGTTACAATGTTATCCAAGTACTAAAAATCACTTAAGCTATCACAAGTTTTTGCAGTGTTTTCTATAAGCATCCAAGAGATTAAAACTTACAGTTCCACGAGTAATGGGAACTTCTCTGAGAATTGCTGCTAAGAGAGTTGATTTTCCTGAGCCAACTTCTCCACAGATAGCCACCTTTTGCCCAGGTCTAACCTCCAAATTTATGTTTCTCAGTGTTGGTTTTGACATGCTATCTTCCCATGAAAAGTCAGCAGAATTGATCAAAACTGAGCCTCTCATGTTGTCACTAAAACACCTCTTTGCATTTTCACTTTGCAGTTCAGGCGCCTCAAGAAATTTGACAATCCTTGCGAATGCAACTTTTGCTTGAATGACCACTCCAATGACATCAGGGATGGTTCTGATAGGATCTTGAACAAGGCGTAAAGTTGCCACAAAAGTGAAAACATTATTTGCATGCAAAGGAACATCAAGCAAGTAACATGCCCCAAAGGAAGCAGCAGAGACCAAAACAGGTGAGGCCCAAAAGAGAAAGTTGCTATATGACCTTCTGAATTGCACCACAGACAACCTTTTGAGTTCCACTTCCCTCAACCTTTCAAGTGCATTTCTAAAATTGGTTTCCCATGCATATAACTTCAAAACCTTCATGCTCACAAGAGCCTCAGAAGTGGCCTTCAATCTCTCATCTTGTGCCACCATAAGTTTTCTCTGAAACTTATGCTGCAACTTAGCAAGTGGAGTATTGCAAAGCACAGTTAGAACTATCACCAGCAATGAGGCAAATGTTGCTAATCCAACAGCACGGAAAAGCACCACTAATGCAATACATAGCTGGACGCTTGTTGTCCACGTCTGGTGAAACCAATAGGGAAACTCTCCAATTCTATTAGCATCCACATTCACATAGTTCATTATCTCACCACCAGAGTGCATCAATCTTGCAGCATTGGATAACCTAAGCTGCTTTTTATAAATTGCTGCAATGAGCAGTGATCTAACTTTAAGACCAATGAGTCTGGTGCGGAAGTACCACTGCCTTTGTGATAAGGATTCTATGATCTTTGTAAAGACCAGTGATATGGCCAACACATAGCCTTCATATTTGAAACTCTCATGACCCTCAGCAACCAATATAAAGGAATTTAGAAGCAAAGGGCCAGAAGAGAGAGTGATTACCTTTAGCAAAGCAAAGAATCCTGATATCAAAATCTCCTTCCAGTGGCACATAATTATTGTCATCAAAACTGATGGCTGTGATGATGGTTCTTTCTGTTTCTGTCTGTTCAATTGGTCTAGAAACAGAAAATAACAACTTTCTGCTTGATCTGCCTCCCCCAACTTTGGTATATCCTCGTCCTGAAGTGTTTTCTCTTTACCCCTTTTCATCAATGGATTCAGCCACCAAAATGACATCTTACTGAAGAGTCCAGCTTTTGCAAATAGTGTGACATAACTAACAGAATCAACTTTATTGGACTCTTCATTTAAAGGGGAGTATAGACTTTCATTATTTTCTCTCTCAGTGTCTATATATTTAGATTCCTTGTAAATGCATAATGGCAGTAAAATTATCCCTGGAAAAGATAAAACGTCTAAAGCTGCTTTCAGGGAAAGTTTTCTGCTACTAATTGCATAAAACAAGGACAAAGCACAGAGAAAACCAGAAACCAAGAAGATTATAACAGAAAACATCAGTAGCCATGCTCTAGGAAGTTGTTTCAGCTGAAGACTTAATATAAAACCCACCAGCAACCATGTCAATCCCTGAATGAATTCTAGCATCCACCAATCAAGAGGCAAAGCAGTTTGTGTTGTCCTCAGATTCTCCTCTAAAAGCCAAATGCCTGAGCACAAATGTATCAGCCCCAGAGAGCCATTGGCTATGGCAGACACTAGCTGCAATTTGGAATAACTTTGCACCCGGATTAGACCCCGAGATCGTTGCTGTGATGACTTCTGGAGGATTGTAAATAAGATCATGATCAGCAGCAACATATCAATGCAAATGAAGAGCAAATGGTTGACACATGTGGAAGGGTCTTTCAAAAACTTAAAATCGAAACTGCAAGGATTCCCTCCTGTCTCTGAACAACCAGATTCCCCACAAAACATGCTCCAAAACACCTCCATTTTATTTGACTTCTAGTTGCTGATCAAAGCCTCACTCTCTGTGTTCTGCAACATCAAAAGTAAACAAAAAGAAAAATTATGTCTCTGCTGAGAAAAGTTTAAACCAAATAACAGATCATCAAAATGGTTTAGTAATAGAAAGTAGAAACACACTTGAAAACATAAGCTGATTTTAAGAGTAAAAAAGATGTTAACATTGACAATAAAGGAAAATGCAAGTCTACAAAGAGTTTATTCTTAGCATGTTTTGGATTTGCTTAATTGGATAATCCTTTTTTTTTTTTCAAAGTTCTCTTGTTAATATTTATCATAAACTATTTTGAATACAAAATAATCTAATGTGAAGTGTGAACACACACGAGTAATTAATTTGGAAAGGCACATTTGGATATGCAGTTAGACACCGACTACAGGGAGGAGTATATATATGATGATCTCATGCAAACCTCAAACTGAGAGCAAGAATTGTTTACAAGAACACTGAGCACCGTGTGTTTCTGTGAAGTAACATGTGGGATAGTTCTTTTAATGCATGCAAAGATTCAAAATAAACGGCTTCAACATTATCACACCTAATGATTGTGATCCAGTGCCCAAGGCAAGTTGCCGACGCATACAAAAGCATTCACTTTAGAAAGAAATAAAGATAAGAAGGGAAGAACATAAGATTCCTGAACCTAGCCTAGTGTTGCCTGACTAAAGAAAAGAAACTTTAAGCCTTTAACAAGAAGTGGTCCTTGTATTGTATATAGCTGATTCGCTCAAAGAAACATAGCATGTAGTATATATGCATGTTCATGTCTTCATGAAAGGGAATAATATGGAATATTAGAGACACACACAGTGCATACATAGGCATTAATTGAAGTGAAGCATTTAAGAACACATGAATAATGCATTAACACAAAAGCGTGTGTGAAAAAACAAGCAGAGATAGACAAAGCCCGAATTGACCTGTTACCGCGAGGTACAAAGATTCTTTGCATTTAAAGAAGAAACAATAGTAATAGTAGGAGTAAGTAACACTTCCCCTTTTTTCTTTTCTCTGATTTATTTGTCTATATGTGAATGTGTTGTTTCCCGAATACAACGCTGTGAGACGAGAATCATGTGTTTTGTGTTTGTTAATGGAATGTCTCTTCCATTGTGACTTATTAGGATGTCACACCGACAACAAAGCTAGAAAAGAATGAATAGTCAGTATAGAAGGAGGTGCAATGGCACGAACATTGCATAAGTAACTTTTTTAATACATTTTTAATATACATGAAGTAATTGTAAAGTTTTTATTACAAAAAATATAACTAATCTTTATACTATTTATATAAATTAATATTGGTATATAAGTAGTTTATATTACGTTAGGTTTATTGATTTTTATAATAATTATATTAGACAATAATATAAAATTATTTTAATGCATATAATCTAAAATTTCAAATTATTTTGTCTTATTTCTTAGGTATCTATTTTATTAAAGCTTTTTCGTTTGCATACATAAATCCTTTCATGGGATAAATTAGAATATACGATAATAAAAAATTATTATCTATATTAAAGCCTTTTCGTTTGCATACATAAATACTATTATCTTATTACATAATAAATTAATTAATTTTTATAATAACTATATTAAAAATTATGCATACTTTTTGTTTGTTTGGTTAATCATAATCTTTACATTATTTTTTCTATTTTAGGTTTACTTTTAATATGTGTATATAAAAAAAATAAAAAAAATAAAAAATAATATACAATAACCAATAGTGTGTCATTTTTTTTATGTTCATCTAATAGAATTGAAAAGATATTGTTGTTATATTATATTATATTTTATATGTGTCGCGTCAATTGTATTATTTATTTTTTCATCGTCGATAACTTTTACCAAGTAAATATGATTTTTTATTAATTGAATTTGATGATTAAGAGAAAAGCATTTCATTTATTTTATTTTATTTTATCTTTTAATTGATTGCGGTTTAACTTCAAATATAATGAAATTTAATTTACTGTGATTTGGATTTATTTTATTTTATCTGTTCAGAAAACAAAAAATAAAGTACAAGTATGATAAAATTAATTTAAAATGTTAAATATCTTATATTATGGTACAAGTTGAAGCTAACATATTTTATTTTAGATTTAAATTCTTAAACAAAACCTCACGTAATATTCTTATGATGTCTTAAATTTTATTCATTCTTCGTCAAAATTTACTTTTTTTTTAATATAAAATACAAAAGTTGTATAGAAAGAAAATAAGAGATAACAAATTTAATCTATTTCAAAATTAATAAACTTACTTATACTATTAAAATAATAAAATGTAATTATGCAGTAAAATTGCAGAAAAATATATATTAATATAATAATTTCTTACTATATATTATGGAAACATTTGCTCTTGCAATTCCGACCAGAGGACAAAAGTATTGCAGAAAAATATATTATAATATTAATTTCTGACTGTATATATTATGGGAATATTTGCTCTTGCAATTCCGACCCAACGTGATAGAGGACTAAAGTTTTCAATTAAGAGTGCAACTCCGAAAGAGAGAATTTTTTTATTATGTGATTCAAACGTCCAATTTTAACCATTACACTGATTTTGATATGCTCCCATTAAAAAAGAGCAATTCCGATCAAACTTTTATTATTTTTTTTATCATGTATATATTATCAATATATACAGTCGCAGTAAATTTAACTTAGTTTTTCATTGATTTATAATCTTTTTAATTATAAATATACTTTTTCATTAGATGAGGTAATTAATTTAAATAAAATTAAAAATTTTAATTTTTTTATCAAACAACTTTTAATTTAAAATGAACTTTTAAGTTAAAAAAAAAACAATTTTTACTTTTTTTAAGCCATTATTTTTAAATTTAATTTAAAAGAAATTTAAGTTAAAAGAAAGCTGGGTCAAACATACCCCTCTCTCTCTCCCCCTCTCTCTCTATATATATATATATATCTTTTACTTGAGGGAATATCTATTACTTATATTAATGCATATATTATTGTATCCAACTAATTTCAAGGCCTGGATTTTGTACTTTTTCTCATTAAATTTTAAGCATACAAAAAAAGAAAGCAAACACGTACTACATGATAATAAAGTACATTTTAGTGAATATTATAGATTCATTGAATAAAATGTTCCAATTCTTTGTCTTTCATGATTTCCCCGCACAAGAGAAAACTATGGTACGGTGACAAAGAATCGTGTGGGGGGATGCGATGAGCCTAAAGGAATGTTTTACATAATAATATAATATTAAACAGTTAAATTATTCTTGCACATGTACGTTCTGATCGTCATGATTACAATACATGTTCGATTGGATTTTTTTTATATGCTTAAAATAGATCGACAAGTCGATTGGTTTGAAATTGTACTTTTTATTGAAGCATAATAACTCCAATAACTAAGATGCTACGTGAGAATGGACCTAACTTACGTTATCTTTTGAGATTATTTCATAAGGTTTTAGTCTCGTTGCTTGGTTAGGGGGCGTTTTTGAGTCTATATATTAATATATTTTAAGAATTTTCATATAAACAAATTATAGGTGTGGATGTCTGTTAACATACAATTTTTTTAATTGGTCCCTACACCAGATAATTAGATTGATCTATTGCACTTCTTATTTTCACCTTAATTAATATAATTATTTTTAAATTTAAGTCTATCCAAAAAGTAACATTTACCTTAATATTTAATTTTAATTTTCATTAATATTCGATTTTAATTTATACCCGTCTATAAAAAAAGTTTGACTTTAACATCAATTTTCGAAATACCTCTCTTTTCCTTCTCTAAAATTATGAGTAGCTAGGTTATAAATGAGAGTTTGTCATTTTGTTACCTCGACTTTTTATAAGGCACTTGCATATAACACTTCTCAAGTTCTGGTTTGAGTTCCAGTTCCACAGTTCATCGTGACTTTTTACTACAAAGACTACAACATATGCATGCATGCAAAACCGGAAAACAGAGAACATTTGTCATAGGAGAAAAAAGAACTCAGTATAGCATATTAGCAGAGAAAACTTGGGAGCAAAGAAATTCCGCCTAATTAGTTTATGACAATTGTTTTGTTTCGTTTCTTATTGTCAAGTTATTTCTGTTTGTTTTGTTTCTCATTCATTAGCAATGCTTGAACAGTGCAGACATGATTCAGAATCCGTGCCATTGCCGTCATTAAATTATTAAATTCATTGCTAGATGACTCTGGCTTTCTGGAAGAAGCTCTACACAAAGCAGGTTTTTTTTTTTTTTAAATAAATTAAAAAATAAAATATATTTTTCTTCTCTTTACATCATTTTGAACTCAATTTTTCTCCTCTAAAATAGGAAATTTGTTAACTTTAATATCTTGCATTTAAAATAAATACGTCCAAAAATATCATTAATAAAATCTAATGTCCAAAAATATCATAAATAAGACCTAGTGTTCAAAGTGCAAAACCAAGATATTTTACCCTAATATTTACCTAAACTAATTAAATACTTTTTTAATTTCATATTATTTTTTGTTTGAAATAAGCCAAGTTATTAATGTCTTCCGAGGATAACTTTGATGTTAAAGAAGAAAGCAGATTCTCTTTAATGTATGATGAAATTAAGTCATTTTTACAATTAATCTACCTAGTAAACAATGGTTCCTCCATCCTGACTATCCTTTAAGTCATTTGTTGGCGTGACTCATGAAATGGTAAGTGAGAAGCTCAGCATATATATAAATCAGTTTAATATATGTTTTATTTTATAAATTAAATTTTAAATAATAAATAAATAAATTTTAATATATAAATATTATAATTAAATTTATAATAAATAAATATATTTAAATATATAGTTTATATTTTAAAAATTTATAATAATAATTTAAATTGTACTATAAAATTATTTTTAACCATTAATAATTTTTAAATTTTTATTAGAACATAATTTAAAATTGAAAATAAAAGATGATAGATTAAAAAAATTAAAATAATTTAAATTTATTTAAAGCTAAATTTACTTGTCTTTAAATAAACACGTATTCAAAAAAAATATTTTGAAACAGTTGAGAGAGCTTTTTATCAATTAAAAAAGTAATATGTGAAATATTTATTAAAAAATATTAAAAATATTTAATTGAGAAACTAAAAATAGATTTATGAAAATAAAATTTATATTATGAATTAATTTTTTTACTATATTTTTAATTAGAGAAATAATTTATAAATATGTATTAAATTGAAAAATTAAATAGCTCCATACCGTACAATATTTTTTAAATTTAGATTTGTTTATTTTTAGTCGAATTTGCTGCTTTGATCGAGGCACCGGTGGTGGTTCTGCTTTTACTCTTTTGCTTTTCATCTATTTTTTTCCTCCTCACTTTAAAGGAACTTATTGTAGTACATAAAGCAATTAATAATGTTTGTTGATCACTATAATTACGCCTATAGGAAATATATAGTTTTAACATTCCTTTCAAGGGTATGACTTTATTAATTGTGTTTTGAAACCAAGAATCTTCTAACAAAGATTCAAAATAGATCTATGGTCCAATAGTTACAACTTTTATGCTTTTTTATTATTCCATTTGTTAGATGTTTCATATCTTGTTACAACTTTTATGCATATTGTGCATGATTATTACACTAATTTATTTATATCGTTGCATCATGTATTGCTCTTAATTTCTTATTATACAAATTGTTATCTCTTGATCATTAATGCTGTAGTGGGTATTTTTTGATCAGGATGTATTTTTATCAGTCTTGTTAGTATAAATGAAGCAAAACAATTTTGAACCTGAAACGTGGCCTTTAGCCTTTTGCATTTGTCTCTTTCTCTATTTCTTCCTTTGAAATGTTTTATATTTCTATTTCTATATGTTGCTGTAGCATTTCTAGTTATTCCTGGTACATGGTTAGTGCTGAGAAAAAAATATTTTAACTTCATAGTTCTAGTGAATAATAAATATAGCAATTAAATAAATAAATATTATACCTTAATGTGTTTACTTTAAATACATAGATACTAAAAGTCATAATTAACATTATATATATATATATAAAAGCGATGATTCATCTATCTAAAATATATACAATGTCATGAAAAATCGTCTTATGATATATAAAATTGTTGAATGCTTTTTCATTTCATCTTTAATATAATCATTTTTCGTTTTAAGTCTCTATGTGAGTTAAGACTATATATTTTCATTTTAGTAAAAATAATAAAGTATTAATATTTCAAAATCAAAGAGAAGAAAAATAAAATTGTTAACACCATGCATGTACGGTCTAGTACTTTTGTCGTTTCTAATTTGAAAAGTTGCAAAATCCTTTTATGTAAGTAGTATTTGGCCTATTGTTTATTTATTTTTAAAATAAAAAGCTGGACAATACTTTTTTATAAAAACTCTTAAGAAAACTTATTTTTAAAAAAGAAACTTAAAAAATAATATTATTCATAGGCACCGCTTTCCTAATTTTTGTTTCTTTTTACTACTTTATAGTTAGCTTTACATATGCAACAGCACCAGCACCGCTTTTTTTTATTTATTATTATTACTTAATGTAATAGAGTAATTTTATATAAATTAAACTAAATTGATAAAATATATTTATTTTATAAATTTATTTTTTATTAGAAAAAGTTAACCAGCTTTAAATAAAATTAAACTTTTAAAAAAGTTTATCAAACAACTTTTAATTTAAAATAATTTTTAAGTTAAAAAATAAAAATTGAAAACCAACTTTTTTTTAGACTCTTATTTTTAACTTTAATTTAAAAATATTTTATAAATAAAAAAATAGTTAAACATACCCTTACTTTTGTTCCAGATGACTATGTTAGCATGTTCCTAATGTGATTCTGAATCCACACAATTATTTTCATTGTTTTAAACTAAGAAACAAGTTTTTGTTTCTAAGAAGTATATGAAAAATTAGAAAAAAAAAATATAATTTTGTCGTAAGTTGAAAATTGTATACTATAACTTATCATTAGTCTACTTTTAAAAATAAAAATTTCTTAAAATAAAATCCTTTTATTTCAAATTCATTTTTTACTATAAGGTTCTGTTTGATTATTTTTTTATTTTAAAGAAAGTCGAGTTAAAATTACTCATCGAATTTGGATTATGAATATTTTTATAAATATTTAAGAAAAATATTTTAATTTTAAAAAGAATTTTATAGATGAGTTAGATATCTATAAAATAAATTATTGATAAATAGATTAGATGAATTTCTTAAATGAATAATGAATGAATTGATTTTTTTTAATAATTTCAATAGATATAAGTAGATTGTTTTAATCCATCCATTATAAGGTAAATAAAAATTTATCCATTTTTTATCTAATTTATTCATTATGACCCTACATTTATTTAACATAGATAATTAATATTAAATTTAATTTAATTTTTTTTATCATACCTCATTATAAGACTAAAATTAGCTTTTATCATCTTTCATGTTTTCGATAGATACAAATATATATTCACGTATACATATAGGAGTTTTTAGTGTCAAGTTTCTTTTATATAATTGAGTCTAAAATCAAATTTAAAATGATTTATTTATTATAATAAACAAATTTAATAAATATTTGTTGTATAAACTTACAAATAATTTATACGTAACTCCTCATTTACATTCTTAAAAAAAAAAAAAAAAAGAGAGAGAGAAAGTACAAAAAATTTGCTGCATGAAACCGATTTGACCCATTTCCTGATGAGTCATGTCATCACTTTCCAACACGGCGAGAAGAGGTACTTGCCACTTGCCACTTGCCCTGCTCCAACATAAGTCATAAACTTCCTCTGCACTCATATCCGTGCATATCAACATTCTTTTTTTTTTATTTTTTTTTATTTTACTTTACCCTTTCTTTCTTTCTTTCTTTCCTGATTATTGCAGACCCACTACAAAAGTACTTGCCACGAAAAGGAAATGGACCTAAATAATTGATTTTGGGAATCAGATTAGTCTTATTCTTCTACCGTCCACTGTCGTCTTCTTGCTTTGTTCCAATTTCATCATCATAGGTAAGTATTATGTTTCAAAATTTTATGAATACATGAAAATATTATTTTGCTACGTTGAAAAGTTTCATATTTTATTAAAATTAAGATTAAGAATAATTTATAAATATCCTTTCTTAACTTATCGATTTATCTTTTAAATCTGTGACAGTGACTATGCGTTAAAATAAATAATATTTCATATGCGATAATTTTAATAATGATTAATATACTTGAGGTGGAAATAAAAATAAAAATAAAAATAAAAATAAATTCTTCCATGCATACATGTGAACTCCATAATATTTACTGACAAAAAAAAAAAGGTCTCCAATATCGGCTTCCATTTGCAGAAAGGGGAGAACAGTGGATAAGATGTACGAGTTTCCCCACTGCTATCATACATGAGATTTAAAGTTTTGAGGCATTTCATTCAATTGCATGCTTATCTTTTATCTACTCCATCCTATTAATGAAACGTGGATATTTTACTATGTCATGTTATTAACGAATTGATAAATAATACATTAAGAATTTAATTCAATAAATTAAATTAATAAAAATTAACAAAAAAAAAACTAAAATTAAAGAGAAACTCTCTCTTACTGAAATCCTCTTCTCTCCTGGATGGTAAATCTCGAGTCTAATTTTTTCTGGTTAGCAACATCATTATTGATGTGAAACACTTCATGTAATTGGCAACATCATTGTGGATGTGAAACACTTCGTGTAATTGCCAACATTTTAGCAAATAAAGTTGATTGTTGACACAAAATACACCTTTGTTGACATTAACTTGAGTTGTTGCCAACAATCTAACAAATAAAGTTGATTGTTGACACTAAATACACCTTTGTTGTCATTAATTTATTCTCTAATTAGCTTTATAGCTTTAAATTAGTATTTATTCAAGGACAGACTAAAAAAGTTATGAAAAGTATAACTCGTGTAAGCATTAGATTTGAGCCCTTCCTCATAAATTTTTAGTTATGTTTGTGGTGAATTTTGATATTCATACTTCTATTTGATAAATAATCTTGCACTCAAATCAAATTCTCACATAGTGTGAACGAGTTATTTAATCTGTAATTGTAGTTTATTTAATTATGTAATTTTAGTATTTAATTTTTAAATTATACAATTTTAATTTAACAGTCACAATGATACGAATAGGTGATATAATGTTGAAGTGATAAGAGAATTTATGACGTAAAAAATAATAAAAATAATAAAGATGAAATTAAAGCTTATATCTCTCTTTTTTTCTTTAATGATCTAAACTACTAAATTAGTTAACTTGTTTTAATTATAATTATATATAATGTTACTACATAAATTAATAATATTTTTAAAATGTTTATTTAGTATCATCATTAGAGTAAAACATTATTCAACACTAATTGTATCAGCTTTGTGGTGGCTAATGCTAATTTGATAGCACCAAGTCCTATAGCAACGTTCACTAGACGGATGCTAAGTCGATTGTTAATTAGTGTCACTAACTTGCACATTTCTAATGGTGTTATATAAACCAATGATGTATCACGTCTTCGTTACATTTTTTTTTATTATTGAGTGATTATGGGATGAAAGTTCTAATTTGAATAATCAAGACGTTGTAAGAATTAAATGTAAAAAATTAAAACTAAAATAACTAAAATTATATATAAATTAAAGAATGAGAATTAAAAATATAATTAGACAAAGTTATTAAATGAAGTAAATTAGATCATGGTTATATTTATACGTCATTTTAGTTAGTTTTTAATTTTTTTTATTAGTTAAAAATATTATTTGACATTCTTAACGTATTTGATAAACAATTTTTTTTTATAAATTTATAGTGTTTGTTTAAAATACTACTTCTAGTAACATTTTTTAATTTCTAATTTTTTATATTTATTTTTATTTTATCTTTAAAATATTTATTAAATTTATTTTTATCTTTTTTTATATAAGGTAAAAAAAATTTCTTTTTTGTTTTTTATTTTTCTTCTTATAGTCATAAGGTATGCTTTATTATTTTTATCCTTTTTATATAAGGGGGGAGTTTTATTATTTTTACCTTTTAATTGAATAATATATTAACAATGATAAATTATATATTTATTTTATTTTTTATTTTTATATTACATTATTTATTTTAATCATTATATTATTTATAATATTTATTTTATTATTTTAGTATTATATTTCAAGATAATGATATTGATATTGATAGATTATATATTTGTTTTTATTTTTTATGTTTTTTTGAATATTTTTTATATTAGACTATTTATTTTAACCATTACACTATTTATGTTATTTATTCTATTATTTTTAACATTATACTTTAACAATTATTTTTTGTATAGATACTTGAAAATATTTTAATTACTATACTAATTAACATAAAATAAAATTAAAAATTTGTAAAAATATCATTTAAATATGTCTATTTTTATCATTTTACATTAATCAACTAATCCAACATACAATTTTACCAAACATGCATAGTTCAATAAGTCAGTTTAATAGCTTTAAGCTACCAGCTAGCTTTTCAACTACTTTTGCTAAGCATAGTCAATAATTCCTCTTAGAATAAGTATATTTTTTTTTATAATTATTAATATAAATAATAAATGAAAAGAAAAAATATTAATTTTAAATCAAATAATTTTTTTTCTCAAACCAAGTATTTCGATTCTTATCTCATATCAACTAAGAACTTAAGTTGCTCACTATTTGCTAAGAAAATCATTGGTGCATAAAAAAAATTTTACATTAATTAAAATTGACTTTTTACATTGGTTCCGTAAATATGGTGATGTAAAAAATCTGATTTTATGCATCAGGTATTTTATAACTGATGTAGAATGTTTGATTTTAGAAAAATATGATGCAAATTTATACTTTCATTTTTGTATATAGTTTGATTCCATAGATTTACGCTTATACAGTGATCTTATTTGTACTAAAACTTCTCCAAGCACAAAGCATAATGATAGATCTCACGTATCTAGATCCCACAAATCTACACTTTCGAGATAAATAAAAATGACACAAACAAAAATAACAAAGAGAATTAAAAAATGAAAATATTATTTTATAAGAATATAAATGATAAAGAGAAAGAAAGATAAAGATGTAACAATAGAGATGGTGGAACCAATGAAAGTATGAATAAATGATATCATAAATAAAGATTTTAATTAATTGAGTTTTGAATAAATACGATTTCAAATGGATGAATTTTTCTCGTAAAAGAAATGTTTTAAATAAAAAATATAAAGTATTGCAATTCGGATGAGTATTTAAAACCTTATATTAGTTGTTTGAGAAGAATAATGTAAATAAACATTTTTATTTTCATCACCACCCATGTAAAAATTTATTTTTTATTAGTGAATAAAGTTAGGGTAACTGTTGGTTAAATAATTGCATTCTTGTGCCTATATTTAATGCCAAACATACGGGTTAAATTAATACAAAATATTCATTGCAAATTACTTAAGATTCTTGTTTCTGATTAGATTATTGTACGAACTAACCAAATTAGAATTAAGATTTATGAGATTTCTTAACATATACTAAATTAATTCATCCAGTGTGTTCTCTCCCCAACCTTTTGTCTATTTGTTTTTAGTTGCGCGCAGTACCGTGCTATTCCTAAGCTCAAAACAAGATTGAAGTATCTCTGAGGTTTTGTCTCCAAGAACTCAGTTAACATTTAACAATATCATATGTTAGAATTATATTTATGGAGTAAAAGAATTGCTAAGCCAGGAAAATGAGTAAGAATAAAGTAATTAACCCACATATGACTGCAAATAAACATGACAAAAATGTACACATTAAGTCCTATCATATACCAGATTGGCCCTCCTTTGTAAAACTATTTTCTTCACTGAAGGAGACGCAAATTTTGTCCCTGTCGTTCCTTATCAACTTTAACATTTCACCTAAACCCACTTAGTCCAAGTAAAATCAATAGCAAATTTAAAATAAATGGAATTATTGATTGTGTTACAAATTTCTTTTATGTCCAGTTGTCCGCGCCCTATCTATATATTCTATCTTTGATTTCTCCGTTATAGTCATATTTCAACAAAAACCAGTTAGTTTGAAAATACTTTTTAGTTTACTATCTTCAACTCTTAACCCGACCTCGGTTCTATTATAAGCCGAGCTCAAACTCTAACATGAGCATTTCATTTTTTTAGTTGACTTTAGATCTATAGTCAATTACATAGACAAACTATATTTAAGAATTACATTATCAATCCTTCTTCATCTTTCAAATTCAAGGCCAAAAGACTATAAAACTATGGATTGTTTTACGTTTTTAAGTCGACTTTAAGTCTATCATGAGTATGAATTTTAGGTCAAATACTTAACTTTTGGGTTGATCTTAGATTCATTGTAGGTTTAAGCTTTGTACGAATAACTCTGTATTAAGTTGATTTTTCATTAATCAAATTTAAACTCTAATTCAAATACTTAACTCTTAAATATATAAGAGAACAAACATTATATGATCGACCATGTATTAGGTCAACATATGAATTGACTTTATACGTTCCCAAAATTAGGCCAACCTATAAGCAAATATTGTACCTTCGTGATCCTAATTTTTTTGGCTTATAAAGGTTTGAACACTCAATTGGGATAATCTGGTAATTGGGGTAATCAACGATGAAAATAATAATCACTTGATTCTAGTATTAACTTCCTATATATCAAAGTGGGTATACAAAACACAACATAGAATGGACTAATCATAATTGACCATCAAGCTAATTTTTAAGTATTTTCTTATACTACTAGATGATTTTTTATTAAGAAGTTATGATGGTAGACAAGATGATTTAGTTCTATCAAGTTTAAATAAGCAAATTAAACTTAAATATATTTTTTATTCGTGTAATATATATTTTATGATTTTAGTTTTTATAATTATTTATTTTTAGTTTTTATAAAATGTTATTTTATAATTTTAATCTTTGTCACGGTTTACCGATGTGATGTTGGCGAAGCAAGACAGATCTCTCAATTTGGAGTTGATGTTTCCTTAAGCATTTTATTAAATTATTATATGACCGACTTCAATTAGTTTGCTACCTAATGCCACTGAAAGCAATCTTATCGATTTAATAATTGCACTCATGTCTACAATAATGCCAAACCAATGAAATTCATAATCTTCTTGACGAAGTAGCACAAGATTTCATTTTCGTTTTCAGATTTTCTTAAGCAGGCAAATCAAATAGGAATGATCGTTAAATAAACATCAAATTATATTTTGTTCCGTAGATATTTAAATTAGAATTTAATGGTGAAGTATCAATCATATATAAAGTAGTTTTCTAATATTATTAATTATAAATTATTATTGGTATAATAGTGTATAGCTTATTTTTTAAAATTATATTAACAAAAAAATTACCTTACATCAATATTTTCAAATTTAAATGAAAATAATATATATATATATATATAAACAAAAATATCTTCATTAAATAATGATAAAATCAGATATCGTTAGAAAATAAAATAAAATGCTTCTGGTCACGAATTTGTGTAAACACAAAACATAAATACAAATTCACTTGTAATTTTTCACCAAGATACAGATTTTTTTGTAATATTTTATTTAACTTTTATTAAATGATGAAATTATTACAAGTATCATTCATGTGATTCGTGCTTATAAGTTTTCATAAGAAATAGCACGGTTGTCAAAATAATTAGGATAAGATTTACCTTAAATACAATTAAAGTAAAAAGATGTGACGGAAATCACAGTCTCTTAAGAAGAAAACATTTTCGTACCATGCACTTGACATTTTTTATATAATATTTATGTGTATGAATGAGATGAGTAGCAGTAGTGGTGGTCTTTCCATGGACAGAATCAGAGGTGACAGTGAAGTAATGGCCCGGAGAAACTGAAGGTCTGGATCTTCGTAAGGAAGCAACCAGTTTTGGCATATACTCAGTTAAATTTTTCAGAAGAAATGTCCCAAATACAAAAAAGTAGTCCAATGAGGTTCAAGAAAGAAGAAGGACCCTTCTAGGCAACGAGTAGGTTAAAGTATAGGACTGCAGGGGCATGCATGCTGTTGTCGTCCTCGATTCTGACTTGTTTATTATCCAAATTTAAACTTTAAATTTAAATTAAGATTAACTCAATTCAACGAATATCATTTAAGAAGAATAAAAAATAAAATTTAATCGTCATTTATTAACCGTATCAAGTATTTTTATATTATATAAATAATAATTTGTAATTAAATAATTATTTAGAATTATTTTATACTTCTTGTCTATAATTTTATTTTATTTTGTGTTTTCGTTTTATTTTAAAACTCACTTTTTGGTTCTTGTGTTGTTTAGCATAGTTTTTTTTTTAGGGTTTCGGGTAGCATAGTTTTCTTTTTTCTTGCCATTTTTTTATATTAAAATTTCAATTTATAATTAAATTTCTTTAATAATAAAATTAATTTGAAATATTATGATATGTATAATAGTTTGTTTGTGATGACTTTTTAATTTGATGGAAAATTCTGTAATTATTTTTCTTAATCTAGTTTATTTTGTAATTAATTTATTTAATTAGATAATTTGATCTTGAGTAAAAAAAATGAATTCGTTGAAATTTTAACAAAATTTTTATACAAAAAATACCATAATCAGTGGGTTTTGCAATAAATTTTTTTTTTTCTTTTACAAAAATTGAATGGCTTAAGTTGTTGTTTCACATGAAACAAAGTGAACAGGATAATACATATCATATTAATTGCATTTAACATCATTAAGATCCATTAGTTATATTTTAATTATTAAAAATATTATTCATAAAAAACATTATTTTAAAAAATTAAAATATAAAAACATTATAATAATAATATTAAAAATTATAAAAAGATAGATATATTTCTAAACTAATAATTTTATAAATATGTAGTTATATTAACGATAGTGATTTTAGCTATTTTTCTTCAACAAAAGTATTTTTAATTTTTTTTAATTTTTTATTTTCTTTGATCTATTATTTTTAACACTTTTAATCCTTAATTATATTTTAATTTTTTAAAATAAATCATCAGCAATTAAAAATAAAATTGTATCATATTATAGATGGTTTATTATAAACTAAAATATAAATTATATATTAAAAATATTTATCTATTATAAATTTTAATTGTATAAAATAAATATTTATTATATATAATGTTACACATTTTAAAATATTAGTAGTAATAATATTTATACAAATATATATTTTTTTCATCATATTATAAATGCAAAATCATTCCTGATTTTATATATGACTAATCTCCATTAAAAACCTCAATTAGTAATCTTTAGTTAAATCTCTTCTTTCAAACATGTTTTTTCATTTACAAAGTTTGAACTATGATATTGCTGGAAGGATTTAACAATTCCACTTTTTAGTGTGATCTTCATTCTTAATTATATTTTTTATTTATAAAACTCAAACTCAACTTTATTTAAGAAACTCAAGCTTCCTTTTACTCAGACTAATATAACGTTAATATATGTATATATGAAAAAAGAGGCACTCTGTCCCTATCTATTTTTTTAATTAAAAATAAAATAAAAGAGAGGATAAAAGGGTAGCTTGCCAAGTAATCACAAGAGTACAAAATAAGATAATAGAAAAGAAATAATAATTTTATTGAGATAGTTAAAAAGATAAAAATAGATATAAAAAAGTGTATATTAAAACTTTCATATATTTATATATTATTATTATTATTATTATTATTTTTATTTTTATTTTTATTTTTTATTTTTTTTTTTTTTATTTTTTTTTTTTTTTTTTTTTTTTTTTTTTTAAGCAAAAATGTCTCGAAGTTAATAAATATGTCTCACATAATCTTAAGATGATGGTCAAGTGGAATATCACAGGTTTCGCATTTAACAAGTTTCAGGTTTGAGTTTCCACTCATCTCTTTGAGATGTGATAAACGTAATTACCTTTGTATGTTTATTGAATTTGATGGTTTTTCCTATCTTGAATTGAAGCATCATATCTCTCCCCAAATTTTAACTAAAAAAAAAACATATTAATTTATATTTGATATAGAAGCTCAGAAACATCTAAAAAAAAGGTGATTATATGATAAAAAATGCTTATAAAATTATTTCATTCCAAAAGCATAAAAATTAAAATTTATTATATAAAAATAAATTACTAAAAGCTGTGAAACTAATAAGAGAAGTTCCTCTCTTTCCAAAAGATATATAAGATTCGTAAAAAATTATCACAACAACTTAATGAGAAAATTAATTAGCAGAAGCAGATTCATAGTTTAAGTTTTCTTTTTTATTGGTATTACATGAAACCCCAGATTAATTCCTGAAATTAAAATAGAAATCAGTCTCGTTTTCACACACGTTAATGGTAAATAAATTTACCCCCAAAAATTTGTATTTCATTTGAGATAATTAATATTTATTTAGATGTTCTCATGGACATAGGATGAAGTGTGGAACTAAGTTAATAAATATTCATTGAGATATCATTTCACTATTTTTATTTATGGTATTGTTGTTTGTGTGTTTTATCTTTCCATTCTCATTGTTATGCATAAATGGATTGTTCCTCAACCATGGTACGAGATCTCATGATTGTGTGTCCTGTTTGACCAGTTAGATAAATATGGAAACTTGATGTAGCTAATGGTAGATCATATGACATGAGATAATGTGGCAGCAATGAAAAGTGTATAAAAAAGTCTTACCACTCAATTGTGCGAGGTATCATCTAATAGAAAATATAGAAAAAAAAATTCAAGTTTGTTTGAAAATTTTGTAATGAAATTTTTATTTTAAAAATTTATCAAAAAAAACTTGTATTTTAGTTGAGATAATAAATATTTATTAAGATGTCTTTGTAGATATAAAAAAGAAGTGTCAAACGACATTAACTTTGTCTTCTTCCGCTAGTTTTATAATTTATTTGTTGTGTTCTATTTTTTTTCATCCTCATTGTTATGTGTGAAAAAATTGGTTGATAAGTAATTTTCATTGGAAAGACCCGTTAACATGCATGACAAGTACAAGATTATCACGTTGTTAAACTTGTTCATAATGTGATGTTACATTTTTTTTTTGTTTCGTACTTGACATCATATGTGCAGATCGTACTGCCTCAATACACGGAATGTACATATATATGCAAGACTTAAGAAGGTTACGGCTTGATGAATCGTTGTTTTGAGGAGAAAATATTACCAATCGAACAGTTAGGCAAAACCACCGTAAAATTGTCATTACATTTATTTTTCTCTTTTGTTTTTTTATACATTATCAACATGATATGAATTTAGAAAATTCACCCTGAATAAAAGAATAAAAACCGAAACCTGATTTTGATACAATATTGTCATGTTGTTAAATTCGGTATTGATGTGATGTTACATTATTTTTGTGCGTGACACCACATGCATGCAGCCCACGTACATATGCAAGTCTTAAGAAAGCTACGGCTTGATGAGTCTTTACTTTCGAGGAAAAACCATTAGCAATCGATCAGTTAGGCCTAACACCATAACAAGTCCCTCATCCTATAATTGGTGAAGCAAGCCATCACTCCTTCCACGTTCATACTGCTCTCTCAACAGCCCAACACTTCCATTTTTACTCTATTTCTCTCGAGAGATGTAAAATACTTAAGTGATCTTTATATAAAGTTTATAGTGAGGATAATATGAAAGCTTAGTCTCTCCCTTGGTCCCTACTCTATTCAAGGGAAGAAAGAACGATTGTCTTCTTAATAAGATGATAATGTTAATGATATTTTTTCAAGTCATAAATTGTGTACATTTCACTAATTAATGGTTCAAATAATTTAATAAGACTGGGGTAAATTTACTTAATAATAAAAAGAACGTATCAAATTATTATTTTGTACTATATATAGCATTTTTTATATGCAGGTGATTATGTATATATGTTCATAATTTATGAATTTATAACTAACCGAAGTTAGGTTTACCAGAAAGAATTAGTTTCTCAGTTAAAATTTGAATTCGCACTGAAAGATGTGTTTACCCATATTTAGTATCCAACAGTGTCTCTAACATGATTGTCTCTAAAAGAGAAATATATATGGAGAAACAAAAAAAACTTTATAAATTTTATGTGCTCTTTTGGAATGGAAAATATGGAATGGGGCTAAATGGAGGAAGGAAATGGTGATCTACGCATGTAAATTTTGGATTCTGCTACAGTTTTGCCATATTAGCATCAATTGGAGTGAGCACACCACAATACCCCCACACCATGGATCAACATCAACTGCTTCACACTTGCTTAATCCAATGGAACAAACTTGTGATAGTGATACACAACCAAGACATGCCTCATTGGTTCCATCAATCTTGATTCCAGTAGCTATGAATGAAGTACATTGGTGTCTCAATTGTTTCTAAATTTTAGAAAGATGTGACACAGTCCAGGCCCAGATAGACAAAAAATTGGGGCTGGACTCATCCCACATGTAGAGTCCACTCGAGTTGAACCATCGTGGATTGTCCAGAGCTAGGTAGCCTCCTCTTTTTTCTCTTCCCACTCCCCACTTTTTTGTTTTTGTTTTAATTTTTCTATTCTATCTCTTCTTTCACACTCTCTCCCTCTCTTTTTAACTCTTTTCTCTTCCTTCCCACCCCATCTCTTCATGCTCACAAAGCAGCCCCCTTCCTTTGCCTCTTCTCATCTTCCACCTATTCATGCACATTCTTATATGCATTGAACAAAAGAAGAATTAGAAGTTACACGCACTATCCTTCCTGAAATATAACATTGTGATGAGAAACATTATAGGTAGACCAAAATTTTGGCAAAGAAACACCCAGACTGTCGAACAAAGGCCCCAATGCTTGCTACAATCAAAGACTTCGGTGAGACAAAAGGGCTAACCCTGTGGTCGCAGTTTCAAGGGGGTTTTGGAAGTTTTATGTAAGCATCTCTCTTGTACAATGAATTCACAAAATTGGTGTTTGGATCAGTCCAACACTAACGGTCAAAAAATAGATAATTATGCGGAACCTGGTATATGTTGCTTCCATATCACCTGTTTTGGATGTGAACCTAAACATAGCAAAAAAGGATAACACTATCAACCATCCCAACTCTTGCTTTCATCACATCCTATTCACTCTAAATTCCTCTCATGCTTGTATATATATATATGACTAGTATACCAGTGACTAGAAGCAAAGGAATACTGTGCATTGAAATCATAGCTACCACTATTGCTCAAAATATTAGATGGACTATGTCTATGGTTATGTCAAGCTAAGAGTCTTTTCAATCTCTGCACACAGCATGATTTGTCTTATCTGAAGTTTGCTTTCTTCTGAAGACACCCCATAAATAATACTTGGCTTCAAATCCTGCCCAAAGGATAAAAAAATTAAAATGTAATATTAAGTTCTATAGATAATTATATTTAAATGTGCCACTGAATAGCTAGAATAAATGAAGCTCACTCCAATAGTGAATTGGAAGCTCAGTAGAAGGAAAAATTAAAAGCTCTGCATTTTTAGTCACAAATCTTATGGCATGTTCGAGGCAAATGATATCATGAACCAGCGCGTCAAAGACTTTTTCAGCTCTGTCAGGGAAGAAATATTTAGATATATCAAATTAAAGAAAGATAAGAGTAACATTAGGCAAAAATTGTCTTGAGAAAAATCACCCTTCACTGTCAGGAAAGAAAAAAAGAGCAATGTCCCGAACAGTTGGCCGTCTCCCGCTCTTGAAACTTTCAGGCCACACCATGGATATGGGAAGCAATTCCACATGAAGCACCTCTAGGAAATGTTCTGTCTCCTCCACAACTTTGGTGCATGCTAAATTGGACAAATGGGCCAGAAGTCCGCTGACAGTACCAATAGTTTCATTGCAGAAGTACATACTTCCCCTATTAACCAGAAAATTCAACTTCAAATGATATTTACCAACATAGCTATAGAAGTTCACCAATTTCAAATGAAGGTAGCAAAACAAGAAAACAAATTTTGCACCTCCAGATTGGATCAAAAATAGGCAGTGCATCTATATGACCATCTAATTCTACACAACTTAAATCGTCATGGGTAGCTCCTTGAGAAACTGGAACAAATTTGAAACCTACATCAGAATTAGCAACTAAGTGAGAGTTAACTTTTCCTTTCTTCTGCTTCTTTTTAATCTTCTTTTTTCTCTGTTCATTGCGTTTCTTCACTCTCTCTCTGCAATTTTTTAGTTGTCTTGTGGCTTGGATTGCATTGTTTTCCAAATTTACAGAGTCTCTCGTTTCAAATGAGAGCGGTGTAGACTGGTCAAGAGAAGGTGGCACTCCTAGCTTTGTTGCACAATCCTCACAAAACCATGTAACATCACCAGTAAGAATCACAGGCCCCTTTAAACAGTACCTGATAAAAAGGACAATTAAGAAGTCAAAGGCCAATTAAGGCCATAAAGAACACGAAATCGCAACTTCAGAAATTGCAAAATTTCTATTTTGTAAAACATTGGGATAAAAAATAAGATTCAATTTGAAGTCCAGGTATTAATACAATTCTGCAATAATCCTTTGGTTTGTCCAAACCCAGCTATAATGGATGCACTCCCGAGTCTCACCTATACCAATAGAAAATTTAAGATTGTCTGTATGGCAATAAAAAAGAGACACCATCAGCTATCTACTGATGGTAAAAACTGGCTAAGGAAGTAAATCATAATTTTAAAAGCACTTCTATTAAAATCCAAAAACATATCTATGTTTTATGCACATGTGATGGATATAAAATCACTACATATTATGGTAAAGCATGTGATCAGGGTCTTAATACCAAGCAGTGAGTATCATTCCAATTATTTTTTGGGTCGTCCAACTATAAAGTATTCCACCTCCATTACTCAAAATGGAAGTTCTAAATAATGTCCAAGCGGCATTAGTGGTAGTGGCATTTCAACTAATAGTGTGTTTGGAAACACTTTAGGCACAGCTGGACATGAATTTTCAATGCAACTAATAATTTTTCTGCATTATCTTTAACATAGTTTTGCACTAAACGTGAATCCCCAATGAGAAACAAAACTTGCACTAAGCATGATGACAAAAACTTGCTATAAATGCATCCACGAAGACAGAGAGAGGGAGTAGACAATAAGTACCTATGCAGCGCATAAGCCTGACACTCGGTGCAAAAAACCAGCGTCTCTGAAAAACCTCTATCACCACATTTGAGACAAACAGTTTCCTACAACAAGGGTAAAGATACTGAAATGCTTCATAGGACCACAATCCACAAGTGCAAGTCCAAATATGCCCTCTTTTATAAAACACTATAACAGACGTATGCATATAAAAGCTGTATCATTAATTAGGCTTATCTTTTGTGTCATGTATGGATTGATGAAAAGAACAATTCCAAAACACTAGTAACACTTGCCTCATTTCATGCTCCAATATCTATGCAATAACATTTGCACAGGGCGTTGCAAAAAACCAACAACGAAAATCCCCAAAAAGGTTACCAAATCAAGAATTCTTCAGATGCTGGTTTTTATAACCATTAAATTAAATTAAACCCAAATTGATGCAGTAGACCTCGTAAGTCGTGAGAAGCAAGCATTTATAAATTATAAATTATAATTCACAATAATATTTCAGAGCCAGAGTGCATGCTATGCCCCTGCAATTGTCCTCTAATGGATTTATAACACGCATTACTGTCACTCACCAAAAGAACAGCAACTGAAGAAAAGCAAGAAACAAACTTGCATTGTATCACCTAAAACCACTTTACCTTACACCTTCACAAGAAAGAGACCCAGTAAACAAACACAAAAAAATTTCAAATTTTATTCATAAGGGTAACATTTACACAGCCAACAGGAATGGAAAACTTGAATCATTAGCAAGCCTCGAACGGAAAAGGGAAAGAAAAAGGGAGGGAAAAAACTAACCATTTTGCTGTGAAATGTGAATTGGTTGCAGATCGTAGGGTTGAATGAGGTAGTCCAAGATTGTATAGTAAGTGTAAGGATAAACAATAAAACCCAAGTAACCTACGAACACATATATATATCTATACATGTGTTGGTTGGTACCTTGTAGAACTAGAAAGTGAGCCGTTTAGGCTCCGGTCATCATGCACAACACATTCTTTTTGTGCACCTGTGGAACATTTGTATGACTCTTCAGTCTCCTCCTATGATTTATTGAATAAATTAGTGTGTTTGATTTTAGGCGGAATAATAAGAATGGATTTTATTCGAGTAAAATTTTATTTTATAAAAATATACTTCTTTATTTGGGCCTTTCGCCTCCTTAATAAAAACAAATAGATGTTTAGTTATTATTAAGTAAAATTAATTGTGTTTTCAAAATTTGATTAGAAGTAATAAAAAAATTTTATATTACGTTAAAAATTTACATTAAATTTTATATCAAATTTTTTTTTAAGATAGAAGCATCTAAATATATAAGTCAATTTTCTTGAAAATTAATTTTAACCTAAATTAATTTTACAAAATAAATTTCATTCTAAATTAATTTTTCAACCCTCATCCAAATACACACTTGGTATATTACGATAAAATTAAATTAAAATAAGTAACATGTTAAGTATATTAAATTATTTTTTAAATTTCATATATATAAATTATTATAAAATTAAACATATTTGTAGTGAAAAAACATTTTTTAAAAAAGATATGTATTATAAGATAAAATATAAGAGTATTAATAATTATAAAATAATTAATAAAAAACCATAATTGTTAACTACTTTAGAATGAATATTTCTTATCATATTTTAATATGAAATATTATAACAATTTTTAAACTCTTGTCATAAATCAAATTTAAGTCACTTTCATTTTTATTAGAGTATAATTTTCATGTACTAAAGATTTTTATATTATTAATTAATAAAAAAAATTATATTAAATATAACTTTTAAGATAATTATTATAAAATTATAAATTTATTATGATATTTTTAAATTTTTTATTAAATAATAGTGTAAAAACTTTTTATATTATTATGATTTTTAAATTAATTTTTTATATAGATAAAGTTTATTAATAACTTTTTTCAACTTAATTAAGGTCAAAATTAATTTATATGTTCTATAGTTTTATTGAGTTTTTAATTAACTTCCTATAATTAAAAATACATTAAAAAGTCCTTTATTTAAAAATTTTGTAATTAAATTTCTACTCGTTAATATCATTATAACTCCATTAATTTAAATATAAAGATTTAATTACACTTTTGATTTATATAATTTTACTTAGTTTACAAAGTTTTCCAGTTGAGTTTGAAAGAAAAAGAAAACAAATGTTTTTCATTATTCTAAAGATTATGAGTGAAATAACAACCACATAATCGATGGATAAAAAATTATAATAACAATAACAACATAACTTGAAATACTAGAGTGTATAACTTAAATGACAGGAACTCGAAGATATTAGTATAAAAAGTACATTTAAACACGGACGAAAAATATGGATATATAAAGGAAAGTGGCATTCTACTCTCAAGCCAACGTTGATGGTTTGTGTTAGTGGTGATTGATGATGAGTTATACAGGAAATCTGCATGTCACTGTAACGATGATAATAGTAGTGATGGTTATTGAATAAGGTGATAGGTGAATTATTTTTATTTATTAAAATAATAAATCTGATAAAATTAATTATAAAATTCAATCGATTTATAATAATATCCATATTCACATGGTCACGTAATATATTCTCCTATCTTCAGTTTCTTGTTGCTATTATGTGCTATGTTGGGATTGATGAAAATGAATGCAACGAGGCTGAATATAATGGAATGATACATTTCAACTGTGTAAAATACGATGAATTGAAATAGAATTTAATGGAATATCTTAGCCAACACCTTTATTTTTATCCTCCCCATTTGGTGATATGGAATGAAATGGGATGAAACCAACTTATTCCTTAATTTTCTTAACACTCCTATCACTTTTCAAACAATAAAATAGAAACTTTATTTCATTCCATTCTACGTCTCATTGGATATCCAAATTCCAACATAGAATCTTGGTATCCACGCCCTTTTTTATCAACTTTCAGAAGTTATTATGCAGCCATGGAATGTGGTACAATACTAACTACATGCCTATCACTGAAGTGCCAAATATATGTTACTCATTGGTGGATGACATGATATCCAATCTCTGCTAATTTATTATTTGTCTGCTAACTTGAACATTGAGCTGTTACTCTGTCAAACAGTTGCTAGTTGTTTTATTAGAATGCATATACGCTTTATTGACTCATAATATTTTTCTCATCAACTAATCATAAATAACCTAATTGACTCTTGTTGTCAGCAACAACCCCCATATACCATTATGAAGTTGTGTTCTCAAATCAATTACCAATTGTCTTCTCAGCCATAATCTTCTTAGCTTTTCTTCTTAATGATTTGCTTGCCAAGGGTGGACTAATTTTAAGCAGCACATTTTATTGACAGAATAAAAGCTGGAGATGACAGAGCCTGTACTGACATGACATGTATGAATAGATAGTGTAATTTAGATAACTTGGAAGCAAATACTTAAACCTGCACATGAAATAGTAATGTAATGATCTGATGCAGCAATTTATTATATTCATTTATTATAACATGATCACACAAGACTCAAATAAGACTCAAAACAGATATCCGATCCATATTGAAAAAAAGTTTGTGACTCTATAGTTGTAATATGGGTACTGAAAAATAGGTACCACATCAGAAGTCACCCATCACTACCAACAGCTACTGCCAACACCGTAGTAAAACTTGCTATCAAGTGGAAATTTCTTATTAGTCATACACCTTTAACTACCGGAACATCAACAGGATTGTCTGAGAACCCCCTCACTGTTGTTAATTTACAACTTCACAAGTCCAAGAGATATCTTCACTTAAATCTTCTGGCAGCTTTTCCAAACAGTGACAGGAAAACCAGACAATAAAGGACAGCTTTTCCATCTTATATTAAGCCATTCAAATGATGAGCAAAAGAATGTCAACCAGTAAAGAAGAACATATACTTGGAATTTGTAGCCCATTTTCTAATGAAAAGTAAAAACCAAAAAGATATCAAGAAATTTACCATTATATCCATAAACATATTTTCAAATGCATTTCAGTTCAAGCCCCTATTAGACTGAAAAGGGGTGATTCTTCCTTGAAAGCTTAGTCTAAGTAGAGCCATTGGTAGCCATCAATACACAGTACACTACTCAGAATTAGCTTCCTTTATCTCAATCCATGTGAGCTGTAGTGTAGTTATCTCATGCTGCTCAACAAACAATTTATTGTTTCCTCACAAGTCCTTGGTCCACACACTAGCTAAAAATATGTGTTGCTTAAAAAGTGCGCGTTCATTTCATCCCCTTTCCTAGTAAGTATTACGTTGCTTAGTAAGTATTATCATTTTATCTCATTTTCCAGTTTCCTCATAATTCACAAACTTGATTCACTAAACGCATGCAATCTACTCTCTACAAATTTAGTTTGATTTCTGATATTCAACTAGTTTCTTGTGAGCTAGTAGTAAAACCTTAGAATCTGCTGTAGTGTTAGTGATGCCGTTATAGTTTCTTCTTATCTAAACCAGGGGATTGATATCCGTTTTGAGGAAATTACGTAGTAAAACAGAAAAACTGGGTCAATTAACATGGTCATTGATTTCAAAGTATAAAACATATAGTCGGTGTCGCTAATTTCAATTGGATATTGTTATCAAACAAGAAAAAAAAGTATTTTTCCTTCTGGCTCAAGACACGTTATGGTTCAGATACCTGAACACAACATTTGCTCACAAATCAAGAATCTAAAATAATCTGACTTGAATGTACAAAACCCTAGTAAAACTGGCTTCTAGGGGTCAAATAAGGAGCCTCATCTGTGCTGAGCCAATCCCCAACAACATTCTGTGTTTCAGGTGTATCATTAGGACAAATAGGCCTAATCCTCACCCTTGGTTTACTAGAAGGCAACAAGGGAACTGGTGCTTCCTTCTTAAGAATTCTGGCTGCTTCTCTTACTCTTGGCCTCTTGTCATAGTCAGGATGAACACAAAGAAGCCCCACAAGTAGCATCCTTTCCATCTCCAATGCATCAAACTTGCCCATCAATCTTGGATCAGCAGCCTGAATGAGATTCCTCTTCTCCCATAAGCTCCACACATAATCCGCAACGATGGTGCCATCATCCTCCACAGGCTTCCTCCCAGTAGCCACCTCCAACACCACCACCCCAAAGCTGTAAACATCAGTCTTGACAGTAGGAACACCAGAATAAACATATTCAGGAGCAAGATACCCCATTGTCCCTGCCGGTATAGTAGCATCCCTCGTGCTACAACTATGCTCATACACCTCCGCAAGCCCAAAATCCCCAAGCTTGGCATTGAAATCGGCATCAAGCATTATGTTGCAGGTCTTCACATCCCTATGAATGATCTGCCTCTCACACTCCTCGTGAAGGTAGGTAAGAGCAGAAGCAACCCCGAGAACAATGTTCAACCTCTGCTTCCACGAAAGAACAATGGATGAATTGAAGTTCCTGTGAAGAAGCTTGTTGAGGCTCCCATTGGAGAGGAACTCATAAACGAGGACCAGCTCATTCCCCTCACAGCACCAGCCCTTAAGCTGAACGAGATTCTTGTGGCGCAAGTAACCCACCATGGTGGCAAACTCGGTGGCGAAAGGGTTGTGCAAACAGTCCAAGTCATTATTATCCCTCTCAAATCTCTTGACAGCCACGTCCCCTCCAAAGGGAAGGTAGCCTTTATAAACCTTGGCAGAAGCACCCTCCCCAACAAGCCTATCACGGTTGAACCCCATGGTGGCAGACTTAATCTCCGAAAGTGACAACCTAGTTGGAACTTTACTAGTATGAAACCTACAACTTTGACCTTGCTCCCTAATCTTTCTTACACCACCCTTTTTCTTTGTCAAGAAAACACAGACCACAACCAATGCAGCCAAACCCGAGACCAGAAACGCGGTCAAGCCTCCCAAACCAAGAGCCATCTCTCCAATCTTTTTCCTCTTGTCGCTGTCCTTATTTAACATGGTCGAAGTGGAAGTGGAGGTGGAGGAATCTCCTTCGTAACACAAGAAGCAGTCTCCTTCGTCGAGTATATCCATGGAGTGAGAGTCGAAAGCGAAAGTCTTGAACTGCCAGTGATGGACGAGGTGAAGGCTGGACCCTTTCCCGTTAGAAGCGGTGAAACCCACGTGCATGAAGTCTTGGAGAGTGTGGGAAAGGTCAATATGAGAGGCAAGAATGGGAGTTGAAGGCCTTGTTGAGGAATAAGCAAGCCAAACGCGAAGCATTTTCAAGGCGTGCCTGTACTCGAGCCATGCAGTGATGAGCTTGCCGCTGTTGAGGTGGATACCGCGGGAGGAGGCGTCAACGGAGGCCAAGGAGGCCAGGGTGTGGAGGTCAAGGCCCACGTGGTTGTCATTTATGTCGGCAAGGGAGGGGTCCAAGGCGGTGTCGAACTCCACGGCGAAGAAAGGGTGGCGGGGTGAGGGGAGGCCCATATAGCCGGCGGAGAAGGTGGGGAAGTCGGTGGAGGAGGCGATGAGGAAGGCGAGGCCGTCGCCGGAGGGGCAGGAAGGGGAGGAGAGGATGGAGAAGGAAAAGCGACAGGAGAAGGAAGCGGTGGAATTGCTTAGGGGGTCAAGGAACCTAACTGGGTAGATGTAGAAGGCTCTTCCAATGGAGGTGGAGCATGCGGGTTGTTGTGTGGTAAGAGTGATGGCGTTGTGGCTGAAGAAGGCGTCACCGTAGAGGGTAAGGTTGTCCGAAGGGAAGAAAGGGAGTGAATGGAAGGAGGAGGGGATGCTCAAAAGAAGGAGAAAGAGACAATGATAAACCAGCATTGTAAAAGAGACCTTCTTGATAACTGCTGCCACTTTTCCCTTTCATGCTACTTTACTACTTCTCTGCGCTCCACTTCCTCACCATATTTTTATTCAAATCCAACATCATTTTCATTTTATTTTAAATAATGCTATTAACATATTTTTCTTTCTTTCTTTCTTTTTTAATACACTAGGGTTTTACGTTAGTTTTTTCAATTATTTTTCTCTAAAATATTAAAATTTATAATAGGATCATTTTTTTGTTTTTCACCTATATGTTTCGTAAAAAACAATCCTGCAATAGCATAAATTCGAATTATGATTTATTCATTTGCTAAATGTAACCTCATTTGATTTGGTAACAGAATAATTTAAAATTAGTTTAAATATTTTTACCTTAAATTTGAAAGTGATTATTTTCATCTCCTTAATTTTAAAACAGTCTATTTTTAGTACTTAAAATTATTTTTGTGATATTTTAGTCTTTCTAAGTGTGCTATTTATAATTAAGAAATAAATATAATCATTTTAAAATTTGAAAAACCAAAAAATATTAAACACGGATTTAAAGAATAAAAATATATTTAAGTCTTTAATATTATTAGAAAAATATATATCCTTGACAACTTCATTCTTATTTAATTACCTCATCGCCATAAGCAGCCATACATACAATTGAGGACACGCAAATTACTCACTCACTTGAAGAAAATTATAGGTTGGTGGTATAAATTTTTATATTGTGTGCATTTCGTCTTTATGGTTTTGAACCCACTATACACAGACTCGATTTTATTTTATTTTTCTTTAAAGTGAATAATAAACAAGATTCATTCAAAAAAAAAGAAGGCAAATTGCCTTTGCTGTTTCAAAATCCTAGATCTGTCACTTCTCACTACTATTAAAGAATTGATTTATATTAAAATGGATTAAAATATATAACACATTATTTTTTTTTGGTACACATTTCATCTCTTAAGAAAAATAACACAATATTTAAAATTAAAAAACTAATGTAATTTGAACATAAATTAAGAAAATTTAATGTAATGAATATTTGTTAGAAAAAAGAAACATGTTTACGAAGGATAAATTGAAAGGCTTATATAATATGGTGAGAGTGTTGTGAATTGTGATTTGAGTAGGAAAGTGTTCCCACAAGTTAGAGCATGCCTCAGCCTCAGCCATCAGAGGGTTGCAAAATTTCCATACTCGAGAAGCAAGTCCAAACCAAACATTTGCGGGGCAAGCGCAACCTTAAAAAATTGAAAGGGCTCAAAATTATTGATTGGCCCAATTCACTTACTTGTGGATTGTGGGGACTTTGTTTATGAAATACTACTATATCTCAAAAAAGCTAAAACATAAAAAATCTGTCCAACTATTTTTCTTTTTTAATAATCAAACAGAAACAGCTTAAGGTAGGTTTCTATTAATTTAAGAGGAAGAGGGGGATTCCTAAAATATACTCAATCCCTTTAAATAGACTAAGTGTGTATTTACTTTAACTTGTTTTAAAGAAATAATCATTTATTTATACTAGCTTTCTTATAGATATTTTAAAGAATAAGAAATTATTTCCTAAAATTTAAGCTACTCCAAACAAATACTAAAATATAACACAAATTAATTTCTTAAAAAGAAAGTGTTATTTAAGTATTTATCAAGAAAGAGCATTATTTAAAAAAAATAATAGATGGTTAAGATAAATTCTCAACCATACGAGTCAGATAGATAGTTTAGATTAAAATTAATTAAAATATTTTTAATTATTTAGTGTAGTTATATGGATAAAATTTACTCTTCTTATATTTTTTTAAGGATTTGTTTGGTAGGTGAGAAATTGTGAGAAAATAAGAGAGAGAAAGAAGAAGTAAGGAAAGGGTTTGTTTGGTAGGTGAGAAATTGTGGAAAAATAAAAGAGAAAAAAAAAGTAAGGAGAATTGTTTGGCTGTGTAAATATAAGTAAAAATGTATTGCAATTAATATTTAGAACCAGATCATTTTGTGGCAGTTTAAAATCATCAAAATTGCAAAATCACCATAAGTGTGAACTTTTTTATGTTTTTGGTAATTTTAAACTGCCAAAAACACATTTAATCAACTAAATATATATTTTAATTGATTAAAGTGTATATTTAATTGGTAAAATATTTTTTATTTTTTCATTTCTCTTAAATCAAACACTTTTAAATCTTCTCAAATTTTCACCAATTTCTTTTTTTTCTATTTTCATGTATCATATTTCTCACATATGTTTTCTCCTTCATGCTAAATGGTGCATAAATATATCATGTGTGTTAACCAATAAACATTACTTGCTCTATCATTGAATTAAGTGTACACACTGTTTGTTTCATGCAATTATAATTTGTTAAATTTTTAACTACACGTGAGAAGTAAATTAAGCACATAGTTGAGTTATATCTATAGTTTAATAAGAAAAGTTTACAAAATATTACCTGCTTCAACCTATTTAAAAGTACTTGCTCTAAAACTATTGAGTGGAATCACTTTAACAAAGTGCAGGGACAAGTATACACATAATTGTGTGTGTTAGTAGTATTTATTTATTTTCTTTTTTGGCTATGCTCATGGTCGATCTGAACATAAAATAAAGGGACGTAGGTCAGATATTCCAAGTTAGCAATGTGCAAGCCTCGCACTTCTTCCCGCTCCAAATGGGTTACCTTGTCCCACCATTAGACCCATTTTATGCCTTTACACATAAGTTAAATTTAGGGGATTATATAGGGTTGACGTAATAATATGTTCCGTTAAATTTAGAATGTACTCAACAAGGAACAAGTTATGCTTTATGGTATTATTGTTGACGATGACAACAGTCACCCGTGAGTAAGACAACAATAGGCAAAATCTGCCAACAAATTGTTCTTTTAAAGTAATGGCAACAAAAGAAATAGGATTCATGTTAGGAATGTTGCAAGCACACCTAGTTCGGCCCCTCAATACAAAGTTAAGTTAGCCTCTCTTTTCTCTCTCTAACTGGGTCACGGCAACTTTGGCTGCAATGCCAAAGGCCCATTGGCAAAGTTTATTGCCAACTTGGATGTCACTTTTCTCTTCTATGTGTAAATATATATATTGATCAAAATTTTGAATCGCGAAACTTACAATTATTTTGGTTAAAGATTGTTTACTCTTATATTTTTAGGCTAGTAGTAGATTGACCAGAGAATCTATCTGTTGCATGAGTTTTATTTGTAAAAAATTTGACATGTATGTGACATTTGCATCATTTAGATGTTTTTACTTGAGTAGAGTGTGACTTAAGCAAGACACATTTTACCAGTTACAGGAGTTACTCGAAACCGTGTCTTAAATTATTTATATAGAATTTAATTTTGATATATTCAATGCGCAAATATTTTTCCACTATTAATTAATTAAAAATTAACTTGAATATAATTTTAAAGTAATACTATTATGATTTCGACTTAAGCCTAAAATAACTTTATCTTGTTCAAAGTAAGTACAAAACTATACGCATTGGTGGATATTAACATGATAACAAAAAAAAAATATAACATACACTCATAAATAGTAAATTACACTTCGACGTGATGTAAGGTTAATTTATTGTTATATTTTTTTATTGTGTAATTTGTTGTTATATCAAAACAAAATATCAATCCTCATAATAGATCTCGAAACCCTCGTGCCAACAAATTCAGTCAATTCTTATATATATGATCAAAGTTACTAAATTGCATATCAAAATACTTTTTACAAAAATTTACTCATTTTTTATTATCTCTCAACTACACCAAAACACCAATTAATCTTAAGAAAACTCATAATTTAATCTATCAAACTTACTAGAGTCAACATTGATACTCTGTTAACAATCCACCTCGTACACATCATCTATGTTTATTTTGGACAAATCAAGTTTATACTCAGTGTAAAATATTTTTACACAAACATTAAATAGTTTTTTACCACTTTTTGTGACATTTTATATATTAATATAATACGACAATAAGATATTTTTTTATTAGACATTTGAATAAAAATATTTTATATTAGTAATATATATAAATTAAATTTTTAGAATAATTATTATAGAATTAATAATTTTAATTATATGATAATTCATGATTGAATTATAACATAAAAAACTTTACATTATCAATATAATTCGATTAAATTTATTATGTAACTATAGAAGAAATTCTCACTTACACAGAATGGTACTAAAGATAAAAAGGCAAGACGAGAAATAGTATAAACGGATTAGCATGGTTTTCTTGTTTTGGGTTTACACTCGAAACTGAAAAAAAAAAAAAAAAAAAAAGAGGCATTTGCACATATTGATTTGTATGTGTCCATTCACCTTGATTATAACGAACTTTTTTATAAATTTCACACAGGGGAGAAGTTATTCTATTTCTTTTAATTCTATTAACTTATAATTAATGTATCAGATTCTTAAAAATATTGTTTTCCAAATACAAATAAAAAGAATGTTTTTTTTTTAAATGAGCTAAAACAAACTAAAGACTTTATCCTTTGAAAAAGAAAGGAGTAAGAAAAAATGGTGTATCAAAGGACATGGTTGATCCTTTTAATGAAAATGGTATACATTTTCCTTTATGAAAAATAATCAAATAGGGGCCCATGAGCATAGCAAGAGACCGACCAAGGCTGGTTGGTTAGTGTGATTGTGTTAAATCAAGTGGGGACCTTTGCCATATAATTTTGGCTTCTTGTCCCCAAAGCAAAGCCTTTGGATTTTGGAACCATCTTCATCTTCGTCCTCTCTTTCAATCTCATTTCTCTTTTTCATCATTCCAAGCTTTGCTTCTCTTGCATCGAGATTTTACTCACTTTTTCACCCACCATAAATCATACCAAATCAACAAAGTCGGCTTTCAAGGTGATCATGTGCCTATTATTGTAATTGTGTAGGACTAATTATTTTTAGTCTTATTCAAATTCGACCACCTAGTTAAATTGATCAAATTGATAATTCGACTTGTGTATCTTTTTATTTATGTCAAAAATATTTATCTATAATGCATGTTTCTCATTTTATGTGTAGTTAATTTAATATTATATTGATAATTTTAGTTATTAAAATAAATAATTATTTTAATATTATATTAATAATATGTTGACAGTTTTGCTTCATTTGTTTTATTGGACTTTGATAATTGTATAAGTGTAGATTTTAATATTAAACAATTTGATATTTTATTCCATTACCAAATCATAAATCATTATATATAATAAATTTATTATTTTTAAAATCATATTAATCGTGATTTTTTTTTTATAATTATGTAAATTATTTTAAAATGTTAATATACATCATCATTAAATTTATAGATCAATTAATTTAAAATAATTTTTAACTTATTAATACACAATTAAAATATTTTTTATGCATGAAATCAACAAGATGCTTCATTTTTAAGGATGTATAGTTTAATTTTAAATATTATGATATTATAAATAATATGTCATTTTATTTAATATTTTATATTATAATAAAAATTTTAAAAATATTATTCAATTATTACCGGTTAAATTACAACTCAACTAAAATTAAATAATTAAACTTTAAACAATTATCTTCACCGATTTAATAATCAATGTAATTTTAAAATTATTAAATATTTCCATTAACTACCAACACGGCCACTATATGTAGGTAGCAACGGGCAACATGAAATTTGTACGTTATCAGCCCAATTAAGTTGGCTTCAGTGCTTCATTTTCCTCCTGTGTATGGCTTTCTTCTACGCGTATGAACTTCGCTCTAACAAAAAATAATGTAGCATTGATAATATAGTACGGTAGTAAAAGTTGTGGTTGAAAATGTGGATTTAATTTATACTTTTTTAAATAATAATTTACAATTTTTAATAATTTATCCAGTGAATATGTAATATTCTAATCAATCAAACAATAAGATACATTTGAAGCTTTTAATTTTATGGAAAAAAATAGAAAATAATATTACATTTATTTTCTCTTGGCCGGTAGGCTTCCACGGTTCCCCCTAGTGCATGAGTAGCATTGCCTTGCCAATAACATAGCTACCAATACGTCACTTACATTATGTTTAGTTGAAAAAGGAAAAGGAAGATGAAAAGGATAGCAAGTAGAAGGGGAAAAAATAGAAGAAAAGGAAAAAAAAAAAAAGAAAAAAGAATATTTTTAATAATTTAGTACTAAAGGAATTAGAAGAAAAGAAAAAATTGTTTTTTTTTTCATATTTGATTAGATAAAAAAATGAAGGGATAGAAAATATATATTAGTAAAATAATATAAATATTCTTAAATTGAAATGTAAATGTGCTTCTGGAACTAAAAAAAATATATTATTTTAAATTTTTGAAAAATAAAAAACAAAATTAGCAACAAACTCATTTTATTTACCAAAATCAATGTAAACTATAATCTAAATACACATTCTTACACCTTTTGAGCGGTGTTTAATATATATATATATATATTATCAAGAGTGTTTTTGTTATTTTAATTTAAAATGCTAATCTCCCTCCCCTTTCATCCTAAATTCGGGGGAAAGATAGTTCAAGGTAAATCTTATTTTTCATTTAATAAGTCTCTACATATTTTTATATTAATTTTTAATAAATTTAAATTAATAATAAGAGTGGGTTAAAATATATATATTAAGATATGGGTGGTTGATGTTCCTCTTATATTATATATATATATATATATATATATATATATATATATATATATATATATATATATATATATATATATATATATATATATATATATTTGAATGACTGTATTTAAAAATATATTTTATAAACTAATTTATATAAAAATAATAAAATAATAAAAAATATAACTATATTTTAAATATACATAAGTATTAAATTTTTTTAATAATTACATTTTATTTTATAATAGATTTTTAGTATAAATTAATTAATTTAAAAAATAATTATCTTTTATATACATATATTAGCATTATATTGTTAAATATAATAAATATAATATTTAATAATATTCTTAAAATTTCTTCTATATTAAATTTAATAAATAATACTATATATAAAATACTAATTTATTTAGATATTTATAAAAAATATTATATTCATAATATCAATCAAATACTATCTTAATACTTGTGTTTAATTTTATTTTGCTTATATATATAATTTAATTATTTTAAAATATATTTTGTGAAAATATTAATAATAAAATATCTAATTCGTAATAATTTTTTAAATAATAATTAAAAGATTCAATTGAGATAAACTGTTATATATAATAAAATATTTAAAATAAATTTTTATGAACTTTTTAAAATAAAAAAACATATATATGAGTGAATGGATATATATTATATAGTAAAATAAATATATTTGTATTTTTTAAAGAAAAAATATGTTTTAATAGAAAGAAGAATGATAATGTAATATTTCTATTTTTAAAAGAGTGGTAGTGTAAAATATGTTTTGATAATTTTTTTTAACGAAAGCAAATAAAACTTTGTCAAATGACTAATACAACTTTAATGAAAATTTTAGATAAATATTAAAATATCATTATTTTAATATAATAGGAAAGGAGATTATAATTTTTAATATAAGAGAGAAAGATAATATAATATATGAATCTCTCGTAATAGAAAAGTATAATTTATTTTTTTGTTTTTTAAAGATATATCAAAATTTTTGGATAAACAGTGATTAATGTTTATTTATATTACATACTAACCAAAAATATAATATAATAATATATTTTATCTATATTAAAATACAATTCATAAAAAATGAGTTATGTAATTATATTATAAAATAATTTTATATAATCATTCAGGATAAGTTTGTTAATTTTTGTAATAACTATTTTGAAAATTATATTAACCGTGGTATATGATTGAATGATACATCGTTAAATATGTAAGTATGTGTAATATGATAAAATAATAAGGTTAAACATATTTTATGTTTTTATAAATATAGTGGTTATTGTATTTAGTATCTTAAAAAAAATCATTTTTAATTTTTGCAATGTTTGTTGTGACTATATAATAAGGTTAAACATATTTTATGTTTTTATAAATATAGTGGTTATTGTATTTAGTATCTTAAAAAAAATCATTTTTAATTTTTGCAATGTTTGTTGTGACTTGTTTTAGATTTTGCTCTGATGACCAGGGACTGCAAATAGAACTATATTTTTCAAAGACACAATTATACGTACTAAAAACAAAAAAATACTACATTTTCAAGGATAGAATTATATTTTATACGAATACAAAAATAAATTTGTCATATTTGTAGGAAGGTAAATGTCGCTAAAGGTAGTTCACAGCAAAGACAAAAAAAATAAGTGACAACATATATACATGAGAGAGAAAAATATTTTTAATATAAAAAATAAAAATAAAATTATTATATTTATTAAAACTTTCACTACAAGATTTTTTAATTTTACTATTAATTTTAGATACCATTTAAATTAGTAGCTAAATTTTAGCTAATTAACTATTAATTAACTATAATATTATTTTTCTAACTAAATTTAAGTTATATTCATTTATATTTTTTATTACTACAAATTAATTAGAAAATAACTATAAATTTTAAATTTTTTCTAAAAATTAACTAAGATTATTTTCTTAACTAATTTATTACTTATTTCATGCTACCATTAATATTATAATAATTATGTAACTAATTATTTTTACTAGAAATTAGTTACAAAATAACTATTGATTTTAAAATTAGTCACAAAATTATTTGTTATCAATTTTTTTTCTAGAAATTATATTTTTTTTTTCTAGTAGTATTCTCCACATGTATAATGTTTAATTTTTTTTTCTAGTAGTATTCTCCAATTTGTTATCAAATATATTTAAACTAAATAAATATAATACATTTATAACTTTAAGATTTGGCTATTTTATTTTCTCCACATGTATAATGTTTAACATTAGAAAAAAATCTTCACAAGTATTATAACTTTTATCTAAAATTAATTAAATATAAATGTTATATGTCACATTAATAGCATGATACGTAATATTAATAAATAATTCTATTGGTGAAAAAAATTGATACATTTACATTATTGGTGTATCATGATGTTAGTGTAACATTCACAAAAAAAAAAAATGTTAGTGTAATACTTTTTTTTTGTGTGGGATTAGTGTAATACGTTATTGCTGTAAATTCGTAATATTTGCATTCTCACAATCTCTCTTTATCTAATTTACATTAGCAATTTGATTTTCATTAGAAAGAGGTTATATTATCCTTTTTTAAATGGTAAGGCTCATTTTGCTTATCGTTTGGGGTTAATTAAAAGGAAGAAAATTAAGAAAGGTTCAGATATAAATAATAGGAATAGTTTTTTTTTTCTCCAGTGTAATTGCCGTTTGAGAATTAAAAGGTACGAAAATATATTTAAAAGATCGATTTCTCTTTAGATACTTTTTTTTTATCTACACGTGTCTATAAATAGAATATCTAGTCACATATTTAATAAACATAATTATTTGTCAACTATATAACCCTATATTATGTCTAATTGATTTTATATATAACAATTATTTAATTTTCAATGTACAATATCTAAATCATTTTAGATTGCGCAAAAATTAGATTTTGGTCATTGTGGTCTTCAAAGTTAGATAAAATGTTGTTTCCACTGACGTAATAATTATCTTCATAGAAGGCATATGTTTAAATTATATAGTGTATAATCCACGAGTTAAAATGCTAATTGTACATTTCAATAAAAATTTATATCTGTTGAATGAAAAAGATAGAGACATATTTAATGTTTAATTATCTGTGTAGTAATTTTTTTTTGGTATGCTTCCAAGTCAAAATAAAATAATATTTAATAAATTTTTTCTTAAATCTCTTTTATTCTTCTACCACATTAGTGTAAGTAAATGAAACTTATGTGGAAGAACTTATATCCGCTTGCTCATGTAATATCTTAAAATTTATATGTACATAAAAATATCATAGTTCTCGTTTAATACTTAATTATGCTTAAAAAACTAGTTTATCATTCATTGATTTGAAATGGCTCAAAAATAGTCTGTTTACACTCAAATAAGATTATTCTTAAAGTGAATTGATACTTTATTATTAGCAGATCATGATAAATGAAATAATGTTATGACTTAAATACTTAAGTTAAGTAGGTTTTGACAAAATAATAATATGAAAAGAGTAAAACATACCTATATGAGAAAAGAGTTATGATATTTATAAATGAGAGTGGTTAACCTTAAAAACACGTAACAATTACCAATTTTTGTCGTTTGCTTACGGTTAATAGTTGTTTTTTATAACAGAATGTAAGAAATCATATGATGCTTATTGTCTTGACTATGATTAATGGTTGGGGTTAATGTTGTGGTTTTAGAGTACTCAGTATGACAAAACACAATTAACATAATAAGGTGAAATGCATAAAATCTTTTGAGCAAACATTACTTCTTAAATGTGATTAGATTATTTTCATAATGTGCATTTATGTAAGGTTCCATAACTAGTTTAAGACAAAGACACAAGGTATTAGTGTTCCTATAATAAACTAAGGTTTAGTATCTCTAGTTGACCTAAAGATTACTTGTCGACATGGAAGATCATCATGTCACCTTGTCTACATGAAAGTCACATACTTTGTGTTATGAGATTGAATCCATTAGTTTAGACATTTCCAAAGGCTTATCTTGGATAAAAGTTAAATTATTCTATAAGATAAAAAATAAAGAAAAACAAACCAAGAGATAATTTGATTTGAAAAAATATTTTATTTTATTTTTAATTATAAAAATAACACTTTAATTTTATTTTGATTTTCAAATATTTGTATAGAAAACAGTGAAAAATAATAATAATGACTTGTTTTTACTGTTTTTTTTTACACAACTATTTAAAATAGAAAGTAAAAGTAAAATGACAGCCTTGTAATTAAAATGGACAATAAAAAATATTATCTTCAACCAAATGGTTTTTTTATTTTTTTATGTTTAAAAAAATTATAAATAAATCAATAGATTGTTTTCTTAACTATGATAAATCATTAGTTGAGATACATGGTTTAAATAGTAGAAAATCTAATACTTTAAAATTTAGGATTGTAAAAGTAGAATGGATAAACAACCAACAACTAATAAGCGAAAACACTATATATAGAATAGCCGATTGGGGAGGGGGAATCTTGTATGGATTTGATCTATATTTATTTTGTAGAGTCAAGAATTTAGATCCACTAGGTGCAACGGGAACCAATAATTTTTATGTGAGATCTATTGAACAAAACATATTAATCTAAACCTCGAATTGCAAAGTAGATATAAATTTAGCCTAATACTATAATTCCTTTCCGTGGTGAGTTCTCCACAGCCAACAATCATGAAACATCGTCCAGACATATGGTTGCTCACCTAACAAATCACAAAATTTGGTCATGTCTGCCTTCGGAAAAAGCAAAGAAAGATGCATTGAACTTTGCTTATTTACAGAATAAGAAAAATAGAAATAAAATCTTAATCATTTGTATAATCATTCATTCTATTAAATAATTTTTTTAACCAAGTATCTTACACGCGAGAGTCAAATCCTAATATTTTAAAGTATTGAATTTTTTTAAGGAGTTAACATTTTTTTAATATATATGATAATCGAATTTTTAACCAAGTATAAAAAAAAATCCCTCAACATGTCACACCATGGTAATATTATTTTATAATTTTAAAACCAAATTAAAACCAAGTCGATTTGCTGTGTGTATATAATCTTTCTTAGGTTGCGTTTGGTGAGAACACCTTGGAATATAAAATTGATACTAGGCTTTTCAAGATCTCATCTTTTGAGTAGTTTGGATTTGTTCACTCAATGAATAGCTGAAGAGACTACTTCTTAATTATGATCTCTGCTTGATTTTGAGATAGCTAGACCATTGTCATGACCATACCCAAAAAGCATGGAACATTGTTGGCCATTGATGATCCCCTATTGTCGTTTGTAGGTAGACGTAGATCTAAAAGGTTTGCCCAAGCAACGTCGTTTCCAACAGTTCTTTGATTATCATCAGTGCTCTGATTATTAATTTCTAGCTAAATATGTTTGTAGTGTTTGCAAATATGGTCATTTTTGTTTTTAGTTTCTAATTTTTATATTATTTTTTATTGTTGCAACGTTCATTATCATCTGTTTTCGTCCTTAGTGATATGTAATAGAAAAAAAAAGCATTTTATATTTTTATAAATATAGCGATTTTTAATATATCTCTACAAAATATAATATTTTCTAATGGTGTAAAACGTTCTTAACCTTTAATTTATTTTCTTTAAAGTGTTAAAGATATTCCATGAACCATTTTGTTATATTTTTTGTTTTAAAACTACGCGTGTCTTCGTGAGTGACTATCATATTTAAATGTATGTAGCTTTTGCTTTGACATGAAAATTGAACGTGCGTATGACTTGAGTCGAGGGATAACACTATGAGTGAGTTTTTCTATCAATTTTTATATATATAAAATTTGAACTTAAGACTTATCATCTCATTTCTTTTATAGTAATTAGTGTGATGATTTTTTTTTCCTTGTGTGTTGGTTTTATGAATTACAAAATGGGCTTGTTGTTTTTATTTTTAATCCCCCAGTAAAATTCACACAATATTATCCTAATAATCTATAAAAGAAAGTTTCAGGCCATGGATTTTCAGTAATTTTAATTGAATCTGCCTCTCCTTCTCCATCACTCGTGGTCCATCCCCATAAATACAAATTATTGCAAAGGTTCCCATGACTGGTTCATTTGGAAAATGTCTTTCTCTGAGGAGACATGTAAATAAGTAGCATTTTGCAATTCACTACTTTGGCAAAAAATAATAAATTCAAGTGTTAAAAATTCCACGTCAATCAATCAGCTATATGATCTAAGTATATATATAAATAAAAATAATACTTATTTTATAAATACATAAAAATATATTACATAATTAAACATTAAAATGTCTTTAATCCAAAATTTTGAAGCCAAGCTGGCAACATAAGCTTTGCCAATTAAATTAATATATGTGGCAAGGCATGCATGTAAATTTGCTGTAGGTTCTTTTAAGATAAATAATTGTTTTTTACTTATTAATTATACTTTATTATATGTACAAAAAAATCAATTCATACAGACGTTTAAATTAAGCTCATCATCATGTAGGACTCTAACCTTGTATGTAAGTTATTGTTTAAAGACATGAAAATAAAAAAAAGTAAGTTACATATGTAGTGATCGATTTGCCCATGTTTGCTTTGACGTCGCACCATGCTGATCCACATTTTTTAGGTGCGTATTATTGCAGTTTCTACGTCATTTTAGTAGTTTGACGTGAAATATTTTTCGTTGAACATGGTCACATTAACGTCATCTAAAAAATGCACTTGATAAGAATTTCTTTATCTATTGCCTATATAGATAATAAATATCTTTTTCGGTCATTAAAGTGCTTCCCAAATGAACTAGATGAATGCATCATACCCACATCATATTGTCTCACTGAGGATTTAATAGGATCGGAACAAGTTGATAGCTTTGGTTAGATAGTTATTCAAACCTAAGGATAAGAAACAAAACGTCTTGAATTTTATATACTTTTTTAATTAGTTTATATCCTTTTCTTGAGAGAGAGAGAGAGAGAGAGATTAATTGAATTGGAGTTTGGAATATTTGAAGCACGAATATAACAGAGTTGGATAATCACATGTATTTTTCTTAAGAAAATAAAAAATATATATATATTTGTAGTCCTTAATTAAAAATATGATATTTTAATTTTAATTTCTAAAATTATTATTTTTTTAGTTAATAAAATAATATAATATAATTTAGTATTAATTAGGTATTAAAAGAACGCTATTTTTGTAATTTTTAGAACTTAAAAGTAAATATTTTTTATTGAAAATAAGATATAAGTAAATTTTATTATTAAATTATATATTTATGAATATTTGAATTATCTAAAATTTAATTTTTTTTAAGTAAAAAAATACCATAGCAGTAGATGTAAAATTTATTATACGTAATCATTACAATAGTATTACATAATTTAGTGTTTGAATTGATAAAGTTTAAAATTTATTAAAAAAAGTTATTAAACATGTCATTATTGCTATAAGTTTAACCCTTTATATCAATTAACATTGTGACATTTTGTGTGTGAGAGAGAAACGTATTACCAATGGAGGATATGGGTGACTGTACAGCATTTATTTAGCTAAGAAAAGAAAAACTGTTTTAGTTTTATGTCCATGTCAAAGATATAAATATTATTTCTCTTTTAGATTGATAAATATAAAATAAACAAAAAATATTTTTTTTAAAGGTTGTAAATTATAACAAACCACTACCATCTTATATTTAATATGATCGAACTTAAAATTTTTATTTCAGGTGATGTCATTAATATTCAATAGTTTATATCGCAGTTTTTCTCCTTCTAAATAAATATTAAAAAAAGTAAATTGAAAAATGATGTTCAATTCTTTTATTAACTATTTCTTGAACGTTCATAAATTCGTTTAATGAGTAGTTCTTAGAGTGAGGTGGTCTTAGAAAAATGTTGTTTATAAGGTGACATACAGTGAAGAATCATGCAAATTAAGTGCAATGGTTAGATTGAAGATGATGGAGATAGACAGATGTTATTCATGAGCTACACTTGCCATAGAATCTGCAATTGGTTTCACTGAAACACAACATTACATTCTCCTTTCTTGCATCCTTCAATTTTCTCTCACGCCAACTGATTTTCCCTCACACTGCAAACTCCCGTAAAAACCGTGCCCTCTTTTTTCTTTTCTTTTCATTTTTATGTTTTTTCCTTGAAAACAGTACTGCTGTTTGATTTGAAATAAATAAAAAGGATGAGGGATTTTAATTAATAAAAAGGGACGAAAAATAACATCTCTAATGTTGAAAAAGAGGCGTGAAGGGAAATATTTACTTGTCCTTTTTTTCTTACCAAACTTCTCAATCAAATAAATAATTTTATCAAAAAAAATTATTTTTTTAATTAAATAAAATGTAAAAGAATTTGATAGGAATAAATTATGTTTTATATGAGAAATAATACATGGATATCTATTGAATGTTGCTAACACGCAGTGCAGTTCGACATTTGTGTTTCTTAATCTAAGTTCGGTGTTTGATATCCGATTTTGGCATGAAATCACATATGGATGTATCACTTTATCATTAAATGGACTAATCTAGTGAGAAGGAGATTAGTTTGGTAAAAAATAAATCCATGATACCTCCTTATTTACAAAAAAAAAATAAAATACATGAATATCCATGTAGTAAATATATTATAAATTGATACATTTTATTTTTTATATCATATCCACACATCTTTCTTCTATTTTTATATCTTTTTTTTATGTGTTATTTTTTAACAAATTACATGTATTTTCATGGAGATTTAATTGTGCTTGAGTTAAGTAAAATCACAATAGATCATAAACTAATAATTTCAAATATTTAAGATAACTACATATACAAGATTTAAATACAAAATTATTACTTAAGTTAAAACAATCCCAATCACTTAATACACTCAAATATTTTTTAGGTGTTTAATAATTTTTTTACCATATATTAAATTGTCACATAATAGTTATAATGACTAAAATCTATCTTGTATTTCTCAAAAATTAATTTATACTAGCTACTACCAATAAAAAAATATTTCACTTTATTAAGATCCCAATCTTAAAGCATTACTTATATATTATATTACGCTACAGTAATTAACCTCGAACTTTGACATAAAATCGTATATAAATATATCATTTTATCTTAAAAGAATCAATTTGGTGAGAAATAAATTAGTTTGGTGAAAAATAAATTCATGATACTTTTATTTTTCAAAAATAATAATACATGAATATCTACGTAGTAAATATATTATAAATTGATATATTTTATTTTTTTATCATATCCACACACTTTTTTCTATTTTTATATCTCTTTTTCTTTATATATTTTTTTAACAAATTACATATATTCTCACCGAGTCAAATAAAATCACAATAGATCATAAAATGAAATTTTCAAATATTTAAAATAATTACATATTCAAAATTTAAACTCAAAATTACTAATTAAGTTAAAATAATTTCACATTAATACACTCAAATATTTTTTAAACGTTTCCTAAGATATAAAAACCTATACAATTTTTTTACAATATATTAAATTGTCATTATATTGTCATGTAATAGCCATAATGACTAGAACATGGGTATTTCTCAAAAATCAATTTATACTGGCTACTAGCAATCAAATAAATAAAAAAAATCACTTTGTTAGAATTCCAATTTTAAGAGCATTACGGATCGTATTACACTACAGTAATTGACTTTTTAATGATTTGAATATTGATCAAATTTACAAATATATTCATATAAATATCACTTCCCAAATTCGAATAATTATGAGTCGTAATGGATTTGTAATTATCTCTAGTTTCGTGTGAAGCTAATAAAGCATTTCACCTTCTTACAAGGTACCCATATTTAACTTTTGTTTCCTTCTCCGTTACTCCACACTCACAATACTAATTTATACTACAGTTATATTTTCAAGTTATCCAAATTAAAATGACTTAAAAAATATAGAAGGTTCATGAGATAAATTAATATCTCCTAAAAAATAATTTGCTCTTTTCTGGATTTTTAAAGAACTGATTTGGCAGGATTTCCTATTAAGTTCTTATTATATGATTTTAGTTGATAAAGTCAAAATTTCTAAAAATAAATAAATAAATAAATTCTTTCATATAAAAATTATATTATTGCACAATAATTTTAATTAAATTATGCAGATAATATAAAAAATTATATTATCAATCAGTGAATTATTATATATAATAAATTTATTAATTTTCATAATATTTAAAATTTATTTTAAAAATATTTTTTGAATAATTGGCATTGTGAAAAAAAGTTATATTGACCACGCTTATATTATTATTTGATTTCATAACATAAAAAGAGTACGAATATGATAATGACTATTTAAATGATATTTTTAATGATGTAATAGGATATAAAGATCACGTGTGTAACCAAAATAATAATAATAATAATAATAATAATAATAATAATAATAATAATAATAATAATAATATAATACCACGTGTAGTGGATAAAAACTATACGAGAAAATATGAATTAGATATTTAAAGATAAATTTTATACATTTTTTTTATATAAAACTTATTTTGTAAACTTCCCCCTCATTTTAAGTTAAACTACTCCTAAATGCCTAAATATGGTCTAATGTAGTATAAGTTTAATTTTGTTATTGTTAGCATAAAAATATTTATACCGTTAATCAATTAAAAATTATTATAAATATAACGTTTAAAGTATTTATTATAAAAACTAATAATTTTAAATTATATAAAAATTATAATTAAATAAAATAAATATATTTTAATTAAAATTTATAATATAATATATTAAATATATAAAATAAATGAAAAAATGATTATTCAACATGATTTAGTTCTTATAAAGTAAATTCTTTTTAGGGAAACTTTCAGCAATTAATAAAAGATAATAATTAATTTACAGTAAAATAATACATGCATTGACAACTACATATTTAATTTTCTTTATATAAAGTTAAAATTTATTTTTGTTCATAAAAAGGTTAAAAAATATTTTTATATTTTAAATATTTTTAATTTGATAAAATTGTTTCCACAAAAACAAGGTCAAGATGAATGTATAAAAAAATGTCAATAACATATATTCGAAGACAAACTCACCTTATTAGTTAAAATTCATGCGATTCTTGTTACTTTTAAAATATAGTTACTAAAGATTGTTTTAGTCTCAACTATAGATAAATTTTAATTAATTTTATTCTATTTAATAATTTTATTTTTAAAATATCTTTTGTTTATTAAAAGTTATTTTTAATATTTTTTATTGTTGATATTAATTTTTAATAAAAAAATAATTTTAAAAAGCTGAGGATCAAATAAAATGAATATAATTAAATAATATTTATCTAACTTTTTAATCAATATTCTTATATTCAAGACTAATTAATAATATCCAACCTATTTAGCGAAACTTCCATAAATTTAATCTAATTATACAGTGCATTTTTGTTAGTAAAATAAATTGGTTTTCCTCATTTAGAGAAAAACCAAAATAAGCGAAGGGCCTTTTGGCCATTCTCTCATTTAATATAACCTTAACCAAACATTAATGTTTTAATAACCCGCCTTGTCCCCCACCAAATTACCAAACCCTCCTTCTCACCTACGTGCCTCTTTCTCAAACAGAAAAAACAAACAATAAAATATATAATTAAACCATCATAATTAATTAACCATAACAATTTTTAATTAATTTAAAAAAAATAGGGGTCGTGCTTTGGAAATGTCTTCTCATTTCTTTTCAGGAGAGTTTCTGCTTTCCCTTGTTTAATTTAATATTCCCACTTAAAACTTTTATTTTATTTTTATTTTTCTTCTTCATTCTTTCTTCTTCTTTTGACTAGTTGTACTTTTTCAGGCTCCGATACTCTCTCTCTCTAAACTCTTTCTCTCTCCTCTGTCCCTCCCTCCCCCCGCTTCGGCGACGCCGCCGGAACCCGCATTCCTCGCCGGAAATTCTCCTCCGTCGCCGAGAAACACCCTCTTCTCCGCTTCCAACCCAACCGGGTCGCTCGAACCGGGTTCTTTTGTTTCCTCGCCCGGTCCAAGTCGCTGCATGAGTTGAAAAGGCTGCGTCTTTGACTTGGAATTGTAAATGGGGTTTTGGGTTCTGTGAAGAGGAACAGATCCGCGAAGTTTTTTTTTGGCATTTTGAGTGGGAATAAGAAGTGGGTTTTGGTTTTCAGAGAGAGAAAGTGAAGGGAGAGAGAGGTTGAGGTTTATGATGTACGGAACTTTGTGCAGCGATCGCAGAGGGTGGTGGCGTTTCGGTGAATCTCTCACATGGAATGGCAGATCTTGTTAGCTACAGGAATGCCGACCGTGACATCGACCAAGTCAGTTACTTGTTTAATCTTAAAGTTTTGATTTTGTTGTTAAATTTTTATTCTTGCTTTAAGTTTTTGGTTGAATTTGGGAACTGGGTTTTCGTGTTGGGGGTTTCTTCTTCTTCTTTTTTGGAATGTGATGATTATGATCAGGTGCCTGTGTGTGCGTGAGAGAGAGCGTTTTTCTTTGTTGGAAGTGATTGAGAAATTTGGGGGAGGTGATGGTATGGGAATGAAGACATGGTGATGGTATGGAGGCTATTTTGTTATGGGGGTGATGAAATTAGGATGAGATTTTGATTAGAGATTTCATCTTTTGTTGTAAATAGGGGTTTGTGATCCTTTCTTGAAGAGGTTAAATGGGGTTGTTTGGTTGATTAGTGAGTTGTTGCTTTATCAACTGTCTTGGAATGGGGTATCTTGAAAAGAAAAGGCAGGGCATGCTTGTATGTGTTTAAGTGGAATGGACTGGTGGAACGTGAGGTATTGTGGCTGATTGGTTTAAATTGTTAGCACTACTAGGTGGTAACTGTTAATAAGATATGTGTTTTAATGCTAAAATTTTGATTCAGCACCTTATGAAAATGTCTCAGATTGTTTAATAGGGGATATCAAGGCTTGTGTCAATGTTGTTGTATTGGCTGTACTGCTGCAGTAACTAGATGGAGGATGGCTAAATTAGTGTTCGTCTGGTGAAATTGAGCATGTGATTAGTGTTGATTGCTTGGACAATAATGATTGTGTTCCCAGAAATATCTGTGGCCTGTACAATATTTTTAAACCGTCAATCTGGGTCAAAATATTAAGAAGGAATAGAGATGTTTCTCAAAGAAACTGAATGTTGTAAAACATTGCTGGATTTTTTGAAACTTCCACAACATTTGTACTACTAGATGGATTAGATTGTTGTTTCTGATTCTGCAGTATTTCTTATGTAAATAATTGTTTGTCTGTTTAATCTTTCTTGCAGTTTACCATGTTACTTTTTCATTCTGCAGGCATTGATTGTTTTGAAAAAGGGTGCTCAACTACTAAAATATGGTCGTAAGGGAAAGCCTAAGTTTTGTCCATTTAGACTTTCCAATGTAAGTAAAATGAAATCCTTTTCAGGAAAGTGTTAGTGGATTCTCTATATTTCTTGCTTCATTGACTTTCTGGTTGGACTGTAAATTGTTTATATGCTCAATTCAAATTATCATTGAAAGATAGGTGCTTTGGCATGTTAGCTGATGTTATATCAAAGACTGTTAATTTGTACTTTTAATACTTTTATCTGCCCTGTTATTACATGGTATAGCTATTTTAATGTGCCTTGCTCTCTTGAAATGTACTATTTGAAACCATTAGCAAAAAAAAAAAAAAAGCTTTAAATGGTTTTATTTGAAAATTTTGTTTATGACAACATCCATTGATACATGTAGCTGTCTCCACATGGTACAATACGGTTATTGTTGTACTGATGATAGCAAATGCAATTGAAGCTAGATTTATGAAAGCGGCGGGCCTTACAAGCCACTATGCATTCTTCTATAGGATTAAAGTTTGTCATACTGTGGTAGTGTGGTGCTTTGTGTTTCCATGTCCTAAATTTTGTCAGGTGGTAGTGACTATTAGGTTATAATCTCCGACTAACTTTAATGTGTTGAGTGCTCCTAAGTCCTAATCTTTTCGTGCCCATTTTTTCCTTCTTTTTTGGGCACTAGGCTACTAGCCTTGTTTAATTCATCATAATTAGATGGATTCAACTTGATGCATTTTAGTTTTACTAGTATGCCGTATAAAAAGGTGCACCTCTTGGCTAAAATCAATGCTTTCCTGAATCTCTGACTAACTTTCATTCTCAGAGGAAGGTTGCAGGTCATTATTTATTATTTTTTATTACTATTACTATATCCACAATTTGGTAATTTAGCAGAGTTTTTTGGTTTCTTAAGTAATGAGGTCAAGAGTTTAAGTGGTACATGGTAGTTTGTTGGTTTTTGAGGCCACATTCTAGGTTTAGTATAATTGATTGAGGTAATCAGTAGTTAACTGGATATGAATAAAACTTCAAATCTTTTTGTTTGATTTGGGTCAAATTTACTGACTTGTTACTCAAGTGCATAATTTCCTCAATTTGGTGCTAACTATTAGTGATTTCGTAGCTTTAATGTTGGTCACTTATGTTTCTTAGTTTGATGTATGCTATTAGTCTTATTCATGATCGTTAATTTGAATGCTTATTTTCTGTTGCTTCCTTTGTTGTAGACTATAAACTTACCAGTTGTGTATATAGTGGGCTTGGATTTTAACACTCATTTGAGTTATTTCTAATTGTACTCATTAGAATATCTGAAAACCACAGGATGAATTGTCTTTAATCTGGATATCTAGTAGCGGAGAAAAAAATCTGAAGCTATCTTCTGTCTCAAGAATTATTCCTGGACAGAGAACTGTGAGATTTCTACATTACTGTTTTATATTATATTAATGCCTTAGCATATTTGTTATTAACTAGGTGATTTAAAAAATAAATAAACCTGATATCTAAACTGTTTCTTCTCTTCTATATGATTAATTTGCCTTGTCTTCTGTCAGGCTGTTTTTCAACAATATCTGCATCCTGAGAAGGACTATCTGTCTTTTTCACTTATTTATAACAACGGGAAGCGATCTCTTGATTTGGTTGGTGACGAATTCTGAAGTTCCTTGGATAACTACATTATTTGGTTTCTACTTTCTGCATTTTTCATTGTCATATAATGTTTTGTGTTGTGTTTCAGATTTGCAAGGATAAAGTTGAGGCAGAAGTGTGGATTGCTGGTCTCAAGGCACTGATATCTTCAGGTCAAGGTGGGCGTTCCAAAATTGATGGATGGAGTGATGGAGGCCTATATCTTGATGTAAAAACACCTACTTGTTGCCTTTGTAATTATCATTTTACTTGTGTTATGTTTCTTTTACTATGATGTATGTAGACTGCGAAAGATGATAGATCTTACTCTTGAGCCAGTAGTAGTGTGTTTCGTCATTTTCATTGAAATAAATGTTTTGGATGAATCATGATAGAAAGAACATCTTGGTTTTCTGCTACATTAGAAGTGTAAATATTGTTTCCTCTGAGGGAAGCTAATCTCTATTGGATTAGCTCTTATCCTGGAAGGATTATTCTGCTGTTTTCTGAAACAAAGTGCCACTCACTCTTTGCCTACTTTAATTTTACTATGGTGATATCATTTATTTGGAAATTATGGACTGAAGTGAAATATAAGAAGTTCTCCAAAATTTCTCTATTTCTCCTTATGCTTTGCTATTATGCTGCATACTAGCTTACAGTTGCATATAATTCTTTCTGGCTCAATTACTTTCAGGACAGTAGAGACCTGACATCAAATAGTCCTAGTGAAAGTTCAGTTAGTGCTTCACGAGAAATCAGTTCTCCTGACGTTTCTGTTAGTCTACCAAATACTTCTCCACAATCCTTTTACTCTGAGAATACCTTCAATTTTGAAAGGTCACATGCACCATCAAACCCATCAAATATGCAAGTGAAAGGATCTAGTTCAGATGTTTTTCGTGTTAGTGTCTCAAGTGCCCCCAGCACATCCAGTCATGGGTCTGCACCAGATGATTATGATGCTCTTGGGGATGTATACATATGGGGGGAGGTTATCTGTGAGAATGTTGTGAAAGTTGGTGCTGAGAAAAACACTAGTTATTTTAGCCCAAGGGCTGATATTCTCCTTCCCAGGCCACTGGAGTCCAATGTGGTTTTAGATGTGCTTCAAATAGCATGTGGTGTGAAACATGCTGCTCTAGTCACAAGGCAAGGTGAGCTATTCACATGGGGGGAAGAATCTGGAGGACGCCTTGGCCATGGTGTTGGGAAGAATGTGGTTCAACCTCGTCTAGTTGAAGCAATGACTTCTACAACTGTTGATTTTGTTGCCTGTGGGGAGTTCCATACCTGTGCTGTTACAATGGCTGGGGAACTATATACGTGGGGTGATGGTACTCATAATGCTGGGCTTCTTGGTCATGGCACTGATGTTAGTCATTGGATACCGAAGAGAATTGCAGGTCCACTAGAGGGGCTTCAAGTTGCTTTAGTCACTTGTGGTCCATGGCACACAGCCTTGATAACTTCAACCGGGCAGCTCTTTACATTTGGTGATGGAACATTTGGTGTCCTGGGCCATGGAGATAGGGAAAATGTTTCATATCCTAGAGAAGTAGAATCCTTATCTGGGTTGAGGACAATAGCTGTTGCATGTGGAGTATGGCATACTGCAGCTGTTGTAGAGGTTATTGTGACACAATCAAGTGCTAGTGTATCATCAGGTAAATTGTTTACTTGGGGTGATGGAGATAAAAATCGCCTTGGACATGGAGACAAGGATGCCCGGCTTGAACCAACTTGTGTCCCTTCACTTATTGATTACAATTTTCATAGAATTGCTTGCGGGCACAGTTTGACGGTAGGCCTGACAACATCCGGACATGTTTTTACAATGGGAAGCACTGTTTATGGTCAGCTAGGGAGTCCCCAGTCCGATGGAAAGCTGCCGTGTTTGGTTGAAGACAAGCTTGCAGGAGAATCTGTTGAGGAAATTGCATGTGGGGCTTATCATGTTGCTGTTTTAACATCCAAAAATGAAGTTTACACTTGGGGGAAGGGTGCAAATGGGAGATTGGGTCATGGAGATGTTGAAGATCGAAAAACGCCAACTTTGGTTGAAGCCTTGAAAGATAGACATGTTAAATATATTGCATGTGGTTCAAACTACTCAGCTGCCATATGCCTTCACAAGTGGGTATCCGGAGCTGAGCAGTCTCAGTGCTCTGCTTGTAGACAGGCATTTGGGTTCACTAGAAAGAGGCACAACTGTTATAATTGTGGACTTGTGCACTGTCATTCATGTAGTTCTAGGAAAGCACTAAGAGCTGCCCTGGCTCCTAATCCTGGGAAGCCATATCGTGTTTGTGATTCTTGTTTCGTAAAATTGAACAAGGTTGCGGAATTGGGCAATAATAATCGGAGGAATGCAATGCCTCGTTTGTCGGGCGAAAACAAGGATAGATTAGAGAAGTCTGAGCTAAGATTGACCAAGACAGCAGTCCCTTCTAATATGGATTTGATAAAGCAGCTAGATAGTAAGGCAGCCAAACAAGGGAAGAAGGCTGATACATTCTCTCTGGTTCGCACCTCACAAGCACCGTCTTTGCTACAGCTCAAAGATGTTGTCTTGTCTACTGCTATTGATTTGAAGCGAACAGCTCCAAGACCTGTTCTGACACCGTCTGGTGTAAGTTCCAGGTCTGTGTCCCCTTTCTCTAGAAGGCCAAGCCCCCCTCGTTCAGCTACACCTATTCCAACAACATCGGGACTTTCCTTCTCAAAAAGTATTGCTGATAGTTTGAAGAAAACAAACGAACTTTTGAATCAGGAAGTGTTGAAGTTACGATCTCAGGTATATATATTCTTCCCTCATTTCTCATGTCAATCAATCAACAGAAGTTAGCTGCTTTAATAGCATAGTTTTCCTCCTTTTTTAAATTTCTTCCCAGCTACAGGTTTGAGTCTGGCAAATAAACCATGCAAAACACGTGTTATAATTTGATGTCTTTATGCTTACATATCTTTACTTGTTATGGCATCAAGAGAAATCTAACATAATTTTTGTTAGGTTGAGACCCTGAGACAGAGATGTGAACTGCAAGAATTAGAGCTTCAAAGGTCAGCAAAAAAGACTCAGGAAGCTATGGCACTGGCTGCCGATGAATCTGCCAAATCTAAGGCCGCAAAAGAAGTTATAAAGTCACTTACAGCACAGGTTAAATTTTTTGGTTAATTTACTTTTCTTGGAGCCTGATGTTTTCTGAAAGTTGTTTTTCACGTCCCTTGGGTGCTTTATGTAATATGGTGTTTTATTTTATTTTTTCTTGTTTTAATTTGAATAAAATGAATACCTAGATTCCATCCATCATGTTGGAATCTGTTACATAAATTTAGTTGTAACAAGATAGCTAGAATTGTTTTTTGAGCAACATGATCATGTTGCATGGAATTTTATTATTGGGTTAAATGAGGATTGTCTTTTTCTCCCTTCTCTTTCTGTTAGTTGTTTCATTTTCAGTTAGTTTTTTTTATTTTTGGTTTCTTTATTATATTATACATCACATTATTTCATTTAGTGGGAAGAGGAACTAGGGAGTAACATACACACTCAGGTCTAAGTCATACTGAATACTGTTTACCCTTGTCTTCTTTAAAGTAAAAGGATGCCTGACTTTTCCATTGCTGTTAACATTGTTTCAGCTCAAAGATCTGGCTGAGAGGCTTCCTCCAGGCACTTATGATGCTGAGAACATCAGACCAGCTTACCTGCCAAATGGTCTGGAACCAAATGGCATCCACTATCCAGACTTAAACGGCGAGCGTCACAACAGGGCAGAGTCAATCAGTGGCTCTAGTTTGGCTTCCATAGCCCTCGAATCATCCCTGATGAATAGAACCGAGGGCACTTCGCCTGGATCCTATGGTGCTAACCTTTACCAGCAAAACCGGGAATCTGTAACCTCTAATGGGACCGATGATTACCCGGATGTTAAATTACCAAATGGCAGCGGCATGATTCAGGCAAGCAGCAGTACCGTGTCAGATACAGTTGATGGTAGGGATTCTGGACATTTCCAAGATGATGAGAGTGCTTTAAGATCAAAGAACGCCACATCCCCTGCTAATAGTAATCAAATTGAGGCAGAATGGATTGAACAATATGAACCCGGTGTCTATATAACACTCGTCGCCCTGCGAGATGGAACAAGAGATCTGAAGCGAGTGCGTTTCAGGTAATTAAAGTAACTCTCCTTATTTCCCGGTTATGTTTTTATATGGTTCTACCAGTATTTATGGTTCCCAGCTGGAATTTAAAGATCTTTATAGTTACTGCTCAATTGTTTGGAAATTCTTTTATTTCTTGTGCCAACTCAATTCAATACATTATTATATTGCATGTGTATGCAGCCGGCGAAGATTTGGAGAGCATCAAGCAGAGACGTGGTGGTCGGAGAACCGTGATAAGGTATACGAAAGGTACAATGTCCGAAGTACGGATAAGTCTTCCGGCCAAGCGGGGCGTAGGGCAGAGGGTGCTGGTTCACCTGTTTTATAATCTTAGGGAAGTAGATGGAGGGAAGCTCTCCATTAACACTTTTTGTTGCAGTGAGCTTTGTAGGAAATCAAAAATCAATATGAAGGAACCAGGCATCCCTTTTGAGTTTTATTGTCTATCCTTTTTCTCTCCAATCTTTTTGTTCCCTCACCTTTTTCTTTCTTTTCTCTTAAGTTAAATGTCTTCCATTTTATTTGGGCAGGTGCCCTTTACATATCTGTTGTATTGTAGTGTATATAAAATCATCAGTTGAGATAACCTTCCTATTTTCTTGGTTTTTCCTCCCCCGGTGCACCTTTTTTCTTACCTCAATATGTATACCTCAGGAATAAAATGTATGCGTGGTGATATTTGATGTAAATTATTATTTAATTATTACTACAGGGAGTACATTTTGTACTCGATGTTGTGAAAAAAAAAAAAAAAAAAGGGTTTCCCAGTTATGAAAGCACTTGTAGCCATCATCACCAAGGGTAAGACATGTAAGTGCTGCTATGTTAGGGTACAAAAACCAATCTTATAAATAGATGCCAAAAGTTTAGTTGAAACCTTCAGATGTCAAAAGAGTTAGCTGTGGAATCCCTTGCAAAGATTCTAGATGCTCAACTATAGCATTCCTTTGTAATAATATTATAGTAATAGATGGCTGGACTTAATTATGGGCTATGGCATGTGGTTCTCTTTGAGATCTTCTAGATGCTGGTAGTTCTTTTGGGTTGGTCTGCATAGGAGTCTAGTTAGTCCATTATGAAGGCTAAATACCCCTGACCATAATGAATGGGAACAATATTGGCCACTTCCATTATTGACCTTGTATTTGTCCAAAAAGAATAATATATTTACCTCGAATAATAGGATTATGCATATTGAAATTTCAGGACCAAAATATAAAATTTCTATGTTCGATAATTATTTATTAATCAAATGAAAAATCATTCAGTCAAAATTAGTGACACTAACATCAAATTAAGAAAAATCAAATATAGTTCTATTACATGAGGTTTTGCAATCTCCTTGCCCAGTTGACACGTCATCTACAATTCAATTCAATGTTTTTTTTTATCAGTTCCATTGTTCGATGATTGGATGGATAATAAGGTAGTGTTTGGTGAGCGCATAGAACAATAATACGTTGTTTTATTTTGTCCTTTTTTGTTTTATTATTTTTAATAGAATTTAAATATATCACTTTTTAAACTTATGTTCTATTTCATTCTATTTTTAAAATGCATTAAATATAAAGTAAAACTCATGTTCTGTTTTATCTAATTCTAACACGTTCCCCAAAGAGGTTCATAAATATTGCATATTTCATGGCAGGATCAGCATTACACGTACTCTAGCAGAAAAGAAGCACTAATTGACATAATATAGCGCGTGTGGCGGCGCCGGAGGGGGTGGTCCTCCTATTAATTAGTACATAGTAGATATCGAAGTTTAAGAAAAGATACACATTTGAAAATAGATGCCACATATTAAGAGGATTTAGTCGTATTAGAATAAATGTGTAGGAATTAGTCTCACTCATATCTTACCAAACCCAAAATATTCAAATTCCCACGCCAAACTTCGGGTAAAAAAAAAAAACAATTATGTTATTATCAAAATAAAAAGAAAACCTTAGACATAGAAATTAGCATCCATCATGACATGATGATGGGTCACAATCACAGCTCCGAGTCCAAACTAATAATTTTCTTACCTCTTCCCCCTCCTCCCACACTACCACAACTTAAGAATTAACATTAAGCTTGCATGTGTATGTATGTATACGCAGGATAAAACATATCAACTTTTAATTTATTCAAACAGTCATAGGTTTGCCCTGCCTTTGAAAACACTATTACTTGCCCTATTATATCATATGTGAAGTTGGGACTATTACACAGTTTAAAAACAAAAAAAAACAAAAACTATACACAGGCACACCCCGTTCATTTGGTTGTTTTCTAGATCAAGTGATTCCATTTTCTATGGAATTCAGATACAAACTAAACTAGTTGTGTACTCTTTATAAAAGCACTAGTGCTAGAATTAGGAAGATACTACTGAGGTGTGAAATCCTCTTGGGATAACAACTGGTATCATATAGCATATATAATTTCTTAACACATCGTTCATAGCGATATGAAATCCTCGGAGAATCATATTGGTTATCTCCTTTGCTTGGATGATTGGCTCACTAAGTATATCATACATTAGAAGTTACAATCGAACTTTTAATTTTTACATTCAAGTGGGTTTGAACAAGCAATTTTTCTTTTTTTTATAACTATGTTATAAGAAATATCCTCCAAATTATTTTTTTGAACAAACACTTTATTATATCTATTTAAGCATCAAGTTTACACATAATAGTAGAACAAGTCAAGTAAGTGCACCTTGAACATGCAATTGATAATTGATAGAGTCATAGAGAATAAAATGAGATGGATATTGAGGTGGAAATGGTCCTGATTGGTAGGCAAAGGCACTGAGAATATACGTAAAAAAGAGCTACGACAAAGAGACATAAGCAACACAACAAAACTGTTCTACAAAGGTGCGCATTATCATGCATTCTTTGTCATCTCTTTGCATAATATTCAGAAAGGAATTTGCTAATAGACAAGAGACACCTTTATGAGACAAGTCAACCTAATTACTTTAAATGGCGGTCAAGATAGTTACTTGACTTAAAAAATATACGTGTATATAATGTGATTGAAGAAATGAAAGAAAGAAAATTAGGGAAAGAAAACACAAGCTATGATGCATGGATAAAGGAACAAGTCAATTTATTAATTGAATTTTAAATTTTATGTAATGTCAATGTAAAAAAATTATACCATTAATTAATTAAAAATTATGGTAAGTATAACTTTTAAATTTATTAATGAAAAAGTCAACAAATTTATCTTAGATAACAATTTTAATTGATTGGTGCATAATTATTAATTTAGTCTCACATCAAAATAAATAAATAAACTTAATAATAACATACTTATATTAGTACTACTTTTGTTCGAAGGTGTGGCTTGTATGTAAGTGATATAGGCTCATTATTATGGACAAAGAGGTAAGTAAATGTATTTCATAGAAAAATAAAATTAAAAAGTAAAGACGTATTCAATCCCCCACACAATCCATAAGTAACTAACTAGTAACCGGTTGATAAAATACAAACTATTTAAAAGTATAAATGTATGATACGTATTTGAGCAAATTTCATGAAACAAATATTAGGGAATGTTGTGCACTTTATTATTATGCTATGAAAGGGTTGAGAAGATCAAACTGAATGTTTTAAATTAAGACCTCAATTCCAATTAAGGTCGTTGGAGTTTTTTTTATTTTGTTTCAAATAAAAAATGATATAACTAAATTTTCTTATAAATTATAAGTTTTTTTTCGTAAAAAATTACATCTACTTAGTACATTTATATTATAATATGTTCAAACTTATGTAAGTATTATTTATGAATAATTATAAATATTTTATAAAATAATTATAAATATTTTATAAAATAAATATAAAAATATTTGTGTTATATTCATGACTATTCTTATTATTGTCACAGTAACACCAACACTTCAATGTTACTACTATTTTCATTGACACCATTATCGCTATTATTAGTACTACGTTACTACCACCGTTGATACTGACAATTTGTCATCAGTACTCCCACTGACACCATCACCATCCTACCAGTATTGCTGCTACTACCAATGCTACCAACGATTTGTCATTACAACCACCATCACTAACACCACTACTATTACAACCACCACTAATATCACCATATCACTATAACCATTCACATCAACACAATCATCACCCTATTAGTACCACTACCATTACTGTCATTGACATCGGTGATCCACCATCATCACCACCACTCGTTGATACCACTATAGTCACCACTTTATCAGCATCACTGTCACTAGCACCACCACCACTACCATCTTATTAGCACTGCTACCACTAACATCACCATCATTACCCTACCGACATTGCTACCACTACCACTACCACTAACCCAAACATTAGTTGCTTACTAGCACTACCATCACTACCCATTAACACCATTTATATCACCCCACTAGCATTAGCACCAATACTTTCATCAACATCACTATAATTAGCTTAGCCTAAAAACTAAATGGGTTGCATTTTTGTAACTTGCTGAGCCGGCCAAATAGGTTTCTTTTCCTATTTTTTATACAATTTCAGAAGAAAGATAAAATAAATGTAAGTCAAAATTGGTTTAATACATTCAAGCCAATAATTTTGAGGCTCAGCTTAACCCATCAAGCTTGTCGAGTTAGGTCAAATTAGTCTGATTCCTTTTGGATCACATTTTTAAAGTCTAAATTGGCCTGATCCATTGGACCACTAGGTTGACCTGTCGAACAGGCCTATTTGGTTAGCTTTAACTACATTATTATTACTAATACGCAAACACACATTTAAACTAATTTTAATAAAGTAAGTTTATTTTAAAACTAAAAATTAATGTTTGAAACCAAAAGGTTAAGACTAAAAGTTGTTTTGGTTTTTAAAAATTTTGAAACTTATAACTAAAAATCATTCCAAACAAGTCATAAGATTTGAATTTTTATTGGATGTATGCATTTAGTACTTAACTATGTCTCGAACAATACTGTCTCCTAAGAATGATACTTGTTAAAAACAAAAACAAAAAATCATACTCTACAAGCAACAATTAATTCAAGATTCTTATTTGCTAGCCTTATAAATAATAATTACTAAACTTGTGTCAATTAACTTGTTTTGTTGGTCTGAAATTAATTTTGACGGATTTAAGTTTAGAAATTAAACCTAATTTATTTTGAAGACTGACTCAAATTATCCATTATATAATTTCAATCTAGTCCAAAATAAAATATTCTTTTAAATATTAAGTATAGTTTTAAAATAATTATATATTAATAATACAATTTCTTGACTTAATAAATAATATTTTATATGATATGATATTCTATTTATATTAATATTATTTATCTTAAAAGATATATTATAAAATATATTTTAATTGTAGTTATATACTTTAATTTTAGAACTTAACTATGCATAATGTCAGCTTTGATATATTATATCCATAAATTAGATTAACTCAAATTTATTTCAAATATTTTAAATTTTAATCAAGTTGATATTAAATTTAAATAATAATTCTATCAAAATTTTCAATCGAATAAATATAAGGATAATAAGAATAAGAGTTGATTCGTCCTAAATCATCTGGGGAATACCTCTAATTTTTTGTAAACAAGATTACATTCGTTATTATTATGATTATTGTCATATTTATATGTAATTTCTCATTATATTAAAAGTTTAAATAAATCTAAAATCACGCTGTTACAATTTAATTTAAAATCTTGATTTAAACAAACTTTCTATCGTGGAAGGGAAGCCGTTAATAAACTCTTGCTCTACTATATATGGAAAAAGCTATAGTACTGGGATAATAACATTAGGTAGCTTTTATTTGTAGGTGGCAACAATAAATAGTTTTGGTGTTTCATATATGCATATTAAATATTAGGAGAATCATGCATTTGTGAATTTCTTTTAAGAATTAGATTATTTTAAAAGTTTAATAATCACATATTTTATACTATCATCAAATCATAAATTGATATGTAAAATAATTATTTTAAAAATCAACAAACTTATCTTCCATAATATTTGATTATTAAGAAATAATATAAAATTATTTTATATTATCAATTGCATGAATTATTTTTCTTCTTTTAAAATGGATATTTATGATCTTTTAAATTAATTATATCTTTAAAAAATAAAAAATAAACTATTTTCCCTTTTCATTCCGTCCATTTTCGGACAGATTTAAAATATAGTTTTATTTTTTTTTTGAAGATTTAAAATATAGGGAATCTCATGTATATTCTCATGTTATCTTTCTTCTTAGCAGTATACCAAATAGAACGTTTTTAATACTTTTTCCTTTCTTTGGTGTTCCTCCCTCATGCTTGTGTTTTAAACAGACCATTAATGTAAAATAAATTTTAAAAACTTTCAAGTTCAATTAAAAAATAAATTTAAAACAAAAAATGTTGCTATTAAGTAATAGATCAATTTCAAAGCTTATATGTAGAAAAAAAATAATCAAATTTATTTAAAATAAAACCTAACATGACTTATTTTCATAGCTACTTATAAGATCTCAAATAAATAAATAAACACTTAACATGTCTATATAGATAAAAAAAAATGTTATTATTTCGGCAATTGTTCATATTTACAATTATAAAGATGGTCCGATGATTTAAAGGTGGATAAGTGTTTTTTATTTTCCTGTAAATTAAGCTTAAAGAAAACAATTTTAAAAAATAATTACAGTTAAAGAATACTTAATTTTAAATTTTTATATTTTTATTAATTTTAAAGCAGCAAACAGAATAAAGTAAGCTAAATTTAATGCGGTACATAAAAATAACTGATGAAATATACGGATCATTGTTAACAACAATTCTAAAATGGGTTATTAATAAAAACAATGTTGGCTGATACTTCTATTTCAACATGTCAGTTTTTCCTAAATATTTTATTTATGTCATTTTAAAAAATTAAAAAGACATTGATATTTTTTGTAATTTATTGTTACTAGTATTTCAGTTCGTGTACAGAATAAATATTTGTTTATATAACTAAAATTTATAATAAATAAATACTTTTAATATATAAATTATATTATAATTAAAATTAGTAATAAATAAATATTTTTGAATATATAAATTATATTATATATTTAAGATAAACAATTTATATTGTGATGGAAAGTTATTTTAACTATTAATACTTTTAAAATATTAAAATTTAATTTAAAAATAAAAATAAAATAAGAGATTGAGAATTTTGCATATGTATTCATTACACAAAAATTTATAAAGCCATTCTCATTAGATAATAGCACTTAAAAACGTCGTAAGTCAAAATGGTTATTCTAATTTATACATAGAAAATATATTTTAACATTTTTATCATGTAAAATAAAAAGAAAGTATTTATTCAATTAAACAAAGCCATATTTATTTTTAAAATTAAACTATTCAATGACTTTTGAATTTTTATAAAATCCTTGTATTAATATGTTAAAAGGGATCGGTATATTTCTTCGTATATACCTAAAGAACTTTAAAACTCCAGTATGTGCACCGACAATCGAACTAGTTTTTATTTTTTCACCAATTTTTAAAAAAATAGTTTTGACGCGTTTACCAAATTAAATAGCTAAGTCACCCCTTTTGGTGGAAGTTACTATTATCGCTGAAATTTTAGGGGAAGTTGAGAAGAAAAAAAGCTCCCTTTGTTTAACCAAACCCTATTGTAATTTGTCTCCCCAACGCCAAAAGTTTAATATTAGTTAGCCACTTTTGACCTTGATTACCTTCAAACAATTGAAATATGAGTCATTTTATATTTTCTAATAATTTCTATAATACTTACCTTAATTAATTACATAAGGAATGTTAAAGAAAATTGTAATTTATCAAGATTAATAGATTTTATTTATTTTGTATATTTATTATTTTAAATTAAAAGAATGTAATTTGTTTGAAGACATAATATTTAGTGTTTGGCCACTTTATTCTGGGTTTCTCTTTGAAAGAAAAATTCAGGTCAAATAACATTTTAAGAAAAATAATGATTTTTAAGATTAGAAATTAGTTTTATATTAGAAGCTTTTGACTTCTATTTTTTTTCTATATTTCAAATCTCAATATTTATAAACATACTATCCAATAATTTTTAACTTAACTTTTAAGGTTTAAAAATTGTAAAATTATGAAAAAACTTTAACTTTAAATGTAAATTTTTTTTTAACTTTAGCTTAAAAATAACTTTTAAACTTTTAAAAAGTCAAATTAAATACTATTGTCGCCTACCATAATTCTACTTAATTTCAACAAAATTATCTTTCATAAATATTCCTATGACTTTGTACCAAAAATATCAAATACTATTTTATTCTTAAAATATATACGTATTAATATTTTTTATCAGTATATATGTATTAAAATAATAATGAGTTTGTCAATATATACCTTTAGAGCACATTTATTAAATTATTATAGTTTCTTAATTTACTATTTTCTATTTCAATCTCTTAACTTATGTTAGCAAAGTCTATAAAAATGTATTTATAAATTTTTAATAATCTTATAGCTTTTAAAAAAAAATTCTTTTTTTTTGGATTCTTAAAAAATGCTTCAATAATTTTTTTTTTCTAATAAAAAGGGTTCACTTGGTTGAATTCTGTTTTTAAATGATTAAGAAAATATTAAAGAAATTTTGTTAAAGCGCTACACAAAAAGTCGAAACAATTTCTTTTTAAGACAAAGTTCAAAATTTGACTAGCCCTCCTTTGCATTTGGTCTTTGAAATTGACCATTATAATTAATGGGTTTCACATGGCTTCAAAGCTAGGTTTGTAATCACGATATGATGATTTGACATGATTTGAAACAGCTTACCCACCCAAAACAATTATCATTTTGATCGGCTAATTTATTTTTCAATTGTCTTGTTTAACTCGAGAAAATGTGAACAAAAACATGTCACTTTACTCGTGATTAATTTGAACATGTCACACGTATTGTCATCTTGTTCTGTCCCGAACTTAGCCATAATTACATTCGTTATATACGTAGAATTCCATCATTGTAGAAAATTATCTTCCTCCTAAAACATAAGATTTCAAATCTTTTAATCAGAAAAACAAATCTTTGACACAAATCACACGTTGAATGTTGAAGGCTAGCTTGAAGCAATATAGGGGGTGTAGTGTAGGATGGCTAGGAAAACAAGGGTCCTCGTACGAACATTTATTAGTTACTTACTAAAATCAAATCAAAACGCAACAATGGACGATTCTCACGTCACTTCCCGAAAGTTTATGAGAATGTATGGTCACTCTTAGCTACAGTTACTATAAGCTTTTTTATCAGTTTTGCACGCATTGAAACTCCAGATTAATTTCAGAGAAGTTCCAAGTTTAGAAGAACATACACAAGCATGAATTTGAAGACAATAATGCAACTTCTTTTCTAAATCTTAATCTAACATACATGTCAACAAAATTCATTGAAAGTTCCACTTTTCTTTCTCCAAGAGGAAGAATAATAATGCCAGCTTGCATGTATTTACCAAACCAAAAGCTTACTTGAAAGAAACAGAAGCAGAAGTAGATACACATCAACTTTGCAAGGGTTGTCAAGTAGATACACATCAACTTTGCGAGGTTTGCCACCTTTTTTCTCTTTGCTTTCAAGTACAACACCTTTTATCTTTAAGCCAAGCCACGAAACATTTCTTGCTTTCAACCCTCAAGGGTTCTTTCACAAAGTATGAAACTAGCTAAAGCTTATCCAGATATACATACAACATATCCTTCACATGTTATATGTGGAGAAGGTAATAATCTACATATACCCTTTTAACAGTTCATTTTGAAACTGTTTGTCCCTTAAAAATAATAACCAGAGGGAAGTAAAACAAAACAAAAAAGGTAAAGACAAAGTACAAATAATTAAGGCATCATATACATTACCCTTAAAATTTTATGCCAAGAGATTCAATGGTGAAGAAGGAATATATAAGATATATGAATCCCTCTATGGTTCTCCCATTGAGCCTTGTAATCCAATGCTGTTGTGTTTCCTAGAAGGCCCTGAAGGTGGGATTGGCATTGCTTTTGGCAAGAAACCAAAGAAGTTTGGAGACAAAGCCTCACTCTTGGGCTGCACTTTGAAGACTTTGTGTCTAGAACCATAACTATGGCCAACAAAATATATCACCAAAAGAAGCAGCAATAGCAACACATTGAGATATCTTCTATCCATTATGGGAGTTTAGTTAATTCCTTTATAGAAAGAGAACCTCAGAGAGGAAAGAAAAAGAGTGAAAGAGAAAGAGAGACAAAGGGTTTGTTGAAGAGGGAAATGTTGAAACAGAAAAGGGAGGATAATGAATGGAGGGGAAATGCTACAAGATGGTTTCAGTTGCACACATTCTTAATAAATGAAAGGGAATTTATGGGGTGCTTGGAGTGCCAAGAGAGGCTTGTTTGTGAAGTATATGTGAAAGAGTAGAAATGGTACCAACAATGAAGAACGAGGCCGGTGCGTGCGGAAACATGGGGGGAGTAAATGCAATGTCATGTGCTTTAAGATTTGGCTGTTGGGAGGATATTTGTGTTAGGCTTTTGGTGGCTTGCAGCAATAAATGAGACAACATGAAGCAATAGTAATAGTTTTATTCTTCTCTTAATATTACTAGATTATCAGATTAATAGACTTATGTAAATTTTTGTTAAGGTTAGTGATGTTTTTAGCCTAACAACGAAATGCGTTTTTTCTTCGTCTAAACTTCTATTAACCAAAATACTTTTATTCAGTTAAAAATTAAAGAGACTAGGAATTCCTTTATGAGGCCTTGGAACGGGTCCTCAGGGGAGGAAAGGGTGTTACGACTTATGAGTCATACAAGTTGTGATAGTATAGAAACCAGCCAAAAGAGTATGGCCAAATGACTTAACAAATAAAAAGAAAGGAGAAACATTGTATAATTTTATTTGTATACATTAGGATATACAGTACAATACAATACAATATATAGGGAGCAAAATAGGGTGAGTATTGTCTGGTTAGGTGAATCTGTGGGCCTGCATGGAAATTAATGGCCGACTATGGAACTGAAAGTCCGAAACTGTTGTGCCAAGTCTCACAGCAACATGTAAATATATGTCCCTCATCAATGACTTGGGGACTAAAATCTATAGGGGGCATTCAATGAGGTGATGTCATAGCTTCCCTTAGTCATGAACTAGAATTAGGTCCTTCTTCCTCCAATTATGATAAAACTATATAGAAATAGATCATAATAAGTCTATTAAAATAAAGTAATTATGCGTAAAACCATGCTTACCTTTTTTAAAGCAATTATCTAAAATTTCAACAATTCTCTTAAATTTATTTATATAAATAAGGCTACTTATCTTAAATGGAGTGTCAATGTAGACATGCACAAGGGTATTGATGAATGTGGCGAGTACTGCATGAATAGGGTAGGCAAAGGAATTGGGTTGCTTTTGTTAGACATAATAAAGAGTTGGACAATGAAGTTAAGGGGCCCATGAAATGCACAAAAAATAAGAAGAGACGGATAAAGTTGGACCCACGTTCTGTATGGAAAGAGAGGCAGAAATTAGGGACAGATTGATGAGATGAGAGGCTTGATTGTGTTGTGTTGTAATCAGTGCTAGCTCCTAAGTTATCAGCACAAGGAGTGCTCTCTGCTCATAGGAGAAACGAAACAAATTAAGTTGGCCTAAAAGTTTAGACACTTATGTGGTCTGGGACATGTTAGAGTGTCTGCAAAGAGAGTATTAGATCGTAACAATAAATGGCACGGTACTGTATCTATTTCTTTTTAAGAGAGTATTGGATAATTCAGCAATCATTTTTTTCTACACTCCATATTTTACTATCATATTCTTTTTTATTTATATTTTCTTCTCTTTTATATCTCTCTCGTCAGGTGTTAAATAAATTTTTCGATGTCCAAAAAATTATTTTTTTAGATAATTATTTGGTGAGAAAATATTTGTGTAACGCAAAATTTAGTAACTCTACAATGTATGTATTTAGAGTCTGTTGCTTTAACTTTTTTTGAAAATATAATTTTAATTAAAAAGATATATTTTAAAAGTATAATAATTATTTAAGTTTTTCAAATAAAATCTATTTTTATATTTTTTATTATAATTAAATTTAAAATAATAACTTAGAAAACCTCTAAAGAATTATATTATAGTCACCTTTTTTAAAAAACTATACAAACAAATTAAATCTTTAACTTAGTGAGATAAACCGATTATAACTCTAAATAAAAATATGCATATTCATAAATAAATAAAATTATCAACAAACGCGTAAATCAATTCACGTAAAATTATTCTAATTTAATTAGAACACAATTTACTCAAGTGAAGGATTTACAAAATGGTATACATATTCACTTGCATGTCAAATTTTATATTGACTTATTATTATTATACATTAACTTTCTCTTCTATCTCATTTTCACCAAATTTTTTTCTCATTTCTTTTCACATTATCTATCACTTTCTCTCTTTCTTTTTTTTTTCTTTTTTTTTTATCTCTCTCTTGTTTCTATCCATACACCTCAATAGTATATGATATGTGATGGTCCTTTTTCTTTTATATTTTCTGTAATAACTTTGTTTTTTTTCTTTATTTTAAGATTGATATAATATGGTATAAGTTTATTTTCATATACAATTTAATTATTCCTCTCAAATACAAAATAATTATAAGACTATAATTTGCTAACACTCCCTTTTCTTGCTTTAGTTTAGTTTGTTCTTTCCTTTTATTTCCAAAAGGCAAACGAGGTTTGAGAACTTTCTAAGCTCACTACTGAAGTAAAGAAAAGAACAAAATATTGGAACTATACTAGATACTTTGTTTGGGGATACAAATTGGAACTACAGTTATACTCAATTGAATAATGATCCTATCTTTCTACTGCCCTAGGGAAGTGAGAGTGAGCTTACAGTGCTCCAGAATCAATAAGGAAGTACTGTAGTTACATTGATAATAATAGAGAATATATTCCATCCAAAAGAAGATAGAGAAAGAAAAAGCTACAGGGAATTTTTCTTTCCCTGTTATTCATTTATATTTCTCTGGTAATCTCTGTTCAAATGACACTTGTTTGTTTCTTCCCTTCAATTTTTTGTATTTTGCTTATGACATAACTCCATATTCCTCAAAAAGTCTATAGTATCCTCGGCGTGTAACTTTTCCAACACAATTCACAATAATTTGCACTATGTATTGGTTTACGAAAAGAACATACATAGTTTCCAGCACTACAGAACAATATGCTAGTACTAAATATAGGATGATACGAAATAAAAAAGTTATAGGAAGATAATTGGTATATGAGCATGTGAGGAGATGAGATGAAAAGCATATAACAATTGAAAAATAGTTTTGTCTCTCATATTGTTCTATTAAGGTTTGTATGAGGGCATACAAGACTTAATTTTATGACTCGTGTATCTTTTCTCCCATTTCGTTGACCGTACCAATGCAAAAACACACACACACACAATATATATATATTCAGTTAAAGAGGAAAAAAACAGATACACACAAGGTCCTGTTGCAACCGACAATTTGTAATGCTTTATCTTCGACATAATTGTGACCAGTAGCCATGTGATAGAAATTGAAATTTTGCAGTGAAGGGATAATACATCAATAAAAGGTAACGAAAATCTTTAATCTTAAAAAATACTTACAATATTTATCTCATTTAAAAATGAATAAACAAGAGCTCGAATCTACAACTCATCACATGCAAGATCCTATTTCCTTCGCTTCACCAATTCCTTAGAGTTTTAACAACTTTGTTCTTGATTGAATGATTCTTCCAACTTGTCTTCGGTCATCCACTCACCCTTTTGACCTTGAGAAGTGGAAGGCAGCCAAAACTTGGGCTGTTCTCTATGTTTTTGTTGTATCCAGAAACAAAGCTTGGGGCTTTGGGCTACTTAGTAAAAAGTCAACGTGGGTCAGATTTAACAAAAAGTTAGGCTTTGATCTTCAGCCTTTGCCTTCTATCTTTTTTTATTCTAACGAAGGCTTTTGTTATTTATACTTATTGTTCGTTGAATTCACTTTTTTTTTTATAATTTTATCTAAATATTCTTATCTTTTTATTAATTTTGCTTTAAATAATTGTATCTTTTGTTTAGTCTATTTTTTTTTTTTCAAAAATCATCTTTAATTAAAACTCTCTATTTTTTTTGTACCTTCTTTTTTAAAGTCGTTTTTTCCATCAACCTTTCATAATTTTACTCGTCGTCCCTTTGTTTTTCTTATGGTGAGATTTTTTTACTTAGACATTCATTGTTTAGTAAGGACAAAATTGTAATTTGATGATGGTGAAAGCAAGTAGCATTATCTCATTTATGCATGCTAAATTAGATATTAGTTTATGAACAAAAAATAAATAAAGTTGTAATAAAATAAAATATAAATATAAAAAATGTCTTTGTGAAAAATTATATCTATTTCGAAAAGTAAATTCCAAAACTATATTTTTAATTCTAAAACTTAGAGGTGTCATTTTAGCTCTAAACCTTAAGACAAACCTACTTAACCCTTTATTATGACCTTGGGGCTTTTTAGCCCACTTAATAAGGGGGCTTAAAAGTCCCCAACCCATGTAATCCACCTAATAAGGAGGTCGGCTAGGGCTTAAGGGGGCTAGTCCACACATTTTAATTATTTCAAAAAATTTAAATGTTCATATTATTTTTTCTTTACACAAGCCTAAACAAAATTTGTTTGAACCTCAATTGGAGATTTTTCGTCTAAGAGCTAGCTGAAGATTTTTTTACTAAGGTCAAAGTGAAGATTTTTCAGCCAAAGCTTAAACGAATATTTTTAAGTTGACACTTAATCGAAGATTTTTTTGGCAGCAGTCCAGCTGAAGTTTTTTTGGCCACAACTCAACTAAAGATTTTTTTTATGAGACATAGTCAAATATTTTTTGGGCTAAAGTCTAGCCAAAGTTTTTTGGACTAAGGCCTATCCAAAGTTTTTTTGGCCAAGGTACAATCGATTTTTTTTTACTAAGGAGCAACCAAGATATTTTGGGCTAAAGCTCTGTTGAATTGTTTTGGGTCGAGGTCCAACTGAATATTTTTTAGGTTGAGGTCCAATTGAATATTTTTTGGACCAAAGCCCAGTCGAATATTTTTCGACTTTAGGCCTAGCTAAAGATTTGGTTTGTTGATACTTGACCAAAGATTTTTTTGGGTTCATGCCTTACTGGAGAATTTTTAGCCAAGGCCTGATCAATGGTTTTCCGACCAAGGTTAATTTCAATACTTTTTAGGTCGAGACCCAGTTGAAGACTTTATAGGCCAAGGCTTGAGTGAAGATTTTTGGGTCAAGGCCTAATTGAATTTTTTTGGGCCAAGGCTTCACCAAATATTTTTTAGTTGAGGTCTAGTTGAAGATTTTGTCTATCAAGGCCCAACCAAAAAAAATTTTGGTCAAGGTCAAGCCAAATATTTTTTTACTAAGGCTAGTCCAAATATTTTTTGGGTATTAGTTGGATCAAAGATTTTTTGGGCCTAGGCTCGGCTAAAGATTTTTGGACCATGGTCCAACCAAAGATTTTTCAACAAGGTTTGTTGAATATTTTATGGGTCAAGGCCCAATCAATGATTTTCTAGTCTAGGCATGGACGAATTTTTTGAGTCGAGGCTTGGTTGAAGATTTTGTTTAAGGCTCAATCGAAGACATTTTGAGTTAGGGTCTATATAAACATTTTTAGGTCGAGACTTGGTCAAATATTTTTTAAGTTGATGTCTTTAAATAGCAAAATAATTTATTTATTTTTACCAACTTGGTAGCTCTAGCATAACTTACTTTGTAGGAATAAATTTTCAAAATGCAAATAAGCTTCACATAATGAAAACGAAAACAAAAGACAAAGAGGTACCTTTGCATAAAGTAATTGCTATAATAATTGAAGAAAATGCAACTCACAATGTACTTCAACATACAATATTACATATAAGTTTAATGCAATGAACACATCATATTGTTAGAAAATGTACAATGTTAAAGAATAATACAAATGAAATATAAAATCGGGATTTAAAGAGTAACAAAGATGAAGAGAGAAGGTAAGAATATGGATTAAAAAGTAATAAAGATGAAGTATAAAATTAAAGGTAAAAAATAATAAAGATGGATGTGCAAAAATAAAGTTTAAAGAATAATATAGAAATACTCTGCTTGGCAACTTAATAATATATTCCCTATTATTAAGGTATGCGTGCTTGAAGGAGTTCAAAAACCATTTTTTGATGATGAAATTTGATTATCTTCAGTATGGGCTCTTTCGTGGCCCTCGGGCCGATGGGTTGCGCCCCGGTTTTCTTCCAAGTAAAATGGCCCAAGGTTGGTTAATATGTTTGTGATACAGTTTGTAATTGTTATTATGAGCCTGATATGATTTAAGAGATTAATAGCAATTTGTTGATCCTTATCCCACAATGTGATGCTCCAACCTCTTTGCATCAGTTTCTTCCTATCAATCATTGTAATGTGATTGTGGCAACCGTGACTGGGATGAAGTCGGCGAAAACTTGAAATTTGAGAGCCTAAGTTCCTTTCGGGAAAAGAATACAGAATCAGGAGTTGCCACTAGCACCTTTAAGGAAAACTCTAGAAAACCTAAGATGGGATAAGGCTGGTCTACGAAGAATGAATTTTATGTTCGGGAGTCCATTACGCGTAGGAAGGGTTAGCACTCTTACGACGTCCGTCTTGAAACAGTTACTTTAATTAGACACACGAAAATATTAAGACATCTAAATTGTTTTTTTTTTTTTTTGAGCACAGACATAAATGGAATTATAAGGGAGGGGAGATGTATTTTTTTAGGTTTTTTAAAACTTGACAAGAGTTTCTTCTTGTTCCTAAGTATCTCTCGAAGAATTCAAAGTTTACATAGTTTTGGTTAGGGGTGCCTAAAAAGGGTGTCTGCTTGTTCTACAAGTAGCTAAGGCCAACTAGGTATCGACGAGTACGAAAAGGGAAAGCGAGATCGACTAGGAGTCGGCCAGCCAGGTTGGAGCGTATGTCGATTTTGAAGTTGGCTAAGACAAAAGGGAAGGAAAGACTGACTAGGATTCGACTAGCCAAATGATAGTGTATGCCAATTTGAAGTCAGTTAAGTTGAAGGAGAAGGTGAGACTGATTAGGAGTCAGCTAGCCAGGTGGGGGTGTATGCTGATTCGAAGTCAACTAGGATTCTAACGAGACCTCTTATTGGCTGGATGTTGATGTCCAACTAAAGAGAGATTTGTTAGGATAAATGTTTACTTGTTTGGTTGCTTTATCGTTGTTATGAAGATTCAACTCCTTCAAACAATATATATATCCCCTCTGTTATTTTAAGAATTATGCTAGACTTCTTTCCTTTCTTCTTTCTAACGAAAGTTTCTTAGTAATCTTTCAGCATTTCTCCTTTTATTTATCTTGATCTTTATTTTTACCTCTTTCATTGACCCTTCGTTCTCCTTTTATATAGGGGATTTCCTAGTTCCAAATCTTGAAGGAGATCTCCCTAATTAATGGACATGATCGTTCTTCTGACCCCTAACCTTGTGTCAAGGGTGAAGCCACGCTGCAGCAGTGGATTGGTGGCTTGCTTTTCAGAAAAAAGCAGTGACTCTCAGAGATTGGACGATTGAGTCTAGAGAAGAACGAGGCTTCCTTATCACGCCAATCTCCTTTTTTTTAGGGAAGGGACAAAATAGGGTGTCAACAATGATTTATAAAATCACATTACAGATATTACAGTGACAAGATTAAAAAAGTTCATGCTTATGCTAGCAAGACCCAATCAATGTAGCTTTGTTCCTCGAAGACATGCCATTGATAATGTGGTCATTGCTCAAGAAATTTCTCATTCCATGCATGAGGAGAATGGGAAAAGTGGTTTCATAGTTGTTAAAGCGGATCTTGAGAAAGCATATGATTGATTGAGATAGGACTTCTTAATTGGTACTTTCAAGGAGGTAGGATTTACTTGTCATTTTTACAAGTTGATTATTTATTGTGTTTCTTCTATCCATGTGCAAATTCTTTTTAATGGAATACTTATTGATGAATTTTCACCTTCCATAGGAGTTAGGCAAGGTGACCAATTTCATCATACTTGTTTAATTTATGTATAGAGAGACTTGCCCATTTGATTGAGAGGAAAGTTGTCTGTAATAATTGGAAGCCCATCAAATTATGTAGAACGAGGCCTTCTATATCTCATTTGTTTTTTGCATATGACTTGTTATTGTTTGGAGAGGCCAGTATATATTAGATAGATATTATTAATAATAGTTTAGATGTGTTTTTCTCATCATTTGGACAAAAGGTGTTGGTGGTTAAAACACAATTATTATTTTCTAGAAATGTCCATAATTATAGAGCTATGGAATTGAGTTGCATTTCAGGTTTTCGTCTCACAAGGGATCTTGGCAAATATCTTGGAGTTCCTTTGTTGCATGGTAAGAAGAAAAATGAGACTCGTGTCTATCTGCTTGAAAGAACACAACATTGTCTAAGTAAATAGAGGGCTAATTCTCTTTTATTTGTAGGTAGATGTAGTCTGGTTAAAGCATTTGTTGCAACTCTCCCTACTTATACCATGCAAATTGTTTTGCTCTCAAAATAGGTTTGTGATAAGTTGTAAAGTATGAATAGAGTTTTGTGTGGGGGAGAGTCACAAAATTGTAGAAGGTGTCACTATCGTGTTGAATAAATTTTGCTTATCAAAGGATGTGAGAGGTATAGATTTTCGTGATTTACATCTTTTTAATCGTGCTCTTATTATGAATACGTACAAATCCGTATGTTTTGTGGGTGCATGTACTCTGAACTAAGTATGAATATATTGACCAATTTATTCTCTCAATGTGTCATATTAATCATGGATCTAAAGTTTGGAGAAGTATCTCATTTACATGGAAATCTTTGCTCTTAGAGAAAGATGAATTATTATTGGAGATGGGAGGCATATCAAGTTTTGGAGATGATAGGTAGGTCAAATTTTGAAGAGATTGTTGATTACCTTCAAAGGTTATTTGTATGGATGTTGTTAGGCAAAATCCACCTAGTAATGAAGTTGAATTCTATGTGAGGGATTACATTTCAACTAAGGGATTGAGATATTGAAAGACTTAAGAAAATTATTCCTAATTAGATAATTTCAAAAATTACAGGAATCATTATTTCTTATAATGTTCTATAGGGTGATTGTTTCATCTGGGCACTTATACTTTTCAAAAAGAACAACTTATAGGTTGTTAAAAGGGGATGATAGTGTTAAAGCCCATGAAATTTGGAGAAAGATTTGAGATGAGGAAATTCACTCACATGATAGTTATTTTCCATGGAAAGTGATGTATAATGACATTTTGACTAATATTTTTAGACAGTTGTGGTTTATGTGATAATGTACTTTGCACTGCACGTCACATAAAAGACAAGACCATCATTCATGTGTTAGGGGATCATGTACATGCCAAATTGGTTTGACAAAACTTTTCTCTCAACTTGTTAATGTATTTTTTTTCCAGGTAGACTAAATGATTGGTTGATACAAAACCCGAATAAAACACAAATTGATCAAAGTGGTATATGATGGAGAAAACTTTTTACTATTGTTGCTAATGTTTTATGGCAAACTCAAAATGAAAATTTGCTTACATGGGAGAATTTCCATTGTTAAACCATATGTAGACTTATTTGGCAGAAACATGACAAAATGTGCAACCTTTTATAGGTGTGGTTCATCAAATAAAGAAGGTTTTGCGGGTTCAATTTATTAAATTGGATGCTCTTCCTATTGGTTGGACAAAGGTGAATACAAATGCATCAGTCAAAGTTAGTGGTCAAAATGCTTCTTATGCATGTGTTTCGTTCTCGATTCGGTGAATAGATATTGAGTTTCCTTAGAAATTTAGGAACCACTAATATTCTTATGGCAAAACTTTGGAGGTTTTATCAGCCATTCAAGTAGTTTGGAATATGGGTGATGCGATCTAAATCGCATTGGGGGCGATTCAAAAAGATGCTTTCTAATGAGGAAAGAGTCTGGATTGAAATTGGAAGTCAAATCCATCTCGGTACGAAGCCGACTATGCAGAGTTGAAGTCGGCTTGGGCAATCCGAAAGGATTGACCTAACCTAATCCGACTCTGATAGGAGTCACCATCGACATTTCAAGGGTACGTCGGAGATCGATGGTGGATAAGGCAAATCTGCGAACGCCGAAGTTTGAGTAAGGAGTTGGTTACGTGTGGGAATGACGTGTCATCCCACCCATCTACCATCTGGTAGTTACCCTATGACCTACATGAGCTAAAATAACCTTTACTTTTGTTGTTTCTTGTAAAACGGCCTTAAGGGATGAATATACAGAGTTCAAGATGTTTTAGATGCATGACTTGACAAGAGTGTGTCTCTTGCTTGTACGTACCTCTCATAGCTTAGAAGAATCAAAGTTCACATAGTTCTTGATGCATGGGGTGAATGTAGAGATGGACTTTCCATTAGGCGTCCGTAGGGATCAGAGGTGTGGGGTCTAAACTTTTCATTAGGCGTTCATCCCTCGTTGGTTCTTAAATTGAAGCATGAACTATTCATTGGGCGTCTTGACTTCGAAGTGACTCTAGACTAGATGTTGGTATGAATATACGTGCTAGGCTGGGTCTGAGACCACTCGGCGTCAGATGTAGAGATTGACTTGGAGTCGGATGAAATGCATTGTGGGATGTTATAGAGAAAGGAATTGAGACCGACTCGGTTCCAGGCCAAGGCGGGCTACGTGCTTGCCATCTGGAGTGTTATTTTGAGTATGAGGGGGAGTTTTCTACGACATGGTTGGAGCTTGGGCAAGGCACTTACCTAGTATCCAGAGGTGCTACTGGTACCTTTGCTCTTAGTTGGAACTCCTCTATAATGCGTTCCCTCAATCACTGGTTACTAAGCAATTCCACAATGATTTCACCTGGAGTTTTTCTCGTGAATTTTTGGCCTCGAGTTTTTCGCATTGAGACCTTTTATAGTGATTGGAGGATGACGATGGCACGCGTCAGATTTTGCCACGTGGAGCTGCCTCGACCTTTTGATTTAGTTCGTTAGCCCTAACAATCCCTAGGTTTATATTCGTTGGATCCTGCGCCTAGTCGTGGCATATTCTCCTTGGATTTGCGACAAGTAGGTTGACCTGGCGCATTCTCTTACTGTGATTAGCAAGGATCTTCACTCCGTTAGGGCTGGTGGGTCCCTTGTTCTCTTGACGTGGCTTCATCAAGGGCTCTCCTTCCTTTTGAAGGATCCAATGGCTCAGGACCTATTAGATCCTGTGAGGTGGTATTCCCTTACTAAGGTGGTGATTCTTGCTTGATTTTGCTAACTTGGGCTACTTCGTTAGTGTTGAGCTGAAACTCTTGGGTCCCTTTTGAACTGTGTTGGACTAGTTGGGCCACGTTTGACTAACTGGGCCGAATTTGAGTTCCTAAGTGTGTAAGTGTCACTGAGCCCTTTTGGGTTGGATTGGATGGTTGTCAATGTGCATAAGCCATTTTAGGCTTTTCTCTTGGTCAGGTTTGATCGAGTCAGATGACCTCTCTCTCCAATGGGCCAATTTAGCTCTTCCTGCCTCTTGGGTTTGATTTGGGTTGCTTCGGCCTGGCAAGCCCACCTTGAAATATTTTGCTTTGAATCGGGTTATTTTTGGGTCGGACAGATTTGAGGTCCTACAACGGGTATTAAGCATACTCGAGTGAAATGTGATTCAAAAAATGCTATTAAATTTGTTATTAAAGGTGTTGATAGTTATCATCCGCATAAAATTGATGATGAATATTATCCATGATTAGGTAACAAATGATTGAAAAGTTAAAATATCTCATGTATTTAGAGAGGATAATGGAATTGCATGTTATCTAGCTTTTTAAACTCATAACAAGGATTTTGAATTACACATCTAAGAAGAAAACTTAGAAAAAACTCATTGACCTAATATGTTAACCTATTTATACAAATACTTTATATTATATTATATTATTTATAAATTATATTTTCTAAAATACTTATTTTAATTCACATAATTACTATTAAAATATTTTAATAAAATAATTTTATTTGAGATAATTTATATTGCAGTGCATTTTTACATTTTTTACCACTAAAATTTAAGTCAACTAAAAACAGACAACTCAACATGCATCGTATTCTAATTATTTGTTAGGCATGTAGTTGTTGTACACTTCAATATACTTTCGAGCAAAAATCGCGTGATTTGTTTTTAATGTTGAGCTTGAATTATAAGTAAATCAAATCGGCAGATAAAAACGAAAAATTTATAATCTAAATATTTTATAAAATTACTCAATTTTTAGATAAATTATGTCAAATCTTAAAATATCTATATTAGATAAATAATTATATTTAAATTTAATAATTATTATGACGTAGATTACACTCAAACCTACTCAAGCAAACCTTATTTGGCCATTTACGCATGCCCACCTACCGTATAAAAATATAAAAATATCACAAAAACCATTCATACACATTTAAAGAGTTACAAAAATATGACACGTTATTATATATATATTTTTTATTAAAAAATATGTCTTTTTAACATTTAAAAGAAAAAAACGCAGAGTGTTGAACATTTTGTCTTTTATTTGCAGAGACGGGCCAAGACTAGGGTTTGGTGTTTTGCGAATTAGGGTTTGTGATTGGATCTCCGTCTTCGCCAATCCCCATAACCATAACCATTGGCCATCAGATCCACCGAATTCATCTTCTCTCTCGCCATGACGGACGGTTCTTGGAATCGGCAGCAGGCGCTTCTTCCTTCTTCGGGCATGCTCAAACGACCTCGTACCGAATACGGTTTGTTCTTTTTCTTTCTCTTCACAAAGCTACTTTTTCACATTTTCGACCATCCAAACATACCCCAAGGGAACTGCTATTTAGAATTTTAAACTTAGGGTTTGGAGTTAGGTCTTTATAATTAATTTCACACTGGGCTTCATTGGTATCGGATTTGTTTAATTGATAGTAGGGCTCTAAATATCTTTTCTTTCAAAGTTAGTTTTGAGATTACAAAAAAGCAAAGGATGATATTATGGAGTTTGAATGTGCATAATCTAAACCAGTTGGAAAGACTCAGAATATTGATTTCTTGCTGGGCTTTGAGGTATACCCTGGGAAAAGTATTTTTATGATTTTGAGTTCTTAGTGATTGAATTCTTATCAGGTTTAACTTGTGCAGAGGGAGGAATATCAATTTGCGTGTTTTTGAGCTGTGATTTTTAAGTAGGCGCAACAGTGCTTGTGACAGGATTGAGAATTCAGTTCTAAAATGATCATGGATAAATATATTATTTGACTTAATTACTTCATATGGTATGCTATGCTGATTATTGCAACATGCCTCCATCTCTGGAAATTCTTTTGCTACCATGTATTTTATACAGAGGAGCAACTAGAATCATTGTTATCAAAATCACAATTATGCTCATAGGATCATATGATCGGACGTGTAATTCTGGCCATTTACAAACCCATTCACACCTGGGATGGGAGCTGGATTGCCGGGATTATTTGTAAACTTGTGGGATTTTTTAGTTCTAGATCTTAGGCATTTTTTTGAACATAATTTCTACTCTGTCTTGACTGTTTACTCGAGCCAGATTAGACTAACCGATTTCATCTTCTCTCTCCCTCCCAAAGCGCAGTTCCCTCTTATGACTATGTTCTCTGTTCTGAACTTCTAATCTATCTTCACGTTTTGCTCTCTCTGTGCCATGTTTTCTCTGATCTCTGTTGTCAGTTCTGATCTAGTTTGAGCCTGCCTCTATTGAAGCCTTCGAGTTTGTCTCTGTTAAAGTGGAGGTAATAGTGTGACATCAGTCTTAAAGGGAGGTGATAATGATATTAATCATAATGGGGACAAATATTAAATGTAAATTTATTTCGGATGATGTGTTGGGATGTATTGTAGACCACTTTTGATTATCCTTTGTGTATCAAACTTCATAAAATGCTATCCAATTAACATGCTAATTTTTCAAGTACTTGGAAACATTTTAGTGAGTCTTCTTGAGATTTATGTAAAGTTTAAGATCCACTTACTGATCTGAACATATCCATCATGAGGATCTTCAACATTTTACCAACATATTTAAATATCTTATAAATAGGATTTTTGTATTATTGATAAATTTTCAAGCTCACTAATAAACCCTTTTTTGACTTTGTATGTTTATGATTTTAAGCATTTGGTGCTGCATTTTATTGTTGACACATTTGGATTTTGTATGATTATTGAAGTTATAGAGTTTATGTTTTAAGTATGAGTTTTTCATATGTATTTATTGATTTATTTGCAAATTGTTGTTATCTTGTTTTGTTTTAAATACATTGAAACATCTGTAGTATGATCTGCTTTAATATTACCCTGCACAATTTATTCTGCTATGGTGCCATCACCATCACCATGAAGTGAGACCTTTGCACAACATTATGCACTGTGCAGTAAATAACGTGTCTATGTTCTTGCAACAAATAAGAAGCTTAAAGGGAATTAATTTTTGACAATTACTTTTGTTTGTAGTAAATGGCAAAATCAATTCACAGAAAATATGCTATGAACTATGAAGTATTTACATTAAAGAGTATTGGATTTGTAGTTGGTATTGAAATGGTTCATTTGGTAATGATTTATCAATATATATATGAGAATGTGAAGGATTGAGATGCGATAATGATCTGTGCCTGTAATTGTGTTGGCTTGTATTTTCTTTATCTTTGTTCCTCTCTATAATCAAAACTCTCTTCTTTTGGAACTTGTGATTATTTCCTATTGCCATCCTCATAAATTCATAAATTCATAAATCATAACGTCACCTAAGAAGCATTGGTATGACACACAGCCCACCGTACTGATGTCTGTTATGGTTCCAGTACTAGTACATATGCTAGACATAGTTTAATATACATGTTTCACGTCTCCTTTTTAAAAAGTCAATACAAGCTGGAACACAGCATAATCCAGGACAGCAAGACGCCTCTGCTTGCTTGTGCATCTTCCATCTCTGTAGAAGCCTTGCATCTCCCATTGTTGGGTTTTGGCTTTTCAGTCTTTTTACTGTGGACCCATGGGTAAGCATTTTAAGTAATGAGTGATTCCTGTTTCATCTGGCAACTTTTGCTCTTCTTTTTATTCCTTATTAAGTATATAGCAGAAAAGCACGATCCAAGAATTTAAAGGGTAATGAGGCATGAGAAAAAAGGGCTAAAACCTGTTTTGACTATGTGTCTATGCAGTAGACTGCATTTGTGCTCTTGTTCTGTTTTGATGACTTGGGTCAAATGAGGTGGTGAATGATCCCCAAATCAAAAGGGGCTTTGGAAAGGGGTCTGTGTTTCCCACTCAAATCTGTTTTTGACAATTATTTTTTGCCAAGATTCAAACCTTTACCATGGCCTAAAATTGCTGAAAAATAATACGGGCCTCTGATTTTCATTGTAGAGGGTAAATCCCAGAATTAATGTTATGTAGTAAGAATAACCAGATGAGGAGACTATAAGAGCAGGGCCCCATAGTTCATTAAAAACCAGCTCAAAAAAAGTGGTTAAGAACTATAGATTGTAGTTGATGAAGAATGCAAAAGGTGCCCAAACAACACATGAAGCAGTAATCCAAAGCACTTATATTACAGGATGGTATATTAGTGTTGAAATTCAATTTTAAGTGCTTCAAGGTGTGGGTGTCATACACAAGAATGCCAATTGGTGTAAGAAGTGCGAATAGTCGATACGTACTTATTCATAGACCATAGTAGCAGAAACTAAAACAGATGCAGCAGAGTTAGGAAAAAATTAAGCTAACGTAATATAAGAGAAAGTATGTTACCCACCAAATAGCTGAACATGGTGAAATTGAACCAAGAAAACCCTCTGAAAGTACCTCATAAGGGTCGGAATTTTACAAAACAAGATGTGGGTTGGAATTCAAAGTAAACAAAGTTGTCCCTTGCTTGTCCAAACCTGATAAGACAAGCTTTTGGAATAAATTCTGCAGGTCCTGTAGTCACATGGTGAGTGGCTTGAGAGTCTGGAAACCATGCTTGAATGGAAAACCCTTCAAGGTTGTGAGTAAGGGTTGAGGTATGTGCCTTTGTTAGGATATGCTTGGAGTTGAATGGACTGGCATGGCACTATACTGGGGAACTTGTTACTGAGTATAAAATGGAGTAAAAGTGTTCCCAAAAGTGGGTGCATAATGGAGATCAAGAGTAGGTGAAATGTACTATTGTATTGAGCCAAAGCGGAAGGGTATTGCAAAGGTTGTTACTGCTGTGCAGAATAGTATGGTGAAGTAGTGGTTGAGGCACAAAGTTATGATCAAATAAATGATAGCAAGTCATGGCATCATGACCTAACTTTTGACATAATTGATAAGAAATTGAGCATCACTGACCAGCCTGACCTCCATGCCATCTGACACAACATGATCAACTACAGCTGCCTCTAAAAAAATGAGCCTTGTGACCTATACTGTAAGAGACCCATAGGACTGTGTGTAAAACAAACTTTATTTACCTGCTGACTTGATTTACATGGGGACCCTGTGGCAGATGAACTGACAAGGCATGTTGGTGAAGGGGGTTGAATGCTCAAAGCTGCAGCATTGCTGATTCTTATCTATTCATGCTTCTTGAACAAGAAGCTATGCTTCAATATTGTGTACTGTAAGGATCAGTTCTGTAGTTTATTGAGGTCAGAAAAGTATTGTAATATTTAGAAGTCCGGCAAGGATGATATCAGTGGGATTTGGAGATGAAAGTGGATCACTGATAGAGTGACCAAGGAATTAATGATTCCATTAATCAAAACAGATACTCTTGAGATTGATCACTTAATCATATTTCTTGTTTCTGAGTTCAGATCTGAGTTGACATGCCTTAGCACATATGTGCAAATGAAAATAATTCTGGAGTTTCTCAGATCTGCCAGGAATGTGTGCACCCAATGACTCTGGTCAGAAGAGATTCTTTAAGTGAAGAAAGTAGTGGTGAAAAAAGCATTTGATCCTGCCACTCCCACTGGAAGCAACACTTGCTTTCATGTCAGAATGCACAATTTTCCTCAAATAGAATTGCAATGGGACTTTTGGGTTCATAATGGCACTTCGCCAATATCTTAATCATTGTCTCCATCCACTGCTTCCAAAATAGGAAATTTTTGTCAAGTCACATTGAAAATGAAATTGGATGTGAGAACCAGACATGAGCATTGGAGTGGGTCGAAGTGAAAGATCCACTGAGAGATGGTGGTGGATCTGAAGACTGAAAAGAATAATTGGGGAAGCCATGGAGTGGAATACTGGAACCAGATCCAAGAAAAGCTCTCAGTACCATGACAAAAATCAGTAGTGAGCAACAAAAGAGAGCAGGGGAATGAAATAAAATATTTATAAATTTATCTAGAGAAAGTATGTCTTCTGTTATTGAAAGCTAACTAAATGAATTGACTTACATTAAGGAAGACCAGAGGTACACACGGTGGAGACTTGAGAATACTAACTGTTTAACTACTTAGAGCTATAATACAATTTGAGTAGTTACTCTAGTACAACTAGTCATGTAACAATGGTTGACCTTTTATGCTACTTGGTGTGTACTGATAATTTGATAGGTGTCAATGAGCATGTTTGTATGTGTGCACCCACTCTCCTCTGTGTATTATTATGAGCAATTTGCATTGTGGAGCATCTACTGTTTAGTTATCTGTGTTTTGCTAGCATCTGGCATATTTTAGATGTATTTTATATATAGTCAGTGATTAGCATTGTAGGGGGATGGCAATGATATGCGGCATTGCATATGACCAAAACTTCTTTCTTAGAGTGTTTGTATTTTTTTTACTAGAGAAGTTGTAATAGATTCTGTTACATTGCAGATATGTCACCTTCTGGTCTGACTTCGGGGGGTAATGAGATGCATAATTATATTGCTCGATATGATGATCATAGTGGTCACCGAATACTAAAGGACACTAAAACACTTGGATCTGCTTATGACCGCTACCTTCAAAGTGCAGGGGTAACATCCTAACCTGTTTTTTTTATACATAATGTGTGAGGATGTGCTTTCACAGTTTGTTTGCTGAAAACTTCCTTTTTTGATTATGAAGCAGCTTACTTCATTTAATTCTGGGGAAGCCAGTGCAATTGGCGGTGTTGGATTGGCAAGGGGTGTTGGTGGATTGCCAGGCCATTCACTAACTGATCCTGCTGTCATGGGGCATCCTGGTGGTGGTCATGATCTTGCACGGAATGGTCGTCATGTCAATTATGGCGGTCAGTTACCAGTAGATGCAGCTTCCATGCCTGGACCTGAGACTGTACCTCTGCCCCCAGATGCTTCAAGTACTTTATATGTTGAAGGTCTCCCATCTGACAGCACGAGAAGGGAAGTGGCTCGTATCCTTTTTGTTTCAGATACTGTTTAGGAATTGTATCACCATACTTTCAACCGTGTCTTGTCAGCTTCATTTATTTTAATTTAGCTATTCAAATTCCTTAATGTCATTTTTAGATATTTTTCGCCCTTTTGTTGGATATAGAGAAGTAAGACTTGTGAGCAAAGAATCCAAACATGTAAGTGTACTGTTTGTAACTGTTGTCTGCTTGTCCTCTTTTAACTTTGTTTATCACCGTTCTGCTTATTGGTTGAAAGTTCCATACTCTTTATGCTGAAATGCATGCTTGTTGCAGCGTGGTGGAGATCCTCTAATCCTTTGTTTTGTGGATTTTGCAACTCCGGCTTGTGCAGCAACTGCTCTGAGTGCATTGCAAGGTATCACTTCTTGTTACCTGCTGATATCCCTAAGGAAATTATTTTCATGTTTTGGTTGTGCAAGTCATATAATAAGAAATCATCTCAGCATAAGGTGACTAGATGGAGGTTGTGAAAATTAAAGAATTCCCTTGGGTTTTTGGCCTTACAAACCAAGATGTGGTTGTTAAGTTGTCTTGAATTTTGTATGTTTTGTTATAATTTTGAATCATAGTGGGGGATAAACATTTCTACGTTGCACTGAAGTGGAATTCTATCAGTAAATAACATATGATCAAGTGTAGAAGTATGATATGCTTATCCAACTCATGAAATTACTCTATATTCTATTGAACTAAAAGGATTTAAATTTGGAAAAAGGTTTATTCAAAGTGTTACTTCATAGTAACTGAAGTGGTGAACACGTGAGAATGAGTGCCAACTTTCATGTTTCCATTTGTCATCCTCTTTCATTTTGAAGTACATAAAACGAACACATACAGAGGTATCTGTTCTATTAACTATCAATATCATTGTCATCATCACTTTTGAAATTATCATCATCCTGCTCTCTAGTGTGTTTGCCTTTGTACTAATGATCATCACTGGGAATGTATTCCTATTCTCTAATGGTATATGCATTATCGGTTATTACCATCACTGGTTAGGAAGCTAAGGACAAACTGTAGATAAAGTTTCTTACATTCTTGCCATCAAGTTCTCCAGTTAAATAATGACACATGGAATTATTTAAAATTCTTCAGCACATTTAATGGAAGTTAGTAATTATTGAAAAGAACATTCACATGTCAATATCTGAATGGAGAACTTAATGGTAAAGGTACAAGAAACTTGATCTAAGTTATGTCTGCAAGCTATTGGTCGTGTTCCTTAGGATCTTAGTCACTCAGCATGTAGGATTTGAACTAAGTAGTTGATGTTTTTTCTTCACATAATTATGTATCCAAATTTGATAGTGTTTGCTGACATTGTGGTTGGATGGCACAGGTTATAAAGTTGATGAACTCAATCCGGAGTCCAGTCACTTGCGGCTTCAGTTTTCTCGGTTTCCTGGTCCGAGATCTGGACCTGGACCTCGTGGCAAGAGGTGATGAGCTGGTTCACCCAAGGCATTTAGGTTTTATGCTTGTCATAATGTCTTATCTTCCTTTATCCATATCGTTCTGGGGTGAGAATATTTATGAATCAATGTTCACCACATGCAAATTTAGTCTCTCCCTCCTGGCTACAATCCTAATTAGAGCTCGCGAGGTGCACACAGTATTTTAACAGGCTGAGATCAAACTACTATTGCATTTGAGCAAATCTAACATGGTGATTTTTGGGATGGTCCTAGTCAATTTACTGTGTTGTATAAATATTGATAATTTTAGTTTGAACCTAATGTCATATCTAGCGTTTGCCTTTTGTTGCCCAAATAAAGGTATAATTATAATATTTTTTATTTTTTTCATTTCCAATAATATATCTGCTATACTGCTTGTGTGCTTGTGGGAGCTGTTGTAACTTTAGTCTGTTACTGAGCCACGAAATTTTGGTGTACGGTGGCATCTTGAGCAACTGTTATTAGCTTTAGGGCATCTCCAGTGCAATTTGGATTATTAACATTTTTTTTAGTAGGTTCTTTGTTGATATATAAAATTTAAGAACACTAACCAAGTTTCGCTGTAATTAGTAGAACTCAACTTTGAATTCTTAATTTATTAGTTGGTCCTATTTTATTTCCACCAACAAAACCCCTCATTTTTAGTTTCTTATATAAGTAGAACTCTTAAGAACTTGTTTGTTTTAATGATATTTTCAAGTTGGGCTTAATTTTAAGAACAAATATAAGCTGCTGCACTGGAATTGCTCTTAGGCCCTATGATAGCTACCAAGATTGATCTTCAAAAGGATTGTGTTTCACTTGTACAGTCCCCAGCTTTCATCGAGTAGATGGATATATAATAAAGTTGGAAAAGCTCCATCAAAATTCTGATTTATTCCTATAAGCAGTAGTATAAATTGGTAGCTTCTCTACAAACTTTTGCAAATATCTGTTTTCCCAGGAAGAAAGATTTTTTGGAGCGCCTTTAAATAGGCTTGGATTGGTTATTTCTAATCTACATTTTCTTTATCACAATTTTTTAAAAAATATTTTTATAAATCGAAGATATGGTATACTAATAAAATATTATTTTTATCAAACTATTGTACTATCGTCAGTTACTATTATTATTTTATATTATATAATGGCAGGCCCAGTATCCAATCGCTGTGGCTTATACTTAGATGTGTGTTTAATAAAACTAATTTATAATTTAGTTAAAAATTGGAAAATTGAAAATTTATGAGTTAATTAAATTAAAAATATTTGATAAAATTAGTTAATAACTATAAATTAATATAAAAATATATTTATCTAATTTTTAAATTAAAAAGATTTCAGAAAAATAGTGAAAATAATAATAAAAAACTATTAATATATAAATTAGTTGAAATAATTTATTAAGATAAGTTAAAAAATATCAAAATAAATTCAGTATCAAATAAAATTTATTTTGATTAAATAAGCTTACTAAACTCATTCATATACATTATGAGTGTACAGGAGTGGTTGTCATTAAAAAAAATTTATGCATACGCATATAATCTGTTATATATGTAATTAATGCTAAAAGAAATCAAATTTCATGACTATATTTGTATTTTTCTTTTTTATTTTGATTCTTGTTATTTTATTTTAATTTTTTTCACTATTATTTTTTTCTCGTTTTTGTCATTATAATATTTGAATCCTTTATTTTTAGTTTTCATTTTTATTGAGATAGTCCTTTTACAAAAATATTATAGAGACTAAAATAAAAAATAAATATACTATAAGGATTAAAATAAAATTTAATTCAACTATTTGTTTGGTAAAATAAGCATATGGTATAAAGTTATTGAATGGTTTAAGGGTGTAAATTAATTTTGTCATATTGTTTTTGTTTTAACATTGATTTTTTTAACTATTGTGTTTTATAAATTTGAAGTATCATTATTTATCTACCTATACCTCTAATTTCATAATGACTATAATGGTAATTTATCATAAAGAATGAACTATTAAATAAAGATATTTTAATATAATATAATAATATTTTATATTTATTGAATATTTTTTAATCTATATATATCAACCTTAAGAACCATGACTTTTTTTTTCCTATTTCAACCATGCAACAACTAATATTTTTTATTTTTTATTTTTCTTATCACATCACTCAATTAATCATATCAATTATTTATTCGCTTCCTATTGCTTTCTAGATATCTGTTTTCAAAAGTGTATATTATTTTTTCATAATCTTAAATATCAATGAATATTAAATAATTAATATTGATAGTTCATATTAAAATTTATAACTAATATTTATTATTTTCACGTAAAAATACTTTTTTAATATATATATTCTTTTATTTATTTCGTGTAGCCTCTTAAAACGTGTACGCCAATTCATACTGTTGGTTATGTTGCATTGCAGTGCATTATTTAAAACTAACTTATGTTTTTTACTTTTTTTTTTCTCGTTCATTCCTTCTTGGACTACTTGGAATCCTTTAACAAATCCCTTTACTACTTTTAATTATTTAGGACGTGAAGTATTAAAAAGAAAAAAAACTCAAAAACACAAATATATTTAATTATTCACACTTATTTAAAAGTAATCACTAAAACTATATTATAAAGTGTAATATTTTAAGAAAATCAACATGTTTATTGTTTTGAGAACTTTCTCTTATAGTAGCTTTGTGATTTTGAATCAAATAATAGTTTACAAATATGAAAAAGCTTTATATCTCTTTCAAGGTGTAACTTTGCATTGACTTGTATATTCTTTTAAAGGGTTTATAAGTGTCGGCAGGTGGTCCACATTGACATTGACGTACCGGGTAAAAAAAAAGTTGAAGATATGGCTATTGTCAAAAGTAAAAGCAATTATTGCTCGTGTCAGAATAAAATACATATAGACATTGTTTTGTTGCCACTATTTTTTATTGCAAAAACAATTTCGATCATAATCATTCGAAAACAGAATGCACCATGACTATACCAAAAAGGTTCCAGTGAAAGTTACAGTACCATAATATATAATTCGACCATGAATTTCAACTACCAACATTACGTTCTTACATTTTTTTTGGCTGTTAAAAATAGACAAAATGACATTTTATTGAATGATCTGTTATTTATCTGCCCAAATGGCTTTACTCGTTATTAGAGAAAAAAAAAACTTGGAAAGGTATTAAAAGACTAAATTGAAAAGGTTCAATTGAAGTCGTATATTTATTCAAAGTAGTAGTGTTGGTTTATTCTATCTCAATCATTCCTTGGCGTCATTTGTGCTTGGTGGCTGGCTGACTTTTCTTCTCATTTTCCTTAACAAGTACACCATAATCAAACATTTTCTTTTGTAGAATTTTTTATTATTAATTGAAATTTATTAAAAATAAAGTTTATTAATATTGAATAAATCTTTTAATTTATTGATACATTTTAAAAAGTGACAATTTTTTTAATATTCTTGATAATTACTCTATAATAAAGAATAAAATAAAAATAACATTATCCTTGTTAGTGTTACCTTGCCAACATCAAAACAGCTCAGATTATGTTTCCTTATTCGTTGGGGAACTTACCGTGGGGTCATATACAGATGTACTAGTCCTGTTTTGTTTCTTATCTTTCCCGATTTAATTCTCATAAAAAAAAAAATACTTCCCCAATTTAATGGGATTCCTTACTCTCATCGGTGTCCTTTATATGAGGACACTAGAAGAGTTCAGAGCACTAATTTCTGTGTCCTTTATAGTGGGACAAAGTAAGAACTGAAGAATGATCAAGTGTTTTTTCTTTCTTTGTATTGATTCGATTTTGAATGGTAATTTTGTAAAATAAATTTTAAAGTAGTTTGATTTTATGTTTAAATATTTTTATTTTAAAATAATTTAATAATAAATTTTAATATAATTTTTTTAACTTAATAAAAAATTACTTAAAATTATTTTAACTTAAAATTAATTTTATATTCAGAATTAATTATTTAACATAAAACTAAATATGTAAATATTTATTTAAAATTAAATTTATTAGTATTTTTAGGTGATTTTAATGATCTGACCTGAATCCAACCATGCCATTAAATGTGAGAGATTTGGGCCAATAACAAAGCAAAAATGTGTGTAAGGAACTTAAAAGAGGGATCATTAATTAAGGGTATTTAATGCTTTGATATACATAAAATGCAAACTGATTCACTCTCCCAAAAATAATAATAAGAGCATTCACAATGCAGTATATAACTGCATGCACATGACCAGGGAGAGATACGGGGAGAAATAGAAAAACTCAGCAACAAGTAGAAAAATCCTTGGCTGCATCTTGTTTAAGATGCTTGGTATTTGATTTCTCCAGATAAAAAATAAACTCCCCTTTTATCATCTTCATGTGCAAAAGCATGGTTTCAAACTCAAGAAATTTCAACTTTCCTTAATTTGCATGGCATATTCAAAAGCATATACCTCTATCATTGTTTTGCCTAACTAGTGTCAGTAATCAATTGCGTGTATACATAGAATTTGGTTAAAAATTAAATTACTGTCTCATTACTTTTACAATTTGTCCCTATACACTAATATTTGTCTAGCCAAATATAATTAACTTCGTGTACGCAAAACTACAGATCTGGTGACTAGGATTTTGACGCAGTTATTACTGCCTTATCAATAATTTTGAATTAATGTAATGCACATATATGCCATAGGGTCTATGCACACATATAGTACTTAAACATTGTTATCAACATATACCATGGTTGTCTATCTATAGAATTGTGTAATTGCGCTGATTAAGGAGGAATTGAAGCTAGTTATATAAAAGTAACTATGCATTGAAATTGAAGGTGTCAAGGCCAATAAAGCACATGGAATCTTATAGGAAAAATCTTTGGATTCTTTGCAATGAGGTAAATATGAGAGAGGAAGAGAGACCTTACGATCATATCATACAGAAAATGTGGTCCACATCACCCAACCAACAATGCCATGCCTTCATCACATATATCTTAATTTATGACACTATATGTATATCTATTAAGCAAAAATTTAAACATTGATTTATTATATTATTGGAGACTATTTTTTCTACTAGATTTAATCTTATTACTATAAGTATTCTATGAACTTATTTAGATAATTTTTTTCTAAAATTATTATAAAAATATAAATAAATAAAATAATTTTTTATAAACTAAAATTAATATCATTAAAATTAGGCAATCAAATTCTTTTATATTAATTTTTATAAAATTTATTTTTTAATTTATAAAAAAATTATCATAAAAGTTTATAAACACACCCTATCTATTAGGGTTGATTTTGGCTATCAAAATTTATGGATTTTGTTTTCAAGTATTGGTGACTCTTCAAACTGGGAAAGCTTGGAAGAGACCACACACTAAGAACAAGAAAAACTAAGGTCATGATGTGATGCTACTTTGACTTTTTTGCTTCTGGATTTTAGCTACGTAACGGGGCGGGTGCAGCTAGTGAGTAGTGACTCACTCAATTTTTTATAACTCCAGATGGTCAAATGGTAGCCGTCTGATCCATCTCGCAGTCATGATGGTCCATGCCTTAAATATGCAGTTTCTGTGTCGGTAACTGAGATCATATTATCTGCATTTTTTTATTTTCATATGAAAAACTAAAGGCTTTCTTTTTCTGCCCGTTAGTACAGCTAAACAAGTGGATTTCGATCTGCTGCAATTGGATTCATTGTATTTGATGTAGTCATCTCACCTGTGCACCATTCATATTCATCAAATGGCATAAAATTATTATTTACATGAGAACATTCTCGACTTTCATATGACGTGGCTCGATCTGAGTCATTAAATAAATATTGAACCATGTACAACTAGGTAAACTGTGTATCAAATGCACCAAAATTTCTCGCACTCAATGTAAATCTTTAAACAAGTGCTGTATAATAATGATGATGATAATAATGCATGTTTGTCTTTTGAAATTGTTTAATAATTTTTTTAGAATTTTTGATGCTCGTACAATCTTCGAAGTCGTGCATTTTCTTTTCTCTTGCATCCTAAATCTAAACCTCTTGCTTTAACTCTCTTGATCATGATAATATATCTCATCAACTTTTGATATATTTATTTGAACATTTCATGTAGGGTTATTAATTACACTAGAGTCTTTGAGCCATCGAGTATCTGAAATAAAAAATCACAATAAGAACAAAAATCAATTATACGAATATTTATCAGTAAAATCTTGAATAATTAATATTTAGTTGTTATTTTATAATTATATATTTTTTTCTGAAATTTTTTTAGTAATATATTAATCTATTATTTTTAATATCTTTTAGTTTTAATTAAAATTTTAATATTTTTAAAAAATATATCTATAATTAAAAGTAATATTGTTTCACAATATAATTTATTTATTATAATTTTAAATTTTAATTTTATGTTAAAATTATTTATTTATTATAAATTTTAGTTGTGTAAATAAATATTTATTTAAGTTAAAATACTACTTTTATAAAAATATGTGTAAATTGAAGTGTTTTATTGCTCGTTTTACCTCATACTCAAATATTATTTTATGTACTAAATTTAAAATTAAATTAATATTATACATATAACCTGTAACTCACAAATTTAATGACTTAGTCTTTTCAGCTCAAAATTAAAAATGATGGTTCTTTACTATCATCGTCTAACACTTCTAATTTTTTTTTATGTGTTGTATCGTTATTATAATGTTATTTTTCAACTTTACTTGTCAATCATCTAATAACTTCATAATAAAATGTAAAATAACACTAATGAGTATGAATATAAATATCTAATTATTTGTAAGGTACGAAAATAAATACTAAAATTACTAATTTTATGATAAAAGAATTCGTCCTGACCTGTTTATAGTAGTAGAAAAATAAAAGAAAGAAATTACATGCAAATGATTGGCCATCTAATATGCTGTCCAGCTAAATAGTACAAAATTACGTCGAACACATTGGTATTTTAAATTTTAAACTGATACTTCAATATATTAATAATACAAAATAACAAAAAAAAGTACACAAAAAATAGTACAAAATAACAAGGACAGATATCACTTATATACTTTTCGTACTCCCATTAGTCCCATACTATATAAAGTTTATAATCTAAAAGTAAATTGCATGTGAATAGGAGGAACCCACAGGCCATACATAGATAATCATAAACTAATAAATTATTGTGCATTATTTGGAATATTTGAAAATATACATGAAATCTATTTTTTCAAAAGGTTTAAAAATAATTTTATTGGTAATAAAAATAATTAAAAATATAAAGATACATACATTTTAAAGTTTAGATTATGAAAAAACTCTTATTTTGATGATAATGTACGAAGAAGTTTAATTATTGATTAAAATATTAAAAACTATAATAATGAAAACCATTATAGTCTTCGATGGTAATTAATTATTAGTTTTTATGATAGATATTTCGTAACTATTTCATAGATACTAATAAAAAATTAAAAAAATAAAATTATAATTAATTAAATAAAAATATTATTTGTTACAAATTTTTAAAAAATATGTATTTACATAAAATAAATCAGTATGAAAGCTATATTAATTTTAAATGAATAACTAATATATATTGGTTGTATAAATATTTTTTTTTTGTCTCTCATCTAATAATAAATTGTTATATATTATAAATTTATTAATTTTTATAATAATTATCTAAAAAATATTTGTGATTAATTTGTAATGTAAATTTTATACTAATAATGCGTATGTATTTAACTTTTTTTTTCTCCCACAAGTTTCCAACAATTCATTCACTCAAAGATTATTTTTTTTTAAATTTACAATTGTCTCTCATACAAGAAAATTTTTGTATAATACGAAAATAAAATACAGATACTTTTACTAGATAAATTATTTCTCAATCATGTAAATGTAGTATTTTAAGTCATTACTTGATCTATTTAATTATATTAAACTCATTTTAAAAATGAGCAGTTAAATATACTATAAGAATAATATAATTAAATTGGTCTAGTAGCTAGAGTGAACAAACTACGAAAGAGTATGTATGTTTTTCCGTGGATTGTAACTTGTCACTAAAATCGAGGAAATGACATGGAGGAAATAATTTAAGTCCTTAATAGGGTTTGTAATGACGAATATATATTATATATTATATATTATATAGTACGCACTTATCTTATTAAAGTGACCATGTGATATAATATTTTTATACTAATATTTCATAACAAGTTTGTACGAACATCTCAGAATTTGACCTGCATGGTGTCTACTCTACACGATTCAATTTAGCTGTAAAAAGCCGATTCAAGTTTTAGGATTCGTGGCCTCTAGTGGACTGTACACCCATCTTGTGGACATCTTCATTGAAGGTTCTTCAAAATCTCATGCTAACTACCCTACCAAACATTTTTTTTCCATTGGCTTTTGAATAGTTATTATTTAAACAATCAATCATTTACCCTATAAATAATATACTAACAATTTTATTTTCATTATTTGCATGCGTGCATGTTGGCACTATAGAGTATATATGGGCCAACGATTATGAATACCTCGCAAAAGTCTTTCCCAAATAAGCCAATCATGGTTTTGATGTACAATATAATCCCTCCAAAATTTCACCAAGCTAGGTAGATCTGAAGTCCATTAATCATTTTGAGGTTTAAACGAGATCAGAAAAAAAAATCCATTGCACTTTAAATTTTAACTGTGCAAATTTTATCCCTTCATAATATATTTCATGATAAAATAATAGGTAACAAGAATTATAATGTTTAAAATTAATAATAATTAATTAGATTGTTAATTAACTTCATTCCACAGTTCAAAACTGAAAGTTAGGCAGGGGATCCATTTTCTATCTTGACACATCTATTTATTCTAGGCGTTTGCTTAGATAGAAGTGGTCATTTTCCTCCTTGAAGAATTTACAATTTCGAATAAAGAAATTAACTTAAATAACTTAGTTAATATGTAACTTGGTTTCTAGAAGTTATAGCTTGTGTTATTTTGGTTCTTAAAAGTGCACATGTAATAAATTGATATTGAAAATATCAATTTGTTAATAAATTTGCCTACTAAATTGTTAATTTATAAATAATTTTATCCGTCAGAAGTAACACTTTCAGGGACGTTATATATAAACAATAAGTTTTTTTTTTGTTAAAACATAGATAAAACCTAACTATAAAAATTAGTATTTTTATTTAAATTATGTAAGCTTCGAGTTCTGCACAAGGTTATAAATTAATCAAAATTTTCTCTGGAATCTTTAAAAACTGTTTGGAGCTATTAAGAAAAAAATAATTTAATTTGATTGGAGATCAAATTCACTACTCTAATTTATTTAATTTGGTTGAACGAATAAATTTCTGAAATTCAATATGCACACTTACCCTCAATTAAAATAAACCATTTTAAAATGAAGTAGATCCCCATTTTGTCTTTTTACGTAAGGAATCTCAGCTCGTTTCAAAATGAAATTAATTTTCAAATTGTGTGTTGTCAAGTCACTTTCACTTCATATTTAAGTTAAGGAATTTACCTTAAGCTACAGCAAGACAGTACTGAAGTAGCTGGTGATTGCTCGATTGCTTGTTCTACTATCTTAGATATTTTCTTCTCCAAAAATGGCATAAGAATCGAACTTATTGCTACCACTTTAAACTGTTGTTCATCATCATCGGAGAAAGAGAGAGTAGTTTCGATTAGTGATGACCTATTCCTCCTTTAACTTATAGAAAAAATATTACTAACTAATGACATTTACTTGAGACACAGTGTTATCTCTGTATGTCTCATTCACATGGAAAAGGACATTCGGTCAATGAGAATGTGACATCTATGTGATCACGCAGGGTCATATATATGGCCAGACTGGACCTGAAACCTAAACGTTTATTTATTTATTATTTTAAATTAATGTTTCCCACATATGATCAACCTCTAGAATATCATTTGCCCGATCGAGTTGGTGCCTTCCTTTTCTATGATTCATATGCTTTTATGGTTTTATTATTTCTTATTGTAAGGTTCATAATTCATTGCTGATGTATACACTGTGGCGGTGAATTATAAATTGTTTTACTTTTATGATGAACATAAAAGTTCTCCAACATCACGTTCGGCTTCTCTCTGAGGTTGCGTTTTTAATTGTAAGCTTCTTAGTCAATCCTTATTTATGATTAACCACCTGCCATTGCTATTTTAGATTTGATTAAACTACTGCAAGTAATCCAATAAATGTAACTCAATTAGCTATACATATTGAGTTTGTGAATATTTGAGTTCTATTTTTGTAAAATAAAATAAAATTGAGTCTGACTAAGTTTCGAATAAAGAATTAATTTCATAGCTACCTATATATTAATTTATTGTGAAAAAACTGTACAAATTAACACAATGTTAATATAATTTCTTTTAAAACTTTAGGTTATGAAAAGAAATTATAATGGTAGTTTGAGTATTAAACATTTTATATATAATTTGCATGTACTGATCTACGTGAAATCTCCAACGTCATAGAAACAAATGTAACAAATGTACCAACCGTTATGGAGCATGGATAAATGGTAACTCTCATTGAATTTAACTAAAATATGAGCATGCATGGAATTAAAAAGCTACTATATATCTCCACTTTTCATAGCCCCTTTGTCAAACTGAGTGATATATTCAGAGAAATAGTCTGTCTTTTTCAACCCGGTCCCATGATCGATCCAACACTTGCAGTTGGCGTAACTCCATTTTAGCGAAATCACTTATAAGTTATTTATAACTATTTTTTCTATGCCAGGATTTGAAAAGGAGTATGGAAATTGTAATCTCATTTTAGTTCATTTAAGTTTATTTTTGTTCGGACTTAATATTTTCTTCTTCTTTTGCCGATGTCGTTTGAGATTCAATAAACTCTATATCTTTCTTCTCTCTTCAGAATTTTTTTATGTCACTAAAGACGTGTAAAATCACACATCCAATGGGCAATTACACACATCTTATGGATCCCTTAAAATAGGATCGACCTTTAATATATATATATATATGTGGATATAAAAAGTTTATACTACAGTATATTACATTTCACCAATAAACGTAAAAAAAAATTGATATATGTTACCAATATATCAATTGTTTAACTATTAATATATAGTTTATTCTAATTAATGGAAAATATCTCAAGTTCTACGTTAGTTAGAGTTAAATTTGAAAAAAATTATAAATAAATTACTTCTTAAATTAATTTTTAAAATTATTTATCATATTTCATACATCAAATCCAATTAGAGATAAAGTTAAAAAAGAGTTTATAAATTATGAATAATCCTCGTTTCTGAATCTAGTTTTTGGAATTGAATTGTAAATTAATTGTTATAGTGATTTTTTTACTAACCGTGTTTTTCCCTCTAAAAAAGAGTTTACTTAATAAGAAATACAATTTGCTGAATTTCTTAAAAAAACAAATACAATATGTTGTTGAATAATCATTTCACCATTTATTTAATCCATATTAATAATTTATGGGGCAGGAAAACCAGTATCGAAAGTTTTGGTTCCATAAGATAAGTACTAAGAATTAAATAAGTTATCCTATATATTTTAATTGATCAACTAAATATTTGTAAAATCCTGTCCTGCTTGATATGTAATATCGTCAACGTTATAAAGTATGACCAACAATTAATTTATGAGATCTCAATATTTATATGCACAGTATCATAATAATTTGACAATTTCCCTTTCATATAATTACATATGAATTTATTCACTATAACATGATTTTTTTATAATATTTTTAAATGTTGTAAAAATATAAAAAAATTACTATTTATTAATTTTTATATTATTTTAACAAATTTTATGTTTAAATTATGTTATAAAATATTATTAATAATGCAAATATTACTAATAGAGATATAGAGAATATTTTAATAATAAAATATTATTAAAAGTAATATATGTAGTAATGATTATATATATATATATATATATATATATATATATATATATATATATATATATATATATATATATATATATATATATATATATATATATATATATATATATATATATATATATATATATATATATATATATATATATATATATATATACGCACTTGCTTCCAGTAAATTGTTGCATGTATATTAAAAAGAACCGAGATTCACTTCTCACAATATTTTCTTGGCGTAATTAAATTCTGATCATCATCCTGGAAAAGTTTAGCTATATTTTTAAGACTTTAAATTTCTTTTCCTTTACTTATTTTTCTAATAAAATAATTACGATTTATTTTTAATTTTCACATTTCATTGAGAACACCAAATTTAGTTGTAAAGGGGTACAAGATATTTGAGCAGAATTTTGATACCAAAGATATATATATTTCAGAGTAAAAAAAAAAAAAAGAAAAGTTGGAAAGTAAAAGGAGTCACAGTACTCTTGTCTTTATCCGAAAAGGACACAAGCAATGGCATGCAACATGTGCAAGCCGTGATCTGGTGGTGCAGACTCTAGAGTCTCTTGAGAACCATAGATTAATTGATTAGAGAGAGAAAATTAAAATATCATTGAGAATGCTATGGGCCATGGAGTACACAAGTCTTTTAAGTCTTCCAATGGCAACAAATATCCCACAGTGTTGGGCAAATCATCTATGTGTTTTTTAAAGTTTTGTGAAATGCGTTAAAACGAGAAATGACAAATTAGACATACCCAACAATTTAATGAAGATGACTTTGTGTTTGAAAATTTGAAAATTGTTATCAACGTTGCCTTACACCGTGAAAATAATTAAAAGTTTGATGACACAATTAGTAGTTGCTTTAAATATTCCTTCCTAAGCTAGCAGCCTCTGTCAAATCAAAATTGGCATTCCAAAAAACCCCACATGGATCAAATTTGTAAAAAAAATATATAATTATTTATTTAAACAAAGACCATTCTCTTAATTTAAAGCTTTCTCATTGGGGAATGTATCTCTGCATATTTATTTTTCCTTTTTTTATCTAATTAAATATTAACAATTTAAAAAAAAATCAATTGACAACACTTTTCTATTTTAATTGATAATTTATTTATTGATAAATCATTGGCTTTTAATTAGAAAACAATTGAGGCAAGAAGAAAGAGAAGAGGCTATTGGAATTTCAGAACAAATTTACCAAAATGATTAGTTGGAGTTGAATGGGGTAAAGAAAGAATCTATATAAAGGGAGGAACTTGGTTGTGAAAGAGCATAACAAAACCCACTTTGTAGTGAGGTTGAGGGGGAAAAACAATGGGGTCTCTAATGGCCTCGGCCACACTGATTCTTGTATTGGCAGTAGTGTCTCTAAGCTTGGCATCTCAAACCTCAGCAGATAACTACGTGTATTCATCACCTCCACCACCCAAGAAGTACCCACCAGTGTCTCCTCCATACCACTATCCTTCACCACCTCCTCCACCAAAGAAGCCATATTACTACCACTCTCCTCCACCACCTTCCCCTCCTCCACCAAAGAAGCCATATTATTACCACTCTCCTCCACCACCTTCACCTCCTCCACCTAAGCCATACTACTATCACTCACCTCCACCCCCACCACCCAAAAAGAAGCCATACTACTATCACTCTCCACCACCACCTTCACCTCCTCCACCAAAGAAGCCATATTACTACCATTCTCCACCTCCACCTTCACCTCCTCCACCAAAGAAGCCATACTACTATCATTCTCCACCCCCACCACCTAAGAAGCCATATTATTACCATTCTCCACCACCACCTTCACCTCCTCCACCAAAGAAACCATACTACTATCACTCACCACCCCCACCTTCACCTCCTCCACCTAAGCCATACTACTACCACTCACCACCACCACCACCAAAGAAGCCATACTATTACCACTCACCACCACCACCACCAAAGAAGCCATACTACTACCACTCTCCACCACCACCTTCACCTCCTCCACCAAAGCCTTACTACTACCACTCACCACCCCCACCACCAAAGAAGCCATACTACTACCACTCTCCACCACCACCATCACCTCCTCCACCAAAGCCATACTACTACCACTCTCCTCCACCACCAGTGTACTCTCCTCCCAAGCATCCTTACCACTACGCTTCACCACCCCCTCCTAAGAAGCCCTACAAATATCCATCTCCCCCGCCTCCAGTGCACCCTTACCCTCATCCACACCCCCAACCCCACCCTCACCCTCACCCTCCCTACATTTACCATTCTCCTCCACCACCCCCTAAAAAGCCTTACAAGTACCCATCTCCACCACCTCCTGTCCACCCTTACCCTCATCCTCACCCATATCCACACCCCCACCCTCTTCCCCATCCACAACCTCACCCATATCCACACCCCCACCCTCTTCCCCATCCACAACCTCACCCATACCCACACCCACACCCTCTTCCCCATCCACATCCACAACCACACCCTCTTCCCCACCCACAACCTCACCCCTATCCACATCCACACCCTCTTCCACACCCCCAACCACACCCTCTTCCACACCCACACCCTCTTCCTCACCCCCAACCACACCCTCTTCCACACCCACACCCTCTTCCTCACCCTCATCCTCCTTACGTTTACCACTCACCTCCACCCCCCTAAGAAGCCCTACAAGTACCCATCTCCTCCACCACCTCCACACTACATCTATGCATCACCTCCCCCTCCTTACCACTATTAGATAGTGGTCAACTTAGCATAGCTCTATGGTAAGCTTCTTCATACATTCCAGTTCCACATTATTATTATCGATTAATTCCTACACATTTTCATCTTGTAATTGAACACGTTATTTTACGTAGTTTGTTCCCAAAAAAATGAGTGAGAAACCCTCATGATTCTCATTAGGGTTTTAGCCTGGAAAATGATTTGTCACGTTTGGTCTTAGTCCGGGGCCATATAACGACATTGACCGACACACAAATAATAACGTGTGCATGTGGTTCATATTTTTGTAGGAAATGAAGAATATGTGCAAATAAAGAAAGCGATGGAAAGAAGCGCTTCACAATGCACGAAAGAGGAAAAATGGAAGCAAAGTTTCCGCCTTTTATCTTTCATAAAAATGTTATTTTATTTTCTATGATAGGAATGCTTTCTTTCTGGTCTATTTTATTTTGTTTTGAGTTTCGGTGTATTTTATGTTTTAACAGCTGTAAAGCACTGCATTGTCATGTACGCACTCCTGTTAATCAATAGTACAAGCAAGCTCTGTAGTTTTCAACCAGCTGCATTTACAGGGGTTGTAAAACTAATCATATATAATTAAATAAATTATTTTCTCTCTCTCCCAATCTCTTATTCAATTTAACTAAGTCAAAAAGAGAAAATAATAGCCAGTAAAAAATGGCTTACGTTTGTTGAAAGATTGGGATATTTTATTTCTTCTTTTGTTGATGTTGTCTACGTGCGTTCCCGCAATCAACTTTACATCTACAATTGTCGGGCTCCAATTAAGAGTGTGACAGAAAAAATCCCGACAGAGAAAGGAGAAACTGAGACGCCTGCACCATTGTCCATAACCATTTATGCCACCAAAATCTCCCATTATTTTACCTCCATAACTTACACACTTCATCCATTCTATCTTTTTTTTTGGTTAGAAAAAAGTAAGTGAGCCTTGCGGGTTTATCATAATAGACATTTAAATTCAACTCAACCATACGAAATATTCATAAATTATTTACTAATTCGTATCAAAGACTTGTATTAATGTCTTTTTATAATATGAATTTGATTTTCATTAATTAAACTATTTTTTTATAATTCTATCTTTATATTTTAAAATAATTATTTTAAAAATAATAAATTTATCGTATAATAATTTATAATTAAAATCTTTTCACTCATATTTTACCTCGATTTTTTTTAATGATTATTCATATTCTTTAATATTTCTATCGATTTTTAAAAAGAAGTATATAAAAATTAAAGTAAGAATTTAATTGAAATTTATTGATAAGTATTAATTTTTATAATACTATTAGTTATAATTTGTTATATAACTAAAAATTATTAGTTCTATATAAAAGTATAATTTCAAATTAATTAACCGTATAAAATTTTGTATACCTATGATATATGGATATTTGATGTTTAAAATAATGTGTTATGTAAATAATTATAATTAATTTAAAGTTTAGTTAAAAAATATTTTTTAGTTTTTATAATTTTATTTATAAAATATGAATTATTAACTTTTATCTTTATTATTATGTTATATTTATTAATTATTTATGTATTTAAAATAGAAGGTTAAGCAACACTTATTAATGTTAATATATGTGACAATTCTAAAAAGAAAATTAAATTCTTGAAATAAACACTCATGATTGAAAGTGAGTGATTTGACACGTCGTCAGACGTATGTGTTATTATTATAAAAATAAAAGATGCATGTGTTATTAGTTGTGGAAAGTAAATGAAGTTATTACCATCGATATCTAGTGAGATTTCGCACAGTACTCCCTCGTGTATTATTTATAAACACTTATGCGTGTATGATTTTTCATAATATTTAAAGATGTTATTACTTAATTTGGTAATATTTTTAGTAAAGGTTGTATTTTAATTATATAAAAAATAATAGTATAAAAATATTAATAATATTTTACAAATGTAATCAATAAAATGTTACTAAAAATAATATATATAGTAATAAAATGAGGTCAAAATATTTTTTTTCCAAAAAAATTGTATTAGAAAAATATATTTGTGGAGAATTTTTATAAATTTAAGTTGTAATTGGTTGAAATATAATTTTTAAATAAGTATACTTAACTATCTAATTTCATATATATATATATATATACATGAAAGGGTGAAGGGATTAAGTGTGTGTTTTTGGAATCCAATCTCAAACACAAGTATGGTGCTTATTTTCGTTGTAAGGGAAAGTTAATCAGTCTTTATTATTTAAGATAGTGGAGCTCAGTGCGACCAAAACCAATCATTTGTTGATTCACCTTTGTGCTTTGTTACTACATTAGATTAAATTCATTAAGTGGTCTTATTATTTAAGAAAAAATTATATATAGTATTTATTCATCTTTGTATTCTTAAAAATATGATATATAACAATATTACAGCGTGGTTAAAGTGCTTGAAAGTAGATTGAGCTGGAGTTTATTGCTACTCTTAATTGTGAGAGTTTTATTGAGCACGACTTGTGAAGTTGTTTAATTTGCAAGATGGGTGACCCTTTGGAACATCTCACAATACTGACTTTTTAGTTGTTTAGTTGGACCCGATTGAAGGAATCTTTATCCCCAACTTTGAATATTACAAGTTGGAACAACTTTACAAACATAAAAAAATAAAATATTAGATTTGTTGTCCACCCTGCAGATTTTTTTGATTCATCAGTACGTACATAATATTTTTTAGGAAAAAAATTAACAACATACCTTATGATTTATTTTATCAATAGGTAAAATTTCGTACTGATCTTATTAAAAAAAATAGTGAATCTAAATTATTCAGAAGGGTTACTACAACATCATCTACTGATATAAAAAAAAAAAAGAAATTCGTTTCATATGTTATTTTAGGACTAGTATTTCATTAAATATCATCAGGTTAATATTATATAAATTTGCCAACTATAGTTTCTCAACGTGCAGACAGTTCATTGTGACATTTTTAGAAATTGGGAGTGCAGTTTGCCGATACATGCTTTAATTTTTAGTTAGATGCATTTAAGGCCTATTTCTTTATATAAAACATTATTTTTCTTACGCCGTATATTTATTCTAATGTAAAATTTGTAAATGAAATTAAGTTAAATACACATCTTAATTATATTTAATGATTTAAAATTAATTTTATTTAATTTAAAATAAGTGAACATTTATGCTGTTAGAAAAAAAAAAGGGAGAAGGAAAGAAAAACATACACAATCAGTTGCTTCCTCGTTTGGTATTGTTATAGGCAAGAATGAAGAGTGAGTAAAAAGCAAGCACAGCCCATTGTTTTTGCAATCTTTCCATTTTGGATGGAAAGAAGAATAAAAGTTGATATCGTGTAATTAAAATATAAATTACTTATTTTATAATTTTTTTATTAAAGATATTTATATATATTTTACATAATTAAATAAGAAAAATACATTTTTTACTTTTCTTTTTCATTTTCTTTTATTAAACAACTTAAAAATTATCTCTCTCACTTTTCATTTTCTTTCCTAAACTAAACGTACTATTAGTGATTGAGATGGTGCAAAGACTGAATCTAGTAACTTCATCATCCCATGATCTACACTTGCAATCGATGCTTTACATAAAGGTGCATTGAATAATGTAGTAGTTATTGCCACTTTTTTCTTTAACGTTTTGTTTGTTACTTTCTTGATAGCAAAATATAATAATTAGAAACGTATTCCACTTGCCTATCAAAGCTTATTATTATTATTATTGAATATTTACCTAATCAAGCTACTTTTATTCTATGAATGTTTGTTGATTTAAGTGGTAATCGATTTAATTTTCTTTAAATAACATATTAAAAATACCTACTAAGATCGGCTTTATAACGAAATATTTAGGGAGTTTGCATGAACTATTAAATTTAGACCTTATCTTTATTATTGTGCAGCAAAATAAGATATTGAATTTAAGTTTTATATATGAAAAAAGTGTTAAAATATTTTTAATTTATTTTCTTAAATAGATGTACTCAATTCAAATTCAGATTGGTTATGGTGTAAAATAACTTCTAAATACTGAAGATATGGGGAAAAGGAAAACAATACTACTACATCTTAGATGTACATAAAAATATTTTTAATCTCTTTATTTCTTTTAAATTTTTTCTGTTCTATACAAAACAAAAAATATTGTTCCAATCTAACTTTTTTAATTATTTTGTTAATATAAGCTATATATTCACAATTAATAAAAGAGAAATAATTGACTGCATTGCCATTTAATTCTTTAATCAGTAACACTGTTGACACGAACCATCGTTACTCTGACATTTTGTCTAATATTTAATATCCTTGACTTTGTGATATTTTATGTTCGATCAAAAGCAAACGTTAATGGATTTTCAAAAAAATTTCAAAATACAATCCCAATAGTAGAGTTCAAACTTAAGAATTTGTTTATAATAATAGATGTTTTTAGAATATTAAATAACAAATTATAAATGTTTTTTTTTAAATTGTCAATATATTTTATTATAATTTTAATATATTTTCAACATAATTTTAATAAAATTATTTTGTTAATTAATATTTAATATAACTATTGATATAAAAAGTATATCATTAAAAAATTTATTCTGTAAATATTTAGTGAACCTTTTAAGATTCGTATTATTTCTGTTTCAGTAAGAAAATTGAATTCACAAACTTTTAATATACTTAATAAAAAAAATTAATAAGCAACGAGGAGAGAATAAAAAAAAGGAGGATAAGAAAAGATAAGGGAGACATGATCTGATATAGTAGGGTCCATCATAACGTTGAAGTATGAACCTGCTTACCTGCTACAATATATATGGGACCCTTTCATTAAACTAAACTGACCTATGTATGTGTGAGGACACATTCAAATTGTTTATTTATCTTATTGTGCTCTATCCTTCCATTACCAAGCTTTAATGGTCCAAGTGTGTGCCAGACATGATCACGTGTAATTAATAAGAAAATGGTAAAATGCACTATTTATTCTTATATTCTCATTTTCTAATTTAATAATATTTCTACCACATAATTAAAAGTAGAGATTTATGACAAATATGTGATGTAAAAATTGTATCTCTAAGTAACATTCCTCTAATTAGTATGGGATAGAAAATACTTATTTAAGAGGAGGGTGAGATTACTCTTGCATCACATTTATTCTACTTCAATTATGATGCATTTTCGTATGCCAAATCTGTGAAAAGACCCCACCAGCAAAAAATAACGTAAGATTATCTTTGGGCAGAAATATCAAACTTTTGTCTAGATTTACACTTACAATGCTGTTTGTTTCGGTGGAGAAAAGAGACAAGTGGATAGAAAAGTAGCTTTTCTCTTGTTTAGTATAATGGACATAGCAAAACAGAGAAGGATAATCAAAAGTAGGTCTCGCATATAAGTCGCAACTTTAGCTATTCATTGGATAGAATAAGCCAGAAGCTTCTTGCCATATAAACTCCTATCCTTAAATGAAAATTATTTTAAATATTTTCTATGTCTATTCTCTCTTCTTAACAAAATTTTAGAGTTTAATTATCATATGGTTAATGTAAATTTTTTTATACTATTTATTAATAAAAATATTTTAAAAATTATTATAAAAATGAACAAGTTTATTATATACCTGTTATTAGATTATAATATATTTTTTCTTATATATAATTAGATGATAAAATAAAAAAAAGTAACATTAGTATTATATTTCAATTAATTTTTTTGTCATCAACAGTAAATTTTATGCATTTTACGAAATACTCTGTATATAAAATTTAGAATAATTATTTTAAATAATTAATAACGTTTTTAGAAGTTATTTTCTTAATAAGAATGCTTTTAGAGTTTTTTTTAACGGAGAAATTTTTTGATATTTTCTTAATATTTTATTTTGTTCAATCTATATTTTTATTTTTATTTTATAAATTAAAATTTAATTTTTTTATAAATATACGAGCAAAAGAGACACTATATAACAACACATTTTAATATTCTCTTTCTTACACTTTTCTTCTATTAATTAAAATTTATATAAAAATTTATATTAATTTATAAACTGAACCTATTAAGTAGGAACTCACATATTTAGACAATTCTACGTAAGTTTAACTCATTTAAAAAAGAATGTCAACAAAAAAAGTGTTAAAAAAATATATTATTAATAACTTTTACAAATTTCTATCCAAACACACTTTTTTTTTTTGTTGAGATAATCACTTTTCTTTTTTAAAAGATAAATAAAAACAAGTAATTGTTTGCTCAAAATAAGTTAAACTAAATATACAATTAATTTGTCCTTAAAAAAGATTGATTTAAAAAATGAACTTACGATCTCATAATTCCGTTCATAGTAATATAGATGTGGAATATTGTTTTTGCGTAGTATTAATTTAGCATGTGTACTGTAGGATAAAATAATGTTGATTTTTATATAATTAAAATTTATAATAAAAATATTTAAAATATATAAACTAGATTACAAATAAAATTCACAATAAACACTCATTTTGAATATATAAATTATTATATTATAATAAATAATTTGAATTGTGAGATAAAATTATTTTTAACTATCTATAATTTTAAAATTTTATTTAAATTCAATTTAAAATAGGATGAAAAAAGTGAGTTGAAAGGAATAGATACTTAAAAAGATTATTATATTAATATACATATAAAAATAAAAAAAATGTAAATTAAATAGTCAAGAGAATTTTTTTTTTAGCTAATTACACAAGTAGTTCATGAAATACATATTTTAAAAAATTATAAAAAAATATCTAATTGAGAGAGTAGAGAGTAGATGCTTTTCACTTCATTTAATTTGTAAGAAATAAAAATAAATAAAGGTTTGAGATTACACTGTAACGTTTTTAACAAAAAAAAAAAAGTGTGGGAAATCATGATTCATATTGATTGGTTAGGAACTAGATACATCTTGCATGCTTAGTAATTCTTCACTTTATCCGTTTCAGAATAATTAATTATCATGTATATATCATAAGATTTTGTAAGTGATTGTGGAGAGCCATTCAATACTTTTAATTTTAAGCGAATATAAATTTAATTGATTGCTTACACTATTATTTAAAATAAGTTCAAATTAAATCTTTTTTTTATGTTATTTGTCTTTAAAATTTAAGTTAGGTTAGATAATTTTAAGGGAGGCTATCCACTCAAACCGGATAGAATAATGCATTTTGCAAGTAATTTTTGTTTCTCGTGAATTTTGCTGTGGAAAAAATTGTAGGAACTTTTGCTAAAAAAAATCACAAAAAATTTACAATTTTTTTTTTAAATTTATAATAAATAAAGATCGTAGTATAATAAGTTTACAGCACTCATGCACCTTATTCAACTAATTTATTAAATAAGAAAATTTTTTATAAGTTTAAAATGTTCTAAAAATTAAAAATTTGCAAATAATTTTCGTGGTAATTCAGATAAGTTTGAAGAGAAAGGAAAAAAATAAAAAGCAAGTAAAAGCGTTAGTGCATAGTGCATAGTGATGGTTAAATGTGGATTATTGGAAGACGATTTTTCAATGCATTTATTTAAACGGACTGATATTCAGATGAACATGAATATCGTTTTTATTCTTTAGAGAGAAAAACTACAATACGTAAAATCCAAAACAACAAGAAGACGAAAGTCAAGATGCTTTTGCTTTTTTGTTTCTATTAATGCGGTTAAAGCGACAAAATAAATAAAAATGACAATTGACAGCTCAATATTAATGTTACGAAAGATAAGAAATCAATCAGAACAAATAATTGCTTGATTTATTAATTGAGGGGACAGATTAAATCTCGATCAGTTTTACCACATTGTCAATAAGTTGACTAATATATAACAATATTATGTACTTTATGGGATTTAAAACTCATTTGAGTCCATTTTTGTGTCATGATCCAATGTCTCATTATTCTCCTTGTCGTAATATTGTGCAACTTGTGAGAATAACACATGCAGTAGATATATGTGTGAGATGAAAAATACTAGCACCATGCATGAAAAGAATAATAGTGATGGGAAAAAAGGATACAAAATATAGTGGGAGATGGGGTCTGCTTAATCCAAAAGCCATGTGATTGAAAGAAAATGAAAAGAAAAGATGAACTATTGAAAAAACTTGAATTACAGACAAATTGAACGAACCATGTTGAATTGTAAAATCATATGCATTGGAGAGTTCTTGCCCTTCTTGATGACCAAGTACTTTAGTAGGTCCACCAAATTCTTTTCTTTCCTGTCTCTTTTTAAGTTAAAGATAACATTAAACTGTAACAAAGAAAAGTGGACAATGTGGTAGATTCAGGTCATTTTTAATTCAAAAAAAATTAGATGTAAAGGAATTCATGGATTTTTGTTAAGGACATGATTGTGGTTGAGAAAAAAAAAAAAACAAGTTTTAGTTACTTTCTTTTGCAATTGGTATTATAATCCGGCACAATGTTTGAATCTTAAATAAGTGACGTTAGAACAGTGAATCTAAGTTGCATCATATTCAACAATTGATGTGTTACGCGCGTATGGGTTGGGCTTGTTGAATAGGAAGAGCTTAATATATAAAAGGATTCGAGTTTTGTACTCATTTAAAATAATAAATATTTTAATTAATTAATACCTTAACGGTGATGTATTACGTAAGACGACCTTTTACGTGAAAATTAAGACAAATACATATTAAAAGTAAGAATTTATCGCAAATAGTAAAGATTAAATTACATAAATTAATTATGTAATTTTTTTAAAAATTCTTTTTAAAATAGTTACTTGATATTAAACATTCATCATTATAATTTAAATTTAGTTATCTCACTTTCATATAAAAATAAAATTCTCACTAGATATGTTCTCTTACCTTAATCACATTTGTTAATATTTTTATTAGTTATTTCTTAAAAATTTATCAAAACATATTGAGTAATAACATTCCATTTCTGCTTTATTTCTTTTTTCTTTTGTTATGTTTGTTTTATGTTTTATCACGTATTTTATTCAACTTATTTTCTCTACGGTACTTCTCTATTTTAATGATTTATTTTTATTTTTTAACTAATACTTATTTTCATATACTTAACATTAGATATAATAAAATATTTATAAATTATTATTAGAATAATAATTTAATTGTCATGCATTTTCAATTTAATTTTTTTACACTCTCAACTAATAAAAAATAATGATTATATATAAAGACAACAAACTTATTATATCTAATAATTTATATTTAAATAATAGTATAAAAATATTTATATAACTCGATCAGGGAGGGATAAAATAAAATAAAATTTAACCTATATTTTAATAGAATAAAAAGAAGAAAAACATTTATAAGAAGTTGTTTTTATATTTAATGACTGCAAACAAGTGGTTATCACAAACATGCCCACGTAGAAAGAGATGTGTTCGCACTTCAAGCGTCTGGTTGAAGATAATTATCAATCAGATCTATCAGTATATTGTTTAGGCATGAGTCATTCATGGTATCATATTATGTATTCTTTGTTTTTTTTTTTTTTTATTTCAAGTGGTCATTCTAATACTTTGCATTTGTTTGGGAATATATCACTTTAATTGTTACATAATCAAAGAAAGATGTGCAACATGGGGAAAAATTTTTATACAGTTGATTTAGTGCTTGCAAATTGATTCATTTCGCAACATGATTTTTTCAATTTTTAAATTATAAAAATAAATAATAATTTTTAAAATAAAAAAGTAACAATGCATGACATTGTGTTACTCCAATAATAGACTAACTCGTTAGAGTATGTTAATTGTAACATGGGTCTATCTAGGCCACGAATGTGCTCCCACTTGATTCTACGTGCCATATGGAAATCACGAAATTTTAGCATTGCAAAAGGAAATAATTTTTTTTTTATAAGTTTCTCCTCTCAGTTCATATTGTATGAGATATTTATTTAAAAATAATTTTAATTATTTTAAAAAATTTTCTAGTTTATAAAAATATAGCATTCTAAGATTTGGTTTTTAAAATTTTTAACTCTTATATATAATAAAAATAATGTATTTTTAGTCTTTCATAACTTTTAACTGAAACTAAAAAAAACACATAATTTTTAGATTTTTTAAAGATTAAAGGTGAAAAAAATCAAAATAAAGACTAAAATGTTCAAATTTTCCATTCTCTTCCTTTTAAAAGGAGATTAGTCGAAATTTTTTAAGTAAAAAATTTAAAGAAGTAATTTTAAGAAAGAAAATATTAAAAAATAGCTTATCAATAATAATTTTAGCTTGAATGATTCGTAAGCTTATTTTCTCGTATCCACTCAGCAGGTGCATTTTTTTCTTCTTCTTTAATACATTCTGCAAACTCCTTCTGTACTAGTTTCTTCTGTTACTTCAATACTTTTTTTTTTAATTCCAAGATTCAATAATGCCTTATTTAAAGAATTTTAATTTAAAAGAAACCTTTTAAACTTAAAATTTACAAAATTACTTTAGAGCTTTACTTAACATTAAATTATCTTATTTTTATTTTTTGAACTTGAACTTTAAAATATTAAATTTAAAAATTCCAAAATTACTTTAGAGCTTTACTTAACATTAAATTATCTTATTTTTATTTTTTGAACTTGAACTTTAAAATAATTTTAAAATTTTAAAAGAGTCAAGTTGAACACTACCTATATATATGTTTATTTAAGAAAGTTACATGTTTTTAGGGATGTATTGAATTACAATATATAATATAGTAAACGCTTTTAACATGATAAGTAAACTCGTTAGCCAAATTATAGTTAAACTATTGATCTGTAAAGACAATCAGTTTCGTTTGAAAACGTGAAATGACACAAAAGAAAATGAAGTCACTCAAGTGAACGAGCTTGCAAATAAAAAATAAAAAAAAATGATTGAAATGATTGAAATGAAACTGGACAATATGTATCTAGACGGGAAGCATGCGAGTATTCATCTCGTGCAATAAAGTAGATTATATTTTTCTCTCTTGATTTTTTTTTATTTTATAATTGTAATTGGTCCCAGCAAATAAATGAATTTGGACGTGATTTTGGTATCCATCCCACAGGTTTGGATTTTCTCCCATATCTGCGTGGAGCAGAAGGAGAGAAAAATCATATGAGTTTTGGAAGTTTTACTTGTTAGATTGATTTCATAAAAAATATAAAAAATCTGCGTCTTTCTCTTTTTTATTACTCATGTTGCGGAGAGTTTTAGTCCCATCCCATATTGGTTATCAGTTTATGTTTATTTGGATAAATTTTTTAACAGCCATTTATAAAAAATAAAATTAAAAAATTATAAATTAAAATTAGTTTATATTTATAAAATTTTCTCATATTAATTTTTCTAAAAACTAAATAAAATAATTTTAATTTATAAATTTTTTATACATACGAATAAATTTATTTAAACACACGCGGACTAATAAGTTTTCGGTTTCCACATTATATAAATTTATTAAATGTTATTCATGAGATTTAAAATTTTTGTTTTGGCATAAATGTTTGGGTCATACCATAAGAGAACTAATTAAAGAGTATTAAAACGTCGATATTTTAAGATCATTTCCTGAAAATCTTATTAAGTTGTTTTTATATATCGTTCATAAAAAATACGACTTAGATATTTGATCATCGGTTGTTATATGAATGTTGTAACAAATCATGGATGTTGTTATATTATTTGGTTACTTTACGAAGAAAGTTTTCCGGTTTCCATGCATCTTTTTAATCGGTCTAGTCTCTAGACTTAAAAATTAAACAACAATGAAAATATAATCAAATGATTCTTATTTTCTTACATTTAAAATCACATGTCTTGTTAATCTTGATGGGTAAGTAATAAACAATTTTAGATTAATGAAAGATTTTATAAATATAATTTATATAACAATACATTTTAAAATAAACTTATGCAAAAAGGAGGAATTCAATGGTGGAATAACGATTTTGATTTATATTTTTATTTTCTGTGTTAGGAGAGGGCAGGAAAATATACTATTATACTCCTATTTATTATTATTTTTTAAAATAGTATATTGATAAGTTACACCTTTAAAAATATTTTAATTAACATGCTCTTTCGAAAGAAAAAAAAGTTGGACGGTATTTTTCAATCCTGGCATCTTAATTTCTCTATATTATCATGTAATCCAAATTTCAATGTGAACTCCAAAACCCTAAACATGGAGATAGTAAGGTCGGGCTTGACTGCTGTTAAATTTGATGAGAAGACATTTGAAACCATATACAGGAATTTGCCACCTACAAATCAAATTTACATTATAGGCAGAATTGAGTCGGTTTAAAAAACATTATTACATAAGAGGCTCGTAGAGAATGGGCTACACATACATTACGTCATTCGAACTTTCTGATTTAAAACGTAAATGGACATTAAGTCTGCAATTCTTGATTGATATATTGAAGTCCAATTGCCATTGTTCTGCTATTGAAAACCCAGATATGCTGTGGTAGCTGAACTTTGCATTTTGTTGTACTCAACATAGTTTATCGATCGGGTGTTGTATTGCCACAGTTCAAGAGTCTGTCATATACTGTATCTTCTAGGTGTTTCATAAGTAATTAAGTCTTCTGTCACAATCGTTGATAGCCGAGGAAGCATGCTTCTAATAGCAAATCAAGAATTAGTGTATGACGAAGTTATTCTACTTTTTAATTTCGTTACACCTTTTTGTTCGTAAGAATTTCACTACAATGGGTTATGCACCAAGGCCATCAATGATTGTTTAACAAGTCATCTTTTCAACAAAACATAAAATTAACTCCAGCATAAGTTAAACATTTGCATCGTTAACAATCTACATTATTTTTAACCTTTTTTGTTATTGAGTGAAACAGAGCTATCATTACTTGCATAACTTTTAGTTTAACTCCAATGTGATATCCAATAAAACACTAACTAACAAGCCTTCTTAATAAATCGCACATAAAATTCACCTAATACATGTTAAGAGAATATATCATTAGTTGTTGATATTCCTCCTCATAATAATAATAAAAACACGAGCATAAATAATAAGGCAGGCAAAGGTAAGACTTTGTATTAAACTAGTTTAGAGGTCCATGCCTGTCATAATTTACAGTACGAAGCATGAATGCTCAACACTTGACCCAAAAAAGAAGAAAAGAAAAGAAACATTAACACTCAACAGAATTACCCTCACCTCACTATACATTTCATTGATTTTACGTCAACTATTTTTTCTTTTTGGCTGGCTACCAGAACACATCAATAGCCACCTGGAACGCATTCCTCTAATCAAAATAATTTCAGAGAAGTTTGACGTGATTTTGCGTGGGATATATATTTTAAGTATAGTCAGCTATAACATTAGTATGCCTCTTTACATTTTCTCACTTTGTATTGGTCATAACTTCTGTGAACTCCTTTTTCCCTCGGTGCAACAAGGGAACGTGAAAAAACTCTACAGCTATTTGAATAGCCAGAGGGAGGGGAAAAAAGGTCAGATCCATCCAACGGTCTAAAATAACTGGAATATATTAGTTTGTGTTGAAAATGTCAAGCACCATTCGCTTCTGAATCATTCTGCAATTTGCACATATAAACTACCAATCAGCCCAGCTAAATTAAAAGTTTACCAAAAAACAAAAACAATTATATTTAAACTTAAGTGATATTGCACCAGATATCTCTCCCTCTTTTGACCCTTCGCAAACTTTCCTCAATTACTATAACAACGTAACAATGTCTCTTCCTATTAACATAAACCACCCCTAATTTGTTATTAAGGTCTGTGTAGGGAAAAGGGAGGGATATTGGGTGCAATGCCATTTACGTTCAGAGTATGAATGTAATTTGTCCTAATTTTTAATAAATAACAATTAATATAATTTACCTCCATTTCTTGCAAAAGATTTTCAAGTTCTACAGTTATCTCATTAAAGGATGGACGGTTGCTTGGAATTGCTTCCCAACATCTTTGCATCAAATCTAATAGTTTAGGGTGCCCATGCTTTGGAAGTTCTGGTCGCAGCCCCTGAAGGATGTACAGCATCACAGCTGGGTCAGAAAAAAAGTGGAAGATCCTAGTTGAAAACTGCAACTTATGCACACTCCCAGTAACATGAATATAGGTCCACTGCACATATGCTATCATAAGCATGCATTCACTGAACCAGCATAATTATTTCTGTTGAGAAAAAATCTTTTATTTCATTATTTGTTGTTGACATATTATAGCTACAAATAATAGTTTACTCTTGAATAGAAAGAAAGGGGAAAAGGAAAAGTTGAAATGCCTGCACGATTACAAGTTTACAACTTCATGCTCACCTTCACCATCATCTTTAACATCCTTTTATTGGCTATAACCTATGACTTCTATCATGTCAGCTTTATGACTTCAAATTAATTCAGCATTCATATCTTTCAAGTAGAATATCTGAGATATTTGTATGAGCAATTACTGAAAACTATTCAACTGACAAAAGCAGATTCTAAAGTAAGTCAAGTCACAATTACTGATGTCAGAACTAACTCATGCCATGATATCCTCCGTAGCAGTTGCACACAGTAATTATTTTAAAAAATGAAGTAAACTAAGATACGAGACTTTGGTACAACTGGAATGGGGCATAAATACAGCAACATTTATTGATTCACACTTTTCTTTAGTTGATAGAAAAAAAAGGCAAACAAAATTTTGTATCAGAAAACCCAGTTCAAGATTTACAAACAAATGGAGCAATAAAGTACTACTTTGTAAAGAAGAGGCATGCATACAATTAGGTAGGTATGGTGTTGTCATCCAGCTTTAGAGAAATATTTATTGAGGATTCAATTTTATGCATTAAACATTATGCTTGAACATCCAAATCTAATTGATAAATAAAAGAGCTAACCTGTCTCACACCCAAGGCAGCTTGTAGTGGAGTCATAGTATCATATGGGACCTGAAATACCAGATGAAAAAAAAATATATTTTTACAAGGATTCCCTTGATATGTTAAAAAGCACAGTTCAAGGAACATGAAAATAATTTCATAACAGAATACAATATTATACATCCAATTTAGGCTATACCTTTGCGGTAACTAATTCCCACAGTACAATGGAAAAACTGAATACATCTGCTTTCTGGTCATAGGGCTGATGGTTTATAACCTTGTGAGAAAATCCATTTACAGTATGATACTCATTAGTAAAACCATAACAAAATAAAATTAATGCATGGCAATTGCGTCTAGTGATAATGAAAAATCTATAGAAAAGAGATTTGAGTGTTCATTTCTTTTGCCCATTTCCTTTCGTTCTAGCTTAGGTTTAGGCAGAATAGAGATGGAGAGGAAGTAAAATGTTTATCATTTGCATTGTGATTAAAGCTTAACTTATTAAAAATTCTTAGAATTTTGAGTTTGAGCCTAACTCAACTCCAAAAGCTAGCTCATGGAGCAAGGATTGTCCCCCTACTCATGCACTATTTTGGCCATATTATTTAATCAATATAAGATCTCTAACACACTCCTTCACGCCAAAGAATAAATATCTCGAGCATGAAATTTGTAAGACTGAACATCTATGAGTGGTTTGATAAAAGCCTAATAATAGGTAGTCCGATATGCCTAATAACAATCACTAGAATAGACTCTAATACCATCTTAAAATTTGAATTTGAGCTTAACTTTACCCTAAAAGCTAGCTCATTGATTGAGGGTTGTTCCCCACTTACATTTACTATTTTGGTCATATCATTAGTCAATGTAAGATCTCTAACAAAGATGATGAGTAAAACAGCATCATATTTTCTCCAATTTGGCTAATTCAGAAATGGCTGGAATTTTTTCCTTACATTACCCAAATGACACTTTGTTAGGAATAAGGATTTTGGTCTGTTACAGAACCCAAGGTGGGAGAGTTCTGAGCAACTTCTGATTAGCTTCAAAAAATAGTTTGCAGGAGTAATGAGGACAGTTTCATAACGGAGGATTATATCCATTTCTTTGCTAATGTATTATGGACACCGAGGAGATATATGTGTATCATAGTTGTCAATCCCGGATAGCAGGGTAGCACAGCTGATCCCAAAAATAAGATAGCGGGATGACTGCTATTCTAATATTTTTTATATATTTTAATAAATAATACTATATATGTAATGCTAAAAAGAAGAAAAATTAATCAAAATTCATGCACTGGTCATCAATTAATAATAAAAAGAAGAAAAAGAGTATAGGAAAGAATAAAAAAAACAAACAAAATACAAAGACAAAAAAGAGAGAAACAAGAAAATAAGAGTTTAGGGCAGAAAAAAGAACAAAACAGGGTATGTACAAAGAAAAAAAATGAGAAAAGGGTATAATATTAGAAATAAGAACAAGAAAAGAAAATATGAAAAACAGAAAAAAGAAAATAAGAAGCCGAAAGCAAAAAGAAAACAGGAAAAGAATGAACAAGAAATCTGCACAAGTAAAACAGTGTTGCCGTGAGTGGTCACATCGCCACAGAAGAGAGCTGATCATGTGCGGGAGGGAAGGTAGGTAGAGATGGTAGCGTGCAGGAGAGAAGATTAATCAAGAGTTTTAGAAGGTAAGCCTAAAAGTACGTTAAATCCTCAAAACTCACTAACAATCACAAAATAAGGGTATTTTGGAAGGTTTTCAAGTCATGTCCAGTGTCGCAAAAGTAAAACCTCTTCAGAGGTGGGATCACAGCTGCTCCGCCACTCTGGGATTGTGGCCGCTCTGATCGCTTTTGACTACTATGGTACTGATAGTGGCCATGATAGCGGAGGAGAGAAGTGGAGCAGCAGCATGCTGCTATGCAAATGCTGTTGCGTCTTGGTTTGATCTTGCGTCTGGAGCAGCTGCAATCACAGACTAGCAGAGCAGTTGCAATCACAATTCTGAAGCAGTTTTGCTTCTGCAACACTAAACATGACCTGAAAACCTCCCAAAATACTTTTATTTTGTGATTGAGAATATTTTGGAGATTTAACATAATTTTAGGCTTAGCTTCTAAAACTCTATTCTTCTCTCCGGTGTGCTACCATCTCTACCCTACCTTCTCTCCTGCACGTGACCATTCTGACGACCACTTCCAGCAACACTGTTTTTCTTGTGCAGATTTCTTTGTTCTTTCTTTTCCTGTTTATTTTTTTTTCTGTTCTCTTGTATTTTCTTTTCTCGTTCTTATTCTAATATTATACTTTTTCTTGTCTTATTTTTTGCCCTAATCTCTTATTTTCTTGTTTCTTTTGTTTTTTTTTTCTATATATTCTATTTCATTTTTTGATTGTACCCTATACTCTTCTACTTCTTTTTATTATTAATGGATGACTAGTGCGGAATTTTGAGTAATTTTTCTCTTTTTCAGCATTATATATATATGGTATTAGTTATTTAAAATATATAAAAAAAATATTAGAATAGTGATCATCTTGCTATTAGCACTAAGTGTGTGTCATTTTCATCAGATGTACAAATTTGATTAAGATAAATTATTGTAAATCCGAAGAGAATCTGTCATGGTTTATGTTGAACAAGAAATGCAAATTAAATTTGTAGAGGCTAATATAAGAATCTCCATAGAACAAGTGAACCTCTCAAGTAGTCAGCAAAAGAAACATTTAGTTGTTATTATAAATTATTAATAGCCCAGCACCCTTGGCTTTACAATATCTATTAACATTAACATTGATATGAAAATATCAAAGAGCACAACAGCGTTTTTTCTTTTTCTTTTCAAATAACATACCTCTGGTGCCATCCATCTATATGTTCCAGTTTCTGCTGTCATCACTCCCCCCTGATTTAGGAACCGAGCAACTCCAAAATCTGCAACTTTAACAACCTAATTGGAAAAGAAAAAACATTAAAAACTTAATGATATTGAATTTTATAAAAATACATATATGCAATTCCAAAACAAAATAAATATTATTTCCATTCACATTAACAAAATTTAAAAGATCTAGCAGCAGCAGTTCATCAAAATAACAAGCATATCATTATCCATAAAAATATTATGATATAAAATAGGGTGCACTATTTCTGAAAGTTTTAATATTTGCCACAAATTTCATATCGCATTTTCAAGAATGCTATTTGTCATGAGCATTAGATGAATTATAATGTCAACTAAACATTTGAACTATTATTATTATAAAAGTTTAATTATTTATAATACTTCAATAAATTATTGAGAAAACCTGTGGATAATTTGTCAGACAAATACAGAAAAAAATAAAATACTGAAATTAATGTATGCGGATAAAATACACACAAAGACAATAGCATAGATCTGGTTTATTAATGTTGCTTGCATACAGGGTAACACTCATTTTAGTAACGGTTATGTTGTATAGAGTAGAAAATTAGTAGTTTCAAACCTTCAATAAATTCTTACATTGTGTGTATCCATCAGCAAATTAGCCGTCTTCAGATCTCTATGAATTATGTTGTTTCCATGCAAATACTCCATGCCTTTGCAGACATCAATTGCAAATTTTAGTAATTGAGACAGCTCCAAGACATTATGATTTTTGTGCATGTAATCATACAGACTTCCTCCAGGCATATACTCTGCACAAAAGAACAGAAACTTTTTAAAATATATTATGATAGATTAAATTGAAAAGAAAAGACAAATTGAACAATAAACAGTAGAAGATACCAGTTTAAAAGTAATCAATTTAGGTATTCCTAAGCTTATTAATGAATTTAATTATTCAAAGCCAAATTTAGGATATGCCTTCAAATAATTTAAACTATAACATTCTTCCAAATACTTGAACACACAAAAGGCCCAGAAGAAGCATCACAGGTTGAAAAAATGAATAACTGACATATAACACCATCAGTATAATGGTGTATCATATGAGTAAATCCAGTTAGGCATTTTCTCAACAGGAGGGAAATAGAGAATGCTGTAGAAAACCCCAGTTATTTAACTAATTTTGTTTTGCAGACAACATCATTTGGAGAAATTGAAATCCCAAATCATTTAGTAGGTTAAGTTCACTAGAGTAGATGAACAACATCCATGAAGTGAACTATATCAGAATCAACAATGGATACTACACTTGCAGTGACACAGGTCCAGAGTGAAAATGGATATTTTTTTTTACTTGATTTTCAGACCATTTTTCTTGATATCATAAAACAGCTATACAGAGGAAGATTGCCTTAGACATGGGATCCACAATCCCATAATTACAACAATGGAGGATCAATTTGCATGACATTTAGAAACCTTCTAAGTCCCGTAACATTGATTTGCATCATGAACAAGTCACATTGAAAATGTTGCGATGACCAGTGTTTTGAGCTAATAAATTCCCTGAAAAGTACTAAATGATGAACATATTAGCACAAGGTCAAGTGATCAGAAGAAAAACCATACTAAGAACCAAAAGGCACTTGACATTTAAGACAGAAAACAGTTAAACTTGTAAAGATCCTAAACGTAAATCCTGCAAGATAGATTACTAACACACCAGAGTAGGACTAATCGTATATCATGATCAAACAATTCATTTGTTGAAGTGAAGGAAACAAGTCTAACATTGACAGTCTTGGGAATACAACTATATTTTACACTAAATAAGCCCTAGACCACAGGCTTTGGATGCACTGGCAAGTATATATAGGACATGAAAAGTTTAAAATTGCAATAACTTTTTGGAATATTTTAATTAGGCCCCTGAACTAAAAAAATTGTAATTGGGTCATTAATCTTCTACATTATTTGTAATTGAGTCCCTAGAGTTAGTTTATGGCAGTTTGAAACTGTCAGAAAAATAACAATTTGTGGCAGTTTTACTAATTCTAGGGACCCAAATACAAAAATTATAAAAGATCAAGGACTCAATTACAAATTTTATAGTTTAAAGACCTAATTAAAAATTCCCAAATAGTTCAGGGACCTATTAATGTATTAAACCTTTCTTTAATAAACAATGAATTGATAATATGACTACAATCTACAAAGTACAATTTATTTATTTAATAAGAGAAAATACTGTTTAAAACTAAGAATACCTTAGACTAAAATGTCTACTATCCAATATTAAAAACTCCACAAATATAGAAATGATTTGTAAATGAGAATTATAATAGAAAAAGTAATCTGAAAAAATAAGCACTTATAATTATTATAATGCTGAAAAATAAGCACTTAACAGTAATGCTGGAAAAAAAAAAAACATTAACTACATTTTGCTACACACGTCCTATAGTAAAAAAAGTGGGCACAGCATGGTACAAAACATGTCATGTATCTACAACTCTTGCACATTAATTTTTCAAAAAGCTTTATTTCCTCTTTGCATATTTAAAGATTTTAAATATTTAATTTATTTTAACAATTATTTTTTCAAAAAACTTAAAATACAAAATACTAATCTAAATATTATCATCAAGAAAATAAGAAAAAACGAAATGAATAATTTTCTTATTTCCTCTTTGCTTTATTTTTTGTCCAATACTGTGTAATAGCTCAACTGCAAAGATCCTTCCAATCAACTACAATGGACTTTACCAACTGATTAAACTAGTATCTTATGTTTTATTGTTAATTAGAATATACATACATATAAGAATTCAATAACAATTTTTGAAAAAACAAAAATCTTTAAAATAACTAAACAGAAACATTAAAAATTAAATTATCTAACTTCATTAGAAATTATTTAGATGTCAGTTTACCTATAAAACTTTATCTTATTAATTTCCAATTATAACCATATTTAGATTTTAGTTTATAGGTTATATTTAATATTTTACATGGTTAACCATACATTGAAAAACTAAATTTGGAAAAAATTCATATATAGTAGTGTTGATTGAAAGATTGGTAACAAAAATAAGAAAATTTTAAAAAATTGAATTTATATACTTCTTTCTTCTAGTTCAAGTTAAATTTTATTTTATAAAAGTGATTCACTTATAACAATTCAAGTGTCTATTATTTATGAAAAAACTCAGAATTACAATACATTTTTATTTAATAAATTAGAAATGAACAAAAAAATATCAAAGCAGAAATGAGAAGATAATTCATTACATTTTTTCTTGCTTACTTTGTGATAATATTTAAATTTAATTAATATTATTGATGATACAAATGTAATTTTAAAATAAATTAAGTATTTAAATTTTTATACTATTTAGTCATATTATACAAATATATTAACATCCTCCACATTTTGTATGTAGACTAAACCTCACCTTTTCTTTCTGGTACAAATGATATAGCAATTCGACAAAGGAGAGATGATACAAACGAAATAATAACTATCGGGAGAAAATAGGTGAAAGAAATTTAGTTGAGGTAACAAAAACTGCTAAATTACTAATTAAATTTTAAAAAATAAAATGGTATCATTCTTCACTGCTTAAAATTTGTTCAACAAAAGGAGAGTTTTTAGTCTAAAACAAAATATGGAGGATGCTAATCTACACATGAATGTGTGGAGGTTAGCAATTTTCATACGTGTTCAAATGTTTCATGGAACTTCACGCATGGTGATTTCTTGAATTTCTATACTTATAAATTTCTTCTTGTGTCAATTTACTGCCATCATATAACATTTTTTCTGATCTTTAACTATAGTATTATTATAAACATTATGGTGAATTGTGAGATTAACTCATAAATAAAAGCCCTCCCAATAGTTCTTCCTCAGTAATCATTGTTCTATTAGAAAGGGCCAAGGGGGACATGGATGTAAGTATCATTTTTTTTTCTAACCTCAAACCTTAGGGATGAGATTGTAATAGTGTTTAGTTACATAAAACATCAATCAATAAGGACGACTTATTGTTTCCACATTAAATAGGATAATATACAACAATATACCTGCAGAACCAAATGGATTGATCTATACCTGTTACTATGCACAAATGTGGACACTTTGCACATGCACCAATGAAACGAACAACATTTTTATGATGCACCTGCCTGCATTCAGAAATACAGAATTCAATTGTCAAAAGATTTCCAGGGAATAGAAAAGCATATGGACAGAACCTAAATGAGAAAGTGAGTGATGCATTTGATCTTTAAATTTATGTTCTAAAGATGTATAATTAAAAACTTTCAAGACTATAATTAATGTAAACAAAAGCAATGACAAGATAAAACTTGGTAGATGGAGGAATCCCAGCATACAAAACATCAATTGAGAAATAAGCAGTTGTAAGGATGCTACAACTGATATTAATTGTCAAAAGTTTCTAGTAGACAGACATCCAATCCTTGAAGGGTTAACCAAGTGAACAGTCGTAAGGATGCAGCCAACTAGGGAGTTTATTGAGATTGATAGTTTTGTAGCATGCTAAACCACTTGCTAAGACTTGACGTTGGTACTTGAGTTGATATTTCAATTTATCCTTTACCGATTAAATATGTAGTCCTCAAGAAAAAGAGAACATAATAATTGTTAGTTAAAATAAATTCTACTGTACAACACACAAGAAAAAATGTTTGATAATCTTTTAGAAAGAGAATTCATAAGAAAGATTAATTAGACAAACATATTAAGATATGCACTATGCAGTATGGCCTTCTTAAACTACGAGCAGCAAAATACTGACCTCAGAATTGCCACTTCTTGAGCAAACTCATCCTCTAAGGCATCGTTCAATTGCTCAGATTTCAGAACCTTAACAGCAACATTTTCACCAAGATAAACTCCACGATACCTGAACATGAATCATCAAGCAAATAGAAGCAATATAAATATCATGATAGAGAGAAGAGAAAGAAAAAGAATTTTAAAGCTACACAAATAATTAATGGTAAAAACACAACTCACAGATCTCCAGAGGATCCAGACGCTATTTTTTCTCCTAACTTTAGCAACCTTCTGTCTATTTCCCAATCACCTGATTTTCCTTCTGTTGCTAAGGCTTTCTCCACAGCTGAATGTGAATTTGAAGATCGATTCCATGACCCCTGGAGAAAGGAAGAATATTGATTACAATCTTATATGCCTTGATTGTATACTTACAAATACAGAGCTATAACTTTGATTATTACTGAATCCCAAAAATTTGGGATAAAATTCAAACTACCACCCTTAACTTTGGCTAATGTGTAATTTATAAGTTTTAAAGTGTAAAGAAAACCTCCTGGGCAAAAATGTTTATAAAACTCTGCTCAATCCATTAAACATACACTTTATCACTAAAAAATTCAAATGTACCTCACATGCTCACATGAAACCACCAAGAACTCTTAAGCAGCAGTAAAACCACTCACTTGTATAACCTCTACAGTGAAATTTTCATTATTTTGTTTAACCATTGATTAATTATGAATTATGATATGATTTGAACGAAATTTTACATCAGAATTTTAATTTTTTATAGCAGGTTTATTGATTTTTTTTTTTTTAGTCCTACATCATGGTTTCAAGGGACTGTATGAAATACACATTTTCCGTTAATGAAGTGGATCTGATGAACAGAACAGGTTTTCTGCACACTTACTACGTACAAGGAGGGGCTTGACATTTTAAACTTCGGGATAAATCACACATAAAAAAAGTTTATGGATAATGAATTTAATGTATAACACATGTTGGGACAGCACTTAATGAATTTCAAATCATGCTATTTTTGGACACTGGTACTATATAAAGAAATATTAATGATGTATTACAAATTCATAGGTGGCCTGATAAGGTTTGTTATTCCTATTGTTGAAGTATTTTTGGAGATTGGACAGACATCATTTTTTTCCGGAGACTGCTTGGAAGCTTTGGAACTGACATTTCAGCATTTTGTATGAGCAGAGTTTGTCCAGCTTTTGATAATTTTTTTAATTATCCACCATAGGGGCTTTGGTGGCAGGAAGGAGTGTAAGATCTTTTGGCAAAGGTGCTGTTTAGCAGGCTTATGTTGTATGTGGTGGAAGCAACAGACTATGGTTTTAATCAGATAGTTTTTCCTTCCTACACATTTTGGCAATAGAGTACTAATTTTTGGTGTCTCTGTGGTTATCAACTCTTGATATATTTTTTTTTCACGGAGGGGGGGGTCTCTAGTAGATGTGCAAATGGTCAGTCACTTGCTCTTGATCAATCTTTTTAATCTAAATAAAAAGGTTGCTGGCCAGGGAAAATGCAAAACTATAAGTGCTTTCCAGGATGTATGTTAAGCTTGTTATTTATCAGTAGTCTATTCCTCCATATCCAGTTTTCCTCCCCATATTCATTAGCCTTTTTCAAGGAAATTGGAGGGTAATTACATTTATTTATTACTACATTCCAGGAAATACATGCCAATGAACATCAAGGATGACCCGTTCATTCTTCAGAGATATAATTCCAACATCTCACACAAAACAAACATATGAATGTGTAGATACAAAGTCAAGGAGATACAATGCACCTCACTTCTTGCTACAGCTTTTTCCATAGCATCATACAAATCATCTGTTTCCTGAGCACAAGATTGCAAAGTCAGCGACATTTGGACTCAGCACACATCCCTGTCATAGGAGAAATATAATAACAGTGCCCCTTAATAACCTACAAGCTTGACTCCCAATATAGACCTTTTTTGTCTGAATTAAAAACTGTGATAAGAAAATATTTTTTAAAAAAATCATGATGCAGAATTTGTGGGTATAAAAAATTGTCATTTACCCAATCTGTCATCAAATCAAAGCTCGGATAATTATAGTAGAGTTCAACCACCAAGTACAAAATTGTATAATTAATTGTTATAAAATGTTTGCAACAACACAAATGCCATTGTAAAATTAACATCAATGAACAATGACAAGTTTCAAAGATACAACTTTGCAGGAGTCTTCAGGGGAAAGCAAATAGCATCACATTCATCATAAGCAGCAGTGTACCTCTACTGGCCATCCATCCACCACAAACACATCAAGGGAATAGCCATCAGTTGTGGAGAAAACATGTGCTTCCCGGATGTTAAGTCCAATATCAGACAGCAAAGCAGACAGCTAAAAGAAAATAATATCCGTCAAAAGCAATCATGTTATCCATCAATTATATTGTCAGGACAACAGGTGTTAACAAACTACAACCTCACACATGATTATGTCAACAGAATGAAGCTACATTTACACTTCATACAAGGGAAAGCCCTGATTTCCACTCTCAAGCTCTTACGTAAAATCCACTACAGATTTTCAGTTTACACCCTCAAACTCTTTTCTGCCCGACATTTTTGGATTGTGTAAGAATACAGGAATATACAATAATATAAATCACTTGTCAGTATCAAGAAAACAATGATACAGCAAAACTATGCATTAAAACATTGATATCTAATATTCCATATAAACTTTCATATAGCTTCTATTGGCTTCATTTTATCTATGCTTCATATGAAACATTGACAACATGCTCCAAAACTTCTTAATAAATCTCTAATTATCAACTACCTTCTAATTTTGAGGAAAGTTTTCGTTTCATTAAGTTGATAAAAGCTTGAAAAATAAACCAATATATTTTATGCTAAGTAGAGTGAAAAATTCAGCTCATTATCTTTTGGAGTTCAAACTTACAAATAATTTAGAAAATATAAAAATTTTAACAATAAACAACAGATAAGATAAACTCTTCAAACATACCTGGCTTAACAGCTTTGGCTTGTCAACAGTGGAAAATATTATTTCATGAACTGGGACACTTGAATGTTCGTGCCTGCATTTTAAATTGCAATGTTTAACTTATTTGCCACAAGCAAAGATATTCAGGTAACATTTGGCATGCAAGTGCTACTTCAATTTCAAATATGGTGAGATACACATATTGATAAAGACTCAAGATCGAAAGGTCCAGTTCCTCCAACATGGAAGGAAGTTAAACTCTATCAATCATAATGAGTATATCCCTGAAACATAAATAAATACATATAAATAATACAAACATAGATACACTTGTATATCCTCCAAAATGAAAAAAATTAAGAATATTTTTAAAATAATCAAGCTCAATAGAACAAAAATTTTTCAACATGAAGGGGTTACTCTGTAATGCACATGATGCTTCTGTTGGGGCCTCGTATCTACTTTACTTCATATGAATCTGTATATGGATGGATAGAAGAGAAAGAACAGCTTCCTTCTCTCATTTGCCCCCTCCTTCCCCCCAAAATAAAATTATTTTCTTCCTTTAAGAGTTATACATGCATTAAAATAAGGAGATATTCTAGCCGCATAATTTAGAAAAGGTTTAATTACTCATTTGGTCCCTATATTAGCACTATCTTTACATTTTGATCCCTCCCTATATCTAGAAACTAGACATTTTAGTCCTTACACATGCACTTTTAGTTCCATTATAGTTCCTATTGTTAAGTGTGTCATCAACTCTTTTAGATAAAACCGCTACAACTTGTCAACAGGCCTTTCTAGTTTCTACTTCAACTTGTAATTTTCAATTCCAATATATTCTATCTTGGTCAATAAACAGAAATGTTTGACAAATAAATTTTGGCAACAAAGAGAGATCTACTATCCTGCTTTCCAAAGAGGGAAGTTTGCAGCCATAGCTACCAATTTTACTGAAAGTTGTATATTGCTACTTCAAAAATTAAAAGAAAAAGAAACAGCATTATAACTTTATTCAGGTGGTACCTCTGGAAAAAACTGTCAGTGAGAAATTTTTCCTCCGTCTCCTTGGAGTTCTTTCTAACATCCAAATTTAGGTTCCCAAGCTTCGAGCAAGGCTCATCAAACTCATTTGCAATATCCCTCATCTTACTGATGGAAATTATATAAATCATAGATTATAAAGATACAGAATTGATATTTTGAGCAACAGTTATAGGAAGCATTCCTGTAAAATGCACGTGCAAATATATAGTATATTTCACAGTTCACAGGATAGCATACCTTTTACCAGATGATACAGCTCCCCCATTTGGTGCATGAGAAGTTGACCCTGGGCTATAATGAGTACTTAAAATTTGTTCATCTTCACCATCTGTTCTAGTTGAAATATTCTGCACAGCAAATTGAGCGAAGGAAGTAAATTTGAATATTTGATACAGACATGAAAAACTGAAAGAAATATGATAGACTCATAGCAGTGAATATTACATAGCTACCCAAAAGATAAACAATATTGGATTGCTTTAAGTGTCTTTGCTTCATTGTTACAAGAATTCTTGGAAAGAGTTTTACTTCCTGCTCTCTCCTAGCTTATACATCTTATATTTAGTTGAACACCAAGAGCTTATGTTGGTAAATGGTAGTTAGTTGTTAGTATGTTCCATCTGTTAAAATTTTCTTCCTTTTCTTGGTCTTCCTCTACACCTGTTTAGTAAGCTATACTCCATGTAACAATTTTTTCTTAATGGGACCTCCGTTGGTTTTCTCAGGTGCTACTCCTAATTTCTCTCTAAATCAACATCATACATGATGCTTCTTCAGTGCTACCATAAGCAACAAATGGTAACTGTGTAAGTATACACATAAATCACCCCAGAAGATTAAATTTATTGGCTGTATCTACAAATTAAGAAGTTGGCATAATAGCATCTTTACTTCCAGGGTTCATTGCAAAACTTAGGAGTTTGTTCTTAAGGTATTGATGTTGTTCTCCAATTTAGATTAGAGAAAAGCACCACAAGCACCTAAAGAAAAACATCTAAGTATTGTCGTCCCGGATTATGTTGGAGTTACATTCATCTGTACTATATACTAAGTTTAAGTTCTATACTTTATTGCTTCATGCCCAGGTCAAGGTGTACATATATCCAGAATATACATATGCTTCCTCGTTTGTTTGGGATTAATTTGTAATTATGTTTTCAGGTTACATATAATTACTGATACAGCCACCAAAAAGATGTTACGCTTTTACTGGTAAAAGCAATCCCTGCATGCACGTATCCAACGCATAGAATATACCCTAAACACTGTCATCCAATTGCATACAATAATTGCTTTATAGGTAGGTAGTACTGAAGATAATTTCTAATTGAATCTTTACATTTTCTGATTGATTGACCGTGCACATGACAGTTAAATTCCTATTTAAAGCCTAAATACATAAATATGAAATCATGGAAATTGGTTGAAGAAAGATCCAATTAAATCAACAAGGAGTAATGGAAAGGTAGTTGAAAACAGCAACATAACATAAATGGAGTTAGCCAGAAGAAGAAGCTAATGAAGCAGTACCTCCAAGAAGCGAATATGGTAGACGGGACGCTTGGCTGGGTCCTTAGCCAAAGCAAGAAGGGTTTGATGCAACAGAACATCTTCAGCTTTATCGATATTAACATCAAGTCCGTAACTGAAACAAGAGAAACAGATTATTCCACACTAACCACTTCATTTGCTCAGTCCTGGAAATAAACGGCAATCCAAAAATAATAAGAAGAAAGTAAAATTGACGAACCTCGGAGGAAGGCGATTGAAGTGAGCCTCCAACTGTTCGCGGAACTCGGGATTGGAAACAGCTTGGTCGTGGCCGGTTTCGACTAAGCGGTTGTACACGTCGTTCCTGACGTCGTAGTTGCCGTAACCGCTGAAGGCGCGCGGGGGCGAGGAACTCTCTCCCACGCCTTCGACCAAATCCATTAGTTGGTTCTTCAAGGGCGCATGGCGTGAAGAGAGAGAGAGAGAGAGGATCGTTGAGTTGACTGTGCTGAGAATCTGAGTCCAAAAGGAAGAGGAGGCTTTCGTGATTTCAAATGGAGATGGAGGGCAATTTCGTCCACCGTCAGGTTGCCGCTGAGCTCAGACACAGAAGCCAAAAAGGCGAAATTTTAGGAAAAGAAAGAGAAAAAGCATTCAATTAGAGATGTCCTTCCTCTCACGCTTCGTTTGGCTAATAGTCTGATTTGTCTACGAGTAGGACGAACAGAAAAGGAAACAACGAGAAAATTTTTAAGTTTCATTTTTTTTCTTTGGGGGCACATCACCTATATATTCTTTCCTGTAAATAATCCTAGCTGAGTCCACCATGTTTAAGATAGGCGATACACTTTTTTTTTTAATATTTCATAAAATTTGATATAAAATTATTAATTAAGTTAAAATAATATTATATTAATTGATTCAAGCATTCAATAATCTTTAAATTTAAATTAAATAAAATTAATATTATTTTTAACGTGGCTATGTGTTGAAGTCTAAAACTCGAAACAGATGATGTAGACGGTTGATGGTTTAAAAAAATACACAAAACATGCATAAAAAAGAAAATGAGAGAAACATAAAAGAAAAAAGAACATTTTACTAATAATAATACATAACAAAAGTGTTGAGATCGTAGGGCGCACAAAATAGTTGTGTTTGTAACATACAACTCTCTCGCTTTCTTTAGAACTATGGGATGCCAAATGTGAAAATTAAGTGTTATGGGTGTCTTGGTTATCGTCATATCAATAAAAGTTTATAGATTAACCAGGCTTTAAGTTAATTATGAATTTCTAATCAGGATTTTTATCTAAAATGTTTGTAATTAATTTTTATTTTTTACTATTTTTAATTGAGTTTCTAAAATTAGTAAAATTGTCGTACATAAATTTCTAGCTGTTTTAAGTTGTAATAAACTAACTCTATATATTTACTTATAAAAATTATAAAAAATTCTAAATTTAAGAATAAATTTTTTAATTTAAATACTTACTTAAAAAATTAATAGATTTAGAGTTACTAATATATTAAATCTTAAATAAAAGGAGTGAATGTTTGTTTAAAAATAAAAAGTGTAAGTTTAATTTCTCCAAATTTGTAAGCATTTTTTATTTTTAATTAAAACATTGTGTATTATTTTTTTTCATATTATCCAAATAAATCATATGTTGGGAAAAGATGAACCTTGTCGAAGGAAATAGATTATTTTATTTAATTTTTTTAGAGAATGAAAAGGAAGAAAAAAATATGAATAATATAATATTATATTTTTAGAAATAATAATGAAAGAAATAAGTACAAATAATATTAAGATAAGTTTGTTTATACAGTTTAGAAATCATAAATTACTTTTTTCTTATTTTTGTAATATTAGAGGAAAGACAAAAATAAAATAAGAAAAATTTGCTTCCTTTGTTTTTCTTTTTCTTTTTCTAAAATTCTGAAAAGAGGAGTTAATTATCAAATAATTTCATTTTTCTTTCGATTTTTTATAACCAAATACATTGTCATACTATTTTCTATATCTATGTATTTGGGGGAAAAATGTTCCTTTTATTTTTTTTATAAGGTCACTTATACGTGAATTTTGATTTAATGTGAATTATTTAAGTATCTAATATAATAATCAATCACCGATGATCTTAAACAATAATATTAAGAAAATAAACAATTTTAAGTTTCTTTTTAATACTATAAGAGATAAAAGTTGTAACATGATTTTTTATTATTTGTTGAAAGTTTATTATACTTTTCATATCCAGTAAATTAATATTAGAATATTCTAATTTATTATTTACGTAATAATATCATGATATACAAAATTGAAAAATATTTAATAATCCTTATATAAATACTGATAATTATATTATGTTGTTTTTGTTTTCTTACCATAATTTTATCATATTAATCAAATAGTAGAAGAATATAAATATAATAGTTTAAGATGTGTTTATTTATATATTAGTATAACATCTATTTTGTGAAAAGGATAACATTAATTTAAATATAATGACTCATTTAAAAAGGTTTCTATGCATGGTAAGGTGTTATCTCTTCTTTGTTCATGCAAGAGTGTAAAAAAAAATGAAAAAAAATGTCATAAAATTTATTTATTTTTTACTGTTGATCTGAGATGAAAATTATAAAGGAAATAAAATTAATTCTACGAGACTCATTGTTAACAAACAATTAAATTTAAAAAAAATCATTTTATTACCATAAAATAAAATAAAATATATATCAAGTATGGTTGGTAAGCCAGTTTAATAAATTATAAATTGTTTTTATTAATTTATAAGTTAATTTTATCAAAATAAGATTAAATATTTTTTTTAACTAATAAAAAAACCAAAAATTATATGAAATATAATCCTTGTGTACATTTTGAAAGTTTTGAAAGAGATGTGTTGGATAAGATGACTAGGATCTTGATTAGATTATTTTTTTATAAATATTTATAAAAAAATAAATAAAATAACAATTTGTCACCATTAGGGTCGCGAGATTAGCGAGTTTTAGAAAAGTGGAGTCTGATTCTCTTTTGGGGAAAGGAATTTGGGGATTTATCTCATTATCAGCATTTTCAAGGTAAATGTCAGGAAACCTATAGATAGATAAGGTTGGTCTGGGAATCATAGTGCGAGTCCGGAGTCGGTTACACGTACGGATTGTTAAGTATCCCACCACATCTATCCGAGGATAAATACCTTATTTAGATATATAAAATGAGATATGACTTTTACATTACAATTTATGTCTTTCTAAGAATGGAGGATATCTATAGGGAATATAAAGGATTTTGGGGTTTTTTGGATGAACTTGATAATAGTTGCCTCTTGTTACTACGTATCTCAAATACAATGGAAAAGTCAAAGTTTACATAGTTCTAACAGAGGCTTCAAAGGTGATTAGAAAAGGGTGGACTGTTCATTGATGTCTAAAGATGATTGGAGAAAAGCGGATTGTCCATTGACATCCAAAGAGTTGGATATGATGGACTATCTGTTGGTGTTCAAAGAGTTGGATGAGATGGACTATCCGTTGGCGTCCAAAGATTCTTAGAAAATAGATAAGTATTTTTTATTGTTGAACTTGATAGAAGTTGTCTTCTCCTCCTATGTATCTCCTTTTACAATGGAGAATTCAAAGTTTACGTAGTTCTGAGGCTTAATGGTTAGATGCTGGGACGAGCTAATACCGTCTCGGTTAAGTAAAGGTGTCGACTAGGTGTCGGCTGGGCTAGCATGCTGAATGGCACTTGGTGAGTGTGTGGTTCGAGTGTGAGATGTTAGAGTTAGATAGAAGAACATCGACTCTTGATTAGTCTCGGTTTCAGTTATATGAGTCGATTTAGAATTGGTCCACAAACTGTAATATGTTGCTGGGCTAAACAAAGAAAGTGTGTTGGCTTAGAACTTAAGGCCACTAAATGAATATGCACATTGGGTTTTTTGTTATCTTACCTTGTATCTAGGAGTTATATTGTGGTTGCTTATAAGTGTTTCCTTTCATAGTTTGGTATCCTTCCTTCGTTCATTATCTCTTTGTGTATTAGACCCTCAGTGCTCCCTATGATTCTTAAGGTTAAAAATTTCAACTATTCTTGAAGTAAGGTTTTTTTCCAGACTTCCCTCCTCTTTTATTTCATCCTATGACTTTTTATAGACCGGCCCCTTATTCCTAGGTCACCATCATCAGATCTTCAAGGATGTCCTCCATCATTAATGCGATGGCTCCTTCCCCAGGCTCATTAATGTTGTGGTACTCTTCAAGGGGTTTTCCTCCATCGATGTAGTAGTTTTTGTATTCAATGTAATGGTGATCGCTCATTCCTTGATTCAACGAAAAGTAACTTTTGCGTCCTTGTGTGTTTGCAAGATGGTAGTTCTGGGGTCGCTTTCCCCAAACACCTCCGCCTAACAGATGTCTCCTCCTTCATACGTGTCTACCTAAAGTGAGGTGAGACGCGTGGGTTCTATCAACCCACGCTTTCTCAATTTGTTTTTTGTCTTTTTTTCTTTTAAAAGAGAATAATTAACGTGTACTTTGTCCTTTTTTTTTTGTTTCTTTCCTCCTTTAAGTCTACCTCTGTTGCACTTTTCCTTTTTTGGTAATCAGACAAAAAAAGAGGTTCTACACAATTTCTCTCACAAATTAAAATTAATTTATATAATTTTTTATAAAAATTAAGTATATGAATTAGTTTTAATTTATAAACTTGTTTTAATTTATTTTACCTTATAAATTTATTTTTCTACCTGGTGTTATAAAGAATTTTCTCAAACAAGACTTAGTTGCTTTTATCTAGATCTCCAATAATGTTGTAATTGTAAGCAACTGTAAGAAACGTTGAATCTTTTGGCATGTTCCCAGCTATGCGCTTGTAATGACTTTTTCTCGATGATGAATGATGCTAGACTCCAATAAATTATAAATAGCTTATTAAGTGAGATAAATTTTTATAATGAAATTCATATATAAAATTTAAAATTTAAAATTATTTAATGTTTATGTAATCATCTAAAAATATTACATAATTTTTTATTTAATTCAAATATTTTATTTAATGTATAATTATATGGTTTGGGAGAGATCAATTAAGTGTATACTATATGGGTGAGAGAGATCAATTAACTGTAATTTAGTATTGGAAGACTAAAACATAATATTAATTATATAGTTACTGGTGTTTTCTCTTGGTTAGGTCTCTTTCAGGGTAGTTGAATAGTTTTTTTTTAATTAATACAATGCAATAAATTAACTAAGTAGCTAGTTATAAGCCTTACAATGAATTGTGTAAAAGAACATTTTTTTTCAAATAATATTAGTACTGTTGTTTAAGAAAAGATATATTGTTGCCAGACTACTTTCCATGTAAAATTTTAGACTGTTTTGAAGATTTTTTTTAAGAAGATGACTTAAATATATAGAGAGAGAACCAAAATATACAATAAGTGCATAATCTAAATAAACATTTGCTTTATTTTATTAAATAATATTATATTTTAATAGTTTTTAGTTTTACTTGAGCATATATATTAAAAAAAGAAATGAATGAACATTTATATTGTATATTCATATTTATTTCACGGATGTAATTATCTTTATTTTTTAAAGTTTTTTTTTTTTTTTCAATTAAATAAATAGAAAGGAATATTATTTTTCTTTTTATTCTCCTTTACTGTTTCTCTTGTAACAAATAACCTAAATATTTATTACTTTCATTTATTTTCACTTTTTTAATGAAAAATTCTACTCTTTATTTTTTTTTCTTTTTCATTTCTTTCTCAAACTAATGAAAGAGATCAATTGAGTCTAGAAAAAAATGAACTAATCTCTCGTGATGTGATAAATCAGTGGATTTAAATTTTCGTTGAGGAAAATATTGACATTTAATGTTGGACAATATTTTGAATAAGATTATTCTAAAAAACATTTGTGAAAAAAGGTGATAAAGTATATATAAAAAGTAGAAACCACAGAAGACCACCAGTAAGAAGTTCCAGTGCTTCAAGATGTTATCTTTTCCATCATCTACGCAGTTTGGTGCATGTCCCTTTGTCTTTCTTTTGCAACTTAGACAAGAATTCCATTCGTGACAAATCCAACCCACACAAATCTTTGTGCATTTCGCTCAATAACACTAATTTCGCTTTTGATCTTGGATGTAATTAAGATAAAAGAAAATTTTCTTAATCCCTCTTGTCCCTAATTTCCACCATTATCTCTACTACCACTTTGTTTTATAGATCAGAATCATTACAAAACCACCAGCAATTGTCATTACAGGGATAAAAATCAACATACTACATCAACATATGCACTTTAATGGAGTTAAAAAATTGGCAACAAATGAATTGAAATTCTTTGGAAATATTATTTTTGAATATCAAATACTAATTTAATGCTATCACGAACATAAAAAAATGCTTATGCGATGGCTAGAAATTAGTAGGGAGATCCATTTACCATTGCCCCAGCACCATACATGTGCAAAAAGGTCTAAGCCCAAAAAAAACTTAAAATAAGAATCACATCATTGTAAGTTTATGATTCATAGATTAACCCTGCATTCTTAAATTCACGAACTTCGTCTTTAACCATCAACTCATAATTTAGAAATATACTCGGGAATTTATCTTCAAGTTGACTGATTGATAACTAATATCTTCTTGCTTGTAAAAATATGCTTGAAATTTAACTCATCGGATGCTATTAACACATTACAGGAGAAGGAAAAAACAAATATTTTCGTATTAATGTTTTTAATTAGAGAGAAAAGAAATAAGAAGAATAAAATAAAAGAGAAATATAGCAAAAAAAAAAAGTATTATTTAAGTAAATAAGAATAAAAAAGAAGTGGAGAAATTATTTTCCACATATTTAGATGAGCAAAAGAAAAAGAAAATGAAATAAATAAATTATATAAAAAAAATCTTATACTAGTGGAAATTTTAAATTTAAATAAAAATTTAACTTTTTTTTTATTTTTTAACATAGAATTATTTATTATTTTAATTTTTATGTTAAGAAAGTTTTAAGAGTTTAAAACAAATAAAAGGAAAAGAGAAATCTTCTTCTCTATTGCATGCGAATCTGAGAGAATTATTTTCTTATGAATCCGAAAATAAATTATTTTTATATTATGAATCTTTCTTTTTCATTTATTTCCCCCTTATTTAAGTTGAAAACAACCGTGCCTAAATAATAGCGTAACGACGAAAAAGATGGGTCATGCCGAAAATAAAAAAATAAAATGGTTGGCCGGTTGAGTTTTAGCACGCGCCAAATTTTTATGAGTACGTGGCGGCTGATGATTAGCTCGAGGCATGCACCTGAATTGACGTGTCACTATGTGAACGTGTCACTATGTGAACGTGCTTACGACCGTGTTACTCAATTTCTTGTTATAAAAAAATTGACTTTATTTTACTTTAGGTCTTTTATTATCTTAATTTCACAAATTTAGTCATTATTTTTTCTGTTACTTTGATTCTCTCACCAACTTAATTTATGGGCTGGGAATAGTTATATTTTTATCAAGAGATAATAAAAAAAACTGCTAAATAAGTCCCACTTTTCAGTATTAATATAAATTATTATCATTTGTTTCAATTCTTACTACCTTTGCAATTACTCTTAATTAGCTAGTGATACACATAAAATTTTGGTTTGTTTTCTTTCTCGGATTAGGACTGTATATGTGCATCACGTCTCCAAATTCTCTTGGCTAATTAACGTATTCTCTGTTTAATCAATAATGGATACCACTTTTTGGGTTGGGTCATAGTTACTGTTTTGGATGAGTTGGAAGGGTCATACACTCCTCCCCCAATACGGCCCAAACTGAAACCCATTAACACAAACACACAACTCTTTTGAGAATCATGTTCTCGATGTGTATCATAGCTCTCTAAATAAAACTATGTTTCACCCCACTGAAGTTTACATTATTTTTGGATCAACAATTCACCTCTCTAGCAGCCAAACCATGTTTAAGCTAAATTCCAGTTTTTTTTTTTTTTATTGGGTGAAAAGTTTTGTTTTACCTTATTACTAATATTTGGTAAATATTTTTTTAAAAGAATTTGTAGCATTTTTAAAGCAATGTCTTCTAAATTCTAGTTTTTTTTATATTTATTTCTCTTTTATTTTAAAATATTTATTAAATTTATTTTTTAATCTTTTCCTACCTAAGGCAAGATTTCATTATAATTTTTTTTCTTTTACTAATAAGTAGAGTTGATAAAATAAGTAGTTTGTATGGACCGGCTAAGAAGAAAAATGAACTAATTTTAACCTTGTGTGGTTTTTATTGTGCCAGGAATTTTCTGGCTTTGGGTTCAGTTTTTATTTTGTTTAAAAACAATTAAATATTTAAAAAAAAATTAGAAAACAATAACAGATCAAATGACCCAGTTCATTTTTGTCCAATTTTTTTGAAGTCAAATCTGACCTGATTTTATCTAGATCAAATCTTTTAGTCCAACTTAAGTTGTCTAATGGGACAGGCCAATTTATCACCTCTACTTACATGGTATGATTTTATTTTATTTTATTTTTTTTAACTTTTTTTACATAAGAAATAATTTTATTATCTTAGATATTTATTACATATTATATATATATATATATAATATGATATGATAGGATAGATAATAGGTTTATTTTATTTTATTTTATTACTATGTTTTGGATTTTCTTATATTACATTATTTATTTTTACCATTATACTGTGTATAATATTTTTTATTATTTCTAGATATTGATATTGAAATATTATATTTTTATTTTATTTTTATGTTATTTTAAAATATTTTCATATTACATACTTCATTTTAATCATGATATAATTTACATTATTTATTCTATTGTTTTTAACATTATACCTCAAAATATTTTAACTACTATACTAATAAATATAAAATAAAATTAAAATTTATATAAAATATTATATAAATAAATTTTTTTATTATTTTATATTAACTATTTAAACATATAATTTTATCAAATACTTGTAATTCATTAAACTATTTTAATAATTTTGAACTACTAATTAGTTTTGATCTTTCAGTTAAATGTGAACTTTTCAACTAAAATTATCATAACAATAATTAAAAGTACTAAAGTTATAACATAGCACAATTTCTTTTAAGTAATTCTAATGTTAACGTAATTTAAGGGAAATTGATTATCCAGCGAGTGGAGTATAAATTTCTCTTCTCTCTTTCATGAAAAATTGTTCATCTGTTTATTATATTTTATTTATACTTCATATGTTAGATAAAATAAAACATTCAATAAATGAATTAAGTTATAGGAGAGAAATTAAACAAGAATAAAATATATTTATATTAAAATAATTATAATAATAAATTAAGTATAATTTCACCTAATGTTATTTAAGATAAATTGTAAATATTTGCATCCATAAAAGATATTTATCCCATGTGTTATAATATATATATATATTAAAATTATGATATAAGTTTAAAAAATTCATCATTCACGTCTATAAATAATATAAGTATATAAAAATAATTAATCATTATAAAAATTCTACTATTACATATTGCCTAGTAACATATAAAAGGAATTACTAGCAAAATATAAAAAGTTATTAATTATAATTTGTTTTGTGTAAAAAAGAAAAAAATATATAATTTTTTTATTAACAATGAATAATTATAATTTGTTTTGTATAAAAGTTAATAATTATATTAATTTAGTAGAAGAAATAAAAAATGAAATATTTAATTTAGAGAAAACAAAACAAAAACAAAAAATCTAACTCCATATATTCGACCTTGATAGAATTTGAAGATGAATATTTTATATAAATTCCACTTAAATTATTCTTATAGACTATTTTAGAGAATTTATGTAAATAAGATAAAAACATATAATGAAGCAAATATTTCCATAAATTCTTCAAATACTATCATAAGTACTTATAACATAAATTAAGTTTAAATAAGTTATTTATAATTAAGCCCTTCAAATGGGACCTTTCTTTTTTATCTTTCATCTAATTTTCATATAATTTTTTTTCTATCTTTTTCTTCTTTTTATATCATATTACTTATCACATTTACTATTTTAGCTTGAAAGAAATTAAACATCCACTTCATCTTTATTTTTTTTAAACAAATGTTTAAGTGATGAGTTTAGAAAATTCACAAGACATGATATGCTTTGAAGTCCAAAAAAAAAAAATATCAACATAAATGTTTACAATTCTTACATTGATAATAAAATTCAAAATTTCAAACTTTATGATATATGAATCTAATTTTTTTAACTAGTTAAATTGAGCTAAATTGACCAACATTTGTTGACAATGTCCATCCTAATCTTGAGTGAGACAAGAGAAAGACAAGAAAAAAGAAAATTGGTTGTATATAAAACTGATACATATCCTTTTATTGATCAAAGTTGTACATATTTTGTTCTAGTTTGCCTGATAACGCATTCCATTCCCAACTAAAAAAGGAAAGCAATACTATATTATATGTGCAGGGGACAATGCATACCTCAATCATTGAATATGAAATGTGGATGTAATTGAATATTCTACCACTATAAAATATTTTAAGTTTAGCGACTAACTAAATTGGTTGTTAAACTTAATATATCAGTTGCTAATGTCGTTTTGGTCATTAAATGACTTAGCGACAGAATTAGCGACCGATTTTACTCCGTCGCAAAAACCTAATCATTAAGCAACTTAACGACCGAATTCTTTTCTGTGTCTAATTGGAAATTGGAGATCGAAATTGGCTAAATCGGTCGTTATTTTATATTTTTAATCTTGTTATTATTTTTTATTTTTATTTATTTATATATTAAAAAATTGGTCGCTAATTCGGTTACTATTTTGAATTTTTATTGTAAACAACTCAATCGCTATTTCGGTGTTTAATATTTGAATTTTATTTTTACAAATTAGTCACTAAATCGGTCTCTAATTTTATTTTTTTAAAATTATATGGGTGGCGATCGGTTTGTGGTCGGGGGAGGGAGTGAAGGAGAAGAAAAAAGAGAGGGAGGGAGGAAAAGGAATGAAAGGAGGAGAGGGAGGGAAGGAAGGAAAGAAAGGAGTGGAAGGAGGTATGGGATGGAGAAAAGGTAGTGGTGGTGGTGGTGGAAGAGAGAAAGGAGGAGAGGAGGGTAGAGAATAGAGAGGAGAAGAGGGAGGAAGGGAGGGGAGGCGACAAAGGTAACAATGGTGGCAGTGGCGGTGACGGTGGAGGGAAGAGGGGAGGAGAGGAGGGAGTGAGTGAAAGGTAGAAGAGGGAGGGAGGGGAAGAGTGTTTAAATAAAATGGAGTGGAAAAAAAAAGAGAGGAAATATTTTTTCAATTTTTAAAAATTGGTCGCTAAATCAGTCGCTAATATATACTTTTTTATTTTTGACGGTTTTATTGTCGATCACAAAATCGGTTGCTAAATTGTTTTTATTTTTTTTTTAATTTTGGTCGCTAATTCGACCGCAAAATGCAAACCTTATTGTCCTTTTTGTTCCGTTGCTAAATCGGTCGGTAATATATATTTTTTTAATTCTTGACATTTTTATTTTTGGTCGCTAAATCGATCACTAATTTTTTTTTTATTTTTTTTTTTCTGAATTTCGATTGCTAATTCGATTGTAAAATGTAATCTTTTTGTCCTTTTCTATTTCATCGCTAAATCAGTTGCTAATATATATATATTGCTTTTTGACATTTTTGTTTTCGGTTGTTAAATTATTTTTTTATTTTTTTAATTTCGATTGCTAATTCGGTCACAAAATATAAATATTTTTGTCCTTTTCTGTTCTGTCTCTATTTCGGTCACTAATACATATATGTTTTTATTTTATTAGTCATGTTAATATAAACTAATTAGAGTTAATAATAAATATTAAAAAATACTAAGAAAGATGTATTAGATTGAGATTTTAAAATATCTTAAAAGACATTTTCAAGACAATTCCTTAATATTCAATCAAGATTTTAAAATAATATATATAAGTCTTGTGATATTCAATTAGGATTATTAGGATTTTTTAAAGAGGACAACGAAATTCAATAATATTCAATTAAGACTATTAATATTTTTTTAAGAGGATAACGAAATTCAATGATATTCAATTGAGATTTTTTTACTACTTATAAAAGATATTATAATATTAAAAAATATACAGATTTAGATGAATTATTTTGTAAGATAAATTTCATGTGAGTTTTTAGTATGATGTATAAATATCACACAAATTCAACAATTTCACCCAAAAATTGGGATTTTTTCACTGATGCCAAACTTTTTTTTTCTCTTCTTACACATAATTTCTTTTATCTTTATCATCTTTTTCTTTTCAATCCTATACGTCTTTTTTCCAATTGTTTTTTTTTTGCCTTTATCAGATCGAACTTACTTTGTAAATCAAGTCTTGTGTAATGTTTTTTTACACCTCTTGTGCTTATCCAATTACGCAATACCTAGGATAATAATTATTGTTATTATATATAATTGTTCAATTGTTGAATTGATGATCCTAACAATCATGCTTTAATAACACCAAATTAATATGAACTATCCTACCAACCTCCATCATCTGGCTAATGTAGTCCACCATCTCATTTCTCTTTTAGGTTTGAAGACCTTAATGAAAAAATCAAGTTATCAAACGAGAAGTAGATATGAGAATGGAGGGAGTTTTAACTCTGTTAGTAGATATTTGAGATGCTATAAAAAGAAATTCCAAATTTAAATGACAAACTTGTTATATATTCGTTGATTTGCTTAATATGAAAGAAAGAAATGCTTTTTTAAGATGTCGTCGAAGAAACGCTAATCTTGAATAAACTTCAACTTAGGATGATTGATTTTATAAATATATAAAGCCTTTTAAAATATAATAAATATATGAAATCTTTTAAAATATTTTAAATTTTCATAATATAAATCAATTAAAATCCAAACTATAAATATTATAAATCTAAAAGGTTCTTTAAAATCCTAAAAAAGTCTTATAAGTCATGATGATGATGATGATGACAATGAGGATGATGAAGAAGATGATGATGATGACGACGACGATGATGATGATGATGATGACGATGACGACGAAGATGAGGATGATGATGATGATGATGATGGTGGTGGTGGTGGTGGTGATGATGATGATGACGACGACGACGACAATGATGATGATGATGATGATGATGATGATGATGATGACAACGACGACGATGACAACTGTTGCACCCCAAAATTGTCCGGGCCGGAACGTCGTTTCAGCCCTCCCTAAGACCATCTTGATCCGCCTTCCTCTTGGCCCAATTCCAGGCTCTTGGGCCACTTCCGCATGACTCCAAGCTGGGACGGGCTTAGACCACTGAGTCCACACTTGACTCAGTCTACGCTTGACTGAGTCTCCCCACATCCCAGTGGACCCCAGGCGAAGTGGGAGAAACATAAAGGAGAGGATAATATCTGAGAAAATCTTAGGATCCGGTTGTTATGCAGCCACCCCAAGCTCTATATAAAGCCCCAGGACGAAAAGAGAGGGGACGGATAGACAGAGGCGAGGAGAGAGAGAAAAGAAAGCTAGAAAGAGAGCAGGGACAGAAGAAAGAGAACAACCAGAGATGGGCCAGGAAAAGCTGACGACGACGCGCAAGAGGTGAAAGGAGAATCCCAGGGGCTGGCAGAAAGAGAGGATCAGACGCTGGACAAAGGCAGAGAAGACACATTCGCCATCTCCGAATACCAGGTTAGTACTCCCGTTCAACCCTCGCATCATCCCAGGTTAGGTGTCCCATTGCCCACCTTCGGCCTAGATCCCCCACCATGCTCGTGGCCTTGGGCCGAGTCCATCTCGGCCTGGGGCTGCCAGCTGATGTGACCTGAACCCTCTTTATATCCCACCTTCCCTAAGGCCGACTTGGTCTCGGCCTGACATGATGGCCAACGCCGACTCGGCCCCTTCCATGACCGAAGCCGACCGGCATGAGTCGGCTTGGTCCCCAACCTCAACACCCATTCTCGAACCGAATCAGACCCGGCAGGGCCGAGACGGGACATACCTCCCTGGCCTCCTTCCCAACCTGACCTTCCTTTAAAACCAAACTCCCCCAGCCAGAACTACGTCGACTTTGACTCCTCTAAAGCCGAGGTACGTAGGCACAGGAGGCATACTCCTATCAAGTCAAATCCTAAATCCCAGAATACCTCACCTAAACCTCTTCCATCCCTAGACAAAACTAAGTCTGAGTGTCATCCATCTCCCCATATAGCTAGCTAAGGGTAACTATCAAGTGATAGGCATGCTGGGGTACTCCCCCCTGCTCCCTGGTATGTAACCAACTCCCGAACCCACCTCTCTGATCCAAGACCAGCCTTCCCACTAGGTTTCCTGGCGTTCCTTAAACCAAAACGCCGGTGGCGACTCCTACGTGGCTGACTCGGTTTCGGCCCACTCCGTTTGGCGTCACAATCTAGGTTGTGACAACAACGATGATGACGATGACGATGACGACGATGATGACAACGATGATGACGATGATGACAACGATGATGACGATGATGATGATGACGATGACGATGATGATGATGACGACGATGACGACGATGACGATGACGAAGACAATGACGATGACGATGACGACGACAATGACGATGATGACAATTATTATTATTATTATTATTGTTGTTGTTATTATTGTTATTATTATTATTATTGTTATTATTGTTATTGTTATTGTTATTGTTATTGTTATTATTGTTATTATTGTTATTGTTATTGTTGTTGTTGTTGTTATTATTGTGATTGTTATTGTTATTGTGATTGTAATTGTGATTGTGATTGTAATTGTGATTGTTATTGTTATTGTTGTTGTTGTTACTTTTATTGTTATTGTTATTGTTATTATTATTATTATTATTATTATTATTATTATTATTATTATTATTATTATTATTATTATTATTATTATTATTATTATTATTATTATTATTATTATTATTATTATTATTATTATTATTATTATTATTATTATTATTATTATTATTATTATTATTATTATTATTATGATGATGATGATGGTTGTTGTTAATGATAAATTGTTGTGGAGGTTGTTGTTGATGAATTATTGTTGTGGTTGATGATGAATTGTTGTTGTTATTAAGAAGTTAATATGATACATATGTTATTAAAACTTAGTTTAACAAAACTTTAAAAATTAACTGTATTAATTTCCTCCATTTCTCTTGTTCCGACGTTATTCTTGATCTTCTTACTATCAATTTTCTCATAAATCTTTATATCCATCGATTAGTAATTTATCAGTTTTTTAACTGTTTAATTCTCATTAACTCTCTTAAATTTATTTATTTCTCTCCGGTAAATATTAGTTTGGGATTTATTTATAGGCTGGAAATAGTTATATTTTTTATTAGAGATAATAATAATAATAAAAAACTGCTAAGATCCACTTTTCATTATTAATATAAATTATTTTATATGTATTATTATTATTATTTCTATTATTATAATTATTGCGATAATTAGTATTGTTATTGGAGAACATGATGTTTGTTCCCGTCAAATGACAAATACAAAGATCAAAGATAATTATATTAAAATTTGCCTCGAGCGAGTTTAAAAAGTGTTTCGTTTTATAATTAGTAAATTTATACTGTTTTTTTTTTTTTGTGAAGAATAACTGAACACAGTATGTTGGAGAATAATATCCATTTGTGTATATATATTTGGTTTCATTCTTTTGGTATGTGTGTTAATCATTAACGTTAACGTACTTCTGGCTCCGCCGTGTTTCGTCGGATTTTTGTTTTTCAATGTTTTATGCAGACATCTTTTCATTCAGCACCCCTCACCAACCCAACTGAAAATGAAAGAAATACTACGTACAACCACTATTTTTATGTTTATTAATTAAGTGGGAAAATACACACACATCGCTATTATCAATTTTAATACGTGTATATTTTCAATGTTTAATGCAGACTGCAGACATCTTTATATGACTATTTTTTTTTAAGATCACAAATAAAAAATAATTTTAATAAAATAATATTTTATTTTATCTCTTTTATCTGCCTCTTAACTTGAGAGATAGATAACATTATCTTCCCATATTATCATTAATGTCAATTTTTTTAATGTGAATAACAAGTTTCTTGCACATGAGTCACTCATTTTAACTAAATATATTTATGACTTATATTATGTAATGCTAAAATTTTTTATATAATCACACATTTCAACTAAATACATTCATGAATTGTATTATTTAATGTTAAAATTTCTACATAATAAGATAACGTGGCTATTATGATTTGTTTATAGAAGGTCGCTTTGAAATGATAGTACCACTACATGTAAACAAATATTTTGTGTATAATCTTTTGTTATGAAGATCTTATAAATAATTTACATCTCTATAACCAGTTAGATCTAACTTGAAAATATATATGAGGTGTATTTTATTGAAAATTTAAAATATTATTTTGATGTAAAAAAATATTGTAGATTTTAAAAGATTAGGTTAGAATATAATAATTTATAATATTTTTTTTTCAAAAGACTTTATTGCAACTAGAGTCGTGAAGGGGTAGCGAAAAACTTGAAAAAAAATGAAAATTGAGATGAATGGAATGTAATAGAGATAGATAGATGAAATAGAGATGAAATCACTATTAATATTTATTAAGAAAAATACCAAAAAAACACTGGAAGGAAAAAGATGTTCTACGGAATCAGATTTTGGGTTCAAGAGTCCATTACGTGCAGGAAAGGTATTATCACTTGACAATGTGCGTTACAAACAGTTGCCTTTAATTAATTAAGCAAATTATTTAGGATTTTTAAAGTATTTATCTCACCATAAAACACAGAAACTATTACAAAAGATTAGTTTTTATAATTACAAAATGAGTGTTTATTATTTTTAGTATTTTAGGCTCGATAGAAGTAGTTTCCTGCTCCTACGTATCCCCAGGTGCAATGAAAAAATTTAAAGTCACGTAGTTCTTCGGGATAGAAAATATTTGTGTGTTGATTTTGATTTTGATTAGACCTTCGGATTTTTGAATTGTCATAGTTCATGCATCCGTAGATTGACATGGGTGTACACCCAAGCCAACCCATTTAAGTTATTTAGTTTTGATTTCTTATGCTAGAGGAGATTTAGAGACATAAAATTGTTGCTACTTGTGCCTCGAAACTTCAGGATTAATAAGATGTCATATCTAATTCATCACTTCCTCATTAGAAAAAGTTGTAATCATCATTATTTTTTTTAAAAAGAATAATTTTAATGCTAATAACTATAAAGAATTTTTAGGAAGATGTTGCATCTAGTCAATCTTTTTTGAAAAAAACGCCTTGAGTCTTGGAGCAAACACAATCCCTAAAAGAAGGTTTGACTACAATGAGTTGGAATGTATCCAAAGGACCCAAGAGTTGTCCAAAGACTTTATCATCCAAAGGGAGCGTCCAAAGGCTATGGACACGTCCAAAGATGTGTTGCATCCAAAGGACTTGAGAGCCATCGAAAGGCTCTAGCGTCTAAAAGGGACGTCCAAAGACACTTCAACATCCAAAAAAGGTTGGAACAACAAGTGGATATGTGAGGATGGAAGGGACTACTGCTCAAATGGGCATCCAAAGATATTCTATGCCCAAAGCAAGGTTGGAACACCATGTAAATATGTGAGCATGAAAATGACTGCCTAGATAAGCATCCAAAGAGCCTCTACATCCAAAGTAAGGTTGAGACAATAGATAAATACATGAAAGGGGAAGGGACTACTCAGATGGACATCCAAAGAGTATGTGCATCCAAAGTAAGGTTGTAATAGTAGATATATACGTAAAAGTGAAACAAACTAGCTAGATGGGTGTCCAAAGAGCTCGTGCGTCCAAAGAGCTCATGCATCTAAAGCAAGGCTGCAACACTAAGTAAATAGATGAAAATAGAGGGAATTGCCTAAATGGATGTCTAAAAGCCTGTGCATCCAAGTAAGGCTACAATAGTATGTAAATATATGAAAATGGAAGGATTGTTCACATGGGCATCCAAAGAACCTCTGGGTCCAAAGTAAGGCTTTGCATCCAAAGGGACTTTTTCGCTCCCAAAGACGCCTCGCATCCAAAAGGGCTATCCGTTCAAAGAGCTAGACGCTTTAGAGACATCCAAAGAACTCATGCATAATATATGTAAGACGAGGCAAATACTATAACGAGTTTACATGCATAAACATTTAAATCTAAAGAACTAATCGTACTAGTTCATCTTCATGTTGCTACTTCATTGTATCCCTATTTCTCTGTGAGTTTCGTAGTCACCTTTGCCCTCAAAAGTCCTATGAGATGTTGTGCTTTTCGTATCCTCCTTCCACGGTTCCTTCTCCTCCTATCTCAAACACTCTCGGGTCTCCTTCTCTTTCTCTCTCAAGGTTCTTACTCATGCTCTATTTTTCTTTATTTTCTCTCTTAATTTCCCTTCTCTTTTTTTTCTCAACCTCTCTCATGAACCTAGTTCATGTCTTGTATTTATAGGAATTTATAAATTGATTGTTTAACTCCAACAAGATACTTTTCCTTGCAAATTGGCCATTTGCAGTAAGCATTCTAGAAACCCCAGAGAATAAAGTAAGGTGGTGTGGAGCAAAGTAGCATAGAGAAGGAGGAAAGGGGAAATGCATCCCCTTTGGATGCACTGCTACATCTTAGAGCAGCACTGATATTCTATTCATGCATCTATCACGTTGTAGAGTTGCGCGGGTGTAGTAGAGTTGGAATCTTTGGATGCACGTCGTCCACTTGCTCGTTTTTCCTTTTGTAATTGGCTAGCTTTGTCGGTAATGAGCAAGTGCAAAGCAGAGTGAGGCATCTTTTCTATCTCAAGATTTTTGGATGGTCATGTAGAATGGACTTCTTTGGATGCTCGTCCAAAGGGCTCAGTGGAAGTAGCAGAATGGGCTTGGTTGTCCAATGGGTTGGGCTTCTCCTTTCCAAATTTGCTATTTCTGGTTTTTGTATTGGACTGTGCCATTGGGTAGGACAAAATTAGGTGTTTACAGACTTTTATAATTAAGATTTTATAATTTGGTTTGTAATAGATTTATATCATAAGAATTTATAAGATTTGAAAAGACTTTATGGATCTACAGGATTTGAAAGGACCTTATGAATTTCTAGAAAACTTTTTAAGTTACAAGAGTTGATGCATCTCTTTGTCTTTTGTTATTTTCTTAGTATGAATTTGTCCTTTGAATTACTAATACAACATATGTAAAAATAATTATCACCAATTAAGAAAATCAATTCACAATAGTACATATCATGCTAATTAATTAATATGTTTGTAAACAACATCATTTTTAAATAATTTTTTTGTATTTATTTTTTCATTTTTTATATTAAAAGATAAGCAAAAGATAAAGAAAAAAGCAAGAGAAAAGTGTTGACACTCATTTTTGCCCTCCTTTTTTGATAATAATAAAAAATAGTAAAAAGAAAGAAAAGAAAAGGAAGGTGCGCTAAGGAAGCTGCACTCCCTTCCAGGTGCAGCCTCGAGCAGGCGATAGCGACTGACAGTTGTTGGCGCCTCGACTTTTCAGAAAAAGGCACCTTACGTTGGCACTCCATGTGGGGACAAAGGTTGCAAGAACGTTTTGTAACTACGATGGCCAAGGAAAGAAGCTCTGAGAAGCACCACCGCATTTATTGAAAGGAGCTTTGGGGAGCATCATCGCATTTATTGTAAGTGAGCACCATCGCGTTAATGGAGCTCTAAGGAAGAGACTCCATATTAATGAGGAAAGATCTCCTTGAAGGATTTGAGGAGAGCAGAGGTAGCCTATAAAAGGGTGAGATAGCAAAGAAGGAAGGAGATTTTTTGGGGAGAGGCGAGAGGACTTTTGAAAGGGGAACATGACACGATCTTAAAATGAACCGTCTTGAAAGCAGGCAAAAGGAGGAACTTGACCTTGATCACGACCTGTCGGTAGAACCAAAGTTATCAAAGCGTGACCCTAACCGCGACCTACTGGTAGAACCAACACTATAAAAGTTCTTTAACTTAAGAACAAAGGAAAAATGCTCACAAAGAAATACAAATTTTATTCCAATTATAAATTTTGTCTTGCTGGTTGGTTACAAAAGTTTATTTATAGGCTTAGCTAGGCAGCTTTGAAATTAATGCCCATTAATATTTTAATTGACATAAAATCCAATATGCTATAATTCCCCACTAATCTTTTATTTCCACTATAAATGACATTCCTATTTTTCCACCAGCTATCAAACTTTCCATTTTTCTACCAACTATTAAAAAAATGATTTATGCAAAATTACATGTAAATAGATTCTAATTAACTACTTAATCCAAATTACACAACAATAACTTTGGACTTTATATGTATTCTTCAAGATGAGTTCCAATCATCATCAACTTGTAATAAAGTGACCAATTTTGGTGCAGCCTCCAATTCAGTTTGCTCTAAACTTTCCATAAATCCCAAACTCAGGTCTGGCAAAGATTGCTTCATTATTTTGGTTTTGCGCCTGGTCATGGGACCTCCAGCGTCACGCAAATTTTCTTTGACTTTGTTGGTTGAGTCTTTATCAGAACGTTAGAAAAAAGATAGCAGAGAATACAAGAGAGAAAGAAGTGGAGAAGTTGACCTTACCCAAAACGATGACGTGCTCAGAAACTAGGTAACATTTGAAACTCTCTTGAGTGAATCATACTACCATTCATCAGTCCGCCTAGGCCAGACATCTAACCGATACTTCTTATTGACTAGCCTATACCGAATTATCATCACTCTTAAGCTGGGACCTGTTCTTGAGTGTCATCCGACACTTAGTCGACATTTCCATCTCGACCATCTGACACTTAGTCGGAATTCCCTTCTCAGCTGTCCGACACTTAGTCAGCATTTCCCTCTCGACCATATGACACCTAGTCGGCATCCAGATCCCAGTCCAGTCGATGAGTAATTGGCGCCCCTTTTTTTCTGCTTAGGTAGTAGAATAATTACTTAGCCCATAACCTCATCCAGAATTATGTAAACTTTGACTTCTCCATTGCATTAGGAGATACGTAGGAATAAGAGGCGACCCTTATCAAGTTCAAAAACAAAAAAAACACACTTCTTCCCCCTTTTATGGCAAATCCTATTCTGTTTATGTTTTAAAGGCAAGATCCATAGTTTAGAAGTCATAACCCGCTTCATGCATCTAATTAAAGTAATTGTCTTTGGATGGGCATTGTAGGGTGCTAACACTTTCTCTACTTGTAATGAACTCCCGGACATCAACCTATTTCTGTAGACTAGCCCTATCCGTCATTAGGTTTTTTGGCACTTCCTTTAAAAGTGTCGATGGTGACTCTTGACTCTTTGTTCTTTTCCTTGAAAGGGACTCGGATGTCAACCAATCTATTACTTGCCTACCCCATCGCGGCCACAGTTGTGATAAAAAGAAAATTAAAAGACATGAAAAATTATGATCTGCATCAATCTAATTATGTTAAAATAAAGACCCAACAAGATAAATGTTCCTATAATAGAATCAATTCTAAATACATCACCTATAAAGTAGAAGACTACCTTCGTGCATTTTGACTAAGTACAAAAAAAGGTTAATTGTCCAATAATCTTTATGCGTTTTTAATATTATCTTTTTTGTGATGCACACAACAAATTTGGCTAAACAAAATTATTAAATACAAAAACAAAATAAAAAAGTTTTTCACCTAATTATAGAAAAGATGTGTGAGATTGAAAGTAGAGATGACAAAAATAATCATACTGCCGATATCTACAGATAAAACTCACGATAAGTATAACATAGATAATTAAATTAATACTCATTTATTAACGGGAGGAGAATGAATATTAAGGTACTTGGACCCATGTATATCCACACTTTATAATTATTAAAATATTCTTAATTATGTATGAAATAAATTATTTTAATTAATTTTTAGTGTAAATATATTTTAAAATTATTTATTTTTAATATAAATATATGTTTAAAAATATTTATTTTTATTTTATTCTTTACTTTGTTTAAAATTTTATATTTTCACAAATATTCATGAATACTCGCAAAAAAGTTTAAAATTTATAGATATATGTTAAATGGGTGCCCGAATCCACCCCACTAGAAGAAAAAGATGACCAAATACTATATTAATGTTTGTATCACCTTTAATTAAAAGAGAAGAAATTATGTGTGATAAAAAAAGAAAAGTTTGACAATAATAAAAAAATCTCTTAAAATCTCAATGTTTGAATGAGATTGATGGATGAATGATTTACTGCTAAAGGATTTTTTAAAATTTATTAAAGTTCATTCTAAAAATAATCCATCAAAGTTTGTATGCCATTAAATACTAAATTTTTTTTTGTTATAAAAATTCTCAATTAAATACCGCTAAATTTTAACAAACTCTTAAAAAATACGTCATGATTGAATCCATTTTATTATTTAAAATTTTTAATTAAATACACAAAATAATTTATTAAAAAATTATTTTAAAATCTCAATTCAATATGCCCCTCAAATAAATCAAACCTTTATACTTATTTTGCTATCTGTAAATTTCCGTATAACAAAAAAATAATTAGAATTTAGTCCTCGATAATTCAATGACATTTTTGTTTTGAAGAATAATTCAATGACATTAATTTTCTAATAATAAACAAAGATTTTGTGGTCCTTAGAAAATGACCTAATGTAATAGTCTAAATTGTTGTAATGATACCCCCATTGAATAATGTATAGTGGCATAATTGATTCTATGTATACGTTCTAGATGTCCTATATTCAATTAATCTATGCAATAGTTGAACTTGGATTTTGAGGCTATAAATACACATTCATAGCTTTGGGTCTTTCACATTTTGTGCAAAATGGAGAATTCAGAGGGGAAGAACATGGCAATGACTTTCACAGAGGTGTTGCCAACGGTTGTTAGAAATTCCAACGTCTCTAGAAAAGAAGAGAAGCAGATAGATAATGAAGAGAAAGAGAATAATAATAGATACATGAACCTTGCCATCATCCACTCCACTGGCGAGACACAGGCCAATTTGGCTTCAGTTATTTCTCACTACGTTCAGACTCTTAATCAGTACAAATTACGCAACTTGGGTAGGCTTTTGGCTTTTTTTTTTTTTCTTTTTCGTTTTTACTTTAAAAATGTTTCATTTTCATAATTTATTTCACATCTTAATGTCACCTCAACAAATAAAAGAAATTTTTATAATGGAAGGTAAGATTATTGCAGAATAATTGAAACGCATGAAAATATCAATATTATATTAATAATACATTTAATTATATTTTTAGTTCTTATATTTTCAACCTAATCAAATCCTCTGCACTTTTAAAATGACAAAATTTAGGTAAGGTATCTTAAGTACTTTTAATATTAATTTTCAATTAAAATTAGAATTTTACTTTATAACTTACACAATAAAATTCAGTGTTAAAGGTTAGTATATTAGTAATTAAAGTAAAACTTCAATTTTTATTAGATAACAATTAATACTAAAATTACTTTAAAATTGTACCTAAATTTTGTTGATTTTACATTACATTACAACTCCAGCTGTGAGACAGTACTCTAGTTCTTACCAAGTTTTTTTTTATACAATTTTTTAACATTATTCTTTTCATATTTCCATGAAATTACTTCTTTTATATTACAGACTTTTCTTTTTCATATCTCTCTCTCCCTTCTATACAAAAGTAAAAAAAAAAAAAGTTGTATAACTAACATTTACTGTACTAATGATGACTTCCATATAGTGCAGGTATCCTGGTAATCAGGACTTCAACTACGACGTATTAGCATCTTTGTTTCATTTTCTCCTCAACAATGCTGGTGATCCTTTTCTAGAATGCAGCTTCTCTCTAAACTCAACAGCTTTTGAAGTTTGCGTGCTTGATTGGTTTGCAAATCTGTGGGAGATAAAGAAGAATGAGTATTGGGGATACGTCACTACTGGTGGAACTGAAGGCAATCTTCACGGGATTTTAGTAGGGTCTGTTTTCTTCTACTTTTATTTATTTCATTTCTTTTCTTATTTCAAAATATATAATAAATATCCCAACCACATACATTAATTGATTTGTATACATAGGAGAGAACAACTTCCTGATGGGATATTGTATACCTCACAAGAGTCACATTATTCAATCTTCAAAATAGCAAGAATGTATCGAATGCAATGCGTGAAGGTTCGCACATTACTCTCCGGCGAGATTGATTGTGTTGATTTGAAGGCTTTTCTTACTGAACACAAGGACAAGCCAGCCATCATCAATTTAAACATAGGTCTAGTTTTTCTTGTCTTTGACAACTACACACATTGCAATTAATAACGTATATGCACACACTTGTATTTAAATTTATAGACACTCAGATATACAATATTTCATATAATAATTATATAATATTTTTTTTTGTCTATCTCTCTGTAATACTATTTATCATCATTTTTTTTTGTAAAATTTATTGTGCAGATAATATTTTTCAACTTAAAAAGGGTTCGATCATGTTTGCAGGGACAACAATGAAAGGAGGAGTTGATGACATTGATGTTGTAATACAAACACTTGAGGAATGTGGTTTCACTCGTGATCGATTCTACATTCACTGCGATGGAGCTCTATTTGGAACAATGTTGCCTTTTATCGAACGAGTATGTTCTTTATGTAAATATTGTTTTATAAAAAGCATCTCTTTCATGGTGAACTTTAGGAATGTGGAAATTATATGCAAGTTGAGACAAATTACTTTGAGATGGTGGAATTTTAGAAATTATTAAACATAAGTTGAATTTAGATTATGTTTAAATGTTATTTTTATTTAATATTATATTAAAAATTAAAATAGTATTATTTAATTATTATCAATTTAACCATGAATAGATCATTGAATCTACAATGATCAATTAAAAGAAATAATGCAAAATTATGATAAATTAATCTACGAAGAATTTTTATTTTTATCAATTGGTGACTCTAACATTCACTTTAATTAGAAAGATCTTTTTATCCGCAAAAGAATAATTTATTCATAATAAAGTACCAGAAGTACTTAAATAGGTACATGGACCGAATGAAACGACTCCCAAATACACATTTTCGTTGTTACTCTTATTTTTACTTTTCTTTAGATAAATGATTAAATAAATTCGAAGATATGTAGTAAAGATGACAAAAAATAATTGAAAACATTAAATATCTCATCATATAGCTAAAAAGTAATATAATTCTTTAAATATACACTATTAAAAATACATTTACACAACCTAATAATTATACTTTTATATCTCTCCTCAAATATGTACCAAAAATTATCTTTAGCTAAATATATTTTTCATAAATATAGGTAAGTTATGCCATAATTTTACAAATGTATACTAGAAGAATTTTTTGATTTTGCTACTAATTTTAGCTACCATTTAAATTAGTAGTTAAATCCTAGTTAATTAACTATTAATTAACTAGAATATTATTTTTTCTAGCTAAATTGAAGTTATGCTTCTTATTACTACAAATTAGCTAGGAAATAACTACAAATTTTAAAAATTTTACTACAAATTAACTAAGATTATTTTCTTAGCTAATTTGCTACTTATTTCATGCTACCATTCAATATTATAGTAATTTTGTAACTAATTATTTTTACTAGAAATTAGCTACAAAACAACTATTAATTTTAAAATTAGCCACAAAATTATTTTGTAGCAAATTTTAAATTTTCTAGTAGTGGTATACAAGAAATAAAAATATAAACATAAGTAATATATCATAAATTTATAACTAAAATTATATATTTATGTATAAATTTAGTTTGAATTGAATTAGGTTGATTTTAAAAAAAAATTCAAAATCTGATTCAATCCAATAAAAAAATTCTATTAGTTCGATTTTTTTATTTTTGAATTGATTCTATTTTGATTGAATTGGATTAATTTATGAACACCTCAAGAAAATATTGTTTGAATGGATATAAATAAGTAGAGAAGTGAAAATTATTTTCTCTAGTTATCTGGATGAGCAGAAGAGTAGACAAAAATAAATAAATAAATTGTATAAAAAGCATTTTATACTAATTAATACAAATAAGTTTAATTAAAATAATTTTAATTAAACCTTTTACTATATTATTCTTATTAACATTAAATTATTTCTTATTTTAATGTAATAAGAAATTATTTGACTTTTTAAAAAAATTAAAACTAAATAAATAAATGAAACACACATTTCTTCCATATTAAGTTTTCAAAACAATGAAAATTTGATATTCCTATCCAATTTTCATTTTCTTCTCTATTTATACTAAAACAAACAAGGGAGTGCATTTAGGCGGTTCCAAAATATTAATTATGATGTCATTTAAAATAGTGTTTGGATGATTGTATAGGCACCGAAGATTACCTTCAAGAAATCCATTGGAAGTGTATCTATTTCTGGTCATAAGTTCTTGGGATGTCCAATTCCTTGTGGTATTGTAATAACTCGTTCAGAATACATCAATGCATTATCCAGAGATGTTGAATATATTGCTTCAAGGGATGCTACAATAACAGGTAGCCGTTGCGGGCATGCTCCAATTTTCCTTTGGTATGCCATAAAAGAAAAGGTGTAACAGGACTTGAAAACGAAGTGAAGAAATGCATAATGAATGCATGCTATTTGCAACATCAATTACGTGATGCTGGAATTGGTGTAATGTTAAACGAGTTTAGCAACATTGTCGTCTTTGAGAGGCCTCCGGATGAAGACTTTATCCGTAGGTGGAACTTAGCATGCAATGGAAATATTGCACATGTTGTGGTGATGCAACATGTTACCATTGAAATGTTGGACTCTTTTATTGCTGAATATCTTCAAAAACGATCTATTTGGTTCAAAGATAGACGGTTTCGACCTCTATGCATTGGAAACGACGTTGGTTCTGCAAATTGTCGGTGTTCAATGCATAATTTAATGTCATGATTGAAAATCTATCAACTAAATAATACATATGTGATGTTATATAACGTATGATTAAGGTTTGCAAACCTCCTAAATTATGTACAAAAATGGTGAGGTTGGTTAGGTGCTCACAAACTCGCTTAACCTATCTATTTGATATGTTTGTCTTTCAATAAAGATTTTATATTTATGTTATTTTTCTATGTCGTGAGTAATGATATTAATTAAAAATTTTCAACGATTACAAATAAATTAGTATTGATTTTTTTTATGGACCAATGCCTCCATTTTATTTTTTGACGTGTTAACATGCCAACCCAACCTTTTAGGGGTGAGTTATGTTTCACTCCTTTTTTTGTTGTTAGGTCAACCGATCATGCTTAAGGCAAGATGAATACTTTTGAATGCAATTTTGTTTAACTTGATTTTATATCCTATTTTAATTTTTAGAAATAATAATGAAGGAAATAAGGACAAATAATATTAAGATAAGTTAGTTTATACAGTTTAGAAATTATAAATTACTTTTTTCTTATTTTTGTAATATTAAAGGAAAGGAAAAAATAAAATAATAAAAATTTGCTTCCTTTTCTTTTTATTTTTCTTTTTTCTAAAATTCTGAAAAGAGGAGTTAATTATCAAATAATTTCATTTTTCTTTCCGTTTTTTTTCTAACCAAATACATTGTCATACTATTTTCTATATCTATGTATGTGGAAAAAAAATGTTCCTTTTATTTTTTTTATAAGGTCACTTATACGTGGATTTTGATTTAATGTGAATTATTTAGGTATCTAATATAATAATCAATCACCGATGGTCTTAAATAATAATATTAAGAAAATAAACAATTTTAAGTTTCTTTTTAATACTATAAGAGTTAAAAGTTGTAACATGATTTTTTTATTATTTGTTCAAATTTTATTATACTTTTTTATATCCAATAAATTAATATTAGAACATTCTAATTTATTATTTACGTAATAATATCATGTTATACAAAGTTGAAAAATATTTAATAATCCTTATATAAATACTGATAATTATATTATGTTGTTTTTGTATTCGTTTTCTTACCATACTATTATCATATTAAACAATAAGGCACATGCAACGATGTCACAACGCAGTGCATATAAATTTCCTTAACTTGCAAGAATCTCCAAGGAGTAACCACAAATAAAAATGAAAGTAACAATGAAAAGAATCACACAAGAGAGACCAATATTTTTAACGTGGAAAACCCCGACCCTCAACGTGAGAGGTAAAAATCACGGGTCGTTCATACCAAAAAAATCAATCCACTATAATCAAATAAGAATACAAGAGTGTTTAGATCAAGAACAGTATTTGTTCATACAACTAGCCTTACAGATGAAGAACAAGATGAAGGAACAAGAAAGCAAAGAACCCACAAAATTGAGTTACTATGCGAACATGATTTCTCATACCACAGACCTCCAAATCAAGATCCAAACGGTCAAGATGTAGAATTACGTGTGTTGAACCTGTTATCAAATTTCTAGCCTGATCTAACGGTTAACGAAATAGATATCGCAATTTTGACGTGACTATTCTATATTGAGATGAAAACAGAATACCTTTTTCTCTTTCTCTCCCTCTCTCTTCTCTCTTTTGCCTTGTGAAAATTCACTCTCTCTTGATCTTTGTTTCTATGTGTCTCTGTGTGTGTCCCTTGTCTCTGTGTGTGTCCCTTAATCTGACCCCTACTCCTCTTACAAAGAGAGATCTATTGGACTTGAGAATATTATACTTTTGTCCACATAGTTGGGAGCCCAAAAATAACCCAACAGTGAAGTCATTTCCTCATTTCCACTTGTATAGAATTATTAGATAAAAAATCTCACCACGAATAGACCAAGCCGAAGCCATAATAAATTTGAGATGAAGCAAAACTGTAAATCTTTATAAAGTTTAACGTAACTGAACTCATTTCGACTTGTATATAATTATTAGATAAGAAATTTATCTTGTAAAAAAAAGATATGGATATGACAAATTTCGAAGTGGACAAAACAATATGACATATTTTTATAGATATATTTATAAAAAAAACTAAAAATATAAATCCTTAAATGGTAAGTTTTAAAATTGATATTATTAATTGATTATTATTAATGTTTAGGTTCTTGAAAGATGCTCATCCAGGTTCCATAATATTTTTGTATAATATTATCTCTAAAGAATTGAGGCAATATATTAGTTATGATTTCATCTAAAAAATTGTGTGGTGATTTCATGAAAGGCATTACCTTCAAGAAAGGCATTGGAAGTGTAAGTATTTCTGGGCACAAGTTCTTGGGATGTCCAATTCCTTGTGGTGTTGTAATAACTCGTTTAGCATACATGGATGCATTATCCAGAGATGCATTGCATAAATGCATAATGAAAGCAGGCTATTTGCAACCACTATGCATTGCAAGTAACATTGGTTCTGGAAATTGTGCTTGATCAATGCACAATATTCAATATCATGATTGTGACTCTATAAACAAATTAAAACATATTGATGTACTTACTTCAATCCTTTTAAGCGTGTGATGTGGACTTATATGGTTACGAGTAGTTCTCTCATACTTTGGGTCTTTGGCATCCCAACATTCAAAATTTGTTTCAGTAATATATAGAATTCATTTGTTGACCGTTGTTGCTTACCAACAATTATAGCTGTTTAATTTGTTATGGAGTCATTGTATAAATGCAATTTCATATGTAAAATCATTGCCGTGTTTTCTGGTCATCCTCCAAAATTTTCTTAGCATCGTCAGCACATCTATTAGTCAATTCTTGTCTTACCAACTATTATAATTTATTTAAGTGTTTATAATTTATTTTTATGTTTAGAGATAAAATTTCTTATTTATATATATTAAAATAAATTATATTACAATAAATAAAAATTAATTAATTAAAATATAAAAATAATATCAAAAGGTAATATATTAAAATTAAAGTATAAGCACATAATTAAATTTAATTTTTTAAATTACAAAATTAAAATTAAATTAGTTAATTAAAAAGTAACATCAATATTAAAGGAACAGTAACCACTACTCATAATATATTAAAAATAAATTATACATAATTACCTTATTTATATAAAATAATAAATACACCATTGAATTACGCACGTAAAAATAATCTAAGGTTTAAATGTATTTTAAGTCTCAATAAATATAGCTTTGTCTAGTTTTAATAATTACAAAATATTTTATCATTTTTAAACCCCTAACATTTTCATAATGTATTTTTTGTCCTTATCACCAACTCCAGTTAATTTAATGCTGACATTACTAAAAAAATATTAATTAAGATAATTAAAATAAAAATAATTTAAATTAAGATAATTAGATTAACTTTAGATTTTTAATTCAATTAATTAATATAATTATTATTTTATATAAATAAGATAATTATATATAATTTATTTTTTAATATATTATCAACAATAATTTTTTGGTAAAGTTAACAAGTATAATATCGAAAACATTGTTAGAACCTACGATCTTATCATAAAATAATAATTTTTTATTTTTATTAATGTTCTTGTTTTCAAGTCACTAATTTATTTTTGAAAAATATAGTTTATTTAGATATTTTGTAATTTAAATTTTATATATTATTTTTACTTTTCAATTTATTAATTTTGATTGATTGTAATATATTTACTTTTAATATTATTATAATTTGTTTTTATTTTTAAAGATAAAATCACTGCTTGAGATATATTAAAAAATAAATTATATTACAATAAATAAAAATTAATAAATTAAAATATAAAATTAAAATCAAAATTAATATATTAAATTAAATTATAAGAACATAATTAAATTATATTTTTTCAAATAAAAAATAAAAAAATATTAGTTAATTGAAAATTAAGAAACAATATTAAAAGTAACAATAATCTTAATTTTAATATATTAAAATAAATTAAAAAATTAAATTATATATAATTATCTTATTTATATAAAATAATAAATACATTAATTAAACTATGCACCTAAAAATAATTTATTTAAAATATTCTTTGTTACCTTAGTTATTTTAATTAATATTATTTCTTTTGTTAATTATGTTAGCAGAGGTAACTAACGAGCAAAGGAAAAAAAAAAAAAGCTAGGTCGGCTCAATTTATGTATTGGCATGGAGGTGGACTGGACCAATTTTTTTTTTTATAAACACTTAAATTTTTAAAAAATAAAAATAAAAAATACTAGCTGAATGATCTTGATTCATTTCGAATCAACTTTTTAGAGCTTGGTCTAATTTAGTGGACTTTCTAGATTAACCCAATTGTATTTGAGCTAAATTTTTTTAACCCAATCCAATAGACAACTAGACTGGTTTGTCAGTTGGGCCCATTTTTCCACCTCTATATGTAAGCATTAAATTAACTAAATTTCATAATATAAATTAAAAAAGAATAATACAAAAATGTTAAGGATTCAAAAAGTTTGCAAGGACTAAAACCAAACGTTATTTTTGTCGGAACTTAAAACATATTTAGCTATAATCTAATTATCTTAATTTAAAATATTCTTTGTTATCTTATTTATCTTAATTAATATTTTTATTTTATTAGTCAAGTACTAAAATAACTAGAATTAAAAACAAATACTAAAAAAACCCTAAGAGGGGTGTATTAGATTAAGATTTTAAAAAATCTTAATAGACTTTTTCAAGATAAAACAATTCCTTAATATTCAATCAAGATTTTAAAATAATATAAAAAGTCTTGTGATATTCAATTAATATTATTAGAATTTTTTTTAAAGAGGGTAACGAAATCCAATGATATTTTATTAGGACTATTGATATTTTTTTTAAGAGGATAACAAAATTCAATGGTATTCAATTGATATTTTTTACTACTTATAAAATATCTTCTAATATTGAAAAACATACATATTTTGGTGGATTATTTTGTAGGGTGAATTTCATGTGAGTTTTAGTATGATGTATAAATATTACACAAATTTAACAATTTCACCCAAAAATTTTGAAACTTTTTTTTTTTACTGATGCCAGACATTCTTTTTTTCCTTTAACACATAATTTCTTCTAGTTTTATCATTTTTTTTCAATCCTACACGTCTTCTTTGCAATTAGTTTTTTTTTGTCTTTATCAACTTGTTTGATCGAATTTACTTTATGTATCAAGTCTTGTGTAATGTTTTTTTTACACCTTTTATGTTGAGCCAATGACGCTATACCTAGGATAATTGTTATTATTATTATATATAATTGTTCAATTGTTAAATTGGTGATCCTAACAATGATGCTTTAACACCAAATTACTATGAACTATCCTACCAGCCTCCATCATTTGGCTAATGTAGTCAACCATCCCATTTTTCTTTAGGTTTGAAGGATTTCACTAAAAAATCAAGTTATCACATCATAAGAGAAGTATATATGAGAATGAAGAGAGTTTTAACTCCTTGGAATCAACTATAAGAAAAGTAGATATTTGAGATGGTATAAAAAGAAATTTCAAATTTTAATGACAAACTTGTTATACATTAGTTGATTTACTTTATATTAAAGTAAAAAAAAAAGACTTATTTTTTAAGATGTCGTCAGAGGAACATTAATATTAGATAAATTTCAAGTTAAGATGATTGATTGCATAAATATATAAAGTCTTTTAAAATCTTATAAATATATGAAATCTTTTAAAATCTTATAAATTTTTATAATATAAATCAATTAAAATCCAAATTACAAATCTTATAAATATAAAAAGTTTTTTTAAATCCTAAAAAGTATTATAAGTCATTATATTCTTGTATAGTTTTTTGAAATCCACAATACTTTTTTATGCTAAAATAGTCTTTTAAAATTCCAATCCAATATACTCACCTAAGAAAATGTTAAAGATATAAAAATGACGAAATAGTATCTAAGGACTAAAACTAAACAGGAATATATATGTTTATAGTGATTATATTGTTGTTGTTGTTATTATTATTATTATTGTTGTTCTTGTCATGATCGATCTTATTATTATTATTATTATTATTATTATTATTGTTGTTGTTGTTGTTGTTGTTGTTATTATTATTATTATCATTATTATTATTGTTCCTCTTATTATTGTTGTGATTATTATTATTATTTTTCTTATTGTTGTTGTTATTATTATTGTTCCTCTTATTGCTATTGTTGTGATTATTATTACTTTATTTCTTATTGTTATTATTATTATTGTTGTTGTTGTTGTTATTATTATTATTATTACTGTTCTTCTTCTTCTTATTGTTGTTGTTATTATTATTATTATTATTATTGTTGTTACCATCATCATCATTAACATCACAATCGTCATCGTCATCGTCAACGTCATCGTCAACGTCATCGTCATCATCATCATCATCGTCATCATCATCATCATCGTCATCATCTTCATTATCATCATCGTCATCATTATCATCATCGTCATCATTATCATTATCGTCGTCATCTTCATCATCATTATCGTCATCGTCATCATCATCATCATTGTCGTCATCGTCATCATCGTCTTCGTCGTCGTCGTTATCGTCATCGTCATCATCATCATCATCATCATTAACATCACCATCGTCATCGTCAACGTCATCGTCATCATCATCATCATCGTCATCATCTTCATTATCATCATCGTCATCATTATCATCATTGTCGTCATCTTCATCATCATCATCGTCATCATCATCATCGTCATCGTCATCATCATCGTTATCGTCATCATCATCGTCATCGTCATCATCATCATCATCATTGTCGTCATCGTCGTCATCGTCATCATCGTCTTCGTTGTCGTCGTCATCGTCATCATCATCATCATCATTTGTTAATTTTATTATAATAATAATAATAGTAATAATAATAATAATAATAATAATAATAATAATAATAATAATAATAATATCATTATTATTATTATTATTATTATTATTATTATTATTATTATTATTATTATTATTATTATTATTATTATTATTATTAACAATAATAATAATAATAATAATTATTATTATTGAAAAGTTGTTGAATTGTTGTTATTGAAAAGTTAATATCATACATGTGGAAGTATTAATATTTAGGTGTTGTTGTCATTATCATTATCATTGTGTTTGTTAAAATATTGTTGAGAAGTTATATGATACATGTGAACGTATTAAGATTTAGGTGTTGTTGAATTGTTGTTGGTGAATTGTTGTTGTTGAGAAGTTATTGTCATACACGTGGATGTATTAAAATTTAGGTGAACAAAATTTTAAAAATTAGGTTTTCCTTCATTTCTCTTGTTCCAACGTTATTCGTTATTGGTCTTTTTACTATCAATTTTGTCAAAATCTTTATATCCATCTATTAGTAATTTATCAGTATGACCTATTAACCATTTAATTCTCATTAACTCTCTTAAATTTATTCATTAATCTCCGGTAAATATTAGTTTGGGTTTTATTTATGGGCTGGAAATAGTTATATTTGTTTTATCAAAAGATAATAGTAATAAAAAAACTGCTAAGGCCCGCTTTTCATTATTAATATAAATTATTATTATATTTATTATTATTATTATTATGTATATTAATATAATTATTAGGATTATTAGTATTATTATTGGATAACGTGGCATGTGAACATTATTCCCAAATGACAAATGTTCCCGTCAAATGATAAATATAAAGATTAAAGATAATCATATTACAGTTTGCCTCGAGCGAGTTTAAAAACTGTTTTGTTTTATAATTACTAAATTAATAGAGTATGTTTTTTTTTTTTGGAAGAATTACTAAACACGGTATGTTGAATAATAATATTCTTTTGTGTATATATATATATATTTGGTTTGATTCTGTTTGGTATGCGTGTTAATCATTAACGAAATCTTTGAAGCAGCACCTGAAGTCACTAAAAAAAAAGAAAATAGAGATAGAAAAAGAGATGAATATATCCATTAACACTGTACTTCAAATTTCCACGAAATTATTATTATTATTAAAGTTTACAAAGATTTTCTGTACCTTAGTAGATGACCTAATGTAACAGTCTAAATTGTTGTAGTGATACCCACTGAATAATATAGTGGACATAATTGATTCCATGTCTTATCTTCAATTAACCTATGAAATAGTTGAACTTGAATTTCGTGGCTATAAATACACATTCATAGCTTTGGGTCTTTCACATTTTGTGCAAAATGGAGAATTCAGAGGGGAAGAACATGGCAATGACTTTCACAGAGGTGTTGCCAACGGTTGTTAGAAATTCCAACATCTCTAGAAAAGAAGAGAAGCAGATAGATAATGAAGAGAAAGAGAACAATAATAGACACATGAACTTTGCCATCAACCACTCCACTGGCGAGACACAAGCCAATTTGGCTTCAGTAATTTCTCACTATGTTCAGACTCTAAATCAGTACAAATTACGCTTCTTGGGTAGGCTTTTTTTTTTTTTGGTTTTTACTTTGAAAAATGTTTCATTTTCATTATTTGTTTCACATCTTAACGTCACCTCAACAATTAAATAAAAGAAATGTTTTAAATGGAAGGTAAGATGATGTAGAAATAATTGTCACGCCTGAAAATATCAAAGTTATATTAATACTGAGTTTAATTATCTATAATATTAGTCCTTCTGATATTTTGATACCTTTTAAAAAAATTAGTTTCTATACTTTCTATTAAATGTAATTAAGATCTTTATTTTTTATATCGATGAATTTAATCAATAAATTCAAAATAAATATGTAAATTTTGTTTCTTATCTTTAAAATTTTCTTATATTTGTTAAAGTGAAGAATGATTTAATCAATATGTTTTTTTAAAGTTTAAGGATTAAATTTATACATATTAAAATACATAGACCTTAACTAAGTTTACAAAAAATATAAAATTAGAAATACATTTTTTTAATTGAATTAAAACATTTCTATCTTTCTCTATTTTTTCACATGTGATATCATAATTTAAAAAATGGCAAAATATAATTTAGGTAAAGTGTTTTAAGTACCTTTAATATTAATTTTCAATTAAAATAAGAATTTTACTTTGATATTAACCTCCGTAATAAAAGTTAGTGTTAAAAGACTAGCATATTAGTTATTAAAGTGAAACTTTCAATTTTTATTAAAAATCAATTCTAAAAATACTTAAAAATTTACCTAAATTTTTTATTCATTTTACAGTACATGTCATTTGTATGAATATAAAGGAGGGCTATAACTCCAGCTGTGAGACACTCTAGTTATTGCGATTTTTTTTTTTATACAATATTTTTTTTATAATACTTTATATAATACATTTTTATCTTCTGACCTATTTCCATGAAATCACTTATCTTATTACACACTTTTCTATTTTTCTTTTTCTTATTTCTCTTCCTTTTGTACAAAAGTAAAAAAAAAATGTAGCATAACTAACGTACTAATGATCGACGATTTCCATATACTGCAGGGTATCCTGGTAATTAGGACTTGAACTATGACGTATGAGCACCGCTGTGTAACATTTTATATTGCCATTTCATTGTAATTAAAAAATCATTTATTAGGTCTTAGCTAGGTTTGAATCTTGTATATAGAAAACTCAAATAGGATTGTATTCATGGATGTAGTCTATGTAAAAAAAAAACTTTTTATTTATTAACTTTTTTTAAAAACTATTGGCAATGAAATAATGATTAGGATGAAAAACGTAAATATATATAGATGGGTAATTCCAACTGAGATGCTAATTTCCTGGTAATACTATGCAAAGAAGACTAGTTTGCTGATAATGACATCCACTTATTACTGCAGGCTATCCTACCAATCAGAACTTCAATTATGACGCATTAAACCCGTTGTTTCATTTTCACCTAAACAATGCTGGTGATCCTTTTCAAGGGAGCAGCTTCTCCCTAAACTCAACACCCTTTGAAGTTTCCGTGCTTGATTGGTTTGCAAATCTTTGGGAAATTGAGAAGAATGAATATTGGGGATACGTCACTACTGGTGGAACTGAAGGCAATCTTCATGGGATTTTAGTAGGGTCTGTTTTCTTCAACTTTAATTTATTTCCTTTCTTTTCATATTTCAAAATATATAATAAATATCCCAAACCACATACATTAATTAATTGATTTGTATACATAGGAGAGAACAACTTCCGGATGGGATATTATATACCTCACAAGATTCACATTATTCAATCTTCAAAATAGCAAGAATGTATCGAATGCAGTGCGTGAAAGTTCGTACATTAGTCTCCGGTGAGATTGATTGTGTTGATCTCAAGGCTTTACTTATTGCACACAAGGACAAGCCAGCCATCATCAATTTAAACATAGGTTTAGCTCTTCTTGTCTTAATTTGAGTAGTACACGTTACTATTATTAATTAACAAGCTCATATGCACACACCTTTTACAAATGTAGCTAGACACTTGGAGAAACTTAAAAAGTGTTGGTATATTAATTGCAGGGACAACTATGAAAGGAGGTATTGATGACCTTGATCTTGTAATACAAACACTTGAGGAATGTGGTTTCACTCGCGATCAATTCTACATTCACTGTGATGCAGCTCTGTTTGGAGTGATGATGCCTTTTGTCAAACAAGTGAGTTTAAGTTTCTTATTAATCAATAAAAGCATTACTTTCAGGTGTGCTTAATTAGGAATTAATATTCGACTTGCTATGGAGGTCGAAGTGATGATGTTACTTATTTTATTATATAAGTTAGTTTAACGTTATATTTGCCCATATTTCTTTTACATAAAAGTTACTTTTAAATTAAAACTAAAATAAGTTTTAGAAAAATAAGATTTCATTTTTTTTACCTAAAAGTTGTTAGTTTGTCATTTAAAAACCTTATTTGTCTAAAATTAAATAGTTATTCTGTCCAATAAAAAGTACATTTATAAAAATAAAATATTGGTAAAAATAATGTAATTTACATAAAATTATTTTAATAATAATAAAAATAAACAGAAATATGAAAAATCATATATTTAAAAAGTGTAATTTTTTAAAATGTCAAAAATTATTTTAATAATAATTCAACTGGTTTATGATTTGCAAATTATATATATTATATCAACTAAAGAAATTTAAATATTGATTACAAATGATAAAATGTTTACCATATTCTGTATTGGTGTTTAATATTTCTTTTAACAAGTAAATAATAAAAATGTCATTGCAATCAAGCATTAATAAAAACACACACACAAAGTAATGAAGAAAAAGCCTTGGAGACCATGTTCAAGAAGGTTAGGGAACCACATAATAAAAAAAACTCCCAAAAAAATAATTTAAAAATAAGAAAAATATATAGGTATACAAGAAAGTACAAGTATAGAACAAAGTAATTAAAAAAGTAACATAAAATATAGGTAGACAGGATTCAAATTAAGGTTCAACATAAAAGGCTTCACATAAGTTCTCCAAAAGCTCTTTCAATTAGCTTTTATAGAAAGCTTCTTATTCTTATCACTTCTAAAAAATAAACTATTTATTTTTTAAAAGCTTTTATATAAAGAGGATTGTCTCCAACTTCTCATTTTAAGGAGGAAAAAAAAAAACAAAATAAATTGGGTCAAACCTAACACTTCTTTAAAAGGCTGTTTAGTTAAAAAAATCATATTTTAAATCATTTAAAAAAGCTTTTAAATTTAATAGACTAATCCATTTAAGTAATAATACTATTATAATAATTATTTATTGTATTATTTTTTATTATAACATTTTAAAATCATATACTTGTTTATTATTTAAAAATTTAATCTATCTATTAGTCTCTTTATCATTAAAGATATTTTTTAACTTATTTAAAAGATATTATCACAAAATAAACTTTAAGATTATACTAAACTTAAAAAAAAAATTAAATATGATCTTAAAATAGAACATAATATATCAAGACAAATAGGTAAAGCCCTTACCATATATATGGATTTGAGATGAAGCTAAATTGACTTAATCTTTATAAAGCCTAATATAGCTTAGCTCATTTCCATATGTATGTAATTATCAGATAAGAAACTTACCTTTGTTAAAAAAAACGTTAAAAAATATGGATAGGGCAAATTTCTAACATCAGATAACAAATATGACATTTTTATAGGTATATTTATAAAAAAAGTAAATATCAAAATCCTTGATTGATAAGTTTTAAGGTTGATATCATTAATTGATTATTATTAATGGCTAGGTTCTTGTACAATATTGGCTCTGAAGAATTCAGTCAGTTTCAAATCAATTATGATTTAATCTAAAATATTGTGTGGGTGATTTCATAGGCACCAAGGATTACTTTCAAGAAACCCATTGGAAGTGTAACTATTTCTGGCCATAAGTTCTTGGGATGCCCAATTCCTTGTGGTGTTGTAATAACGCGTTTAGATTACATCAATACATTATGTAGAGATGTTGAATACATTGCATCAAGGGATGTTACAATAACAGGTAGCCGTAGCGGGCATGCTCCAATTTTCCTTTGGTGTGCCATCAAAAGAAAAGGTGTAATAGGACTTCAAAACGAAGTGCAGAAATGCATAATGAATGCACGTTATTTACAACATCGACTACATGATGCTGGAATTGGTGCAATGTTAAATGAGTTTAGCAACACAGTCATCTTTGAGAGGCCTCTAGATAATGACTTTATTCGTAGGTGGAGTTTGGCATGCAATGGAAATATTGCACATGTGGTGGTGATGCAACATGTTACCATTGAAATGTTGGACTCCTTTGTTGCTGAATATCTTCAAAAACGATCCGTTTGGTTTGACGATGGACGGTTTCAACCTCTATGCGTTGCAAACGACATTGCTTTTGAAAATTGTTCTTGTTCAATGCACAATATTCAATATCATGATTGAGAGTCTCTCTGTAAACTAACTAAAACATATTGATGTGCTTCAATCCTTTTAAGCACGTCATCTGCACTTATATGCTTAGGAGAACGTCTCTCATCCTTTGTGTCTTTCGCCTCTCACCTTTGGATCGGAAGCCAACATTTAAAATTTGTTGATCTTTTATGCTAACTGATCCATTGTCTAAAATGCTAATACCTATTTGAACAATTTTGTTGTTATTTATTTTCTGCAGAAATAAAAATGATGATTTATATTTATATTTTGAACTCGCTTTTGTTTTCTTGATTTATATTTATATTTTGAACTCGCTTATGTTTTCTTGTATATAGTAATTATGTTACAAGAATTTGAATTGATCTCCATAAATATTAAAATTAGGACCAATTATAAATAGATATGATTGAGATCATTTTGCATGTCATTTTCATGTCACTCATATGTAGTGATCATCGTTATCTAGTCATGCTAAAATAATGATTAAAGATGCAATGATTTTATTATTAATGTTCGAGATGGACTAGATTGTATCAAGAGGAAGTCTAAAATAAATAGCATACTAAGGAATTGAGTAATATAATTGTTTGAAAAAGATATGAAACCCAACTGGGAGATTTTTAGAAATTTATAATTTCTTTTAATTACGTGAGCTTTATATTTTAAATACAATTATATCAGCTATTTATTTAAAGTAATTATAATCTTAAGTGATCCAATTAAGTAATAAAAAAGCTTCCTAAAAGGTTTGATATAGGCTTAATGAGTGGATACCAGGTTAGCCTGTTAGGGGATAATGAGAATAGGCTAACACACTAGGAAAGGTTATGATCCCAATATACCAAAGCAAAGTACATTCTCTATTCTACCCATCAGAAAAGAGAAGTGAAGGTCCTAAAGGAATTAAGGTGGTTTGGTTGAAGAAGACCACAAACTAACGGTTCTCAATCAGATTGAAGATAAAGAAGATTCTGTCTCCGACAAATAGATCCAAATATTTATTTGTTAATGCAAACCTGTCATAGGAATCCTGTCATGGAAATAAGGAAAGAAGATTCTGCTGTAATCTCCTACAAATAGATCTAGGTATTTATTTGTTAATGCAAACCTCCCATAGAAATTCTGTCATAGAAATAAGAAATAAAGAATCCTAAAAATAGATAATTATTTTCAACAAGTAATATCAGAACCATTGGAGCATTCGATGGACTGCTCGTTGCGTTGTTGCAGTTTTGCAATTGCAATTTTTGGGTTAAGGTTTCATCAAGCAGGAGTTTCAATTCCGAGTTTCGGAAAATTTGGAGTGAGATTTGGCATGTTCCGCATTCAATTTGGATTGCCAGTTTTTCGCAAGCAAATTTTGTTTCAATTTTGGATTCAGCCTCCTTTGGTTGGGAAATTCTGGAGATTTTGGAAGTTACGAATTCAAAAATGAATTCATTTCGGTTAATAAAGTTTCAACTATTCAATTACATTTTGGAAGTTACCAATTTATTTTGAAATTCAGTTCGGTTAATAAAGTTTCGAGCATTCAATTGCATTTTGGAAGTTACGAATTCATTTTTCGGTTACTATTTTTTGAATTCAATTTTGGTTTCGAAATGGCATAGCATTTTTTGCATTCAATTCTTAACCCATGATAAGTGGGTAATTGAATTCTTGGAGATACGTGGAATGATCCATTTGGATTCCGGATTACGTGGAATGAGCAGCAGTTTCTTTTCGCTTCTGCTTGGCACGTTTCCAATTTGGAGCCACTAATTGGATCAGTTCGGAATAAAAAAAAAATTGGAAGATTAGCCACAGTTAGAGGACGTCTTTGGAAAGGGGTTTTTAAATTTTGATACTTTTTGGGTCCTACTTCCTAGAGTCTTTTCCGGGTTCTTATATTTTATTAAGCCTATCATGTTCTTTCCTTTTATGAATTTCATTTTTTTTTGCTTTATTATTATTATTTATTATTAAATAATAATAATATATGATGTAAAAGATATGTAAAATACTACATATGATAAATTTTGTATCTTTATTAATTTTGATAGTTTAGTAAATTTTAAAAATTAAATTAATTGTAGCAATAAATTGTTAACGTTGAGAGTATCAATTACAAGTTAATTTTTCTGTCCAAAGATTAAAAATTAATATTATGCTAGGTATCATGTAAAGGGTCTATGATGTAGTGGTTCCATTATTAATGCACAAGATTGACCTTGTATCAAGAGGAAAGTCTAAAATATCATGTGGATTAAAAATATGTTATTTATTGACGTGTCCAAGGAATTGAGTAATATAAATTTAAAATATAAAATTATATTTTAAATACAATTATATAAGCTATTTATTTAAAGTGATTATAATCTTAAGTAATCCAATTAAGCAATCAAAAAGACTTCTTAAAAAGGTTTGATATGAGCATGATGAGTGGATACCCAGGTTGGCCCGAGGATAACAACACATCAGGAAATTATGCCAAATCAATGTAGTTCTCCCCACCAAAAAAGAGAAGCGAAGGTCATCTGTAGGAATCAAGTAGGTTTGGTTGAGAAAGACCATAAACCAACGGTTCTCAGATTGAAGAAAAAAGAAGATTTTGTTGTAGTCTCTGACAAATTGATCCAGGTATTTATTTGTTTATGCATCATTTTTAAAGCTTTGAAGATCTAGAGTAACAGTTTTTGATTATAAAAAACCCCCATAAGAATCCTGTCATGGAAATAAAAAATAAAGAACCTTAAAGATAGATAAATATTTCCAAAAGCTGAATTTCTTCAAAAACGATCCGTTTGGTTTGAAGATGGACGGTTTCAACCTGTATGCGTTGCAAACGACATTGCTTTTGAAAATTGTTCTTGTTCAATGCACAATATTCAATATCATGATTGAGAGTCTCTCTGTAAACTAATTAAAACATATTGATGTACTTCAATCCTTTTAAGCACCTCATCTGCACTTATATGCTTAGGAGAACGTCTCTCATCCTTTGCGCCTTTCGCCTCTGACCTTTGGATCGGAAGCCAACATTCAAAATTTGTTTCAGTAATATATAAATAAATTCATTTGTTCACAGTCGTTGCTTACCAACAACAGTAAGCTGTTTTATTTTGTTATTCACTCACTTTATAAATGCAATTTCATATGTAAAATCATTGTCCTCTTTTAATTTTATATTTGGATAAATATTTTCATAGATATTATTAATAAAAGAAAAAATAAAATAAATTTTTCTATAAATTAAAATTAACTCATGTGTGAATTAATTTGTAAAAATTTTCTTGTATTAGTTTTTTTTAAAATTAATATTTAACTTTTACAGAAACTAATTTTAATTATAAAAAAATTTATTTTATTTTTTCTTTCTATTTTTTCCTCCTATAAATATTTATGAAAAAATTTATCCAAACATATCCTTTATCTTATTTAATTACTTGAGCTTCCATTATACTAAGAGTGTTACTGTAACCTATGCCTAGATATTTAGAAAATGCAATTTGTAGAACCTCTTCTAATCAGAGTTATCATGAAGAAATATTATATATTTAGAATAGCCACTTCGTGGAACCTCTCAGCTTAGAGGTAAACTAAAACCGTTTCTCATTTATCCAATTATACTTTTCTACCATCTCTCGTATTTGTATGGTGAGGTATACACTACCGACAATTACGTTCTGAATCATTAAAAAAAAATCCCGAAAAGTAATTTTCAGAAAAGGGTATTTTTGAAAGAAAAAAAAATACTAAAATTATCTAAAGGGGTGCATAAGTAAATATGAGAGGTGGATTTAGCAATTACCGAAAGTTTATTTTGGATATGAGTTGAAAAGGCTATACAGTTCCCCCAAACGGCCCAAATTGCAACCAATTAACAGAAACAGAGAGTTCAAACTAGACTCTCCCGTGTGGACTCTGGACAACACCGGCCTTCACCTCAGAAACTGACTTTCTCAATTACTTATCACATTGTTTCCAAATCAAACCATGTTTCAGCCCCACTTAATTACGTTTAATTTTTTTTTCCCAATCAACAATTCACCTCTTTAACATACTGCTCTCTTTTTAAACATCGCGTAAGGCTGGTTTTCTGGTATTGTGTTCTATTTCAACCCCCCCCAAAAAAAAAACTGGTTCCTATAGTTGAGCAAGCTGGCCTCATAGTTCTTAATGCTAAAGACGTACTTATATGCCCAAAATAGGAAAGGAAAGAAAAAAAGACTATGAATATTTTAAAAAAAGAGCAATTATTTTCTAAAAATTAAGTTAACACAATCATGGAAAATTGATTAATTAATAAAAATATTGACCTTGAGGATTTTGATGGGTCATCCAAAGAATATTGTTAGTTATAAAAAAGAGAGAAAATAATGGGTATAAGTGAATAAATGAAACAGTAGAAAATATTGACATGTGAGAATATTTAACAAATGGTTTTTACAAGTTAATGATGAAAAAAAATTCAATGTAGAATATCACGTTAATATCTACTTCCTTGAAAAAATAATTTTGCTCAAACTTTATAAATGACATTGTTAACGAGATTTAGGGTTTATCTTATACATACCTTTTTAATTAAAACTTATTTTTTATACAAAACACAAAAAATTATATAATAAAAAATATAAGACACGAACAACTTTTTATTAATCCAATATTAATAAACTTAAAAATATATTGAAATAGTACGTATCCATTAATAAAGATGTGATGAAAATAATTAAATATCAAAATTTTATAAATATATAATTATATAAATACAAGTGAGGAAAAATTCATAACATAAAATATAACAATTCTCGTTATAAAAATAGAGAACGTAAATCTAAATTATATAATTATATATAAAAATTTTAAAATTAAAATTTAATTAGCAACCATATTATCAAAGATAAATCTATTTGTTTGTTTTGGGGTTGGTCTCCTGATCATGACCTTTTATTTTAAAATTATGATAATAATATAACTTTTTCTCATTAAGTATTTGCTAAATTCTTTTTGAGACTTTCTTAAACACTGGTTGTGGGCATTTCTTGTGGCCCTATGTTTCTTGACTTAATTATATTAAGGATATATCCTCTTTTCATATAAATTGGAATACTTATCCTCAATAAAAGTGTTTTTAACTATCATTTTCTAACAAGAGTATTGTATTTTCAGTTATTCTTTTAACACCGCGTTTGAAGAGATTTTTTTAACCTCTTATATTTTTTATCTATTATTTTCAATATTTTTAATTCTAATTTTTTTATAAACCAATTATTAATAATTAAATATTCCCTTTATATATATTAGAATAGTTATATTAAATGAGAGTGTTTTTAGTTTTTTTTTCTAATAAGAGTGTTTACTTACCTCTTATCTCTTTGAATTTATTACTTTAAATATTTTTAGTTCTAAATTAAAATTTAAATATATTTTTTGACATTATCAATAATTAAAATAATATTGTATCACAATATAAATTTTTGATTATAAATTTAAAATATAATCTATATGTTAAAAATATTCTTAATTATAAATTTTAATTATAATATAATTTATATATTCAATAATAGTTATTTATTATAAATTTTAATTATATAAAATAAATACTTGTTATGTATAATGCACAAGTTAAATATATTCCGTGATGTCCTTATTATTATTATTGCCTTGATCTTTACCATTGTCACAATGGTGGTGCTACTGGAAACCACAATCATTTAAGTGGATTTTTTTAAAATAGGTTTTTTTAATTTTGACCTTCTATTTGAATCTAAGGGTTGAGATGATCATTCTCTTATATATATATATATATAGAGAAAAAAATGTCTTATGAAAATGATTTTCTTATGTGAGAATGAAAATAATCAATCTCGACCTTTAAATTCAATAGAAGATTAAGATTGAAAGAACTACCTAAAAATTCACTTAAGTTGTGGGGGTATTAACATTGGCGACGGTGACAATGATGATGACAATGTTAGTATTAAGCATGCACTACCACTGCCAAACCACTGTCGATACTGACAGTGGTTGCTGTTGTTGTGATGCATATTTTCTGCTGTTACCACCATCACCATTGTCATTGTCATCTTCAACAAATGGAATGATTATGTGTAGTTTTCTAAAAGTTTCTAGAAACTTGAAGAATTCATTATCTTTCTTATCATCTTTTAATCTTTAAGAGAAATGAGCACCTACCTTTTTTGGTGTTAGAACATTCTTACCCTTGTCAATGACATCAACTACGATTTCTTTGGTGGAAGTCTCATCCTTTGGTGGAGCCATCCGCTTCTCTATCTTTTAGGACTCCTTCAACTCCTTTCCACTCCTAAGAGTGATGATTTTCATTTCTTCCCTTGGATTGGGTTCTATCTAAGTGAAAAAAAACCCTCGACCTATTGGGACATAAGGGTAGCCAAGTCAAAGATTTGAGTTTCCATTACTTTGAGTCTGTCATCGTTCTTAGCCATGTATTGAGACATTATGTCCTACAGGCTTAGCCTCTTTTCCTTTTGTCTTTGTCCTTGGTTCTTATTTTGCATGTGTGGAGGTTTGTAAACATTTTTGGTTTGCCTTTTTGTGTCCTCCCCAAGAGAAATTGGGGTGTTCACTCCAACCAAGGTTGTTGTGGGAGGAATAAGGATTATTTTGGCTCTAGGAAATGAAAATTTCCTCCTCTAATGCTTTGGCAAAGAAGTTTCCCATTTGACAATCATTTCTAATTATTTTACAAAATTAAAAATAAAATTATAATTCAGTATAAACATAAAATAGGACAAAATTATGTTTTATTTTATAATTACAAAACACAGTAAGCTGAATAAAAATATCTCATTTTTTTTTTTTTTTATATTTCGTTTCATTCTGTTTTCTTTGTGTGTGAATAGTTAACGTAACCTTTGCGGCAGCACCTAAAGTCTTGTCAATTGTTGAGGATTTAATAACTTATTGTAATTCGTATAATTCTCATATCAAATATTTACAAAAGTATTAACATGGTACTTTAATTTTCCATGTTAACGTACTTCTCGGTTTCGCCATATTTCGTAGGTAGGATGTTAACGTATTTTGATTAGGTGGAAAAATAGATGCATTATAAAACTTTTCGCTATTAAAAGTAAAACATTTACTAATGGGCAAAAGTCCTTTGTAATTCGTATTACTCATTACTAACAAGTTAATTACCAATGACTTTCAATTCGTCAATAAATATTATCAACGACTTAACTCATTGTAATTAATTGCTGATAGTTTAATAAATTATTGTAATTCGTATAATTTTTATAAATATTTACAGAAGTATTTACGTGTTGCAAAAACAATAATAGAGAAAGAGATAAGAGATAAAAATAATAGAGAATGAAGAATTTTTATTTAATTTCCATAAGTGAGATGGTGTATTTATAGATATTAAACCAAATTGGACGGTTACAAATGATTCGATGTAGTAAGGTGAAATATAACAATCATAATTTATCTAGTAATGTGGGCAATTGCTATATATGGACGAATTTATTAAATATTTTATTCTATTTTCTTTAATGTATTTTCTTAATTTCAATTTAACAATACATACAACATTATCTTTATATATAATCTTCAATATATTTTCTCTAAATATAAAATACAAATTTCTCATATATCGAAACACATCTTAATCACAACTTGTCTTGTACAATACTAAAAATTTTGCATTAGCTGAGCTAAGAAATGACTATACCACACTGCATGTAAACAAATCTGGTTTGTGATCTACCGCTATGATCACGAGGATTTGACCAATAACTTACTCTTGTATATAACCAATTAAATCTGACTTGAAAACATTTAAATAAAACAAGTTTATATCCATTGTTATCTAGCTCTCATTAATGTTTTCATATAAAAAATAATTAAAATTTAGAGATTGTTATTTATTTACTTAAAACTTAGTCCTCGATAATTTAATGACATTAATTTTCTAGCTAGTAAGTGAACTTGTGCATAATATATATTTAAGTAACTCAGTTTTAAGTAATAATAGAAGTTTATAATATTATCATTTTTAATTATTATTGATCATAATATATATTTAAGTAACTAATTAATTTTTTTTTTAAAAAATACACATACGTATTACATAATAGATTATTTCTTAATTTTTTAATAATTTTTAATGTTAATATTATAGTATTTACATATCTTACTTTTATATATAAAAAATGTATATAATATATTTCTTATTTTATATCCTTAATTATTAATTAAAAATAAACATTATGAATAATTTCAAATTTAACTACATATTTATAAAATTATTAGTTTTGAAATATATCTAACTTTTTATAATATTATAATATCTAAAATTATTATTATATTATTTATATATCTAACTTTTTGTCTTATCTTAAATTATTATTGTTTATAAAAAATATTTTTAAATAATTAAATTAAAATAAAATTAAAAATTATGGCATTGCATCATTTTAGTTTTATTTTTGATTTAAATAAAATAGAAAATGTTAAAAAGTAAATTAAGAGAAAAATAATTACTGGGCAAGATAATAAATTAAATTATAAACATTTCTTATATGAAAATTAAAATAAATTAAGGTATAGAAAAAAATAAATTAAATTATAAATTTTTTTATTTAAAATTAAAATAAATTAAACTACAATATTTTTTTTTTTACTTTTCTATCTTATGTAATTATAGTATTTATAATCTTTAATATATTACTTTTTATTATTTTGAAGGAAATTCTAACTAGTGCCCCAATTAAGGAACGTTAAATGTCTATTAAAAATAACTAAAACAGTAAATTACATCATTGAATAAATTTTAGAGATAATAATTATGATTAGACAAATACTAACTAGCATTTCAGGAGTATAAATATTTTATATTATAATGAATTGTCAAATAATTTATTATTCTGAGCATTTGTTAAATAATAATAATTATTGTTTGTAAAATTTATTTATTACTTAATCAATTTACTACTTTTTCTATATTCAATAAACAATTAATATACTTTAACCAATTTTCAATAAACATTTAATTTTTTTTAACTAGCACAACCCTTAACTATTTTAAAAGTCATAGAAATTTGATTAGATTTATTAATGCGAGCAATTCAACAAATGACTCAATTTCAATGCACCACCTGAATATCATTTGCAAAAAGAAAATCTATTTTGTAATTGAGTTTTAGGTGAAAAAAATACTATGTTAGTTAACATTATTTTTATATATATAATTTATAAATATTTCTTATATGCAATTTAAAATAACTTTTTTTTTATCTTATTTGATTATAATATTTATAATCATTAATATATATATATATTACTTTTATTTATTTTATAAATCATAGAAATTAAAGTTTTATAGTAATTAAGTTTGGTTAGTTGCATTAATGCAAACAATTAAATGTAATAAATAGTTACTTTAACTGTATTCAATCAATGTAATATTAATAAATAAAAGATTAAAAAATTATTCACAGCAAACTTTTCTTAGCCACAAATGAATTGTAGACAAATATAGACATTTGAATTTCGTTAAAATAAAAAAATTGTCAACAAAATTAATATAATAGGAAAAACTATACTTATTCTATCAACATTTAAATGTTGTTTGAAAAATATATTACTTTACGCTAACAACATTACACTGTAGGTATCATTTACAGTAAATCTTATTTGTACTCCAGCTTTAGGAAAAAAAAATAGTATGCCAATATACACATGTTACTTTTTTATATATAAAGATAAAAATTTACAAAGAGTTTGTATACCTTAATAAATGACCTAATGTAACCGTCTAAATTGTTGTAATGATACCCCACTGAATAATGAACAGTGGTCATAATTGATTCAATTCGATGTATACGTTCTAGCTAGATGTCCAATATTCAATTAATCTATGCAATAGTTGAACTTGCATTTGTGGCTATAAATACACATTCAGAGCTTTGGGTCTTTCAGATTTTGTGCGTTAGTGAGAGGAAGCATATATTACAAATAAAATGGAGAATTCAGAGGGGAAGAACATGGCAATGACTTTCACAGAGGTGTTGCCAACGGTTGTTAGAAATTCCAACGTCTCTGGAAAAGAAGAGAAGCAGATAGATAATGAAGAGAAAGAGAACAATAATAGACACATGAACCTTGCCATCACCCACTCCACTGGCGAGACACAGGCCAATTTGGCTTCAGTTATTTCTCACTACGTTCAGACTCTTAATCAGTACAAATTACGCAACTTGGGTAGGCTTTTGGCTTTTTTTTTTTTTTTCGTTTTTACTTTAAAAATGTTTCATTTTCATAATTTATTTCACATCTTAATGTCACCTCAACAAATAAAAGAAATTTTTATAATGGAAGGTAAGATTATTGCAGAATAATTGAAACGCATGAAAATATCAATATTATATTAATAATACATTTAATTATATTTTTAGTTCTTATATTTTCAACCTAATCAAATCCTCTGCACTTTTAAAATGACAAAATTTAGGTAAGGTATCTTAAGTACTTTTAATATTAATTTTCAATTAAAATTAGAATTTTACTTTATAACTTACACAATAAAATTGAGTGTTAAAGATTAGTATATTAGTAATTGAAGTAAAACTCCAATTTTATTAGATAACAATTAATACTAAAAATACTTAAAAATTGTACCTAAATTTTGTTGGTTTTACATTACATTACAACTCCAGCTGTGAGACACTGTAGTTCTTACCAAGTTTTTTTTTATACAATATTTTTTTATAATACTTTATATAATATTATTCCTTTCATCTTATCTATTTCCATAAAATCACTTCTTTTATATTAGACACTCTTTTTCTTATCACTCTCTCCCTATTATACAAAAGTAAAAAAAAGAAAGTTGTATAACTAACATTTCCTGTACTAATGATGACTTCCATATAGTGCAGGGTATCCTGGTAATCAGGACTTCAACTACGACGTATTAGCATCTTTGTTTCATTTTCTCCTCAACAATGCTGGTGATCCTTTTCTAGAATGCAGCTTCTCTCTAAACTCAACAGCTTTTGAAGTTTGCGTGCTTGATTGGTTTGCAAATCTGTGGGAGATAAAGAAGAATGAGTATTGGGGATACGTCACTACTGGTGGAACTGAAGGCAATCTTCACGGGATTTTAGTAGGGTCTGTTTTCTTCTACTTTTATTTATTTCATTTCTTTTCTTATTTCAAAATATATAATAAATATCCCAAACCACATACATTAATTGATTTGTATACATAGGAGAGAACAACTTCCTGATGGGATATTGTATACCTCACAAGAGTCACATTATTCAATCTTCAAAATAGCAAGAATGTATCGAATGCAATGCGTGAAGGTTCGCACATTACTCTCCGGCGAGATTGATTGTGTTGATTTGAAGGCTTTACTTACTGAACACAAGGACAAGCCAGCCATCATCAATTTAAACATAGGTCTAGCTCTTCTTGTCTTTGACAACTGCACACATTGCAATTAATAACGTATATGCACACACTTGTATATAAATTTATAGACACTCAGAGATACAATATTTCATATAATAATTATATAATATTATTATTTTTTTCTATCTCTCTGTAATACTATTTATCATTATTTTTTTTTTTTGTAAATTTATTGTTCAGATAACATTTTTCAACTTAAAAAGGGTTCGATCATGTTTGCAGGGACAACAATGAAAGGAGGAGTTGATGACATTGATGTTGTAATACAAACACTTGAGGAATGTGGTTTCACTCGTGATCGATTCTACATTCACTGCGATGGAGCTCTATTTGGAACAATGTTGCCTTTTATCGAACGAGTATGTTCTTTACGTAAACATTGTTTTATAAAAAGCATCTCTTTCATGGTGAACTTTAGGAATGTGGAAATTATATGCAACTTGAGACAAATTACTTTGAGATGGGGGAGTTTTAGAAATTATTAAACATAAGTTGAATTTAGATTATGTTTAAATGTTATTTTTATTTAATATTATATTAAAAACTAAAATAATTTTATTTAATTATATCAATTTAACCATGAATAGATCATTGAATCTACAATGATCAATTAAAAGTAATAATGAAAAAATTATGATAAATTAATCTACGAAGAATTTTTATTTTTATCAATTGGTGACTCTAACATTCACTTTAATTAGAAAGATCTTTTTATTGGCAAAAGAATAATTTATTCATAATAAAGTACCAGAAGTACTTAAATAGGTACATGGACCGAATGAAACAACTCCCAAATCCACATTTTTGTTGTTACTCTTATTTTTACTTTTCTTTAGATAAATGATTAAATAAATTCGAAGATATATAATAAAGATGACAAAAAATAATTGAAAACATTAAATATCTCATCTTATAGCTAAAAGTAATATAATTCTTTAAATATATACTATTAAAAATACATTTACACAACCTAATAATTATATTTTTATATCTCTGCTCAAATATGTACCAAAAATTATCTTTAGTTAAATATATTTTTCATAAATATAGGTAAGTTATGCCATAATTTTACAAATGTATATAAGAAATAAAAATATAAACATAAGTAATATATCATAAATTTATAAATAAAATTATATATTTATGTATAAATTTTGTTTGAATTGAATTAGGTTGATTTAAAAAATATTTCAAAATCTGATTCAATCCAATAAAAAAATTCTATTAGTTCGATTTTTTTATTTTTGAATTGATTCTATTTTGATTGAATTGGATTAATCTATGAACACCTCAAGAAAATATTGTTTGAATGGATATAAATAAGTAGAGAAGTGAAAATTATTTTCTCTAGTTATTTGGATGAGCAGAAGAGTAGACAAAAATAAATAAATAAATTGTATAAAAAGCATTTTGTACTAATTAATACAAATAAGTTTAATTAAAATAATTTTAATTAAACCTTTTACTATATTATTCTTATTAACATTAAATTATTTCTTATTTTAATGTAATAAGAAATTATTTGACTTTTTAAAAAAATTAAAACTAAATAAATAAATGAAACACACATTTCTTCCATATTAAGTTTTCAAAACAATGAAAATTTGATATTCCTATCCAATTTTCATTTTCTTCTCTATTTATACTAAAACAAACAAGGGAGTGCATTTAGGCGGTTCCAAAATATTAATTATGATGTCATTTAAAATAGTGTTTGGATGATTGTATAGGCACCGAAGATTACCTTCAAGAAATCCATTGGAAGTGTATCTATTTCTGGTCATAAGTTCTTGGGATGTCCAATTCCTTGTGGTATTGTAATAACTCGTTCAGAATACATCAATGCATTATCCAGAGATGTTGAATATATTGCTTCAAGGGATGCTACAATAACAGGTAGCCGTTGCGGGCATGCTCCAATTTTCCTTTGGTATGCCATAAAAAGAAAAGGTGTAACAGGACTTGAAAACGAAGTGAAGAAATGCATAATGAATGCATGCTATTTGCAACATCAATTACGTGATGCTGGAATTGGTGTAATGTTAAACGAGTTTAGCAACATTGTCGTCTTTGAGAGGCCTCCGGATGAAGACTTTATCCGTAGGTGGAACTTAGCATGCAATGGAAATATTGCACATGTTGTGGTGATGCAACATGTTACCATTGAAATGTTGGACTCTTTTATTGCTGAATTTCTTCAAAAACGATCTATTTGGTTCAAAGATAGACGGTTTCGACCTCTATGCATTGGAAACGACGTTGGTTCTGCAAATTGTCGGTGTTCAATGCATAATTTAATGTCATGATTGAAAATCTATCAACTAAATAATACATATACGATGTTATATAACGTATGATTAAGGTTTACAAACCTCCTTAATTATGTACAAAAGTGGTGAGATTGGTTAGGTGCTCACAAACTCGCTTAACCTATCTATTTGATATGTTTGTCTTTCAATAAAGATTTTATATTTATGTTATTTTTCTATGTTGTGAGTAATGATATTAATTAAAAATTTTCAACGATTACAAATAAATTAGTATTGATATTTTTTTATGGACTAATGCCTCCATTTTATTTTTTGACGTGTTAACATGCCAACCCAACCTTTTAAGGGTGAGTTATGTTCTTTAATAATATAGGTATTTTTTCTCCAACGATGCAATATTAGTTAATCATAGAAACTTATATTAGTAGTAATAAATACTTAAAAACTACTAGAAAATTTAAAATTTGCTACAAAATAATTTTGTGGCTAATATTAAAATTAATAGTTATTTTGTAGCTAATTTCTAGTAAAAATAATTAGCTACAAAATTACTACAATATTAAATGGTAGCATGAAATAAGTAGCAAATTAATTAGGAAAATAATTTTAGTTAACTTGTAGTAAATTTTTTAAAATTTGTAGTTATTTCCTAGCTAATTTGTAGTAATAAGAAGTATAAATGAATATAACTTCAATTTAGCTAGAAAAAATAATTTTCTAGTTAATTAATAGTTAATTAGCTAGGATTTAGCTACTAATTTAAATGGTAGTTAAAATTAGTAGCAAAATAAAAAAATTCTTGTAGTGAGTGTTATTTTTTCATATATTTCAATGACTTTTTCATTAAATTTTTGTAATAATATTGGTTGATATTATATGTTGTAAGTATATTAAAACTAATACAATATAAACTGAAATTAAATGTAAAAAATAACATATTTTAATTTACAGTAAATTAAAATATATATTTAAAGAAAAGAACAATTTAATACAATATGTGTAATTGAAGCAGTATATGGACTTAATCATCTTTTATTTTTAAATTTATATAAAATAAATATTTTTCATTTGTATCAATTATTAAAAATACTATATATTTTGTGTTATATAGTGAAAATTAGTATATACTTGAGTTTTATATTAATTCGTATATACCAATTCATTATTATATAAATATCAAAATTCTATAGTATATATCATTGTTAAGATATTTAATAACATAAAATAGCTTTATATTTAGTGATAATTTATTTAAATAAATTATAAAATATTTGTATATTGTGACATATTCACTCTATAACATAACGATGAATATAATTTGTTTATATAATTTAAATATTGAGTATAACAAAACTATAAATTTAAATATTGTAAATAATATATAATTATAAATGTATTTCCAATTACTATTAGATGTTAAAAAATTAAATATATTACATTGACTTTAATATTACACTTAAATTTAAATTTTATTGTAATTTTAAAAAATGAATTGGTAAAAATAATCCAATTGTTCTACAGTGATATTGAAAAATATATAAACTATTATTTTTAATGGATATTTGTATAGGAAGAGTGGTATAAAAGAAAAATTTGAATAAGAGTGATATAAATCGAAATGCAATATAGATTGAACAATAAAAATTTTCTAATTTTTTTTAGAATGTGACACTTGTCCAAACATGCCACTAAACGACTCTTAAATTTAGGAAAAATAATATGCTTTTAGTTTTTATACTTTTGGTTAAATGTGATAAAAGCGAAAAAACATGTCGATTAAGTTTTTTTCTCGAAAAAATTATCATGTTTTATAAAGTTAGAAGATAACAAATTCATGTATATTTTATAAGTTGAGGACCAAATTAATCAATATGAGGGGTGTTGATGGATTGAATTAGTTTAAGTTTAGAGTAAAAAATTATATTTGATTGTATTAGATTTGGTTTGATTTAGATTTTGAATTATTTTTTTTAATTTCAACTCAACCAAACCAATAAAAATCATATTAGGTGGGTTCAGATCATTGGGTTATAATAAAAAATAATTATTATATTTTTGAAGTTTTATTTTTTATTTATGGTCTCTTTATATAAATATTTATTTTATATTAATGCAAAGTAAAAATATTTTTTCTTGTTAATATTTATTTATTTATTTTATTTAAAATATTTAATTTTCTATAGTTATCACTTTACTACAAGAATTTTTTGATTTTACTACTAATTTTAGCTACCATTTAAATTAGTAGCTAAATCCTAGCTAATTAACTAGAATATTATTTTTTCTAGCTAAATTGAAGTTATATTCATTTATACTTCTTATTACTACAAATTAACTAAGATTATTTTCCTAGCTAATTTGCTACTTATTTCATGCTATCATTCAATATTGTAGTAATTTTGTAGCTAATTATTTTTACTAGAAATTAGCTACAAAATAATTATTAATTTTAAAATTAGCCACAAAATTATTTTATAGCAAATTTTAAATTTTCTAGTAGTGATAATATAACGTAAGTGAACAGTTTTATATATATATATATATATAGACTTTAGGTCTTTCTTTTTCTCATTACTATCATCGAATTTTTTTTATTGAGTTAATAGTTTTGAATTATGTTTGTGAAGTTATTGAAATAAAATATGTATGACTTAATTTCTTGAGTTTAATTTTTTATTTTATATATCAAACGTCTATTTAATCAAAATCAAAGTATCTTTGAATCAATTGAAAATGTTCTTTAATTAGCACAGTTTATTATCTAATTAAAATTAAATATTCTATAAAAAAAATTATTACTCTACTTCTTGGTCACTAATTACGAAATTCTTAAGTTATTAGGGATATAGTTGGCAAAAAAAAATAAGTTGAACTAGTTGGAACCTCACGATAAATTGAAAGCTTGAATTTTAAAATTTGAGGTCAAATTAAATATAAGATTTTTTACTTAATCAAATAAAGTCAAATAAAGTCTGTTTCATAATTGGATTTTAAAAAAATACGAATATTAAAAATCCTATGATTAAATATTCAAATTAATATTACAAATATAAAAAAGAAACATAAATTTCTCAATTAAAAGTCAAATAGCGTAAGATCTTAAACAGTTATTTTGTTAAAATTATTGTTGGGATAGATGAAAAAATATAAATTATTGTTGGTATAGATGAAAAAATATAAATGAAAGAGATGTAGTAAAATTAGATAGATAATATTATCTTATAATATATATTATATTAAAAGTAATCAATAAATTATTTTTTCAATTTTTTTTAAATATATTAATAGAATAAAATAATTATTTTATTTTATTTATTACATTAAAATAAATATACTAATAAAATAATTATTAGTTTTGATTTTTTAAATAAAAAAAATCAAACTAACCTAAAAAGCTCGCAACCCAGGCGACCCACATTGGATGGGACTTAAGCTTTAAATTTTTAAGACTCTTATTTAATACAAGCTTTTTAATTCAATCTATCGTACTGGTTCAGCTCCCAAAGTTGAGTATTCCATTTTACCCGTTCTAATTAGTAATAATCATTTTTGGATATATTTTGTGTACTTATTTAAAAAAATATATTTTAACAAGTAAATCACATAAATAATAAAGTTGTTAGTGATAACCTTTTCATATCCACTTATTATTTATTAATTGGTTATTGTGAGAACTTCAGGTTATCGGTGATAATAATTTCGACCGGATTTGCTTAGTATTTGATTGGTATGAAGACTTAGTCTAATATATAACATTATTTTCTAGAATGCACAAAATCTTAACTAAAATCAACCCAACAAACAAACATTTTTAAACAATTGCTGAACCTTGAAGTTTTCATTGTATAAGAGGATACAAAGGAGTGAAAATCGAACTATCATGCCCAAATTATTTTTTTAACAATTTAGTTTCATTCTAAATAAAATTTATTCATCAAGTTAAATTTATATTTAAAAAGATAAAATAAATATTTAAAAATTATATTAATAAATATTTGTCTTTATGATTAGCATCATGCTAGTACCTTCTTTACACATTGTCGCAATTAAGGCTGCCACGGGATCAGCGAAGATGAGAAGTGTGGTGTCCACATTCCTTTAAGAGAAGGGAATATGGTGACAGGAGTTGTCAATGGCATTTTTAAGGTAAATACTAAAAAAACCTAGGGTAAGGCTAGTCCTAAGAATTAGAGTTCAAGTTCGGGAGTCGGTTACGTATGGGGATGACACTGGCATCCCATTACGTCTGTCTTAAAATAGTTACCCTAACTAGATGTATGAAGTAGATGATGACTCTTATATCACAGTTTTCACCTTTCATAGAGTGATGGGTATTTACAAGGGGGAAAATGAGTAATGTTTTTGGGTTTTATGAACTTGACAAGAGTTGTCTCTTGCTCCTACGTATCTCTCAATGCAATGGAAAAGTCAAAGTTTACGTAGTTTTAGCTAAGGCTTAAAAGATTATATGGGAGAGGTCGAGACTGACTCGACAATGGAAAAGTGCCGACTAAGTGTCAATGAGGTTAATGTACCGACTAAAAGTCAGTAAGGATAAAATAAACAAAGGTAGGAGTCCACTTTTTAGAGTCGGCCAAGGAATGTCGACTCTTAGTCGGTCTCGGATACTGGGTACGGTTTAAGGCACGACTGAGCCGGAATCAGCCTACAGGTTAAGGTGTAGATTCTTAAGCTATTTTTCTTGAGGGTAGTGCTTATCTAGGAGCTATGACTAGACACTACCAAACAGATATTGAAACTTAAGAAGTTCCAAGAGTTTCACCTGGTATGTAGGTGTTTTCCTTGTTGTACTTAGAGAGTAGGTGGATCTTACTCTCTTCTTCTTCTTCTCAATGCTTACTCTCCCTTAGAACGCTCTTTTCTCTAACTCTTTTTTTTTTTCAGAAATTTCTTCGACCCTTTTTCCTTCGAGCTTAAGGTCTTTTATAGGCCAGCTTCCATTTCCATGATCTTCCAAGGATATCTTTCACCATTAATGTAGTGACTCTCCTTAGGGTCTCATTAATGTCACGATATCCTCGGTGGGGTCCCTCTCAATTAATGTGATGGTTTTGTCTTTAATGCAATGGTGGCTACTCATTCATTTTCTTTGACTGTTGCAACGGGACACGCCTCACACTCTCTACTTTCCTGTGAGATGGCAGGTCTGAAATGACTTTAGAGGTATTTTAGTTGAATATGTTTTTAATAATTAATACAATATAAAATATATTAGTAAGACATTTTTACATATTTGAACGGAAAATAATGCTAAAAAATATTTTTAGCATATTTTTTTATTATAAAATGTTATAGGTATGTCTTGCTGGATAATTTAAATACAAAAATTTCTAACAATACTTTTTTAATAATTTTTTTATTATTAATTAAAATTTATTAAAAATTATAAATTTTAGTAAATTTCACTCTGATTGAGAAATGATATCTATCGAAATTTATAATTTTTAATAAACTTTAGTCTATAACAATGAGTATATTAGAAACTTAGTATTAGATAGAATATGGTTACCCTTCATCACCTAAACAAACACTCCATTTAATGAATTGCACGCATGTAAATTACTTCGAATACAAACATATATATTAAAGAAAGTATTGGCGAGTAGGTTGTTTTTACATTTTATGTGGTTCCTATCAAGTATCAATTAAAGAACGACTCAAGGGTGTGTTGCTAACACATCTTGTCCCGTGGTACCTATCGATTGACGAATAAAATCAAGTTGTTTAAGAGATCCCAGATAAAAATTATTTTTAGTATTTTTATAAATATTATTTTTCAGATAAAATTTTGTTTAAATCACTATTAGACACTAAATAAGTATTCAAACATTAGTATTAAAGAGTTTGATAAATACCAGCAAAAAACAATTTGACAAATTTAGCATCTTTAAAAATAATTTAACACTTTTTTCATGTCAACTTCTGGTTGGATCCATGTTTTTTTTTCATGTTTTACGATATCATATTATATTTTTAGGAATTATTATAGCTAAGAATGTTATTTTCGAGTATATTTAAAATTGTGTTTAGTTATATTATACTATTTTTAGGAATATTTTTAAAATTAAAAATAATTTAAATAAAAATAAATAAAGACAAGCTTTATAAGTTTGATAGAAAATAATTTCTCACATTCTTACAAGAATATCACATTTTCACCTCTCATAATGAGAATAAAAACCACCTAAAACATAAGCATGCATGTAAAAATTACTTTTATAATCTTCTAACAAATATGAAAATAAATATTATCTCCTTCATGTTCTCAGAAATTGAAGAAGATGACGAGAAACAAATGTCCTCGTAGTTTTTGTTTTATTTTTTTGCATGTTTTTTAAATGTTTAATTTATGGACTTTTTTAACTTGTTTTTTTTACATCTTTAAAAAACCAGGTTCTTCAATATTATGCTTTTACATAGCAAACTTGTTTAGTAGGGTCTTGAGCGTCTAAGATTACCTAATCAACTTCAACGAAACTGGAAAAGAAAAAGATTAATTTAGACTATTGATTTTTTTTTTTAAATTACAATTTGATAACATCGATTTATCGGATTTTTATATGAATCAACCCAACCTATATTATTTTAGATTTTTTTATCTTTTATGATGTATAGTTGTATAATTCTATACCTAATTCTATAATTTTGACTTTTGATATTATTGATTAGTTTTTATTTTATTTTATTATTATTTCCTATTTTAATAATTTTTCATTATTTAATTTTTTTCATTTGGAACTCAAATCAATTAACATTAATGTTTGAATCTAAATACTGTTTTAAATCGGTACCAACTTGACCTGTGAGGACCCTTAGTATTAAGTGATATTTTGTCGTTGTTTAACTGACAATCGCATTGCATCCCCAATCCATTGAAAAAGGATCTTCAAATTAATTAACCAATGAATAGTTCCACTTTATTTTCCGGCTATTAATAATACACATTAATAGCTTTGTCTCTCACAAATGCAATGGACAAGAATATGACAATGGCTTTCATTCCAGCCACGGAGTTGTTGCCAAGGGTTGTCAGCGGTGGTAGGGTCTCTAAAACAATAAAATTATGAATGAGACTTATTAAATAAGAAATAAAACTCACAATTTTTTATAATTACTAATAAATTACCATCAATAATAAAGAGTATACTTAAAAGAATGTGTTAAAAAGTGTTGAGATTTTTTTACTTTCCATTCATTCTTCTACAGCTCATTTCTTTTTTACATTATGATTTTAATATAAAAGTTATTTTTTTTATATAGATATAGCTAATTTGTTAATTAGTAATTGTCCTTTAGTTGATGATTAAAAATTAAAAGTAAAATATTTTATTAAAAATTGTATTAGTATTTAATATAATTTCATTGCATTCTTTTTTTTTAATTATTAAGTCCTTGGATCCTTGCTAGGTTTGAGTCTTCTTATGTATAGAAAAAAAAAAAAAAGAAGGAATCCTTTCGAAAAGAATTTATTGTGCACCATATATGTTTCTAATGATTTTGACTCTACTACAAGATTGCTTTCGATGAAATGATACGTGTAATCTAACAAATATGCTTTTTATTTATTAACTTTTTTTTAAACTATTGGCAATGAAATAATGATTAGGAAAACTGTAAATATGCATGTGTAACTCCAAATGACTGAAATGAGACACTAATTTCCTGGTAATACTATGCAAGCAAGACTTTGCTAATAATGATATCCACTCAAGTACTGCATGCAGGGTACCCTGGTAATCAGGACTTCAACTACGACGATTTAGCATCGCTGTTTCATTTTCTCCTCAACAATGTTGGTGATCCATTTCTAGGGAGCAGCTTCTCCCTAAACTCAAAAGCCTTTTAAGTTTGCGTGCTTGATTGGTTTGCAAATCTGTGGGAGATAAAGAAGAATGAGTATTGGGGATACGTCATTACTGGTGGAACTGAAGGCAATCTTCACGGGATTTTAGTAGGGTCTGTTTTCTTCTACTTTTATTTATTTCATTTCTTTTCTTATTTCAAAATATACAATAAATATCCCAACCACATACATTAATTGATTTGTATACATAGGAGAAAACAACTTCCGGATGGGATATTATATACCTCACAAGATTCACATTATTTTCAATCTTCAAAATAGTAAGAATGTAACAAATGCAGTGCGTGAAAGTTCGCACATTAGTCTCCGGCGAGATTGATTGTGTTGATTTGAAGGCTTTACTTATTGAACACAAGGACAAGCCAGCCATCATCAATTTAAACATAGGTCTCTTCTTGGAGAAACTTAAAAAAATGTTGGTATTAATTGCAGGGATAACTATGAAAGGAGGTGTTGATAACCTTATCTTGTAATACAAACGCTTGAGGGATGTGGTTTCACTCGCAATAGATTCTACATTCATTTAATGGAGCTCTATTTGGAATTATGTTGCCGTTTATCAAACAGGTGAGTTTTAAGTTAGTTATTAATTTAAAAGCGTTACTTTGATGTGTGCTTAGAATTAATAGAGAATTATAGAGGTCAATGTATGGAGACCAAAGTATCCAAGCTAAGAAATAAAATAGAAATTATATTCGAATTATGAAATCAGGTTTGTTTGTTTGTTTTTTTTTCTCCCCGACCTTTATCCCCTCAATTACTATTTGACAACAAAATAACCACCATGAGAAAAAGGCATCAGTCTTATTTTTACTTGGTATTAACATGGGAGGATAGATAAAAGACCAACCAAAGATACTATTTAACTTCATGTATGGTGGGTCTAAAAATTTGAATTTACATCTAATTTAATTTTATAAAATCGATTTAGTGTAAGATAAAAATTACGTTTCACTCGTATATTTCATTCAAATATTATTTTTAACTAGAACTTTACTTTGAACTTAATCCATACTTTAAGAATAGGCCCAATCAAGTAAATAATTATATATTATTTCTTTGAATATGGACAATTTAATATTAATTATTTATAAAGTTGATATCATTAATTGATTATTATTAATGTCTAGGTCTTGTACAGTGCTTATCCAGGTTCCATAGTATTTTTTGTTGGGTATTGCATTTGCTTATGTGTAAATCTATCTATTTTTCTAGAACATTATCTCTGAAGAATTCAGGCAGTTTCAAATTAATTATGATTTCATCTAAAATATTGTGGGTGATTTCATAGGCACCAAGGATAACTTTCAAGAAACCCATTGGAAGTGTAACTATTTCTGGCCATAAGTTCTTGGGATGTCCAATTCCTTGTGGTGTTGTAATAACTCGTCTAGAATACATCGATTCACTATCCAGAGATGTAGAATATATTGCTTCAAGGGATGTTACAATAACAGGTAGACGTGGCGGGCATGCTCCAATTTTCCTTTGGTATGCCACCAAAATAAAAGGTCTAATAGGAATTCAAGACGAAGTGCACAAGTGTATAATGAATGCACGCTATTTGCAACATCAATTACGTGATGCCGGAATTGGTGCAATGTTAAACGAGTTTAGCAACATTGTCGCCTTTGAGAGGCCTCTAGATGAAGACTTTATCCGTAGGTGGAATTTGGCCTGCAATGGAAAAATTGCACATGTACTGGTTATGCAACATGTTACCATTGAAATGTTGGACTCCTTTGTTGCTGAATTTCTTCAAAAACGATCCATTTGGTTTAAAGATGGACGGTTTCAACCTCTATGCATTGCAAGTGACATTGATTCTGGAAATTGTGCTTGTTCAATGCACAATTCGAAACTAAGATTCAAGAGAGGTAGACATCCCAAAGAGTTATGCTCTTTGTTCAATTTGTGTAACGCGAATTCCATGAACTGATGATTCATATAATCATATCTATTATTTGAAGTACGTAATTAAAATCGAATATAATTGTTTTGGTTTGTGTGAATGGATTGGTATCAAGTTCTACCTGGAAAGAGTTTCGATAAATAAATAACTAATAAGTAAATAAGGAATTTGAGGACCAAGAAGTAAAAAGGACAAAACATGTATAACAAGAACTATAGTATCTTGTTAGAAGAAATGTAGATGAGAGACGGATAACAAGTGTAATGTTATAACAGTGAAAAATGAGGAGACACGGAGAAACATGTAGAGAAAAAGAGTGAATTTTCACAGTCAAAAGAGAGAGGAGAGAAAGAGAGAAAGAAAATGTTATGTTTTCATTTCTATGTAGAACAATCACATCAAAATCGCAATAACTATTTCGTTAACTGTTGGATCAGACTAAAAATTTGACAGTAGGTTTAGCACACGTAGTTGTACATCTTGACAGTTCGGATCTTGATTTGGAAGTCTATAGTGTAAGAAATCATGCTCACACAGTAGCACAATTTTGTGAGTTTTTTACTTTCTTGTTCCTTTTATCTTGTTCTTCATTTACAAGCTTTGCCTGCTTGCTTGTGTTGGTTGGTTGTATGTACAAATTGTGCTCTTGACCTGAACACTCTTGTATCCTTATTTGATTATAGTAGATTGATTTCTTTGGTCTGGACGACCCGTGGTTTTTACCTCTCACATTGAGGAGGCTTTCCACATTAAAAATATTAGTATCTCCTTACATGATTCTACTCGTTATTGCTATCATTTTTTATCTCCCCTATCATAACTATGTGGAGGTGATTGTCAGTCTGGCAATCTCACAACAAACTTCAAACTTTCCTCTTGGAATCGCCTTGGTCATCATGTCAACATTCATTAGTATGAATTTTAGTCAACTCCAACAACTTAACATCCAAAGCATCACGTATCTAATGATACCTCACATCAATATGCTTGGACCTAGAATAAAAAGTTGAATTCTTACCAAGATGAATTGCAATCTGACTATCACATAATAAAAGGTATTTGTCCTTAACAAAACCAAACTCCTGCAATAATTTCTTCGCTTAAAGTAACTCCTTGCATGCTTTTGTAATGACAATAAACTCTGCCTTGATAGTGAATAAAGCAACACACTTCTGCAATTTAAATTGCCATGCCACAACTCCCCGTGCAAATTTAATCAAATAGCTCAAAGTGGACTTTTTGGAATCAACGTCTCCAACCATATCTGAGTTTGAGTATCCCACCAAAGTAGGCTCATCATCTCCAAAACAAAGTCTCAAATCACTAGTACCATGAAGATACCTCAAGATCCATTTCACAGCATTCCAGTGCTCTCTACTTGAATTAGACAAAAATCTACTGACAGTACCAACAGCATGTACAATATCTGGTCTCGTACACATCATTACATACATCAAAATACCCACTATAGATGCATAAGGAACTCTGTTCATATTAGTCTTCTTAGATTCATTTGAAGGACTGTGTCCAAAACTCAATTTAAAATGAGTAGCAAGAGGTTTGCTCACTACTTTAGCATGTTCCATATGGAATCTCTACAACACCCTTTTAACATATTGTTCTTGTGACAACCAAAGTTTCTTTGCTTGTCTATCATGAGTGATTCTTATACCAAGAATATGTTTAACAGCTCCCAAGTTTTTCATAGCAAATGACTCACTCAATTGCTTCTTCAACTTGTCAATTCTGGGAACACTTTTCCCAACAATAAGCATGTCATCAACATACAACAACAGAATAATAAAGTTATCATCAAAAAAATTTCTAACAAAGACACAATGATCAGAAGTAGTCTTCTTGTAGCCTTTCTCACACATAACAGACTCAAACTTCTTATACCACTGTCTTGGAGCCTACTTCAGACCATACAAGCTCTTTTTGATCCTGAATGCATAGTCTTCCTTTTCACTAATTTGAAAGCCATCAAGTTGCTTCATGTATATCTCTTCCTCCAAATTGTCATGAAGGAAAGTTGTTTTTACATCCATCTGCTCAACCTCTAGATCAAAGGTAGCAGCTAAACTCAGCACAATTCTGATGGATGACATCTTCACCACAAGAGAGAAAATCTCATTGAAGTCAACACCTTTTCTTTGTCCGAAGCCTTTCACTACTAATCTAGCTTTATACCTTGGATATGTAGAATTACTCTTTTGCTTTACCTTGTAAATCCACCTATTTTCCAAGACCTTTTTGCCATTAGGCAACTTCACCAAATCATAAGTGTGATTATCATGCAAAGACTTCATTTCATCTTGCATTGCATCCTACCACTTTTGCTTCTCTTCACTCTCCATGGCCTCCTAGTAACACTTAGATTCTTTTCCATCTATCAAGGTCACATACTCATCAGAAGTATACCTTGTAGATGATTGTCTCTCCCTTTTAGACCTCCTGAGTTAACTAGAGGTGGTTTAGGAGCATCATCCAGATTCTCATATTGTGACATCTCTTGTTCCTCTTTAGTATCACCATCAAGAGGAACATCAAAACCATCTCCAAGCTGCTGATCACCAACATAATTATGTTGCTCACCATTCTGAACATTATTCTCAGCAGTATCTAGATCATGTACAAGCATCCGAACTAGATCAATTTTAGACAAACTATTATCTTTCTCAGGTGTAGTCTTCTTTACCTTATCAATGTCTTCAATGGTTTGGTCTTCTATGAATTGCACATCAAGACTTTTGACAAGTTTTTTCTCAACAGGATCATACAACCTGCAACCATACTCATCATGACCATACCCAATGAAAATACACTGCCTAATCTTCATATCCAACTTGGATCTTTCATCCTTTGGAACATGCACAAAGGTCTTACAACCGAAGACTCACAAATAATCATACTTGACATCTTTGCCAAACCAAATATTGTCTGGCACCTCAGTATTCAAAGCAACTGCAGGACTAAGATTAATAACATACACTGCTGTGTAAAGTACCTCACCCTAGAAATGCTTAGGTAACTTTGCTTCAGAAAGCATGCACCTAACTCTCTCAATCAATGTCTTGTTCATCCTCTTTGCTAAGTCATTCGACTAAAGAGTTTTAGGAGGAGTCTTTTCATGTCTGATACCCTATTGCTTGCAATATACATCAAAGGATCCACAATACTCACCACTATTATTAGAATGAATACATTTCACCTTCTTGCCTAATTGTCTCTCAACCAAAGCCTGGAATTGTTTGAACTTCTTTAACACTTGGTCCTTTGAATTTAAAGTATAGACCCAAAGCTTCTTGGAATAGTCAATAAAGGTAACAAAATAAAGTGTTCCACTAAATGACTTTACCTTCAATAGGTCACAAACATCAGAATGCACCAATTCTAGCAATTCTAACTTCCTTGAGGGTGGATTCTATTTAAAGGATACTCTAGTCTACTTACCAGCCATGCAATGAGAACACTTTTCCAACTTTGCATTTTTCAATCCTGGAAGCATATCCTTTTTGGCTATACAATTTAGCCTTTTTTTACTGATATGACTAAGCCTTTGGTGCCACAAAGGTGCCTCCATATCTATGACATTCACACTTTCTTTAGCAACCAAAGCTTTTGTCCAATACAATTTAAAAATTTTCTCCCTTTTGCCCACAACAAAGTTACCTTTGGTGAGTTTCCATTTTCCATAACCAAAGTGATTATCATAACCACCAGTATCAAGCATATGTATATATATTAAGTTAAAGCGAACATCTAGAGCATGTTTGACTCCTTTAAGCCACAACTGCACTTCCATGTTGGTTTGTAAGCAAACATCACTAACATCGATCACCTTGGTCACACTATCATTACCTATCTTTAACACTCAAAAATCACCTGAGGTGTAAGATGTAAAGAATTCCTTCCTTGGTGTAACATGCAATGTAACACTGCTATCAATATCCATATGCTCTCATTGGATACAAGATTAACCAAATAAAAGTCTCGAAGAATGACAAGATCATCACCGGTAATAATATTGACACGATCATCATCATTATCATGATCCTTCTCTTTTGACTTACCCTTTTTGCCTTTGTTCTCCTTTTTCCACAAAAACAATTAGTGTCATTCAAACTCACCATTCTATTTGTATTAACCTCCATTATTCAAGCAAGTAGGACATCCTTTAAACTAAAGAGCTCTAATACCACTTTGATGGGAAAAAGCAATAAAGCATTGAAAAAACCAATAATGCACCACCAGTGTGGTGACAACGCAGTGGATATAAATTCTCCTAACTTGCATGAATTTATAAGTAGTAACCACAAATAAAAATGGTAGCAATAACGAGAAGAATCACATAAGGAGATACCAATGCTTTTAATGTAAAAAACCTTCTCAATGTGAGAGGTAAAAATCATGGGTCGTCTAGACCAAAGAAATCAATTTGCTATAATCAAATAAAGATACAAGAGTATTCAGGTCAAGAGTACAATTTGTGCATACAATAGCCAATACAAGCAACCAGGCAAAGTTTGCAAATGAAGAACAAGAAATAAGAAATAAGAAAGTAAAGAACTCACAAAATTGTGCTATTGTGTGAGCTCGATTTCTCACACCACATATTTCCAAATCAAGACACGAACGGTCAAGATGTAGAACTAAGTGTGTTGAATCTGCTATCAAATTTTCACTCGATCTAACGGTTAACGAAGTAAATATTACAATTTTTACATGATTATTTTGTATAGATATAAAAACATTACACTTTTTTCTCTCTTTTCTTTTTTGGCTATGAAAATTCACTCTTTCTCTGTCTCTCCTCAATCTGACCCCTTCTCTTATAAGAGAGACCTAGTGAGCTTGAAGGTATTGGACTTTTGTTCACATAATTAGAAACATAAAAATAACCTAAAAAAATTACAAAAGAAGAACATTAATACAATATGTTGAAAATAATTGATGATGGTTAATACAAGGATGGTGAGTTGAGTTGCACATGATCATGTTAACAAGTTTAATGTTTTTAATTATATTAATTATTTTTTTAATTTCTATAAATTAATTAAATGAGTATTGTATATTCTGATCTGATTGTAGTTATTATCTCCTCCCAACAGATTATAGTTGCATAAAAAAAATTCACGAAACCTTCCCATGTCAGCACCTAAAACTATTACTAAATGTCTGCGGATTGACCTCATTGAGAGGTTGTAATGGTCAGCAGTTATTATATAATTTAAGAATTATTGTGAAGAGAATGATTAATGTTACCCAAAGTCAATCGATCATTAATCCAGCTCATCCAATGCGCGATGTGTGCCTTTAATTAGGAATGTACACATATACATATTGTTTTGTCTTCAATAGATGCAATTATTGAACGGCCTCCCTTGATATAGGACCTGCATGTAATTGTTTCTTTCTCTCTTCCTTTCTCACCATATGAAATGAGAAAATACGAAGTGGTGGACCCAACTATTTATTTCCTTTTCACTGGTTTCTCTCCAATCAAATAAGAATACTTTCTTCATTTCTCTCTCTTATTACTTTCTCATCTTTTTTTCTAGTCTATATGTATTTTTTTGACCATATATATTTTTTTACCATATATTTTTTTTTACCATATATATATATATAAGTCAATCTCAAGTTGAATAAAATAATTATAAATAACAAAACTCTTTCTTTAAATATTTAACACATTAATTTATATATCATGACTTGAATTTAAAATTATAGGTGAAACTAGAATAATATCACACAATCTGCGCAATCTGTAATTATTTTACCTATTTCAAGTCTATCAAGCGAGGGATTAGATTTAATTTAGTACGACTACTTGAATATTCATGGTGTTGTGGAATGGTATACAATAAAAACTTATTTAAATCTACATTACCTAAAAGACATGCAAATAAGATTAAAAAAAATTTAGTTTTTAAATTAATTGGCATAACCTTTAATAAAACCATTTTTATGTAAAACAATTAAGACATTATATTAATCACATTAATCACATATATATAGAGAGGTCAAATAGAAGTGTTTGTAGTTTAGCTTGAATTAGTTTTTAAGTAAAAGATAATTCAATTCGATCATAAAAATACATTTAAGTTTTGGTTTGAATTATTATGAATATAATATTTATATTCAGTTTAATCCAATAATTAGAGGAGTTTAGATAGGATGATTTAATTAGTTTTTGTATCTTTATTTTTTTAAATCAAAAGGTAGTAAATAAAGTCTTTCCACTATGTACTACTTTCATAAAACTTATAATAGTTTTTATCAAACTAAGAATAAATACAGTAAAAAAAGAGTTGGGTTTATTACGCTGTGGTTTCAATTTGATGCCGATTGTGGGTAAAAAGTGTTGCTGTTTCATAATTGATCACTTTTACATAGACAGGTCGGTTAGCCAAGTCAAGAGCGATTGAGGCACAATTTGTTGTTTTTTTGTAATTAGTAATCAAATCAGAAATCACAAAAATAATGACAAGTAATGCTAAACCTTCCATTTCATAGTACGGAGTATTGACAAACAAGCTGAACAGCATGCAGCGACGATTCTCTATCAATCTTTAACAAGGTTGGCTACCAGAAAATCTAACATTTTGTTTGGTCTTAATTTCTCCTGTATGTTAAACACTTAATTTGTTCATTTTTGTATATGCTTTATTCGATTGAGAAAAGAAATCGAAAAGAAAAAAAAGAAGAAAAAAAATTACATTTTAAAATAAAAAGTAGAAAAAAGAGTAGATTTTAAGAATTGTTTAATATGAGAGAAATACGAATGAAAGTGAAGAGAGTGAATTTTCATTAAAGAGATACTTGCATCCCTATTAAAAATATGAAACTATAAATAGAAAATAAATTTAATTATAATATATGGGTAGTGTTAAAAAATTATTTTATTATTCAATCATAAATTATCATATATAGTAAGGTGTTGTTTTTTGTAATAATTATTTTAAAAATTATATTTAAGATAATTTTTAATGTTTAATTTTTTTTTACACTAATAATCTATTAAAATTAAACTAATAAATATAAAAATGATTAAAAAAATATGCAAAAATTTGTCACTCTCTCCTTGTCTTCCGACTTTCTGTTGAACCTATTTTTCTCTTATCAAATAAGGACACTTCACATTATTTTCCTTTTTCTATTTACCTCTACAAAACAAAATATTAAATTTGATTTAATAGGGCACAATAACACAAATATTTTTGTGTATGGTTGAGAACACATTTGAGTAAGCTTATAGTGTTTTTTACTAATTAAATTTTGTTTACCTTATTTACAATATTTGATAAATAAACTTTTTTTAATAGCTTGTATTGTTTTTTGAAACACTACTTAAAATAATATTTTTAAAATATTAATTTCTAGTTTTAAATTTGTTTCTTAAATATTTATTAAAATTTTAAATTTTTTTTATATAAGATAAGATTTTATCATAATTTTTGTTTTATCTTCTTCTAAGCATAACATAGAGTTTTATTATATGTTTACCTTTTGTACACAAAGTATGATTTTATTATTTTTATTTTTTTATTAAATAAGATATTGATAATGATAAATTGATAAATTTATTTTATTTGATTAATTATGCTTTTACGTAGCAAACTTGTATTGTGATACTCGTGTGTACATTTGCTCAGCCGAAAAGAAAAGAAATATTATAGCCACTTCTTTTTGATACACTTATCATTGAATTGACAATGAAATGTGAACATAATCGATCCAACGAGCTAGATGTCCTATCTTCAAATTCAACAATGCAATTGTTTCACTATATATATAATTTTCTGCTATAAATACACATGCTGTCTCTCACAGATTCTGCGTCACTCTCTTACAAATGCAATGGAGAAGAACAAGGCAATGGCTTTGATTCCAGCCACAGAGCTGTTGCCAAGGGTTGTCAGCGGTGGTAGGGTCTCTAAAAAAGAAGAGAAGAAGATACAAATTCAAGAAAATAATAATAGTCATACCAACCTTCCTATCACAAACTGCACTGGAGAGACACAACCCAATTTGGCTTCACTTATTACTCAATACGTGGAAACTCTAAATCAATGCAGCTTGCGTAACTTGGGTAGATGTTTCATTTTTTCTTTCAACTCCAAATTAAATGAGATGCTCATTTCCTCGTAGTACTATGCTAGACTCTGCTAATGACATCTATTAATTGTAATTGCAGGCTATCCTACCAATCAGAACTTCAACTATGACGCATTAAACCCGTTGCTTCGTTTTCACCTAAACAATGCTGGTGATCCTTTTCTAGGAAGCAGCTTCGCCCTAAACTCAACACCTTTTGAAGTTTGCGTGCTTGATTGGTTTGCAAATCTGTGGGAAATTGAGAAGAATGAATATTGGGGATACGTCACCACTGGTGGAACTGAAGGCAATCTTCACGGGATTTTAGTAGGGTCTGTTTTCTTCAACTTTAATTTATTTCCTTTCTTTTCATATTTCAAAATATATAATAAATATCCCAAACCACATACATTAATTGATTTGTATACATAGGAGAGAACAACTTCCGGATGGGATATTATATACCTCACAAGATTCACATTATTCAATCTTCAAAATAGCAAGAATGTATCGAATGCAGTGCGTGAAAGTTCGCACATTAGTCTCCGGTGAGATTGATTGTGTTGATCTCAAGGCTTTACTTATTGCACACAAGGACAAGCCAGCCATCATCAATTTAAACATAGGTTTAGCTCTTCTTCTCTTAATTTGAGTAGTACACGTTACTATTATTAATTAACAAGCTCATATGCACACACCTTTTACAAATGTAGCTAGACACTTGGAGAAACTTAAGAAGTGTTGGTATTAATTTCAGGGACAACTATGAAAGGAGGTGTTGATGACCTTGATCTTGTAATACAAACGCTTGAGGATTGTGGTTTTACTAGCGATCGGTTCTACATTCACTGTGATGGAGCTCTGTTTGGAACGATGTTGCCTTTTGTTGAACAAGTGAGTTGAAGTTACTTATTATTTAATAAAATCATTACTTTGATGTGTGCTTAGGAATTAATGGAGATGCTATATAGAGGTCGGATGTGTGGAGACCAAAGCATCCAAGCTGAAAACTTCATTTCAATTGTACTTTCTATTTATGAAATAAAATTCTTGTTTATTTGCTTTTTTGTTTTTTCTCTAACCTTATCCCCAACAATCTGGCAAAAAATAACGACCAAGAGAAAAGCTACTGTGTTTTTTTTTTTTTACTCGTAATTGATATGAGATGCTTGAAGAAAGACGTACAAATAAAGGGAATTTTTATAACTTATTTAAAAGATATTATTACAAAATAAACTTTTAAGTAGATTTTCAAAATATACCAAGCTTTAAAAAGGTTGAGTCTGACGTTAAATATGCCATGTTCAAGCCATATAAATTTGAGAAGCAAAACAGACTCATTCTTGATAAAGCGTGACGTATAGCTTGGCTGATTTTCACTTGTAAGTAATTATCATACCTTAAGAAACATACCTTTGTTTGTTGAAAAAAATATTGTTAAAAAATATGGATAAGGCAAATATATATCTAACTTGACATAACAAATATGACATTTTTTATAAATATATTTATAAAAACAAGTAAAAATAAAAATCCTTAATTGATAAGTTTTGTAGTTGATATCATTAATTGATTATTATTAATGTCAGGTTTTAAATTTGTACAATGCTTATCCAGCTTCCATATGGTATTTTTGTTGGGTATGGCATACAAGTAGGGCAAACTTGTAATAAAATAACCTGTCTTATTTTTTTTGTTTCACTATATGTTTTATCAATAAAAAAAAATTATATTTTTTTTTATTTTTTCATACACTTTTCTTCTACATTAATATAGAAAACAGAGGTAAAGTTCTTTTGAGTCACAAGAACCAAATATGAAAAAGTCTAAGTTTAGATTGTTCAGGTGAGTGGGTAACGGGTCTTTGGTAAAGCCACAAAGGGAGAAAAAGATGAAAAACTAATATTGCAAGAGAGTAATTGATTGTAGTGTGTTAAAAAAGTGAAAAAAATATATATTTTTTTTAATTTATGTGAAAAGATTTTATTTGTGAAATATATAGTAAAATATAAAAAATGAGTTTTCAAACCTAAGTATAATGAGAGTGTGTAAATGTGTTCTCGTCTTTGATAAAATTATATAGATAAAAATGTTAGATTTTTATATTTTCTCTATTTATTTTATATATTAGAATCCACTGTTTCCTAATTTTTGTATTTTCAATTATAAAGTAGGTAATTTGTTTGATTAGATATTTTTAAATTTTATGATTTTAGTATTTATGCCTTTATTTTTATATGTATAATAATTATTATTACCAATTTTTATTTTTAAAATAAATTGTTCCAACTGACTCAGGATTTTGGATCCGTTACTGTGTGTAAACCTATCTATTTTTCTGCAATATTATCCCTAAAGGATTCAAGTAGTTTCAAATTAATTATGATTTTTCATCTAAAATATTATGTGGATGATTTCACAGGCTCCAAGGATTACCTTCAAGAAACCCATTGGAAGTGTAACTATTTCTGGTCATAAGTTCTTGGGAAGTCCAATTCCTTGTGGTGTTGTAATAACTCGTCTAGAATACATCAATGCATTATCCAAAGATGTTGAAATCATTGCTTCGAGGGATGCTACAATCACAGGTAGCCGTTGTGGGCATGCTCCAATCTTCCTTTGGTATGCCTTAAAAATAAGAGGTTTAATAGGACTCCAAAACGAAGTGCAGAAATGCATAACGAATGCACGTTATTTACAAAATCGACTACGTGATGCTGGAATTGGTGCAATGTTAAATGAGTTTAGCAACATTGTCATCTTTGAAAGGCCTCTAGATGATGGTTTTACCCGTAGGTGGAATTTGGCATGCAACGGGAATACTGCACATGCAGTGGTAATGCAACACGTTACTATTCAAATGTTAGATTCCTTTGTAGGTGAATTTCTTCAAAATCGATCCATTTGGTTCAAAGATAGACTGTTTCAACCTCTATGCATTGCTAACGACATTGGTTCCGGAAATTGTGCCTGTTCATTGCACAATTATCATGATCGAGAATCTAAAAACTAATTAAAACATATCTGATGTTGTAATAATTATACATAAACTATCAAGATTTAATGTTATATGAAACTTTAAAAGGTCATTTTACTTTTTTTTTTAAATTCATATGATTTGTGTATTTTAATTTTGATAATTCAAAATAAAATATTTTTTCAATATAATTTTCTATTTATTTTTCTTTTTTATTTCTGTTTCTCACCCAATAAAAGATTTATTATGCTAAGTAATGTAACATGCGCAATTTTATTATGAGAACTATAATTATGTTTATAATTTTTTTAAAATTATGTCCAATGATCAAAATCAAAAAATAAAAAATTTCATGTTAGATTATTTTCTATATAATCGTAGAACTCATTTTTTACACTAGTTTAATCATATTTATAATCCTTTTGGGGTTGAATTTTATAGTTTTTAAATAAATAAATTTAACAAAACAAGTTTTATATTTTAAAATCATAAAAAATGATTTAAAATTATGTTTCAAAATCAAAAAAATTATTTTTAAAAATAAAAAAATTAACTCAAATTTAAGAATTAAAAAAATAAAATAACTATTTTTAAAATAAAGGACCAAAACAAAAGAACAAAGTTATAATTTAACCTATGATAGATATTTTTATTTATTTTTAATATTATTTTTTGAAAAGACCTAAAATATATTTGGTTCTTTAAAGAATTTATTTATGATATTCTTTAATCGGTTCATAATTTAAAAAATAAAAAAAAATAGATGACACCTAATTAACTACGAGGTACTTTTGTTTTCTTCAATTAAAAAATAAAAAGTGTAACTGATATTATTAATATTTTTAAAATTTTATAATATAAAAATATAAATATAGTACGATGATTTTATAGTTGTTATTTAAGAAATATTTATGATATTATTAATATTAATATTTTTCATATTACTCTAGTTTTTTTTGTGGGAACATATTATACTAGTTATTAATTATAATTAATATTTCTATTTATTATTCATAAAATATTTTATATATCATTAATATTAATATTTTAATATTATGTTTATTATATTGTCATATAATATTGTTAATATTATTATTTAAAATATTTTAATTATAAAATATAAACAAAATATATGACGCACGCCTTATAGTTACGCATCTTTAGTTGTTTTAAATAAACTAAAAATAAAAGCACTGTTATTTGGCTCTCACACGCAAATGAGGATCATAGATATATGGTACACACATAAATAACATGATGCAAATTTAACGTGGTTAAGCACCATTTGCCTACATGCATAGGAACATATTAATCATATTTATTTTTTCAAATAAGATTACAAACTTTTAAGACAAACTTAAAAAACCTTTCTAATTATAAGGTTTTTTTGGATAAACTTGAAAACTTCTCCATGTTTTTTTTTTTTTTTACAAACTTGAGAAATCTTCATTATTTGAAAATTTAATAAACAGTATTACAAGCACATGAATAGTCACTATTTTTCAATTCTCAATTTATTGCAACTTAAATTCACTAATTAATATTTGAAATTTTTATTTTCTCAATTAAAATTTTCAAATATTTGGAAAAAAAATTTCAAGAGGTGAATCTTCCAGAGATTTATTTCATGTTATCTAAATGTGATATTTTATCTTGAATCTTGAATGTACAAATAGAATTCTTAATTTGTACTAGAGAACAAGATTATATACCATATACATACGTATGTGGAAGAAATGTTGTAAAGGATTAAACTACTCGAAGAAGAGGCATGCATCATCCAAAAGTAAACATTAATTTAGTCACCCGTGCAATAACATATATTCAGATGAAAGTTTAACGGACTTGACCAAATGCTTACGAAGCAACAGATTAGGAACATCACAGACGTGTAGATCATATCTGAACGTAGATTTTGTTAAAGGATTCTATATCCTTAGGAATCAAACCTAAGTCTAGAGGAGCACTGCAAGTCAGTAACGTGATCGTTAACCATTCCTTGGGTTCTAATGGCTGATGGTATTCTCCTTTTAGATTTGTGTGAGATAGTGCCACCCTCACAAAATCCCAATCATTCTGTGTAGATTGTAGTAATTAAAAGCAAATGAACTCTTGAATCCAATGTTTTGTTGGAATTCCCTCCTTAATTGTAGTTCACAAGTCACAATGCTTGGGAATGAATATGTTGGGTTACTTTTAGGCTCCCAACTATGTGGACAAAAGCCCAATCCTCTCAAGCCCACTAGGTTCCTCTTTATAAGAGGAGAAGGGGTTAGATTGAGACACACATCCAAGTGAAGAAACGCTAAGAGAATTAGAGTTCTTTATGTATTCCTCTTTGAGAGAAAGAGAGATATATACAGAGTGGTTTGTATACCATCCGAGAGGGTGAGATTCATTGAGAGATCCTCAGAGATTGAGAGAAACTTTGTAATACCACTTTTATAGTGGAGATCTTTTACTGGACCAGGTCCCGTGGTTTTTCCCGAGAGGGTTTTCCACGTAAAAATTCTGGTGTTATCTTCCCTCTACTCTTTCAGTTATTTTTTCTTACGCTTCCGCATAGTGCCCATTTTGCGTTCACAGAGGAGGGAATAGGTATTGTTGTTTCCCAACAGTGATATCAGAGCTATTGGTTCGAAAAGTCATAGTCTTGTGCAATTCAAGATGGAAGGAACATACGCTCATGATGGAGACATGTTCAAGCTAACTGCAGATAATTGTTCCTATTGGAAGCCAATGATGGAAGACCATCTATACTGCAAAGATTTGTATGAGCCAATCACAAATGAGGAAATGCCAGAAGGGAAGACTGAAAAAGATTGGGAGATTCTAAATCGTAAAGTTGTTGCTATGATTTGAAAATACATCGACAAAAGCTTGTTTGAGCATGTGTCGACTTATACCAATGCGTATGAGTTGTGGATGAAGCTTGAATCTATGATTCAAAAGAAAACTCCTAGAAACAAAGCTTATCTTGTCAGACGATTGGTAAAATTGGAGTACTCTGACGACCAGAATATGATCGAGCATCTAAACACCTTCAAAGGTATTGTGAATCAATTAATAAAGGCAGATATGAAGATTGATGATGAGTTACAAACTCTTCTACTCCTTAATTCTCTACCTGAGAGTTGGGACACATTGGTTGTCACTTACTCAAAGAACTCAACACTAGATGGAAAGCTTAGTCCGATACTATTACGTATAGTCCAATGAATGAAGAGTCCAAAGAAAGAAAGAGGAATGAGTAGTCACTCAGAAACCAATGTTGTTGAGAATAGAGGAAGGAGTGGGCATAGAAGCAAAGGAAGTCGTGGAAAGTCACAAGGAAGATCCAAGTCTCGTCCTAGAGGTTTGACATGTTTCTATTGTAGAAAAATTGGCCACAAGAAGCAAGAGTGTAGATTCTTCAAGAGAGATCAGGAGGCTGGATCAGTCCATCCTGACGAGATAGACCCTAAAAAGAAGTTGGAAGAGAAAACCACAATAGCGGTGGCATCAGACGACGGAAAGGTGTTCCTTATTGGTAAAGATAATTATCTAAATGTTGCTTTTGATGATTGTACTTGGATAGTTGATACAGAAGCATCCTTTCATGTTACTCCTCATGAAGGATTCTTCTCATCTTATCAAAAAGGAGATTTTGGAACAGTAAAAATGGGCAATCATGTCACAAGCACGATTGTGGGAATAGGAGAAGTGACTTTGATAACAGAAAATGGAAACAAACTTGTGCTAAAGGAGGTAAGGCATGTGCGAGAGATACGCCTAAACCTTCTTTCAATAGGTAAACTAGATGATGCTGGAATGAACAACCAGTTTGGTGGTGGAAAATGGAAACTTAGCCGAGGAAGCTTAATTGTTGCTCGCGGCAAGAAAGAAGGCTCTTTGTACATCATGAAAGGAAATATATGCAAAGGGGAGGCAAATGTTGCTCAAGAAGAAAGTAAGGAGTTGTGGCATAAAAGATTGGGCCACATGAGCGAGAAGGGTTTAGAGATCCTTGCGAAAGATCATCTCCAAAGCATAAAAGGACAGCCATTTGATTTATGTGAAGATTGCCTAGTAGGTAAGCAGCACAAAGTATCCTTCCATAGACCTGATAGTGGAAGAAGAAGAAAGCATATTCTCGATCTTGTACATTCAGATGTTTGTTCAACATCTGAAAGGTCCCTTGGTGGTGCTCAATATTTTGTTACCTTTATTGATGACCACTCCAGAAAGTTGTAGATGTATCCATTAAAGAGAAAAGATGAAGTCCTTCGAGCCTTCAAGGAGTTTCACGCCTCAGTTGAACGAGAAACTGATAAAAAGTTGAAATGTTTGAGGAGTGATAATGGTGGAGAATATAGAGGTCCATTCGAGCACTATTGTAAGACTCACGGGATCAGACACGAGAAAGTACCTCCCAAGACACCTCAAATGAATGGTGTAGCTGAAAGATTCAATAGAACGATTACCGAGAAGGTTATAAACATGTTGTCTCATGCAAAACTTCCTAAGACATTCTAGAGAGAGGCAATGGTTACTATAGCTGATTTGATCAACTTATCACCCTCAAGACCATTAAATGGAGAGATACCACAAGAAGTATGGACCGATAAAAAGGCCTCATATCGCAACCTGAGAGTTTTTGGATGTAAGGCATCTGTTAACATTCCAAAAACTGAAAGGGCAAAGCTTAATGCTAAGGCAAAAGAATGTGTATATCTTGGTTCACCAAGAAATGAATTTGGTTTCAGATTATGGGATCCTGCAAATAAAAAGATTGTTCGAAGCAGAGATGTGGTGTTCTTTGAAGATCAGACAATCCAAGACATCAAGAAAATGGAGAAACCAATACTCAAGGTGAGTAATGATCAAAGTCCTCTTATGGTAAACAACATAGGGGGAGAGACTCCTTAGACAGAGCCAGATCAAGAGTGACAACTTACTGAGATGGCTGAAGAACCTGATCAGATAGATCAACCTAACATGACGCTAGAAGATCAAGCAATTGAGAATGTTCAACAGGAACCCCAATTGAAATGATCAACAAGAGAGAAGCAACCGTCAAGAAGGTATTTTTCAGATGAATATGTAAATCTTACTGATGAAGGTGAACCTCAATGTTTTGCAGAAGCCATTGAGATGGAAGACAAAGACAAATGGTTGCAAGCCATGGAAGAAGAGATTCAATCCTTAAAGGATAATCAGACATATGATTTGGTAGAATTACCAAAAGGAAGAAAAGTATTACAAAATAAATGGGTGTTCAAGCTCAAGAATGAAGAGAACAATCCAAACCCAAGATACAAAGCACGAATTGTCGTGAAGGGGTGCAACCAGAAGAAAGGAATAGACTTTGATGAAATATTCTCACCAAGGTGAAGATGACATCTATCGAGCAATTCTCGATCCGGCAGCAAAAAACTAGACCTGAGATTGAACAATTGGATGTCAAAACAGCATTCTTACATGGAGATCTAGAGGAGGAAATTTACATGGAGCAAACTAGAAGGCTTTGAAGAACCAGGCAAAGAACACTTGGTGTGTTGTTGCTGAAGAAAAGTCTTTATGGTCTAAAAGCAAGCCCCAAGACAATGGTATAAGAAATTGATTCTTTTACGATCCAACATAATTTTAAGAAGACCTCTGCAGACCATTGTGTGTTTGTGAAGAAATATGAAAATGGTGAGTTCATCATACTTCTTTATATGTTGATGATATGTTGATTGTGGGGAATGACAAAATAAAAATAGCTGCTCTCAAGAAGGCATTGAGTAAGTCTTTTGCCATGAAAGACCTGGGTGCAGAAAGAGGATTCTTAGAATGAAAATTTCTAGAGATCGTTCAAAAGGAATGTTGTGGGTATCTCAAAAAGATTACATTGAGAAGATTCTCAAAAGGTTCAACATGCACAATGCCAAACCCGTCCCAGAGTTCCAATTGCTGGACATTTCAAACTTAGCAAATCTCAATGTCCAAAGAATGAAGAAAGAAAGAGAAGAAATGAACAAGGTGCCCTATTCTTCCGCCATGGGTAGCCTTATGTATGCAATGGTTTGTACAAGACCAGATATTGGCTATCTGTAGGAGTTGTGAGCAGATTCCTATCAAACCTAGGAAAAGAGCATTGGGAAGCTGTTAAATGGATATTAAGATATCTAAGAGGAACTACCAAAAGAAGCTTGTGTTTTGGCAATGAAAATCTAAAACTCATTGGATATTCAGACTCAGATATGGCAGGAGATGTGGATTCAAGGAAGTCAACATCAGGTTATTTGATTACTTTTGCAGGGGGAGTTGTTTCTTGGCAGTCAAAACTTCAAAAATATGTGACATTGTCTACAGCTGAAGCAGAGTATGTAGCAGTCACTAAAGCCTCAAAAGAGATGCTATGGATGAAGAACTTTCTAAGAGAATTGGGACATGATCAAGATGATTATGTGGTGAACTGTGATAATCAAAGTACAATTCATCTGACCAAGAATCCCATGTTCCATTCACACTCAAAGCATATTGACATCCGTTATCATTGGATACGAGAAGTGTTGGATAGAAAGGAATTGAAGATAGAGAAAATTCATACAGAGTTGAATTGGTCTAACATGATGACTAAGTCAATGTCAACTAAGAAGGTTGAAGATTGTTGCCAAGGTGCTGGTGTTGTGGTGCCTCCCAATTAAGTCAAGAAGGAGGAGATTTGTTGGAATTCCCTCCTTAATTGTGGTTCACAAGTCACAATGCTTGGGGGATGAATATGTTGGGTTACTTTTGGGCTCCCAACTATGTGGACAAAAGCCCAATACTCTCAAGCTCGCTAGGTTCCTCTTTATAAGAGGAGAAGGGATTAGATTGAGACACACATCCAAGTGAAGAAACCCTAAGAGAATTAGAGTTCTTTTTGTATTCCTCTTTGAGAGAAAGAGAGAGATATATACAGAGTGGTTTGTATACCATCCGAGAGGGTGAGATTCATTGAGAGATCCTTAGAGATTGAGAGAAACTTTGTAATACCACTTTTATAGTGGAGATCTTTTACTGGACCAGGTCCCGTGATTTTTCCCGAGAGGGTTTTTCACGTAAAAATTCTGGTATTATCTTCCCTCTACTCTTTCAGTTATTTTTTCTTACGCTTCCGCATGGTGCTCATTTTGCATTCACAGATGAGGAAATAAGTATTGTTGTTTTCCAACATGTTTTAAGACCTTTTAGGAGCTGCAATCCCCTACCTGATCGGGTTATATTTTATGGACTAGAAACTAAATTTGAACAAACCAAATGCTACTCCTACACTCAGAACAATATTCAACGAGAAAAAAATCCAGAGTCAATTGTTTATAATTAGCTATAGCATAAAAGTAATTAATATTTGAAATGTTGTAATAATATTTAATTATATATTTGAATCAATTTATGCATTTTATATGTATTATTTTCCCAATTAATATTTTTATTCAATATTTGTAAATATTCCAGTCAAATTGTCCAATAATCCCCATGTCAATCAAATGTTATAAGATAACCATAAGAGGCTTTCTCTCATACGAGCTAGGGCCTAGGGTGACACACTTGTACAAACATACGACATACAGTGAAGATGTCTTTTCCTTCCACGTCTTTCACATAATCAATTAAGTTTGATCAAGTAACTTCAAGAGCTACCATGAGCTAACTCAATGAAAACATTCATACACGGCCAATCATCAACTTATCCCTAAACATCCTCGTGTTCACCTGTTTCCACCACAGAACTGTAGAAAATAAAGTAAGAAATCTGCTTTAATTTAAACCTAAAAATGTCGGAAATCCACAAGAATAGGCCATCTAGCCTAAAACTGAAAAACGCAAATAACAACAAAGGTCCAAGGACATCAAACTGCACAATGATATCCTTCACAAGCCTCGCCCATTACAAACATATATAAATATACACAAGATGATACTTGTGATGATTCTCCCCTTTAACCAATTGTTGACTTCTGCTATAATGAACTAGTCCATCTTGAAGTTTGAGAAGTTAAGGTCATAATGAGCAGTGAAGCTCTGACCAGGGGGAAGAAGGGGATTAGGCATGTGGAGTTGTGTTTGCTGAGGGTCTAGGTGTTGCTGAGGTGGAGGAATATGAAAGTGGTGCTGAGGAGCTAGATGTTGAAGGGATGGAGGAATATGAAACTGGTGAGGGGTTAGATGTTGCTGGGACGGAGGAGGAACATGAAAGTGATGAGGAGGTAGATGTTGCAAGGATGGGGGAATATCAAACTGCTGCTGAGTTAACTGGGAACAGCATTGAGATAGTATCCCGCCAACAGAAGGATTATTCAACATAACATCAAGATGATCAGTTTCAATCCTAAGGCTCCGTACTTCTTCCCTTAACGCCTCGCTGAGAGCTGCAACCACAATAATGTATATATCCATCATAATATTGTTCATGTACTCAATTTATAAATCAGCAAGACAATTCATCAAACTTCAAGTAACAAGTTTTAATTTTCATCCTAATATTGGGAAAGTTGTAATTGATACACATGCTGATGTATTCGTGATATTGTTCATCCAACAACAAGTAGTGTGAAAGGGCAAAACCTTTTATTTATTCAACTTAATGTTATTGCAGGAAAAACACAAGTAAACTACTTTAGGTATAAACAAACGAGAAATGTTACATGTACACTAAGTTGTACAATAAATCTTACAACTAAAAGAGAGAAAGAGAAAGAAGAGACAAAAGTTTAAAATATAATAAATAAAACAATAAAAAAATACAGACACAGAAAATGATGATATAAGAATATTATGTCTAAACAAATATAGAATCATGGATACCATTTTTAATTTTTGAATTTTGTCGCATAGCCTCTACGCGTAGTCTGAGCTCCTTAATCCGAACAGCCATTCCTGCAGTGTCTCTCTGCATCATATGAGATATTAATGTGTTAGTTCCTTTCTATGATCATATATGTATGTAAATTGAATATAACTAAATAGACAAAATCAACATAATTATTTCTTCTTTTTAGAAGTCACACGCAAAAGCACTAATGAATTTTGAATATGTAATCTCACTCCAGTCTCGTCACAAAAATAAACCTGGATTGTAGACTTAGATAGTTGATCCAACGAATCATTGTTGTGCTGGATAATTTAGTTACTTCTATATACCAAATCACTATTAAGTTACACTTCGTTTGAGCAAAGCATGCCAATCTCTATCGGTATCCAATGAAGACAAGTCTAAAATAGCCATTAGTCAAGCACCACAAAGAAGTTAATAAGAACAATTAATCTACAACCAAAGGCAGCAAATCACTCCATAATAGCACACTGTGGACCTTGCATCTTTATTAAGAGAAATTGTTCCAAACTCAGACAAATCACACTTCCCATGTATCCTAGAAAGGTTGAACTGCAAATCTCACTTCTGTTAAACAAAAATAAATACCTCGTTTCCCAAATAGAGACACGAATTTAAAACAGTAAATAATGTGGCAGTGTTAGGCTAGTCACATTTAATGCTTGTTTACACATTGGTGAATGCAAGAAAACTTCCTTTTTTAAAAAATTTCGTCGTACCATGTTATTGATAAAATATTCAGACGGAAATGATAATACGATAGAAATTTTATATGTAAAAAAGACAACATATAGTCCCTAGCAGTACATGCCTTAATCTTGAGTCAAATGGATTCTTATCAACCATGACATTTAAAGGAGGCAATGAATGGAATAAATAATCTATTACTTTTGCTGTCTCCAGTGCAAAGACCACAAACACACAAGTGACTCTTCTCAGGTAACATAAAGACAAACGAACATAAACTTAACTACAGGATACTGTCATTAACTTATAGGAAATTAATCATGTCATCCATGTATGCAAGTGTTGAAAGATATATAAGTCATAGGTAAAGGAAACATAGAAAAAGATGGTAATAAATTTGAATCTATTTTTGAAATTTTCTTCATTGGTCCTATACCTTAAAACCTAAAATAGTACAAGTAAAGAATTGTCACCAGGTGAAGAAGTTATTAACAAAACCAACTTAATTGTTAAAAACAAAATCATTTTGATCATATTGAAAGTAGGGTAAATGTTTAATAACATAGGATACGACATGGAAATTTGATTATATGATCATGCAAAATGTAATGTTTGTTGCATGACTTCAAGACAAGCTTTTTGAGATTTTAGGTTTCCAAATACTTACATGTTATTCCATAATTGGGAGATTCCAGATATGAACCTAGTGTTATATCATTATACAAATGAAATGCGGTCTAGACTACACTTGCCATATCTGAGATGCATAACAATTTTTTTTACATATAAAACATGAGAAGTAGAAAATTTTCCTTTTATATCTTTATTATACCACAAGGAAGCATTGAATTTATCACATTTAAATTCCTCATCCAGGTTACAGTTTTTTAATTTAGGTTTACAAGGTATGGAACCAATGAACGCTATCCAAACTGCATAAGGAAATTATCAATCTTCCAATATTTTTCAATTTTCTTTGGATCACAATTTATTTTTTTAGATACCACATAAGTTTCTAAGAGAAAAGTTTTCTCACCAAATTATTTTATTTCAATTTTATCAGGTTTCTTATGGATCCATGGACAAGACATATATTTTATGCATGAAGCTTTTCAATTCCTACCACTTCATCAACTAAAGAGACCAAAATATTATTAAAAGGCTTCAAATTATAACTGGGCATTTAAGGTGGTTCATTTAATCATGACTTAAATGTGATGAGCCATTTAGTGATTGCAGTAATAAAAAATGTAAAGTGATAGTAATTTATAACAAAGTGTTGCCATCACACAATTGATAATTATCAGTGCAATAGATCAATAAGATGGTTAACACCCAAGTTGCCACATTAATTTATGTTTATGTAGAGAAGAATATTTTCTGGAAACCATGAGAAAGAAAGACACATAAGAGAGATGAGTGATAAGATAGGTGATATGTGATAAAAAGAGATAGATAAAAAGAAATGAAATGTGCTGAATGAGTGTTTATATTTTAAAGTGTCCATGTATCACTGTTAATATGTAGAACCATAATAAATTAAAAAGGAAAACACTCACCTGAAGCATGCTAACGTTAGTAAATAGGTCATCTGCTTTAGTCCGAAGTAACTGGACCTTCTCTTGCAACTCACTTGCATAATGAGTTTTTTTCTCTTTTGATTTAGCAGCAGACTGCCTATTGGCAAGAATCCTAGTAACACAACAATTCAACTTGTATTAGTCTAAGAACATCAATCCCACACAAACTTATTTCCCAAGTACAAATGATCAGCTAAAAAGATTTTAAAAAATAAGCTATTATGTCTTCCAAAGCAATCTCAAACCTGTGTCATGTCACGCGGATGATAAAAAAATATTTCATGCGGACGCACGTGAGCAAAACTGATTGCGATCATTTTAAAGAAGTATTTTCTTTACTATGTTGTACTTTCTAAACCAAAAACTCTTTTTCACTATTAACTTTTTTAAGAATTTTCTTTTTTTAACAAGAGTATAAAAATAAACAATAATACATGACTCTCATCTCTCTTTGCCTATCTTTTCTTTTGACATCATATCTCCTATTAAAATTAGAAAAATATTATTCACACAAAAATTTATACAACAAATTATATAATAGAAAATAAAAATAAATAAATGTATTATAATTACTTATTATACAAAAAAAATCAATATAAAAAATAATATTATAATTTATTGTAAGAATCATTATATGGGTAGTATATCTCTTTAAAAAATTTATTTTTATATCTCTGTATACACCATAAACGTGTATAGATCATCTCCTACCTCTTAACCAAATTTTACTCTGCAGCTAAATTAGAACCATTTATTATATTTTATCTCTCCTCAATTGTTGTGCAACGAATGAAGGTTTAAGATGTCTCAGGATATTGACTGCATAGTAATTTGGATGGAGTAGATCTGGGTTCTATAAAGATGAGTGTCCACAAAATATTACTCAGGAAAACCGATCAAACACGGATCTTACTTTAAAAAAAAAAAAATCATTTAATTATATTTTAATTGTAATATTTAAGACAAATAGTTAATTACAAAAATTAAACAATTTTATCCATAAAGAAAAATTAAATGAAATTTTCATGTTTTTTATTAAAAAATAATTAAAATGAAAAGATGACCACCTCTTAACCCTCTTGGGATCAACCCTAGCAAGTTCAGCGAGCTGCTCAGAGTCCATGGCCTTCTTGGCCAAAGAAACCGCTGCGCCCTCAAGCGACAGCATCCAGGACGAGTCAACGGAAATGCTGTGCCGGCGACGCCGCTCCACCTTGTTGTTTCCGTCGCCGGCCATTCCGACACCGTCGAGGTTATTCGAGTCCACAGACTTGCCACGGTCGAGTCCCGCACTGGGCCCTACTGAGCCGGGCCTCGACGTACTCGCCTCCAAGGACATCGAATCGACGGGCCCTACGACGGCGGCTGGAGGTGGTGGCGGCGGTGGCGGAAAGTTAGGCATGTCGAACTCACAATGGTTGAATTCGAATTCGAAGTCGTTGTCTACCAGATCGTCGAAGGAATGGTCAGAGAAGGCCCTCCTGTGGTGGAGACAGCTCTCTGATTCCGCCATAATCTGATCAAACTCCGCCGTGTCCTGCGGTGCTCTGGTGAAGTTTGGTTCCATGGTGCTGACAAGAAACTGAAACTTGGAATTTGTGATTTGGAATTTTGTTCAGAGGTTCAGTGCTGACTAGAAACTGAACTTGGACACTGAAAACAAGCTACAGGGTGAGGGTGTTTAGCTAGAAAACAACTTAAATAGTGTAACCCAGTGGGTAAAACGCGTCAACTGTATCTAACTAAAAACAAGAGTAAAAAGTAAAACTCTTTTCACTCTCTCCGTACTTTTAATAATTCGAAATATTTAAAGACATTTTCTTAATTTTTAATTTTTAATTTTTTTACTATATTTTCTTATTTATCTTTTTTTAATTTGACTTTTTTTACCAAGTTATTGATTTTCTTGTAACAGTCAATTTTATAGTAATTGAAAAATTAATTTATAATTAAAAATAAAGGATTAAATAAAAATTTAAAGATTACAATTTTATAATATATTTAAACGAGTGAAATTAATGATTCATACTAAGTATTTATTGTCGCGCATTAACAAATCTAATGAAAAAAATCCTTCAAGCATTTTTACATCTTTTGCTAATGAAATAGTAAATATGTTATTTACACTTCTTTTAATTCAAAGAAATAAAATAAAATAAAATAAAAAAAAGAAAAGAAAAGAAAAGAAAGAGAGTAGAGATAAATGCGTGAAGAAAGATATTATTTTTTTAAAAAAAGAAAGTTATTTATTCTTTTTATATTTCATAACTAGTTTATATTTTTTTTTCTATAGTTTTACCGACTAATTAAAGTGTGGTTACCTCTAACTACTTGATTTATTATGAAAGAAAAACTTATTTATAAAAATATAATAGGATAATTAAGTAATGAAGATAAGGAAAAAATTACATTTAAAATTAAGTCCAAGCACAACTATATCACAACCCTTCAAAATAAATCTAGCTACTCTCATATACATGATGAAAAGATAGACAAACATAATTAAAAAAGAAAAACTAGAATCCATAGAAGCTTGGGATTTTGCTCCTTTGCTCTATGTTACATTTTCTACCTTATCTTTAGGTGTCTTCCAAGGAGTCTCGAGAATGAGGGGACCACTTAGATAAATGAAGGTGATGTAGTATGGAATGCCAGAGTGGAATGACATGTGTCAGGAGTATCAGGAATGAGTTCTACAATCTTTAAGTTGCCTCTTTTATATTGTGTCTCTATTTATATCATGTAAAGTGGGTCTTTTTGAGAACTTGCACAGACAATTTGATAAAATAAAATAGCGTGTAAATAAAATAAAATAACATAAAAAATAAAATAAAAGATAAAGATAAAATAAAATAAGAGATAGAGATAAATAAAATATAAAAATAAAGATAAAGTTCCAAGAATGTGCTAATTTTCTATAACTTCATCTTTTATGACAAAAAGTCCTTATTATTGTTGCATTTTTTTTGTGCTCTTGTGTTCCATTAAACTCAAGAAAAAATGTGAATTATGCATGATATCTGTAAAGAATATTCAGGATTTTACCTAAAAAAATACAACATTATTATACAAAATATTAATTTATCAATAAAAAAAAGAAAAAGAGAGTAAAGTCGAAGACATGAGAGAGCAAGGAAAGACATTAATTTTTAACTTTTAAAAATCTTCTAAAAAATATATGTAAATTATAAAATAATTCTAAAAGGACTATTCTTCACTTTTATCTTTATTTTTTTTAATCTAATGATTTTAACACTTAATTTGTTTTTTATTGTTAAATTAAAAAATAGGATAAAAAATAACTTTTTTATAATTACTCTTAAAATAACTTGATCCTTCTTCATATATGAATATGTATATTTATAGAATGAATTAAAGAAATATTTAAATGAACATATATATATTTTTTGAATTATAAAAATATATAAATTTTTTAAATTAGATAAAGAAAAAATTATTTCAACGATTTTTTTATTCTTGTTGAATCTTGAATATTCTCCGATCGAAAATTAAAAACTAATTTATCGAGACACTGACATTTATTTAATGAGTCAACCTCTCTCCATATTTGTTATTCTACGTACATAGATCTGAAAATCAAATCTTTGAGCACATACTTAAGAGATGTGATCTACCAACTATATTACATCATGTCGATTTTAATAAAAGGTATTTTTAAAAAAAAAAATTAAGGTTGTAGTTCAAAGATTATTTTTCCAGCAAACCATATACTTACTAAACTATTTTTTTCACTATGTTTTTGAACAAAGGAAAGTGAAAAGAAAGAAAGAAAAAATTAAAAAGAAGAAGAGAGTAGAAAGTGCAATATACTTATTTGATGAGTAGAAAGTGAGAGCAAAGTAAAAGATATATTTATAAAATGACATAAATAATTTCAAATAAAAATAAAATATAATATAAATATAAAATATACTATCAATAAAATAAAATCTAGTTAGAACACATGATAAATCAAGGAAATCTATGTCTTTCTTTATTTAAAGTGGTTCTCTCTCCTATTCTTCTCAAATTAAAAAAAAATTCACCAAAATATTTTTTTTCCTATTTATACGAGAATCAAACAAAGAAAATCACTTTCTTTCTGTAGTTTTCTATTTTTGATCTAACCAAATATAGTTTTATTATTTATAAATAGAAGTATGGTTGAGTTAAGTTACTGACTAAATATTTTCCTTCTAAAAGCATGCGCCTTGGACATGGTTACTAGATTATGATTTTTTGCAAAAGCAGCTCAACCAACTAGAACTAGTCACTGACCCCACCTGTTTAAGAATGTCTTAATCATTTCTACTTGCTCTACTTGTTTTGGGATGTGACAAAAAAACAATGTGTTCAATTGTACAGGATGTCGGACGAAGAAAAAAGAGTGTACAAGGTACATCTTCAAGATGGCGGTAGTATTCCACGTAAAAAATTAAAACTTTTATTGCAAATTTGCCACCATAAAAAATAAACACATTATGAAAACATCTTTTAATTGTTTTTTTTTTCAAAAATTTTAAAACTTTAGTTCTAGACTGCGATGATTTTTAGATTTAACTTTAAAATTTTTTTAAAATTAAGATCAATTTTAGTTCTAATGTTTTTTCAGTTTTAAAAATTCTTAAAAAAAAAATTCTTGACAATCATAAGCTTTACAAATCATGGATTTAAAAAAAAACACAAATTAAAAATACATATTTTTAGAATTAAAATAAAATAATGAAAAATCTATAAAAAAAAAGAGAAAAAAAATGATGTTTTTGAGAATCTCCATCAACACCCATGCTCGGATGCAACAAATTCATGTGAAACACGATTGCGTGTACGCGGTAATTACAGTAATTAAAAAGAATAAGGTTCATTATTTGTAATCAGTTAGGTGTCGCTTTCTTTGGCTAAGAATAATAACTACATTAACTGATGACCAAGTCTGTCACAATTTGGCATGATGCCTCAGAAAGCACAACAATACGCTCTATCCATGCATGGATCCCGGTAACAAACACATGTTCTTCTCTCTCATCATACATGGATAGACCGTGCACATTTTAACGCACACCAGCACACAGCAACACAGCACAAGGCACAGATCTCTAATTCCGTTTTTCTCTCGCAACGCACCCCACTGCATTTTTTCTCCTTCTCTTTCTCTCACCTGTAACTAACTCTTGTATAGTAGATCCAAGAGACCCCACACACATCCTGGGACGGATGCGTCATCCGTGTTGTTCCTAACTATTTTAATTCTAAAACTTTCAATATATATAATGTTAGTGTGTTTAGACACGCATTATCCACCCAAGTTTTTTCTTATTTTTAAGTTAAATTCATAATAGAGGTAGAAGAGAGTGAGAGTGGCTTCTGCTCAAATGGATGCGGATCTATTGGCTGAAAACGCATGTCCAAAACATGCACTATCTTAATATTAGGATAATTAATTTTATTTGATGGATTTGATGTAATATTTAAGTGTAATTTTGTTATCTTTTATCAAAATTGTATTCTCTTTTTTAATTGTTTATTGTCTTAGTCAGTTTGAAGTTTTTTCCGCTGTTTTTTCTCTGTTTTATTTTACTCCATCCGCCCCAATTGTTTTTGTTATCTATGGTTGCATTATGGTTGGCATTATCCATTTCATTTATTCCTTTGTAGTGGGTTTGGCCTAGATTTATATGTTATTTTTGGTTTGTAATTAAATAACAAAGGAAAAATACTTTTATATTATCACTAAATATATTATTGTTATGAAATTATCTCTAATTTATTAATATTTATAATCTGATTAACTCTTATACTTGAAGTCAATATCATCTCTCATGAGATGATATCAATATAGGAGAAATTATTTTGACTAGCCTAATCATTGACGTAAAAATTGGTTTTGTAAAAGTAAATTGTCAATCTTATTTAATATCTTTTATGCAGTTAATCAAACAATTTGTCTAATGGTTCAAAATAATTCACAATTCACTTGTATCAAGACCAACCTTTCAAAGTTAATTTTAACAAGTTAAGTTATTAACTTATACCTCATCATGCATTTTGTGTGACTTTAAGGAATTGTTAGATACATCACAACTATCTAGTGATTTTTTTTTTTTTTGTCAAAACTATCAATATATAAGATATATAAGGATGTCTCACCTTTCAAGTATGAATTTAATCTCATTTTTACACATTTTTCATTCATTCATTGACTTGTGTCAAAATTCTTGTAAGTGATCACTATTAAATTTTCATTTTTATCGTACCACTACCTTCAATTTTCCTACAAAATAATAATATAATTTATAATTTTATTTATATTTAATAAACTAAATAAATTGTTGTTGTTATTATTATTATTAAAGAATATTAATATTTAAAAGTTCTAGACTTATGAATTAACTACAAAATAAATAAATAAATTTATGTGAATAATTTTGTGATTTAAAAAAATTTCTCTACAAATTATATAAGATTTTTTTCGACACAAAAAATAGTTATAGATTTACTGGTAGGAATTTTCTGTGAATTTACGAGTAAATTTTACTATTAGAACTTGTTTGCTGAGAATTTACTTGCAATTTTTTCTGCATTAACATTACTTGTAAATTATTTTTGCATAAAAATGGCAGAAAATTTCTTAAAAATGCTCATTTTCTACGGAACAAACACTACTAGAAATTTTAAAATTTGCTACAAAATAATTTTGTAACTAATTTTAAAATCAATAGTTATTTTGTAGCTAATTTCTGGTAGCATGAAATAAGTAGCAAATTAGCTATGAAAATAATCTTAGTTAATTTGTAGTAAATTTTTTAAAATTTGTAGTTATTTCCTAGCTAATTTGTAGTAATAAGAAGTATAAATGAATATAACTTCAATTTAACTAGAAAAAATAATATTCTAGTTAATTAATAGTTAATTAGCTAGGATTTAGCTACTAATTTAAATGGTAGCTAAAATTAGTAGCAAAATTAAAAAAAATTTGTAGTGAAAGTTGATGCAGATTTTTTTTTATATTTGTTACACAAAAATTCTGCAGAATTTTTTTCGTGAATTTCAAAATTGTAAAAACTAATTATCCATGAAGGTATTGCCTAAAATCAAAGTCTAAAAAAAATCTATAAATTAAAAGTTTATTTCTTATGAATTTTTATACAAAATATGTGATAATTATTTTAATATACATTAAAATAAAATAAAGAGAAGATATTTTAATTATGGGTTAAATATGTTTGTAATCTAGATAAATTAAGCGAGTTTGATTTTAGTCTTTATAAAAAAAATTTATCGATTTTTATCATTTGAAAAATTATAATCACTGATTTTCGTCCTTATAAAATGAACAAATTTTAATTTTGGTCCTTGAAAAATATTTTTATTTTATAAAATTTAAAATATTTATTTTCAGTCTCTAATTTTTATTTTAAGATAGATAAATAACATTTATATATTTTGGCGATCTAAATTCTTTTTTTTTAAATGTCATGTGGTAACATGATACCACAAATACTAATGTATATAATCTAGAATGGTCACTGATCTTTCTTTTGAATATATATATAACTAACAAATGTCACATAATAATAATAATGATCAAAAATGAAAATTTAAATTTTAGAAAGATAAAAATTAATAAAAAATATTATAAAACCTAAAATAAAAAATTATTTTTACAAGTGAAACCATATTTAAGTTTATAATTATTATTAGAAAAATTCTTTCTTCCGCCTGTTTTTCTCATAGATCCTATATTATTTATTTTTTTCTTTGTATCTTTACACGCAAATAAAGAATAAGTTTTGTTTTATCAGAAATATGGTTTTTATTCCTTCCAATCGGGGATAGCAAAGACAATATATTTGAGTCAATAATCACATGTACTTTATATCTCACTATCATGAAAAGATTCACTAGGGGCTAATAGCTGACAATAATTGCCCCTTTACTTAAATTGCTCATTCTTCATTATTTGTCTTATCTTAAAGTACTACACTACTACTATATTAATGTTTTACATTACTTGTCAGTCAAAATATGTTTCTAATCTTATTTATTTTTAATTTCTATAAAAAATTATTTATTCTTTTATTTCTAAATTTTCTTTTTTTTTTAATTTTATTATTTCCCTTAATTTGTGTTCGCAAAGTGTTTACTAAGTATTGTCACTTACAATATTGTACATGTCATTTTTATTAAAAAAATTTGAATAAACAAAATTACAAGAGAAAATAAGTTATTTATTTAAAAAATTTATATTATCATTTAATTATAATTCATTCTATATAATAACTAATAAATTTATTAATTTTTATTATAATTACTTTGAAAATCATCCCAACAATATAAATTTTATTTTCACTATTAAACTCAAATTACGAACAAGTACGAAAAGAAATTCAATATATTTGTTTTTTATTTAATATTTTTTTATAAAATAGTAGGAAAATTTTGTTGTGAAGATGTACTCTTATCTTTATTTTTTGCTCGTTGCTTTGGTAAATATACAAGCTCGCCTTTTCTTTTTCTTTTTCTCTTGTTCCACGGAAAGGTAATTATGAGAATGTCAATCTTTTTTCTTATTTCTTCCTTATTTTTATTATTGCATTTCTTTATCCAATGAAAACGATAAACCCATTTTCTTTGTAAGCCCATTTTAAGGTTTTAGTGCCAGTGCCTGTTGCAGTGGGTAAAAACTCAACCTGAGCAGCCCAACAAAACCAAACTGACAGGCCTTTTGGGCTCACTTTTGTTGAGCGTTTCTTAAAATGACATATGTCATACGACCCAAACAAAGGGAATTATAAATTATGGCTCGTGTAGTATATTTCCCTTGCGTAAGAATGAAGGGTATTCTTTTTTATAAAGCACAGAAATTGGCTAATATAAAGCACAAGTAGTGCCAAGTTGGCTAATGAAGGGTATGTTTAATTTTAACTCACTGATAAAGTGATGATATGACATCTTTTAATACAATTACTCAATCATAAATACGTGATTTAGTAACAGAGCAAAAGCTTCTACGTACACTCAACATATCATAGTTAAACTAAGCTCCTAAATTAATATTTTAATCATTCGGATATTTCAGTTCAAATTATGTAGCCATTTGTCCGTGTCAATTACACAGTAGTCGTCATTTAAATTTGACGAATTAATATCTCATGAGATTTTGTGTTAAGGAAATCGATCACAAATAGATGTAGTCAAATAAAAAACAAATAATATTATAGAATACAACTCTGTACCCTTCCTATAAAAATATCATTATGCAGTCGTGTACTTTAGTTAATAGAATATGAAATTATAATAGGTTAATTATTACATATTACATATTGTAAAATCATTAAAATTTATTTCATGTAAACGGTTATAATTTATGTTTTATTTTATAAAGTGAACACATTTTATTCCTCTTAACCAATAAATATGTTTTTTACTTAACAAACTCGTTAGTCCTTAAATTTATTGGATCAATAAACTCATTTAAAGTCTTAAAAATGAAATAAACATTTAAACACTTAAGCATACTTCACTTATATAAAAGTAAAGCTAGCAATAGTTCGATCTAGTTTTTTCTACAAGTCAAAACATAAAAATTGGATTAAGTCGGCCTAGTTTGTATTTTCTTCAAATAGTTGTTTTTTAGACTCAATTTGACCTTATGTTAGATTATCGACCATTAGTCAAATTAGCCTTGATTAAAAATAAAAAAATTTAAATTTTAAATATAAAAAATTAAAAAATAATATTTTTTAAAATAAGTCATGTGAATGAAATTTAAGTCTTTAATTATTTTTTGAATAATGATTTTTTTGTATAAAAATATCAATTAGACTTTGTGTTTTTGGTATATTAATTTTAGTTTATTTGGAGGAGCAGCATACCATAAGTTTTACTAAATTACTTAATTCTTATTGAGCTATTTATTTATCGATCTACTTATTAGATTATTAACTTATATAGGTATTTTTATTTTTCTATCGAATCAGTTTAACAATTTATGAGCTCAACGAGTTAGTCGAACTAAGAAAGCCTGATTATAGAATTAAAAAAAAATAATATTAAAATAATTGAACAAATTTATGTGGTGATATTATAAAACATGCGAGGTCAAGTTTAAGAAACAACTATGTCTTTGAATTATTTCTAACCTAAGAATGAAAATTCATTTTTTTTATACGTGAAATATCAAAATAGAGAGTACTAAGAGTACTAACTTGTACAAGTTTTACTAAACGAAATTAATGGGATAACGAAAAGCAAGTTATAATCTCAATACATCAATAAAAAAAAAAGTAAATTAGTATTATCCAACTTAGTTTAAAATCATGTCTATAATATAATCTTTATTAAGTTTATAATATCATTGAAATTAAAAAGAACAACTTAAAATACAATATTGTTATGCACAATCCAACCAGATCAATGACAAATAATATGACAAGTAAAATACATATTTTTTCTTCTAAAGATAAAATTAAATTAAGTATAATAAAAAAACATTATTAAAGAATACTTCATAAAGGCTAATCATATAGACTGCATCCCAAATCTTATTAAATGCTATACGTGCACTTTCTCCCAACAAAGTGACTTTTGGGTTGAATCCATTAGTGATAGATAGTCTTCATCCTCTCTTGTCCTAACTTATAAGTTGGACTATCTGTGTGTTTCTACTGAAATTGAAACACCTAATTTGATTCAACGTGGAATGCACATTAGGATGGGATTCAATCCACTAGACAAAAGATATTAATTATAGCATATCTAAGGTGTTACCAACAAATTTTTGTCGGTTTTGGTAGGGTTGTACAATCCGCATCAACAAAATGTCATGCAATATTTTGCATTTGTGCTATTCTACATGGTCAACTCTAGTTAGTATACCTAGTGGCTTACGGTTCACTACAGATAGAGCGTACTCATTTCTTGGAGGACTAATATCTTTTCTTTTCATTAAAGAAAAAAAGTTTCTTAAAAATACAAACATTTAATTAGAATGTACAAATAGTATTTGCAGATGATTAACCAATCATAAATTATGATTAAAGAAGGCCAACAACATACTTTTTCTTAAAAAAAATTAACATACAGTCTATTATTAGTTAAAATTTATTAAAAATTATAAAATTAAGAAAGTTATTAAATATAAAATACAATCCACTAAAATTTATAATTTTCAATAAACTTCAATTAATAAGAGAGAATATATTTAAAAGAATTCTTACTAACCCTTCTCTTCTAATAATATATGGTAAAATTTTTGAACTACCCTTATAGTAATTAACGTTAACTATTCTTATATTAAGAACAATATATTGTATAAGCCACCATTCTTAATAGATCTTAATAATTATGGAAAAATTATAGGACTTGTTTTAAATTTTTAAGGATTGTATCAATAAAAACAAATTTGCTAAATTATGTGATTTTGCAGGACTATAAAAAGTGAGTTAAGCAAACTAGTTACGCAGTTGGAGATGCTCTAATATTATTCTTAAGAAAAAATAGAAAGCTTTGAATCCTTTATGAAATACACAATAAAAATTCCTCTGCTGTAATGTACAGGGGAAGGCGTAAAAAAAACGCATAAAATTAATGGGCATTATATATTAATTATCAATTAATATCACATTTAGTTAATTGATATTCATTCTTCTTACAACTTAATCATGAAAATAAATTTGAATACCAGCAGTGTGCCGCATGGCGTTTATAAAACAAATCAATTTTCTTTTATTTTCTTTTCAAAGAGCTAGGGAAGTTTGCATCTCTCACCATCGTATTCCATTTATCTTTTTACGTTTTGAGCTTTTCTTATCTAACTTTTGATTCTTTTAAAAGAGTTTGACAATTACAGTTTCATTCTTGAGGATGTTAATGAATTTCTTTGAACGCCTAAAAAATAGAAGATGTGGTATGGGCTATTTAAGGCAACGATCTAGGGCAATTGATCTTGAAAACTTCAATCACTTTTCGTTTTGATTAAAAAAAAAAGAGTTAACACGGCCTTATGATAAATAGAACTGTTCCAAATCAGTTAGTTTTTAGACTAATCAAAATATAAGTAATTACCATATTATTTATTTTGTTATTCAGTAAAAAAAACTAAAATTTAAATTGTAATTATTTCAATTAAAAAACTTGATTGCTGTTTTAAAAATATTTAAATTATTTTCGAATTATATTAAAAACATTTTAAGAATTTTCATCAAGGGTAATGATAATTTTTTTATTAAAATAATTATGAATTTTAAATTTAAAAGAAAAAATTAATTAAATAAAAACTAAAATAAAATATATAATAGTTTTATTACTAGATAACAAAATAATGACATTGCATTAACATAAATATTATTGATTTAAAAATTAATTATTTCCAAATCCTTCAAATTTATAAGAATACCTTAGAATTTCTCTAAAAATAAAAATGAAAATAAAAATAATGGGTAGTGTTTCATGCACACGTCTGTGTCTAATTTTATATTTAGACTTCTTTTTGGCTACTAAGAAAGGAAAGGAATCTCGAACTTTAGATGCACGATGATCAATTGAAGGGTGCAAGGTCCTTTATTGAAATAAATGTCGAATGAAAGTTCCAATTAGAATTTAACAAATTATTCATGGAATTTTGAAATTTAACTAAATATCATCTTTCACTATCACATTCTTCATTTTTGATCGAGCCTGACCCCCACACACATTGTCTTTATTTTAGCTTTTTTTGCTTTGGTTTTATCTAACTTTTAATTTACCCTTTAAAATAATTGGAATTATTAATTATGTTTACGTCGTTTCTTTGACCAAAACAAAACATAATAGTATTCTTAAGGTGGTTAACAAAAATGGTTTTAGGAACTGACACCCATCATAATTCAATTGAGTTTTTTTTTTTTTCAATTGTAGGCAAGACTTTAGTGTTTGATTCGATTAAAATAACAATTTTACTGATATGTATATTTCCTTTTAATTTCTAAAGATGTCTTTTTACCTGTTTTATCAGCAGTTTTCTGTTATGACTTATGATTGACGAATCTTGATGTTGTGACGTAGTTCAATGATATATAGATATGCGTTACATTTACTTAAATTCACAACACTATTATATTATATTATATATATATATGTTTTTTTTTTTTTGCAAGAAAGATATATCTATGTCCGAAAATCATAAGACTAATTTTTAAAAGTAGTAGAATATAAGTTAAGAAACCACTCTTATTTCGATATGTGTTGTTCTACTCGTATAACTAAGAATTAAACTTCTGTTATATGATTAAAGAGTCTAAACTACTGTGTACTTGTGTCATAGCTACACTTAAAACACAATTTTGTATAATTAACACGAAATGTTCTGCTCAAACAAACATTAGGTTGATATACTTGTTTTGATATAACTTTATTACTTAAAAAAAAAAGTTCGAAAAACTGTTAGTTAATACAGATATACTCTATACTGCAGCAATAATAAAAATAAAGCTATGGAGAATTCGTATTGATTAGATGATTGTTGAAAACGAATCATCATAAATAACCAAAAATCTTGCTATCCATTCTTCGACAGGAATTCAACTCAACCACGCCAATTGTTAATGGATGTCACTATTGAAGTACAAGGCATGCACCTTTATTTCTTGAGACTTACTTTAGTATATTGGGCTTTTAACGAGACAAAGAGTTGTGGACCTTGTTGATATTCCCCTCCTCATCTATGAACCAAGTTGGTGACCAAATAATTCAAGTACGCCGTTGGAGAGCAAAGATTGAAGACCCAGCTGGTTTCTGTCTCTGATTGGAATGAATAATGCACAATGGTGGTCTTCGAGTTGGATGTACACTCTGTTCCATTATAAATTATCCAATTCCCTTCTCTTCCTTTTTATCACACCAATTAGTGCTTTCCTCTTCAGCAATCCATTCTTCCTTAGCTCTTTACCCTTTTCATTCTACATTTACCCATCTGCTTCTCAACTTAGGTTATGATGAGAAATTATAATAATTAAACCTCGTAATTAAGTAATTCAACGTATATTAAGTTTAGAAAACTTTGATTGTGTAATTGTAAGTTGTTAACAAGAATTCTTTTACTGTTCTTGTCAATAGTATGCTAAATCAATCATTTTTCGTAGTTACTGTATATGTTTTTAATGTTAGATTGGTGATTAAATCAGCGAGACACTAGTTCATGATTTGACCATCCAACTGTGGTTAAATTTCGGTTGAACCAGTGCTAATTAATATAGGTTAATTTAAATTTAAGTATGACTATATTTTGTTTTACAGTCTTTCAGAAAAATTATTGATTTTAGTTTTTATAAATTTAATTTTTTAAATAATTTCTATCATTATTTAATTTCTGTGATATGTATTTAAATATGTTATACCAACACCAAATGGTTGGGCGTAAGTGGTTAATGCACTGAAGTTAAGATCGAATCTTTCGGAGTTAAATAAAAAAAATGTTACACCAACGGTCATTTTAAGATGCATATCATATCATAAATAATGATAAGAATTATTTTTAAAACATTTAAAATTATAAAAACATATATGTAGTAATAAAATACTATAAAGTAATAAAAAAATAAGATAAAATTATAAGTTAACTATATAATGACCATATAATATATTTTACAAGATTAAATATTTAAAATGATAAATAAATATAAATTAAGTTTATATTATGAATATATGTGTTAATTTAAATATAATTTAGAGAGTAATACAATAAAAAAAAAACTTGTATTAATATTAGTAAAGAATGATGTGATACGTGGTTTTAATAACTAAAATCGACGTTTGAATCTTGAAAAGGAACATTCATGATTTTATTTTGTGAGAAATAATTAATACCTAGCTATATAGTTTAACTGCTAGCTTTTACTGATTATCTGATTCTTACCAAATTTAGTTTTGAGAGTCATTTGGACCAATTTATTGATCGGATCAATGGTCTGATCGATTTTCATAACCATGTTTCATTCATTTTTCATGATCTTAAGATATTTCTTGAGAATTTTTTTACAGAACAAATATTTGATTTTCAATTAAAAAAATCATTCAAATAGTTAACTACTTAATATGAGTACTCATTAATCACTTTAGAAAAATTATTAAGAAATGTAGTAATTAATGGTTACTAACGAAGCTAAAAATACTTTTTCGTACTACAAAACTCCCTAATTTTTTCTCCTTTTCTTTTTATGAAATAAAGTGACACTTGTCATCAACTTCTTTGTGAACCATAAGGTAATATTTGATACATAAATAGGAAGGAATAAATTATATTGTCATATTACTTTATCCAATTATAAATTAATGTTATAAGTATAACTAATTATTATAAAAGTAAATAAATTTATTATATATAATAATTTATAATTAAATTTATTTTACATGTAAATAATCTATTTTCTCTTTAAAATAAGCATCAGGGTTTTAAATTATCATTTCAATTGGTTGTGTTTGCTGTTGCTGAGAATTCCGATAAATATGACCAAATACCGTCGTTTGGACCAAAAATAAAATAAAATGCACTAGTTGTAACTCAATCCCAATAACAACCGCAATTGCTACTGCAGTTCGCAATTTAATTAAAACCTTGTTGGAAATTAGTATGCTATAGAATCTTGGCTAATCATATCCTACCTAATTAAGACAACTCAACATGCGTGATATAATTAATATGTTAAGGATTGGTATTATCGTATGAACTATTATGTGGTACCTACCCAAATTAGAGGAGAATATACCTTATCTTTTAGCTGTTTTGTTTTTAGTTTACAGTGTTTTTTTTTTTTTTTTGATTCTTTTCGCTTCAAGTTCCAGTACTGTTCAAGCCTCTTCTCATTGCCCCAGTTTGGTTTAAAATCACTTTATGTGAATATATTTTGAAGAAAGATTCAAGTTATCTAATTAAATATTCAATGTGCTATAATTTTTTAAAAATATATATTTTAAAATAATTATGTATTAATTATATAACTTTTTAACTTAAATAATATTCTGTATCACATATATTATATTTATATTGGTATTATTTGTATTTAAATATATTATAAAATATATATATCTCAATTATCTTTTTTATAAACAAAATATATTTTAATTATAGTTATATATTTATTTAAGTATGATTTAATATATTAATATTAAAATTGATAAATTATGCTAGAATTGAACCGACTTTATTTTATATATTATCAAATTTTAATCGAATTGAGATCAATTTAAAGAAATGTGTCAGTGAAAATTTTTGGATTGAGTTGAGATGCAGGTTAATATGTCTCATAAACACCCCTATTTCCAAATTATTCCAGACATAGTTTTTTACCTGGAACGAATAGTTTCTTAAATTTAATTTTCCTGATATAAATTGTATTCTTAAATTTCAAAAAAAAATATTTGCTAGCTAGGTTAGAGCTGCATTTTTTTAGCTTGCTGCCAGTCTAACAAATGAAACCTCATAAATTATAAATATACCTAACTTACATGGTTGACATTTCCTAATAGCCCAAGCTACGACAATATCAGCATTCACTGCCTCCACACTTTAAACTTTACGTGTGATTTTAATTGGAAATACAATTACTCTGATCAAATTAAGATGAGTTATTTTTCTGGGACTGGTGTTCTTACGTTTTTTAAACTACCTTTTAACGCAATATATTTTTTCATAGGGATGATTGGTCCCTGCACAGTTTCAACACACTTTGTGCATAATTGAATCAATATATATACATGGATTAATTTTTCTTTATTTTTTATAAATTATATATTTACACAGGAATAATATATACACTAATAATGTAAAAACTAAGTATCATTTTCCCTAAAAACATGTTAGCCTGCAAATTCTGGTGCTTATGATTTAGAGTAGCCAGCCACTCAGCATCCCACATATCCTTGCAACTACAACAAAGAAAATGACTTTGGCGTTTTTATATCAACTAAATACAAAGAAACTAGCTAAAGTAAAAAATCACTACTGCATGATTTTTTTTGTAATATTTAAAAAATATTAGAAATATATATAAAAAATATTATTTATTAATTTTAATAAATATTGTATCTCATTTATATCGTAAAATGTAATTAACAATTCTTAAATGTTACTTAAAATTATAAAAAAAATATTACTAAAAGAAATATCGATAAAGAATGTTATTAAAAGATATATATGATATATATGTATTAAGAAAACTTATATAATTTTGATGCTCATATACAGCTTTCATCAGTTTTCCAATGCAATACGAAACTCTTTGTGGCACTAGACCCAGTGTTATAACTAAAGGAACAAAGGTGTCTCAATAATAAGCTTTGCCCTCTTTTCGCGTGTGAAAAAAAGCAATTTCATTTGGTTATCTTTACGTTTTGTCCTTTATCTGAGTCATGAGCTTCTGGTCGGGTACGGTATAAGTTATAACTTCCTTCACGTGTACATCCCATTTTGATTGCTTGTTTATAGATATAGATGTTCTATAATTTTTTTATAAAATAAGAAAATATAATGGTGACAATAAAATAAAAATATAAAAATGTATACATATTATTCAATTTTTTTTGTTATTAAGCCAATTTTAATAGTTTTCGATAATTTTATATATGATAGTCTCTATCCTTCATTTGAAAAACGTTGTCCGTACATTTTATTTTTGGGACGTGCAATAAAAAGAAGAAAGAAAAGAAATAAAATAAAATAAAAAAATAGAAAATTGGGTTGACAAAATGATATGATAAAAAAATAGAGAGAAATAAAAAGATAAAATAGAAATGGAAGAAAAAAATATGTCATATTCATTCATGTCGTGACATTGTCACTACTTTTATTTTGTTTCAGATCACTCTTCTTACCATTAATTCTACCACTTCTATGATTCAATGATTTAAATTCTAAATACTATTTTTGTTGGAGAAGCTTTTCATCTAATCAACAGATATGGTTTCGGAAACTCTGATGAACAAAAGCAGTGAACAAAGCAGTGATATTACATTTTCATGAATTTCTGCCACTTGATTAGTAGTGTACGTCGAATATGCTATATATATATATATATATATATATATATATATATATATATATATAAGCATAACATTTCATTAAAAAGAGGCCAAAGCACAAGATGTGCAGATATGGTGTAGTTAATTAAGATGTTCGATCATATTCATTTGGTGGGTGTCACTTACATCAGCAATGTAATTATAATAGCTCCTATTATAAATTATATCTGGTTTCTTTTCCAACTTTTGATATGTATATCTGAAGAATAACGTCACATCTACTTCACTCCCTCCCAACACGGCATGACCCCAAAAGCATTTGACTGCTTTGTAATGTTTTTAATTATTTCCTCTAACAAAATTTACATATACACCCCGAGTTACAACAGAAATTATGGTAGGATTTGTGTAGAATGTACAAATTACGTGTAAACCAACCAATTACTAACAACAACTTCTCTTCCCCATAATTCATCATGACTATTGATTAAGTCATTATAAAACTATCAATGAGGATATAAAGGCTCAATAATTTGCAAAAACACACACAGCTTGACTGCACATTCAAAAGTACATTTCGTATATGACCTAAACACCACACCCCCTCCCCAAAAAAAAAGAAAAAAAAGGTTACATGAACATCCTTTTACCAATGTCAGCACACACTTCCTCAATCATTCCCCTCTTTTTCATACATTTTTAATAAATGGGGCAACATTAGGTTACTTCATATCTCTATATACATTTTTCCTGTGCATTTGGTGGAAGAGGAGGAGGAACATACTTTGAAACGACACATAATCTTTAACATTTTTAATATAATTTTTTATTATTAGTTAAAATTTATTTAAAATATAAAATTATGAATAAAACCCAATAAACGAGAAATAAGACTAATAATAATTTAGAATTTTTAATGAATTTTATATAATAAATATTATGTTGAAAAGAGTGTATGAGATATACAAATGCATGTATTGCAAACCTTTTTCTCTGGTGAATATAAAATTTGTCTTTTGAGTAGTGGGGTTACCCCACCGCTGGCTCCAAGATAGGCAATTTTGATCCATAAATAGCCTTGTTAGGGAGCGTGTGTCCTCCACATCCTCCATCAGTTTTCTCTTCCTCAAGTGCTCTTTCTTTTTTCATGGCATCCGATCATCCATCCCTAAACCAAACCAAATTCGTTGATCCAAACAACGACCTTGAGCAGCAAGAAACCCTAGAGGTTGAAACCAAGGACTTCGACTACTCAAAGCGATCTCAATGGCTGCGTGCCGCGGTCCTAGGAGCCAATGATGGCTTGGTCTCCACAGCATCTCTAATGATGGGTGTTGGAGCAGTGAAGCAAGACATCAAAGTCATGATCCTAACAGGCTTTGCAGGGCTAGTGGCTGGAGCATGCAGCATGGCCATAGGGGAGTTTGTGTCTGTGTACTCTCAGTTGGACATAGAAGTTGCTCAAATGAAGAGGGACAGTGGCAGACATGAACAAGAGGAGGATGAGAAAGATAAAGAGAGCTTACCAAACCCTGTTCATGCTGCAGCAGCCTCAGCTTTAGCATTTTCAGTTGGTGCAATGGTCCCTCTCCTTGCAGCCTCTTTCATAAGGGAGTATAAGGTCAGGCTTGGTGTGGTTTTGGGGGCAGTGAGCTTTGCCCTTGTGGTGTTTGGTTGGTTGGGAGCAGTGTTGGGTAAGGCTCCAACATTGAGGTCTTGTGTGAGAGTCTTGGTTGGGGGTTGGCTAGCCATGGCTATAACTTTTGGGCTAACCAAGTTGATTGGGTCAAGTGGTCTTTAGCTCCCTATACATCTTTGTGAAGTGAGTTTTGTTAACTGGATGTTATTATATATATATGATATGTCAATTAAATAAGTATATTCTGTGTCTTTTTATCACCTCTCCTCTAGAGTCCCCTCAATTTTGCTTTTTGCAGTAAATGATGAGGTGAGACGTGAATAGAAGAAAGTTGGCTTGGTAATAAAGAAGGTCTATGATCGGAGCCTTTTATACGTGGATTGTTATTTATGTCTGAAAAAATCAGGAGCTTTTGGTTGATGAATTGAAGTGAGTGGAGATATAATGCATGATCAAACTGCATGTGTACGAGCTCTCCTTCAGAGGAAAACGTGTAATTTTTTAAAATATATTGAATTGAGAACACGTACTATACTACAAAAAAGAGGATAAAAATAACTTGTAGTTAGCAACAAGGGGAAATCATAAGATGAGTGATTGCATATTATTTGAAAATTGTTATCTAATAATGTTTTATCTAAATTTTAAGATTAAACTCAAAATTACGTAAGATAATTAACCTTGTGTTTATACAAGAAATTTTGAGAGTAATTTTTGGTTTTGGTGAATTTAAAATGTGAAATATGTTGTTCAAATAAATAATTTAGAGAAACTAAAATTCTAGTAATTTGTTAAAATATTTTAATTACTTAAAAAAGAATTTTAAATTTTACCAAAAATAAGAATTTAAAATTCTTTATTCTCACTTTATTTTTTTTCTCTTACCTCTTTGTTTCTTTTTTAATTTAAGAGAAACTCTTGATCGGCATTATAAAAGGAGCAAAAAAGATAAAAATAAATTAAAAAAGTAGAGTATATTTAAAAATTCAAACTCATATTTATAATTTGTCTCATAACTTACTCAACAAATCAATAGTTGATGGAGAAATTCTTATTAGAACTGATTAAGAGTCTCGGTAATATGGGAAATTCAACTTAAACATTTTAATTTAAATTTTGTTATTGTTCAAATAAAACTCGATTCAACTTGTTTGAACTTGGTGTTTACTAGAAAATTTAAAATTGGCTACAAAATAATTTTGTAGCTAATTTTAAAGTCAATAGTTATTTTGTAACTAATTTCTAGTAAAAATGATTAACTATAAAATTACTATAATATTGGTGATAGCATGAAATAAGTATCAAATTAGTTAAGAAAATAAATTTGTAGTAAATTTTTAAAATTTATAGTTATTTTCTAGTTAATTTGTAGTAATAAGAAGTATAAATGAATATAACTTAAATTTAGCTAGAAAAAAATAATATTCTAGTTAATTAATAGTTAATTAGTTAAGATTTATCTACTAATTTAAATGGTAGCTAAAATTAGTAGCAAAATCAAAAAAATCTTGTAATATTTTTTATTTTGAGTAAACAACTTTTGCTTTTTACCGATGAACTTGATATCCTAATATATTGATGTGACACTTTATTTTTAATTTTTTAGATAGTAATGTTTCGGACCTAATAGATCCAACTCAAATCAATTTGTTATTAATCAAGATGGTTTGGTTTAGGTTTTGATAAATTAAAAAATATTAGAAAAATATAAAATAAATGTTATCTATTAACTGTGGTAACATTTTAACAAATAGTGTGTCTAACTCTTGTGGTAAAATGTTATTAGAGACATTTAAATATTACTAAAAATATAAAAAATATATATTAAAAGAAGTATTTGTAATATTTTCATAATAAAATATCACTAAAAGTAATATATTTAATAATAGTTATTATGTATGATAAGTGTGTTAATTTTTATAATAATTATTTTTAAAATTATACTCAATTAGAATTATTTCTAATTGATTGATATTGTTGGAATACATGGATTGTACTATGCCAGCAACGTGGTTTTGAGCCTTTCACCTTGCAATCCCAGTGTAATTGGGTGTTGGACAAGGAAGTCAAAGTATAACTGCCAGAATGAAAAGGAAACATTGATACTAACTCATTCCTATTTACATTCATTAAAGATATATAATGTACAATAGCATTATTGAGAAACATTTATACGTACCTTTAACATAATTATATTTCAGTTTACATGAGCTTCCATTACTGCAGCACGTCATGATGGAAAATTTAATGATGTTGGAGGATATCCTAGTACGCACCAACCTGAAGTTGGCGAAGGATAACTTAGTGGTTCTGTGATATCGATCGAAAGTGGAACACCAAATCTCTATCATACGTATTGGATAATGGTACTTCTTTTATGTGCGCTATTAAGAATATAATATTTATATTATTATTCTTTTGGAGTTTTATTTTAAAGGTATAGCCGTATCTTTATAAAGGAGACAATCCTACTTGATTTTACACAGCTTGGTTACACGTAAATTTCTTTAATTTTTTTCTTTTTTCATATTTGATTATATTACATTACTATATTTATCATTGAAAGTAACATTTATTAAAAAAAAATATTACTAATACTTTTTAATAATTTTCTTTTATATTTTAATATTTATTTAATAATGACATTTTGAGACAAGACTTACATGTAACATTTAAAATGTTATCAAAACTAATAAGTAATATTTTTTATATTTTTGTAATATTTTTTAAATATTGGTAAAAATTACATGTGTTGTAGTATTATGATTTATGAAAGTCATTATGTCCTGTTTTTGTCCAAGTGAATCACGAGATAGCACTTGATATGGGGTCATTGAGGAAATATCTATCCCTGCTAAGGAGTATAATTTCATCAGGCTAGAGTTGAAATCTTGTGATCAATACTTATTTTTGTGGTGTTTGTTTGTATTTCACATATATACTAGAATTGAATGCAGAAGAGGGATCGGTGGTTAATTTATGGAGACGAAGATGATAAAGAAAATATTAGGTATTGAGATGGTATTTGGATAAATTTATTTATAAGTATTTATAAGAGGAAAAAATAAAATAAATAAAATAAGAGTTTTATAAATTAATTTATACATAAATTAACTTTAATTTATAAAAATATAATTTATTTTTCTTTCTATTATTTTCCTATAAATAAAACTTTATTCAAATAGATTTTTACATACGAGCTTAAAAGATGGTGGAGAGATAACACGTTGGGGAGGTTAGGTGCCTAGCATTACAAAAGAAAAGTTATACCAATGATGGCAAGTGGCTTGCTAGGAAATTTTGGCTGCCAAGTCAGGCGCATTTGTCCTTTAAATGAAGATTCCAATGGAATTAGGAATGGAGAAAATTATCATATTCAGCAAAGTGAGTTTTATAAGGCAGAAATTGACCCATACAAATTAGAGGTGAACAGCATTGTACACCACTCTAAAGTTTATATAAGCTCTAAACGGATGGCTTATTCCAATGTATGAGCTCGATTAATCTAAGAAATTAGTTAAGTTAAGCTGTGAAAATTTAAGTTCGAATTTATTTTGATCTATCCTAAATTTTTGCTAGCCCACAATAGGTTGAACTAGACTGGATTAGCCCGTAGGCCAAATTTATTTTTTATTATTACATTTTTACAATGTATTAAATAATAAATAATAAGTTTACTGTGATTGTCCACTGTAAAGTTAATATATATATATATATATATATATAGCACTTATTTATTATTACAATTGATATAATTTATTTTATTTCTATTATTATATATTAAATTTGCTATTATATAACACAAGTAACATTTTATTTATTTTAATAACAATTTATAATTTTTTATTTTAAAAATAACTGGCCCATGGGCCAGCCTATTCGGCCCACTTAGAACTGAGTTGGACTAGGAAAATGTCAACTCAATATCAAATTGGTCCGGCTTGACCTAACCCAAAACTATCTTGGCCCCTGTGCATTATTCTTTGTCTAACCAAATATGCGACAATTAGAAGTAATATTATAAATAAGTAACTCTAATATTACAAAAATAACATTTTCATTGTCAATTCCCGACATAAAGACTCTACTACATCTTGTCTAGCATGAAATGGAGAGGCAATTCTCTAGTCATTAATCAGTTAAAATAACTAAAATTAATACTCTCGGTTAGAGGGATTAACTTGATGTGGACTCTACTTAAGCACAGGCATCTACCATTTGCATGGAAATTAAGTAGACGAATGTTAGATCCATATAAAAATCTTCCACACATTGAAATGAGATGAGAAGAAATTGATTTTTCTTTTTCATTTTATTTTAATTTAGTAAAAATAAATTAAAATTTTATAATAAAAATGAAAAATAAATTAATAAATGATTTTGTTAAAAAAAAGAATAAAACTGAATTTAATTAGTATAAAAACACTATGCACATACATAGAGATATAGAAAATGCCCAAATAGACTAGGGTTATATGGATAAAGGCGCAGCAATAAGATGCTAAAACATTCAAACAAAAATTTCAGGCTCCACGTGGCTTAGTTGAACCTTTGCGATTACTACCGGTTACCATAACTCACGAAAAGTAAAGTGCCTCTCGGGTACAAATGGAATTTTTTTTTTTACAAAAGTACACTCGGAAACCAAAAGTGAACAAATTTGTTTAGTCAAATCAATAATGACTCCCGTAAAATTTTGCTTTTTCTCACTGAATTGCATTTAGGACCCTTATATGCTTCCGTGTATACCATAGATACGTATATATATGGTAGTAATTCACAAAATTTTGCTCTTGCAAGTTTTCCTTTCCTCACCCTTTCCACCTGAGCTTCCCACCTTAAAAGCATTTGGAGTTTCGTCCATATAAGTTACTTTTGCCTCTCCATGATACCGCTATCTATCTGAATCATTGCATCATCTTTACTGGTCTCCATGGTGGATCCAATCTTTTCCTCAACAAATCCTTCAAAGTGTTGCATAAAACCAAACATTTCACTAAAACCTTGTTTTCCTGAAATGAATACTCGAGTGCCCAGACATCAAGTCTCCTTATTGTATCTTGAAAAGATTCTTCAATTTCACAAGCAACCTCCATTCATCCATAGATAGCTCATCCTAATATCAATCAACAGATGTAACTTAAGAGACATTTTCAACTAAATCCATAAACAATTAAATACATGCTGCTCATGATGCTTGTTAGTAGAAACTTACCCGATAATTAGTTTTGAGTACATCAATAGATCTCCGGGAAATATGGCTTACAAGCTCATCATCAATCTCAAAATGCCTCCCAAACATTTTCTGTTGCTCTTCAGAATTGCTGCCAACAATCTGTAAAACAAATTGGAGTATAACAGCAAGATTGCGACCAATAATACACAAAGCAACTAGAAAAACATTCCGTTTCCTCCTATTATCCACCACTTCGCTTTTCTCTCATCATTTTCTCAATAACCATGTCTAATTATTAATCACATTTAAATCATGTAAATGGATTGTGACATTGTGTCAATGTAATAAATCTATTAAATCTATTAATTCAAATAATTTAAAACAGGTATTAATGATCTTTTCTCCTTTTCAACATTGTGCAACTAAAAGGTATAAGTTTTTTGCTTATTGTTCAATACACGGAAGGTTTTTAATCCATATTTTCAAATTCCATTTTCATTGGAGACAACTTTGTGAGTTTAGAGAGGTTCATTATAAAGGATGAGGATCTAATTTCAGTCTAAGAACATACCTTGATGGCTACTTTCTGCCCCTTCTTTGCATAATCAACAGGTTTATGGTTATTCTCAATGGACGCAAGTCGACCAATATCAATGAACTCTCTGGAAGGAATGCAAATTGGAGTCCCAATCTGTCAAATAGACAAATATAAAAATTAGATGCAAATTAAAAAGAAATCAAAACAATAAAATTTTCTCATTGTGCACAACAGACTTCACAGTATAACATGACCCTCATTAACATCATAAATCCAAAATGTGAGGGGTGGAAATAAGTAGTAGCACTCTACTTTCACTCTTCCAATGCCTTCGTTGTACCAACTACCAAGGTGTGAAATAATTTTCATACCAAAATTTCCCACTCTCCATTTTCTAACTAGTCAAATCAAACAACTACAGCCTAAATCCAAGGGACAAAGAAAAATAATTGCTAATTCCTACGTCTAAAATAGATATAAAACTGATATAAAACGGTTGGATTTCTCCAGGAAAAAAGCACCTTGTGTCAAGAAAACTGTTAAATCTCCAGAGACATTGCAGCCATATTAAAAAATAAAAATCATACCTTTGCAATGCCTTCAAGGATATCAACTCCCAAAACAATCGGGTCTTTCTTGTTGAAAATGCAATTTGGTAAGATTTTCAGAACACATGGGAAGACTGCCTCATCAGCAGCTTCTTTCTTTTTCTCCTCCTTAATGTTGTCAATATAAGCTTTAAATTGATCAAACAGATGATAAATGATATCAGCAATAAATATTTTCACGCCCAATTCATCTGCCAGTTCCCTAGCCTCAGGAGTAACTTTGACATCAAATGCCAATATAGCTGAATACTCCCGCTTCTTTTCAAGCATCACACTGGCTTTCATTACATCCTTTTTATGTACAGGGCCAATGCTTATACCACTAACAGGGATATTCACTTCTGGAGTTTTCAAAAACTCCAGTAATGCTTCCAAGGAGCCAAGGGTAGATGCCTGTACACAAACACCCTCACCAGTCCTGTCAATTCTGCTCATGACTGACTTCATATCTTCCATGGCTGCTTCTTTAACATCTTCCAAATCATCATCAGGCTTCACCACATATAAACCAGTACCAGCAATGGCATGTTCAAGCCCCTGAATAAAACAACAAAATAAAACCAAAGCTTAGACATTCATAAGCATAGGAAAGACAATTGGATAAAAAATGGCATAAAAAGAAGTCAAATCAAAATCACCAAGTACCTGGGCAGTGATTTTTATACCCATTGCAGCTTTGATTTCTTTGTGATGAAGATATGTTCCCTGAAATTAGACCATTATTATTGAGTGGGCATGTAAGACATACTAAATAATCCACTCCCTCTGCCTAGATGGAAATTGTCATTATAGAACGTATTACACAGTAAACAAATTATAGGCGTTGATATACATGGACAATATTCACTTATTCAAATAGTTTTTTTGTCTAAATTAATCATTCAACAAGACCCCACCATACCACCAAGAGGGCTATCTTTGTATATCAAATGATGAGTGGAATTAAATGGAACAAAATGAAATGGAGTAGAATAAAATGGAATAATGTTACCTTATCATTGTCCAGATAATTTATGATGAAATGAAAAAGAAGAAAAAATAAGGTTGGTTCCATATCATATCCTTCAAGATTAAAGGGAAGAGAAAGAAGGGCTTTGGATGGAATGGAATGGGAATGCATTCCATCAGGTTCCATTCCATTTAATCCTATTTTAAACGGTGGAACCTAGTATTATTCTATTTCATCTCTTTCCATCAATCCAAACATGGCCTGAACATAACACCATAAATTTCTATGATTGAAAGAACTCTTCCGACTATTGACTCACATTAACAGAACAAGAATGAACAACTATACTTGCTGGAACATTTCTTAGTTCTAGCTTATAAAAATCTCAAAATTATCTTGACAATGACACATTAGTTATACAAAACTTAAAAAACTTGGAGCCCAATAAGCCTTTCAAATACATGCATTTAGTAACATGCGAGTATTTCTTTCATTCACCATCAACCATAGTAGTTAATCCCAAATAGCGAAGTGGAACGGCCGACCCCCGAACTGGGATAGTGGATAGCGAGATGGCCCCTATTCTAATATTATATATATATATATATATAAAAGCTCAAAAACATAAATATTGCTCAAAATTCATCAACTAACAACTATCATTAATAATAAAAATTCATAAAAACCTTAAAATTCAAATAATAAACAAATAGTCAAATACATTGCCATGATTGACACCTTGAAGGTTTTGTTGACCAGAATAAAGAAGGTACAAGAGTTAAGAGAAAAAATATATATATTGCTGTTTTGTGAGCAAGAGAGAAAGAGGAATAAGAGAAGGAAAAAGGACAGGCATAAACAAAAAAAAAAAAAAATCAGAGAACAAACGTCGACGGAAAAGACAAAAAATCACCGGAGAAGAAGAAGAAGAAAGCTGAAAACCAAAGAACAGAAAACCGAAGAAGAAGAAGAAAACCAGAGAGCAGAAAACCGGGGAAGAAGAAAGCTGAAAATCGAAGAAGAAGAAAGCGAAGAACAGAAAAAAACCAGAGAACAATTAGCTGAAAACATAGGAAGGGGAAGAAGAAGAAAGCTGAAAACGCAAATATTTTAAACCCTAAAGGCCAAATCCCAAAAATACCCTCACTAATATTTAAAACGTGAGGGTATTTTTGACTTTTCCCATCCAAAAACCCAAACACAAATGTGCTTAATAGTAGCGGTCACAACGGACGCGATTACCAGGATCACACTGTGATCACAGCTGTGACACAGAACCACACCACTACGTCACAGACGTCGTGCGTCTAAACCACTCCCGCCCCACTCCACCGCAATAGCAGCCGCTCCGGCCGCCATGCCTGCATACACTCCAGTGTCCGCCCCACTCCCAAATATTTAAACTTAAAAACCTACTATATGACATCGTCTCTCATTAAGTCATATTACTCATCTCTTACTAAAATTGCAATGTATTTAATTTGTCTTATTACTACTTAAGTGAAAACCCTTTCTTTCAACAGTGTGTCCCCAAAGTTCAAATTTAATGCCAACTACTTCTCGTGATTCCTCAATCAAAGCTATCACGTCTGCAGAAAGCATGTTATTAGGTAGGGATAATCTTCTGTGTGTCCCTGATAAGCATGCCCAAAATTAGATTAAACAAGGTCTTAAAGCTGGGCATTTATGTAATCCTATCCCTATGTGGAAGTCCTTGGAAGGATATGTTATAAAATTATGGATATGTTTATGTTTGAGGTACCAGAATAGAAGGATATTTCATTTAAATAATATTTTTGAAGAATGTAAACTCTTACAAGTTCACTAGTCATGCTTACTAGTTGAGTTACCTAAACTCATGAGGTTGACAACCTTGGCCAACAACAAGAGGAGTTAGTGTCAAGCTAAGTTCTTCAGGCTTAGTATCTTAATAGTTATTATGTTTAGCAATTGATTTGTTCCAGTGCTAGAGCCCACTAACAAGGAATGCATACCTTCCCAAGGGGTTCTTCTGAACCAGTATATTATTAACATTAAAAATTGCCAATCAAACTCTCTCTTCATTCTTTGGCATATGAATGATAAATAGATCAATATAGCAAGTGAATGCACCCTCTTGTTTTTTGGCTCAGCTATGCCATGTTATGCATAATGGAGCTCATTAAAATTTTGACACACTTTTTCCTTCCTTCCAAAACCATACTTATGTATGAAATCAATAAATTCAGACCAAATAATCTCTTGTTCACATTCATAGTAGAAAGCTATGTAGCAAAGTTCTAATTTTCCTATCAAGTAACAAATGTGATAACAAAATAAATAAACGAATAATTGTATAACCGTACCTTCACACGAAGTTCCTTCATTGGATGAGGTGTCAATAAAGCTCGAATTGTGGTAACAATTGGTCCCTATAATAAAAATTTCATTAGTCTGAACTAGAGATCAGGTACTAATAGTCTACTAGACTATGCAATGAGTTTAAGATGCTTGCCTGCATTCCGCAGACAACTATTTGTTCTCCTTCATGAAGAACACCATTAACTAAAACAACATCAATAGTAGTTCCATGGCCTTCAACTACCTTCACCTCTAAAACAGTACACTGGTGTACACAATAATAAACAATTAGGTCCCTACAATTAAACCATCATAAAGCATTCAACCAGCTTTTAGATTACATGACAATAAAGCTAACCTGCACTTCGTCACTGTATGTAAGCTTCTCAACCATTGTTTTTTGGGTCCATTGAATCAATAGCAATAACAAATCGGGAATTCCTTCACCACTGAAATATCATAAACTCAAAAAGTCAACACAACACCCACTTGAGAAGAATTACGCAGATTTGTATAACAGTTTTAGGCAACAGTAACAAAAAAGCTAGATTCTTCCATCAGGCAAAGTTTGGGCAATTTTATAAATGCAGCATCCCAAGATGAAATGCATCCCCACTTTTCAACACCCACCCTGTCTTCTCCCACCAAATCACAAATTTTCAATAATTGTATATAGAGCTCAGACAGGTTGAACCCAGTTTGAAACATTCCAAAGAAGTTAAGATGTTCTGGAACACATGGAAATACTAGAAACAGTAGATGCCTCCTAATAGTGCCAAAAATGTTAAAAGCAAATGGACTGAATCTCTTTCAAAACCAACAAAATATTTGATTTAGAAATTGGGCTCTTCTAAAATGAAGACACATGTTGTAATATTTGCCAACATTGACATCAGCACTAGTAAAAATCATGTATATATAATTACAATTAAATATTTTATTAATATACATTCTCATACCTATAATCTCCATACACTATTTTATTCCCAAAAAAATAATTTCAGACATCTGTCTCTCAGTATTATCTCATTTGGAATGTTAGGTGTGTGCATGCAGGATCAAGAGTAATACATCAGTCTCAAAAGCATAACCCATGCATTCATCAGCATTCATCAGCATTCATCAGACAAGAAAACTTGATCCAGCAGAAATTTTCACCACAAAAAAGAAATGGTGAAAGTCCAACTATTGGTCTCCAAAACCAGCCACTGTGCCAACTACCAATCCAAAATTATTTTGTTTCACACAGGACTGCAGGAGGGTGAGATGGCAGAGTATTAAGGCTACAAGGCTACCACAATTACCTTATTGCACTTGTAGGCACAATGCTGAATGTTTCTCCCATTTCTTTGTTTTTATAATATAACTCAGTATTCAGTCCCTGTTCTTTGAATTGAGTAATAATCTAGCAATGAAACAGAACTAAATTAGGATTGCAAACAATAACAAAAATTGTCTGGTACTACTGCCAAAGACAAAGAATTCTTTTGCTACCTGCGTGAGCCTCATATTAAACTCATTTTGAACATCCTTAGTTTGCTGCTTCATTGCTTTAACAATTGGAGAATTGCGACATGTCTTCCACCCATAAAGCCTGTCAACCTGCAATGTTCAAAGAACAGTGAGACAGACATGAGCACCTATTTAAAGAAACTCATACACGTGTAAGACATAAATACTCACCTTATTCAAGGCAACAATGAATTCTGTATTCCTCATTTTTAATAGATTTAGTGATTCTATTGTTTGTTGCTCCAATCCATGCATAATGTCAACAACCAAAATTGCAATATCACATAGACCTGAACCCCGAGACCTCAAGTTAGTAAATGACTCATGTCCTGGGGTATCAATAACCAGTAGACCAGGAACTTTCAGCTTAGCATCAGCTTTCAGTTCCTTCGTTCTTTCACGTATGTTCTCAGCAGGAAAGTATGTTGCACCAATCTGTTGTGTGATACCACCAGCCTCACCCTCCTGAACATTAGTACCTCGAATACAATCCAGCAGTTTGGTTTTGCCAGTATCCACATGCCCCATGATACAGCAAATTGGGGAGCGGAGGTTCTCATCACTAGGCTTAGGAGGCACAGCAGACTTTCTAGGTTCCCTATTCAAGTCATGATCATGCTTTTTATTTTTGTCCACAACCACAGCATTAGCCTGCTCCCCATTTTCAATTTCTTCAGCCACAGGCTTAGAAACAGTTTTACTAGTAGCTCCTGTTGCATAGGAGAAAAACAAAAACAATTTTAAAATTAGCAGAAAAGTAGTTATTAATTAACAATCAAAAGATTAAGTTTTACTAGGGAAACAAAAGTACAAGCCAAAATCATTCCCCTCAACCCCTCAGGCACTTGGAGACACACAACAGCAACAATCAAACACCATTGGGCCTTGAATGTGCACAGCGGCAGAGAATTAGTTTAGTGATTACTCACACACACATGCCACAGGAGATCTACTGCTTGCCATTTTCCCCTATCTCTAAGGACAAAAACATTTCTTTAATCTAAAGCAAGGGTGAAGATAATACTACACATTGTTATCATATTCAGACCGTGTAGTCACTAGTCAGTAGAATCCAAAATCTCTCAACAATTTACTACTTTATGGAAGCAGGTGACATTATTAATATAACCAATAAGTTTTCGACTTTTAGTCACTTGCTAGCAGAAAAAAGATTTTAAAACTAAATTCTTGGTCCAAAATTCAAAGCACCATCAGTTTCTAGTTCTATATACCAAAATAAGTTCATAGATGTATTCTTTATGCTAGCTATTATAAGGGTACCACAATAGGGACCAGAACTCTATGGCACAAAGCTTGTATTTTCAAGCAAGATAAGAACAAGCAAAATATCAATAAAATGAAAATCTCACCAGCATTCTGAGTAGGTGCTGCATTTTTAATCTCCATTTTGACAATAGGTTCAGGCTCTGTGTCAGCCTCTTCATCAGCAAAGGCGCCTTTGGCATTCAGATTAACATCATCCCAGCTTTTTGCATCCCATTCATCCTCTTCATCATCTTCCGCTCCATCCTCTTCAACAGCTACAGGAAGTTCAACTTTGTCATCCACCTGCATTGACTCCACTTCTTCAATCTTTTCTGGTTCCTCTGAAACAATATCAGTGGTAGTCTCCTTTGCTTCAACACTTTCAGCTGTCTGAGAAGCAGCACCATTCTGATTACGATGATTTGGTTTTAACTTCTTTGTCTGATATATGGGTTTTTTGGTTTTGGCTGCAGCACCAGCATCCCCAGAAGGGAGAGTCACACCCCCTGTGTTATTGAGAATCTGCCTCCTCATTGCCTCCAAACGGCGAGCTTCTTCCTTCTGCTTACCAGTTAACAATTTACCTTCTTGCTTTTTTTTCTGGAGTTTCTCCTTCTCTCTTTCCTTCTTTCTACGTCTAGCCTCTTCTGCCTGTCTCTCAAGTTCCTCTTGCCTTCGTCGCTCCTCTTCCTCCTTCCTCAACTTCTCCTCCTCTTCTCTTTTCTTCCTTTCTTCAGCCTCTTTTCTTCGAGCTAGTGCCTCTTGCATCTCCCTAACATGCTTTGGCACTTTCTTATCCGCTGCTTTAATCTTTGACTCATTCTTCTTTGGTTCAATTATGTCAACTTTAATTTCTGCTGTTTCAATTGCCGGTGCAGTTCCTGCTGCTGCTGCGGCAGCAGCTGCTGCCTTCTTCTCCTTTTCCTTTTCCTTTTTCTTCTTCTTCTTCTTTGCAGCAGCTGACTCTACAGTCTCCTCATCACCCTCCTTTTCCCCTGAAGCATCAGCAACAGAACCTGCTTCGGGAGTAGGCTGAACTTTATCATCCTGTGGTGGAGAAGCTGTGGGTTTTGGTACAGGAGGGGCCTCGCCAAGCTCTGCAAGAAGTTTGTCCAAATCTTCCTCCTCTTGAGCAGTTCTTCCACTCTTTTTCTTATTCTTCTTCTTATTTTTGGAAGTTTCAGCAGCCCCTTCAATCTTATTCACATTGCTGTTGCCAGCATCAGTACTACTAATTCCAGCACTGGGTTGCTCGGGCTCAACTACATCCACATTTTCACTCCCAAACCCAAGTTCGTCACCAACTTTGGCAGCAGTACTACTTCCTTTCTTTTTAGAAGACTTCTTTTTACCTGAAAACGCAACTAAAGAAACATCATCCTCATCCTTGCCATCACCACCTTTACCGGACTCAGGCACAGGAACGTCATCCTCAACAGAAACACCTTTGCTCACAGAATTACCAGCCTTCTTGGAAGACTTCTTTTTCTTACCAGAGAAAGTGATCGGTCCAATGTCGTCGTCATCATCATCCCCACCATCCTTACTCTCGTCTCCATCATCAATCTCACCAAGAACAGAAGCAGAAAACACAGCACCGCCCTTCTTGGTTCCTTTCGAAGACTTCTTCTTCCCCGTGAAAGCAATAACAGGCTCATCAGCATCAACATCATCATCCTTATCCCCTCCATCATCCACCACCTCATCATCAATAGCATCAAAAGCCGAGGCAGCAAACAAACTGCCACTGCCTTTCTTCGAACCCTTGGAAGGCTTCTTCTTGCCAGAAAAACTAACCACTGGCTCATCCTCCTCCTCGCCACCATCACCATCATCAATAGCATCAAAAGCAGATGCACTGAACAAACTAGCACCACCTTTCTTGGATGGCTTCTTCTTACCCGTAAAACTAACCACAGGTTCATCCTCCTCCTCACCATCAGCCTCACCGGTTAACCCAGATTTTTCTTCATCGTCGTCTTCCTCATCACCAAGCAAACCAAAGCTAGATGCAGTGAATGCACTGCTCCCACCACCTTTCTTATTTTTCCCCTTCTTCTTCCCAGCAAACACAACTTCAGGCACATCCTCATCATCATCAACATCATCATCATTATTCTTAGCTTTAGCATTACCTTTTTTACCTCTCTTCTTTCCGGCGGGTTTCTCTGGTGCAGGTGCAGGTGCCGGCGCCGTCTCCTCGGAGAGCTCCGCTGCGATGGCGTACTCGTCGTCGTCGATGACCACCGCCTTCTTCTTCGATTTCCCCCCGCCGCCTTGCTGCGACGGATTCTCGTCGTCCCTCGCCGTCGGCTTCTTCTTTCCCATCGGATTAGGGTTTTCTGATCTTCCGCGAGTTGGAGTGCAAACAACGCCGCGTTAGAATAACGGAACTGCGAAATCGAAATGGAAATTGTGTGGAATGAAGAAGAATAAGATCGATTCGCAGAAATTTACGGCGAAGGGGGAAAAAAGCGAGATTCGTGTCTGGTGCACCGTAAATGAATCTGATGGCGACACAGAGAATCTGCTATAGAAAGAAAAGGAAAACGCGGGTTGCGATTGCGGTGAAGAAAAGAGATGGTTTCGAAACGATAGAGCGGCGGTGAAGAAATGCAAACAAAATTTGAGCCCTCAATGAATGTGAATGTGTAAATATTAAATACTAGTATGTATGTATGTATGAGTGTTGTGTACACCGTATGCGGGATGATAAAAGTGGCTAGGTAAATAAATAAATAACTACACACAGACAAACACAGTATTGCAATCATGTTCTAGGGTTGTACCTTCTCTGTGCATTGTAATTTTTTTTTTATTGTAATTAACCCAATTCCTCCCCACTTTTGGGCCTAACATTTGTATTAGGTAACTTGGGTTGGGTATGTACTCGTTGTCCACCTGTGCAACTCACAGGACTTTTAATATCTTCTTTAAAAAATATCTTCTACAAATTAATTTTAAACATTTAAAATTGCATATACAAATTGAAAATCATAAAATTGATAAATAAGTGCAATACACTGAAAATTAAAAAGAAACAGTTGAGTTAAATAAAATTGAAGTAAAAAAATAAATGATCGATACTTGAAATATGTTGTAATTTTGTAACATATTGCCTATTTATATATGTCTATATACACGTAATTATTTTGTCTAGATATTGAATACATTCTCTGCTAAGATTTTTTTTTTTTTTGTTTTCTCACATAATATCCTCTCTTTTTTATGTGTACATTTTATGTTCATGTTACTTTTTTTGAAAAAGATATGATAACATTTTTTTTATTTGATTAATAGTACTTTATGTTCAAGATTTTATCCTCTTTTAAAGATTGGTTTCATAAAAATTTGGTCGCTAGACTACCTATAGGAATAAAAAAAATATTTAAATTAATTATACAATATCTATTTTCTAATTAAAAAGTCTAAATGAGTATTTTTTATATTTTTACTATGCAATTTGAATATGGATAGATTTTGATAAAAATATTAATATGTTATATTAATATTGATAGATTTTCATGTACATACTAACGTCCTAACTATATTTTTATATATAAATGGTAAAAAAAAATTTACGGAATGAACTCTTTTTGTTTATGTCTAATATTTTGAAATAACTTAAATAAAATCACAGAATATAACAAAAAAAATTATAAAGCGTAAAGAATTAAAAATTTAAAAAAAAATCAATAAATAATAACTTATTAATACAAAAAATTATTTTGACATAATAAAAATAAGTATTCCTAACTTTAGTTCTTTATTAGGTACAGTACTGTGAATATACGAAACAACCTAGATCCTATATCCTAGATCATAAGTAATTAAATTTAATTATATAACATCATAAGTTCAATGATGACATTATGGTGTTTAATCAAATCCATTTCTATTACTTTCGTTTATGTCCCACATTTTCTTCTCATGAGTTTGTTGTCAATAAAATAAGTTATCAATTATTACAAATAATAATTACGAATTTCTTAACAAAAATATTGGGAGTTGAATCATAGCCTTAATTCGAAAGGACAAAAAAATTAAAATTTTTTGAATTATTTTGAATAATTTCCATGTTGAACTGATTACATCGAATTAGATTTAAAATGAAGTTTGTAAAATCAAGCTAATATTTTTTAACATATATATATATACATATATATCATCAATAATTTTATTACACTTTTTATGTATACAACTAATATAATAAAATTATATATTCATTTTTATTTTGAATGTATAGGTTCTCATCTTCTCAAGAAAAAAAAATTATATTGAAAGATAAGTAATTGATTAATTGGCATAATTTTTTTTATTTTCTGTATTCTTTATTTTTAAATAAGGTATAAGTGAACTTATACTTAAAAGATAATTTACTTATTTTAAATATAATATTTAATATTTTGATTAAAGACTTTTAAGAATAAAAAATTAAAATATTAATAAATATATATAATGAAACCCAAATTGTTCTGTATTTTATCAAATCAATTTGAATAGGATTTAAAAAAAAATTCAAATCAAACCAAGTTACATATTATTTTAGTTTTTAAAGCGAATTTTTTTTTTCAAAATCAATATAAACTAATTCACACATCTTAAGTTTTTATTTTTTTAGCTTTTCAATTAATTTGGAATACAATTGTTCATAACCTCTTTATGGGGTTATGGGGTTCTGTTATGGTTGTTTCAAGGAAGTCTCCATTTCAGTCGTATTCAAAGATTAGCATCTTTGCTTCATTTTTTCATTTTTTTTTTACTCATAACTTGTTTGCCCTCTTCTTATTCATGCTCTCTGCATCTTTAATTTCGTACAGCAACAAAATATATATTTTAGTTAAACACCAATTCAAGGTATAAGCATCGTGAAAGCCTCCTAACAAATAAATACTTCTTAAATATATGTTATATTTTATAACTAAATTATAATAAATAAGTAATTTTAATATATATATATATATATATATATATATATAAATTATATTTTAGATTTATGTTAAATAATTTATATTATGTTGTAATATTATTTTTAATTATTGATAATTTTTAAATTAAAATTTAATTTAAAATTAAATATATTAAACATGATAAATTGAAAGAGATAAGAGGTTAGACAAAAATTACTAAAAATACTAGTTAAAAAAATAGTTAGAAACACTTTTGTTGAAATAGAAAGTTAAAAAGTTCAAGATAATTATTTTAACTAGTATTTTAATAGGTGTGATGCATAAAATAAACATTTATTTCATAACTAAAATTTAAAAAAATTTAATATATAAATTATATTATAATTAAAATTTGTAATAAGTAAATTTTTTAATATATAAATTATTATAAATTTTAGTTATATAAAATAAATATTTATAATGTGAAATGTAAATGTTAAAATGCCTGCTATTAAAAATAAGAAAGTATCTACTAACAACTTTCTCACCCATTTTTAGGAGCATTTTGGGACATTAAAAAATAATACTCTCTTAAATTATCACAATTCTCATAGGTAATGATTATTAATAATGTTCAATTAGGAATAGTAATGCAATTGCTATATAAATATTTATTCATATACTTTCCTGTAAAATTTCTGGGAGCATTTTTGGGATATTAACAAACAACAGTCTCTTAAATGACCACAATTCTCGGTCAATAATTATTAATTAATTAGTATTGAGACTAAAAAACTTGATAAAACAAAACGTTGCAGCCTTCCTTATAACATCAGCTGAAAATTTTGGAAGGGATGAGGAGATGGAGATATAAAATTCTAGATCTAGCTTAATGCTAATTCATTTCCCAAGCTCTAAGCTAAACACGCACTAAACCGTTCTGAGATTACTGAACAGGCTGATTCCCCTTCAAATTGCTAAAAAATGTAAACCATAACAAGGTGGATTCTAACTTTCCAAGTACACAAATAATATTGGAACTATCCCGTTCAGACAGAGAACATTCTCCTCATTGTCCTCTCTGTTTTTTAGTAGATGCCAAGTTTAAGGCAATACACTATTTTATGTGAAAATCAAATAAGCTTCACTTAGGTTACAAAGTCTGAGGCAAGTCATGGGAGGAGGAAATAAATATGAACTTAATACTAATTGGGGAAATTGCTTATACGCAGGTGGTGTTGTTGTCCTTCCTGTCCATAGGAATTAGATTAGATAAAGAGCCAAATCAAGTGACAGCCACCACCAGACATACAAACATAGGAACAGGAACAGGAAAAGTCTTCAACTTGGATTTTGCACCCACTAATCTGACCCTAACATCTCCAAACTTCCAACAGACAACAAATTAATAAATAAGCAATGTGGTGTGCAAACATCTTGAGAATGTGGTATGCAGATTTGACATATAAACCATAAAAATCAAATACGCGATCTACGTGCCTAGGTGGAATATCAAGAAGCATCATCATCAAAAAGAACTTTATAAAATCGTTTTCTTTCTTCAGGGTCAAACAACCTTCCCACCTTACCATCGCCGTCGTCATCATCAGAAGAAGCTTCTCGTCTTCTCCTTCTACCCTTTGCAGCAGCATCTGCACTAATAAAAGGAACTCCATTATTCTTCCTCTTATCCAGGTTGAGGAGGCGCCGCCTCTGATTGTACTCATGAAGCCCCTCTTGCATCAACTCCCCAAACTTGTCCTTTATAACCACCAAAGGATCCTTATCCACAAGCTGAGACCCAACATATGCCTCTCTAAGAAGCACAGTGTAAATCTGATACTTATTGGAAACATAGAAAATGCCAGGATGCTTGAGCAACAAGACATTCAACCTATCAGGTAAAACAAACTCCCTCCTAAAATGACTCAACTTCACAATTGAAGCCTTCTTCCAAAGAGTCAATGACAACAACTCATGCACCAAACCAACATTCCTTTTCTCCATCTCCTTAGACCCCTCCACCAAACTGCTTACATCTGAATACGGAGAAAAGTAGGGAATTTCATCGAATTCACGAAATCTCTCCCATGATTTCAGCCAAGTGGACGGCAAAGAGCAGGAAAAGCGAGGCGGGGAACCGAGCTTCAGCGCCGAAGCTTCGACGGAGGAAACGGCGAGGTGAGGGTCCCAGTGCAGCAGCTCAACGGCCATGGAGCTCCTCCTGCCACTCTCGTTGACGATTCGAAACAAATTGGGGTAAGAGGGGACGATCCTGATTAAGTAATCATCGGGGAAGCCGAAGCTGCGTTTGAATTCGTTGATTTTGAGGAGGGTAAGTCTCTTGTGGAGAGATAACATGAGGAGTTTGGCTAAGCGGCGAACGAAGAGGGGCTCGAGGGAGTGGAGGAGGGACTGTTCCTGTGAGACGAGGTTCATCATGCGTTTGGTGAGGCGGCAACGGTGGTCGTGGATCTCGAAGCAGCAAGGGTACTTGGAGAGCCAGTTGAGGGCTTTGCCTTGGAGATCCAGAGTTTTGAACTTCTTCTGTAGGGTTGCGATGGGGATCTCGTTGTTAGGGTAGCGGAGGATGATGTTTTTTATCTGATTGTTCACCACCCACCGCCGATTTCGTGACAGTGCTGATTCTAACTCCGCTTCCTTCTTCATCGACCACATAGACAAACTTCGCAGGAAAACCCATTTTACCCTGCCCTCCACATCAATATCGATTCGTCTTCTCAACATTCAACAAATGGAACATTAACCAAACCCCTTCTCCTTAGACCTTTCATTCAAGGGAATACTATCAAATTGCAGAATTTTACCCCATGCCGCTTTTCTGCTTACTCGGTTTACCATCCCCCTACCGCATCACACTAGAGTACCTACTTATAATGCATGGATAGATATACTACATGTATCAAATACGTATACGATCAGCTATACAAATACCAAGAGGGGTCAATTATTAAAATTATATTTTATCTAATATATATAATTATTAATTTTATAGCAAATATTTTTTTTTCAAAATCCTTTATTTAAGACATAAGGTTATAGATGTCATCTCATGTACTATTAATTATGGTTTTCTGATATTCAATTTATTTTTTAAAAAGTTTACATGTATAAATTCGTACATTTGAGATAAAAAAAAATACGTTAGGATTTTTATTAAGAATAACAATACAAACAAAGAAAAGAGAAGGAAAATAAAAATAAATAAATGAATAATAGTGATAATGAAGAATATTTATTAATGTGTATCAAATTCTAAATTTTCAAATTCTTATATAATAATATTTGTAAGTTTATCTCATTGACAAAAATAATAAATTATTTTTAAATTTTAAATTAATTATAATCAAATCAATATTTTTATAAAAAAAACGAAAAATATAATAATCTCCACAATAAAAATTATAAAAAGATAAATATCAATATTTTCTCAGCCAAGTCCCTTAAATAAAAATAAATATAATACATGTTAAAAAAATAAAAACTTGAAGTGTTTATGGACTCGGATAATAGGCTTACAATTATGCTAATTTGTAATGTCAAAGAATTAACCTGGACTAAAAAATCAGGGAGCAAAGGCCCCCAATGCTTTAAATAAATCAGTCCCTGTATACGATACATATGTTTTTTTTTGACAGTGATACAGTAATACGATTATCATAAAATATATAAAATACAGTACATGTACGATGTACATCTATAAATATATATTATATATATAAATCTATAGAACACAATAAATATATAATTATAATTTATAAAAGCAAGTTAAGAACATAGTTTTTTATCATTACTAAAAGAACTGCAATCATAATTTATTTTTACTTTTTATTATTTACAAATAAAAATAGTATCAATATTATTCTTTTCGTGAAACCATCCATATAAAAAAAAATTTAATTCATTAAGAGATAATACTTCTATGCTTCTGTCTCAGAAACTATTAAATTTTCATCATAACTATTTTTAAAAAGCTATGAAGGCACCAAAGCAGAATTGCGCAGCTATCGTGATAACTACTAATCAGAATGCCTCTAAGGTAATTGATACTTGGGTTCCGAGTTTCGGACTCTTCAAATCCTAAAGCCTGGAAAATATGTTCAGAAACTGACGCAGAAAATTGTGACTGGCACACATGGTGGAATAAAGATGCCGATCATCACAAGAGAAAGAGATGGTCCACAATAGAGGGTGCGTCAATATTATTATGACTGTTCATTTTCCCATATTCTAGCAACAATTTTAGAAACAAGAACAGATTTCACGTTTATTACTAACCCCCTAAGAACTGTATATAACTCTTCCTAATTGGTGGCAATACATTAAGGCTTGACAATAAATATCGCATCCCTCTTTCTTTTACTTTTCGAATGACACGACAAAATCGAAGAGAACGTTGAATATACATTGATCCACATTGTATAACGGCTATACATATATTGAAGAAAATTTGGAGATTGAACACGTGCCTCGCCTCGAGGAATCACATAAAAACTTTATCTACTCTTTGCCGAACCGATTGTGCTTTTCCCTGTAAAACATCTATAAGCACCAGAAATGACTCCAAATTACGTATCTCAAACTATACTAGGAGGATCCCCTGACCAGCTGCAGACAGCACGGGCCCAGCGCGTCCTTATGCAGTCCACCAAAGGTGCATGCTGAGTTGCCTCTGGTTTAGATACTTCATTGTCCTTCCCAGCAGACTCACTTGCACTAGCAGCAGATGAAACTTTCACATCTGCCATAAATTCCTCAGGCGTCCACCTTGGCGGAACTGAAACTCTCAATTTTGTGAGCCGGGGTCTTTGCAGTGGAGTTTCACCCCCAGAATTTACTTGTACTTGACTGCCATTCAGATCTGATTTGGCAATCCCATTAAAATGGTATAGATCAAAAACCTTCTTGCCCATCAATCCTGATGAATCCTTCAAACCTCCCAAGCTTTTGTCTAGATCCAAAATTACTTGCCAGAACTCACTCCATACAATGAACCCTGCAGAGCAAAGATGTTCTAGCTTCTCTGGTGGAAAATTGATATTTGTTTCTCTCAGGACTTTATGGAACCCTTCCACACTAATGAAACCACCACCTCCACTCTGATCTTGTGCATCAAAAGCTTTGCGTATCTGAGTTTCCCTTCCTTCCAGTTCATTCTCATCTTGGACGCTGGGGTCAAGAGCAAACAGCACTGTGTAATGGGATTCACTCCCCACAACCCATATAGGCCACTTTGGAGATTTCAGAAACCGACCAACCTTGCAAAAATTCAGGGATTCTAATAGTGTGAGAAATCCAACTTCCACATCTTGGGATATACCTTTCAGAAACATTCCTCCACCTAAATCCATCCTTCCATCAAACACATTGGGGACAGCCTCCCCGCAGAGCAGGAGGTTCACAATTTCCTGCACCAAAAGATTCATAGAAAAAGACAATCTTATATATTCTAGTTCTGGATTATTATTTGAAATAAGCATTGGTTAAAAGGAGGGCAGCATTTTTCAATTATCTATAATATATATATATACCTGGGAGGCATGCCCAAAAGGTGCAGTAACCAGTGGTAGGCTGGGATCATCCCTGTCACACTGAACCAAGTCCTACATGAAAGCAAAATATTGCATACATTAAATTGAGAATTTTTTAAGGCATAATCACTGATGCAAATTCTGTTACCCATTGGAATATATCACATCTAATTTACCATTTTATTCCCTCCCAAACATTTAATGACTGTAGAGAATGACAGACCCAAAATTTTCTAAAAGCCATGTAAATAGAACTCAAAAGTTTAAAAGCATAGATAACCAGTAACGATTTGTTAGGAATATGGGAAAGGCGGGAGTTAGTTAAGAGAGTTAGGATATTGATTAGTTGGTTAGGGAGTTAATGAGTTAAATAAATAGGAGGTACGGGGAAAGGAGGATGGAGATCTGTATCATTTGTAAATTGAGCATTAGCTCTTTGTGAAGGGAAATCCTTGGAGGAGAGTTATCTCTCCTATTTTCTGGTCTTATTAATAAAAGTGTTCTTTCATCTCTTTCTTTGCTTTGAATTTGCAGCAGAATTTCTCCATTGCTTTACACAGATTTAAACAAGAAAGGCTTACTACATCAGCTCAAAATTTAAAGGAAATTAGGAATGAATTATGAACGTACAAATCCAGGATCTAGCTTGATGATGATCCTTGAGCATACAATCTTAATGCAAGCCTATGAAAGAAATATTGTCATCCGGTTTATCTTTTATTTCCAGTTTTGAAATAATTTGGCATCCAAGATACAAGTCTGAGGCTGTAATTGGACACAGGTTTTGTGTGGTATTGAATCAATCTGGGTTTGGTTGTGATGTTGAGTCATGCATTTTGCTTAGAAAATTCTAAACCCAAGGAAATTTTAGATGAATCTGTTTGGATATTATGATCACTATTGTTTTAGAAGTCTTGTTATGTTAGGAGTGTCATTGGGCTAAGCATGTATTGATTGTATCACACTTGTAACTGACCTAGAATATTAGTATAAATACGATAATAATGTTAGTGATTTATTACACAATATAACAATAATTTAGAGTCCTATTAGTAAAATGAAGTATATTCTCTCGTTTTACTTTCCCATGAACATGGTATCAAAGCAAATACCATTCACCATGACCATGCTATGTCCACGGTGTTACCACAATTAAGTTTTCAAAATATGGATGTCTTCTGTATTTATTTTCTGCTTCTTACTTGAAAATTTCAGTCTCTTTATTGGTTCTAAAGAATAAATACAAGTAATAAGCCAGTCTTTTTATCATCTCAAAATTACCATCATTCATTGTCCTATTAGTATGCTATTTACTTTCTCTTATCTTTTCCATTCAATCACTATGATTTCAGCATAATCCTTACAAGCTTGTTGGCTTGGTGACTTTTCAGAAACAATTTCTTGACTAGAGTCTAGACCTTCAAAAAATTATTTGCCACAAAACCCTAACTTGAATTTTCCTTCAGATTAGCAAACCATGAAGAATTGTCACAAGTATTAACCACATCCTGAAAATAGCTCATTTTTGGTAAAAATAAAACTGTATCTTCCAGTACAAAATTTGAATTTAGAGAATTTGACAAACAAATCAGAGAATACCTAAACATCTTTTAGGTTATGTTTAAGAGAAGCTGAAAGGTGAAAAAAGGACCTTTGGAAAATCATTAAGCACCCACCACTATCAGACCACTTTGGGTGCAGGTAGCTCCAGGAGCTAAGGACCCTATCTAGGTCCTGAACAACTAAGGAGCATGAAATGGGTTCAGGGGCAGGGAAAGGGGAATGGCAATCAAGGGACCCTGAAAAAAATATTTAAGCCAATTCAAGCCACAGCAACACATAAATTAGCTAGGCTGTCATTGGCCTCCTGCTAATTTCCAAGCAATGTTTATGATCCAAAGGACAAGACAACCAAAAAAGCAAGAAAGAATTAAATCACACATTCACACTGCCATTGTTTTTACTTTTTAATTGTTTGGGTTGCCTGTCCCTAAGACAAACATACACTACTATTTTCCATTGAATGAATGTTCCTATTGGAACAATTAGAAGTACAAAACACAATCAACCTAACAATACAGCTATCAAGTCATCCAGTGAAATTTAACTAATTATGCAAAAAGAGATTGCATAGTCAGTCACAAGTAGTTCATCCTTAGTAGGAAGAATGCCTCAGCAAAAGAAAATAGAGGGGAATAGCCCAATATCTCTTGCTTTAAAAGACAGTGAATTCAGAGACTGCAAAATGCAATGTGAAGTAAATAGTAGTAGAGCTTGAAGCAGGCAAACATACCAGTCCCCGAGAAAGTAAAGCAGAAATTAGGAAAAGCAATGCCCCCATTCTACTTTGGAATAAGGGAAGATTAGCTTCAAGCCTGAGCAATGCAGTTGCTGGTGATGTGCATGTTTCAACTCTAAGAACTTTCTGCAGATCCAAGGCAGACTCAATGGAAAGACCTTTAAGTGATTTTGCAATAACCTGTTAATTGGACAAGACATGATTCAGCAGATAAGAATATCATAGAGAGTCACAGTAGAAGATAACAATAACAAGGTAGGGAATTCAATTCAATCTATTGCCAACAAGATGCTACGCAAATAACCAATATCAGTACAGTAACCAAGGTACCTCATCTTCTGAAATCCCTTCAAAACGCTGAATGTCATTCTCCAGAATGCTCAAAGTTGCAATCACAGCTCTTCTATTACTTCCACATGAAAATAAAATTTCACCCATACTTCTTACAAGGGCTCTGCCACAAAATCACACAACAGAAATATATCATAAGCATAGCATATGCAAACCCATGAAACACTGACCAATATTAAAGACCAGTGGAATATAGAAAGACAATGGATAGGAACTAAAATTTATAAACATATGAATTTGATTGGACAAGACTAGATTCAGCAGATAAGGATATCATAGGAGAATCACAATAGAAGACAACAATAACAAGATAGGAAATTCAATTCAATCTATTGCCAACGAGATGCTATGCTACACAAATAATCAATATCAGTACGATAACCAAGGTATCTCATCCTCTGAAATCCCTTCAAAACGCTGAACATAGGAGAATCTGAAATAAGCAAATTTAAATATATGGACATATACTAATAAGCAAATGAAGTCCACAACCAGAAAACCTGAAATCTTCAGCATTCAATAAAAAAAAAGAGAAATAGAGGTTAAGCTATTATGAACCCAAAAACCTCAAAAACTTGCATTTATACTAAAAAAATAAATAAATAAATAAAATGAGCAAATAATGCACACATAACTTAGAAGGTAGGAGCAAGTATGCCTAATGCTTGGTCACCATGGTGAGTTGATAGAACAGAAGGAAAAGAAAAGTTATTTGGACAAACCAAATGTTAATATGCATTTAGGTGGTTAAAGTTTTAGAGGTAGGGGATTATTTTGAATAGGAGAGAGTAGAAGAGGGGAATTGTTATCATTTGGGAAACTGAGCATTAGCTGTGCAGAAAGGGGAAACCCTTGGAAGGAGAATATTCTCCTTATGTTCTTTGTTTGTAACACAATGAACATTCCAAAGCGTTATTTTTCCTTTTCTTTCTCTGTTTTTCTCACCTTCCCCCAAAACTCACAAGTCAGAAGTTTCTAACAACAGGGGGAAATATTTCTAGTCTAGAAACCTAAACAGACATGTGATTTATAAAGTCAATATATGGTTAACCCATTAACCATTCTTTGAACCTTTGTTAACAATCACTTCTTTGGTTAATTATTCCTAAATTGAAAATGTTTCTACCAAGAATTCCCAAATAGTAGAAGCAAGTCTTTTTCCATTAGGTGAGATCTGCTACTACATGGGTCAAATGAAGCCATAATGTTCTTTTGTAAATAATGTTAATAAACAAATTATTGACCTCTAAATCCTTCTAAATGGTCTCACTTAATAGTTTTTCTCAGTCTCCCTCTATATCTAGCAATTGTGCTACCCTCCATCTGGTCTACTCTCCTTACTGAAGTTTCTACAGGTCTTCTAGGCCACCTAAGCCAACTTTCTACCGTAGGTGCTCCTCAACTTTTTCTCTAATGCATTTATTCCTAATCCTATCTCGTCTAGTATGTTAACTCAAATTACCATCTCTGCTATATTGAGCTTATTTTCTCATTACTTTTTACTGCACAATATGCTGTTTCATACAACATCGCAAGTCTTGTATAACTGTGAGCTAAAATTTTCAATCAAGCTTGAGTGGTACCTTACCTTTTTGTCACAAATAACACCTAAAGGACTTCTCTAGTACGTCCACATTGGTTGAACCCAACAATTTACAACTTCCTCTATTTTTTATATGATGAACCCTAGATACTTAACACGTGTGACTTGTGATAAACTATCTTCTCCAAGTTTTACTTATAAGCCAAGGTCGTTGCACCCCTTTTCTAAAGGTACATTATATATACTTCATCTTACTTCGACTTAAGCAAAAGTCACGAGCTTCCAAAACTTGTCTCCATATCTCTAACCTCCAATTTACTTCCTCTCTTATTCTTCAACTACAACTAACTATAGTATACTATCTGCAAAAGGCATGCATTGGCTCTTGAATATACTTAGCAAGAACATCTAAGACCAAGGTAAAGATATAAGATCTCAAAACTAACCCTTGGCATAGTCCTATGCTTATAGGAAGAATTGGTATAGCTTCATCTTGTGTTCTCACCCTAGCCATGACCCTTCACACATATATTCTAGATTTCTTGAATATATGCAATACAAACTCCTTTCTTCTATAGAGCATTTCATGATACCTCTCACGACACCTTATCATGTGCCTTCTCTATATCAATGAAGACCATATATAAGTCTTTTTTATTCCTCTGATATTGCTCCATCAAACATCGGAGCAAGTATATTGTTTTTTTGGTCAACCTACTCGACATTAAACCAAATTGATTTTCAGTAATGTTAGTCCTTGCCTTAATATTTGCAAAATTACCCTCTCCAGTAACTTCACAACATAACTCATGAGCTTTATCTCCCTATAATTTGCACACTTTTATATATCTTCCTTGTTCTTATAAATAGGGATTAGAATACTACTCCATTTACTAATCATTTTCTTAGATCTCTAATATAGGATTTAGGTGGGAAAGAGAAAGAAACAAAAACAGAGAACGAGGGAAGAAAAACAGAACAGAGAGGATATATATATAGAGAGAGAGGAGAGAAACAGAGAGATCAGAGAATTGTGCACTTCACTTCTATTATTAATATTCCAATCTGTATAAAAGGCACGACAACTTTTTTTTAGGTAACTAACCAATAACTTACAGTTATAAAATCCTAACTATCTAACATTCCTTTCCTATTTATATTTACATAACAATCTTATCATCTCATTAATCAAAAATTGTGAGCCAAATCCTTTTCACCTAGACTCTTCCATACACGAATGGGTATATTGTGTAAACCAATTGCTTTTCCAATTTTCATCCTCTCCAATGCTTGTTTATCCTTAGGCTCTCAAATTCTATGATAAATTGCATAGTTTCAATTCTCAACCCTTGTGTTTTTAAACTACACAACTATAAAAATGCATGTCCTTCATCAAATAACTTGTCAAAGTAATTTTTCCACCTTTCTTTAATTTCTTTTGTTACAGAGATTTTACCTTTTTCATCCTTAAAGCATTTCACTTGATCCAAGTCTCTTGACTTATTTTCCCCTACTTTCAGCAAACCTATAAATACTTATCTCCATTTGAGGCCTAAGGATTTGTATAACCCATCAAAAGTTTTAACTCTCACATTGCTAACAACCTTCTTGGTATATTTCTTAGCTACCACATACTTCCCAATTTTTAACATTTTTACACAAGAACCACACTTCATAGCATTCCCTTTTTAACCTTAAATTTATCTTACATACATGTATTCCACCACCAAGATTCTTTACCTTTAATTCCTTAGCCTCTTGATTCATTAAGAGTCTCTTTTGCTACTTCCCTAATCCTTTGACCATCCTGTCTCACATATCATTTGCATTTTCTTGTGCATACCGACACCCTTCTTCTAGAACTTTCCGCTAAAAGCTCCTTTGTATTTTTGCCCTTCAATTACCACCACTTGATCTTGAAATCCTATCTTGACTTTTTCTTCTTCTTTTCTTCTCAATTTTTACATCCATGACCAAGATTTAGAGTTAGGTAGTCAAGCCCTCCCTCGATATGAATTAGTGGTCTGTGCCATAGTAGTTAATCCCAGATAGCGGAGCGGAGCGGCTGACCCCCGAACTGGGATAGCGGGATAGCCGCTATTCTAATATTATACATACATACATATATATTATATAAGCTCAAAAAAATAAATATTACTCAAAATTTATAAACTAACAAGTATCATTAATAATAAAAATTCATAAAAGGATTAAAATTCAAATAGTAAAAACAAATAGTCAAAATGTCAAATACAATAACATCTAAAAAAAAACAGGAACATAAACAGCAAAAACAAGAACAGAAACAGAGCATGAGTTGCTGGAAACAGAGAAGGAAAAGAGATTCTGGTATAGGCAGAAACAGAAAAAAAAAAAAACTAAAAAAAAATTAACTTCAAAGCTGGTGATCACCGGAGAAGAAGAACGACGGTGCGTCGTCGGAGAAGGTCGCTGGAGAAGGCAAGACAGTGAAACGTAAAGGAAAAAACAGACCAGGGAAGGTAGAGGAGAAACAAGTTGAAATATTATTTAAACTAAAACCCTAAAACGCAAAAAGTCAAAAATGTCCTCACTAACATTTTAAACAAGAGGACATTTTTTACTTTTCCCCTTCATGTGGACAATAGCGGCCGCTCCGCCGCAATTTCCCGCTATAGTGGCCGCTACAGCCGCGACATTGAACTGTGCCGCTACGCAAGTTCTGTCGTCCGCTCCACCGCTATTGACTACTATGGTCTGTGCAAAGTTTTCTACATGATTTCTTAATAAAATAGAAATCAATAAGAGCATCCCACCCTACTTTTAAAGGTGATAAGATATTCTACTGTCTACTGTACATTAAATAGAATAAATTAACAACGAACTCAATCCAAATTGAAATTAAGTAAGGGCAAGCTTATAAAAGAATATTAAAGCTAGAAAAAAAGGATACTTAATAGAATCAAATCAATATTCATGTTCAGAATACACCAGAAAACAGGGTGCTATAGACCAAAGTAATTGACAACAAGAGGACATGAAGTACAATGTACAAAAAATGAAACTTAATAATTTTATGACAATGAATGTTACTTTGCTAAAGACAAATGACTGATCAGGAAAAGGTTAATCACCTTACTTTTACACCTTCAGGGAGTGAAGAAAAATTATATGATGGAACAGATTGACTTTTAAATGATGCGGCCCGTACATATTTCAACTCATCACTGAAGAAAATAATGTATTTAAGCACAAATGCCTGAAAAGTTAAAGAAAAACAAGCAAAATCAACATAGGACAAAAAAACATGCTTTTGGAATTTATATTTTATATCAGTATTCAGTAGAATAAATAAACGAAATAAAAATAACAAATAGACATATTTAATTACATGCTCACACATGAACAAGCTTGTTACAAAAGTATATTTTATTCATTGAATCAACAAATTCAACATTACAATAGCAGAAAAGTTAAAAACAACAAATGAGCATATCGCAAACATACTTGCACCCATAGGTACCCAAAAGAAGATAGGAGATGGATATCAATGGGGTTGGGTGGGGTGGGGTGGGGATCACAATACCTGTCCCAGGGATACCTATTTAAATATTATTATATCATATAACATGAGATAAAAAATAATTATTACTTATAATGAATTTTTTAATGAATAAACATATATATATATATATATATATATATATATATATATATATATATATATATATATAATTCATGTAATAATTATTTATGTTGATTGATTATTACAATATAAAATATATAAATAAACCCGATATGTTGCTTGCAATGCTATTTAATTTTTTATAAACAATTAAATTTAATAAATAGTTATATTATATGATGTTATTTTTTTTCTTTTCATCACTTTTTAAATTCTTAAATATTTGTGGATAACCATGAATAACTGGTACGCGTATGGGTACTGGTACTCATATAAATGGAAACAGATATAGTGGAGGGGAAGCACTACCTGCACTCATCTGCCCCATTGCCATTCTTAAATGAGCATAACAAGACATCATTAAATTCATTTTACATGCAACATATACATGGGAAATCATATAAAGAAAATACAGAATACATTTACCATACAGCCAGCTGCTAATATTTTATGCCTGTAAAATACTTGTTTAGTGTCTTTTAATACACGTACCAGACAGCCAGTGGCTAATATTTTATAGGTTAAAGCACTGATTTAGTGCCTATAGTTTCACTCTAAATTCAATTTAGTCCTCACGGTTCAAAACCATTGCAAACAGTTTCAATAGTTTAGGGACTGTTATGGTAACTTTTAGCTGACCATGCTATCCAAAAGGCCCCTATTTGGAGTGAAATTATCACAACCAAATCAGTACCATTTTGCACTGTTTGAAATAGGGACTTTTTAATGGTTTTGAAAAATGGACAGCACGCCACAAGTTCATGAACAATCTTGAAAAATGTAGCCATTACTTGTATAGCTGCCAAAACGCCACAGGGTCCGCCTTCATGCTGCACTAGGCCCATTGATGTTGCAGGATCGGAGCTAAACCTATAGTGAAGTTTTCATAGTATTAGCAATAAAAAGCAAGTACACAATCTTATTCGTATAAGAAACAAATAATTCAAAAGTCAAAACATCTTTAAGAAAAGGACAATATGTTCAAAACATAACATGCAGATGAAGAGTTGAAAACACACATTCATGTTTACTTTATAAAGATGATTTTTCAGTGAATGAAATTAATTCATTCATAAATTATGCTTCACAAATGGAAAATGTGCAGCAAAGCATTAGTTTCACAGAAGAAAGGTTTGACTGGATATGATGCAACAGAAGCAAAAGTTGCTAAATTAGAAAACTAGGCCATTGTTACAGGACAAGATACAAGGCTTGTGTCATACATTATATTTAGCAGACCTCCACAGAAGCTCAAAAATCAAAACAGTTTCCAAGTAACAAACAAATAATATTAAGCAATGACAACAAACAGTATGACTTTGCTATCTACTTAAGAAGGAATGTAGCATTAAGTGAACATAGTCACTTTGTATAACAGAGAATTTTACCATTCTACTTCATGAAAAATGACTATGTTCAATAGCAATGTTGCATTCTTTTTTAGTTTTTTTGTTAATTTTTTTTCCAGTTGTTTTAACAGGAACTTTGTTCATTCTTTACTATGCAGAGAGAACCAACATTTTATCAGTCAATTATTTGATAAACTACTTCGATCAAGCAATCAATGAAGAGTAGTACATACGAAAATTGTCTAACACTGGCAGTACTTAAGAATTTCACTCTAGTCCCTCATTCAGTGTGGTCAGGCTTTCACATAGGAAGTTCCATTCTTCCTCCATTGACAAAAAAGAAGAAACCCATATCGACATTACTTTATGCTTACTTATGCAGTTTGTATTTTTTTTACTCCATTCCTACAACTTACTTAAGTCTAATTCCATACTTATTTGAATGATCATCACCAAGGCTCTAACAATTAATTCAGATTTACAACACTCACCATATGTTTTCACTACCAGGAAAATGCATTATTTTGAAGATAAATGGTTCCAATTTTTTCCCTTTTCTTGTAATATACATTGTAACTTCAAATGCCAGAATAACCAGGTTCGCTATATTATTAATTATTAATGAGAGCATAGCAGTGAAGTCATGGGACTGCATTTTCTCTCTCGCATAACTTGGAAGTCTTGACCCATTCTCTTTCACTCTCTACAGCAACACACTCTCATGGCACCCTCTTCATAATCACATAGAACAACTTAAAACAAGCTTTTGATTAAAGAGTTCAGGTCAAAACAAGTTTCTGGTAGAGGAAGTTTGGTGAGCAATACAGGGGCTGCTGCTGCATTTTCCAGTGGGGTTCATGAAGATGGGGTGGTCGTTTTTCACCCAAAAACCTGCTATAACCCACCCCACTTACCCGTAAATCTGAACAAACCTTCACCCAAGCTACCAGAACACATTTTCAATCGGAATTGGTTTACAATTTGTTGCTTCTCGGTGATCACCTCTAATATTAGGCTAAAATGAATGGTCATTATGTCCAAACCAAAATAACTCAGACTTCAATCACATAGAAACAAGGAACACAGACAGCTGGACAATATAACAACAACATTAGGGGAAACAGGAATGTCCATGGCAACATTAAATAAGAAAAATAAAGCATGGACAGAGGCATCGATTACAACATCATCTTGAAAAATAAAGCATACAACAGAGGTTTCAATACATGGACATGTTAAAGAGTTGTGTCTGTTAATCCTATACTTGCCAATATATCCATACACTTCAGATAAATTAAAGCAATTTAAAATTATAAATACCGTATTCCCTGGTTGCTCCACTGTGCAAGAATGGCCTTAGAGACTTCATTCCCAAACACCATAGAAAACAATTGATTAGCCTCTTCCGCAGAAAGCTCCTTACTCAAATTTACACCCTTCAAACGCATCTCCTCCTCTCTCCTCCCCAATTCAACACCCTTCTTCACAGGCAGTGGCGAAGGCGAGGGTGGCGATACCCTCGCCGTCGCCGTCGCCGCCATCCGCTTCTCGGCAGCAGCCGCCATGAGCTCCCGTCGCCGGGTCTTGGATTCCGGCGAGTCTTCCGACGACCCCGAAACCGCCCCGGCGACGGCGTCCCGCGGCTTGCTGCGCTTTGGCTCCGGCGTCATGCTCATCCGAATCGCCATTTGCAAATCCTCCTCTTCTCCTCGATCCCCCATTCCCAAAAGGATCAAAACGTTCAATACCAGAACCACACACAGACAAAGAAACCCTAGAAGAATTATTTTTAGGGTTCCGTTTCTCGGGGATCGAAAACCGAAGCGTCTTGATTCGAGGCTTGTGCGAATCGAACTGCGATTTGGCCAAATTGGATTTTGGAACGCCGGGGAAGGGCAAAAATGGAAAATAATTAGTGATGGTGGCTGAAGCCACGACGGTGCCGTAAAGTGGGTCAAAACGGTGTCGTGTGACGATGAGTGAGAATGAATCTTTGTAGATGTGTTGTGTTGTCTGCGAAATGACCGTGAGGTCCCTCAGTTAAAGGTTCGGTACAGCGGTAGAGTGGGTAGTTTAAGTGTAAATAGAGGGTACTGTACGAAATGCACCACTGTGATTTTGATTGTGCAGACTGCAGATTATAATAGAAGTCACTAGCTATACTTTCCTTCAACAGATAGGAAACAAAAAGGGTAAAGGATTAACAAAAAAAAATTAACACACATTTTATTAAAATTATAAATTTAGACTCGTTAAATTAAAAATAAAACTAAAAAAAATTATAACTTCTACTCAATTTTAAACAATAATAAAAAAAAATATGTTACTAACATCGTTAAAAATAATTGTATATTTTTGGAACATTCCGACAACTTTCTTGGGACATGTGATTTTGTTCCTAGTAGTATATTCTTTGTACAATTTTAATGCTTCAAATTTTATTTTTATTTTTTATATTTTATTTCATTTACCAACTTGATATTTAATATTTAATAAAAATAATAATATAATAGCATGATGTTGACGTGAATGTGGCAACGTGAAATTAAAATGCTTACGTTAAATGTTAACTTCCAAATTTTTACTAATCAAGCTTTTATATTTTTAAATAGTGTGATTTTTGTTCTTATATTTTTCAAACATAAAAAGCATTGAAGAAATATAAAAATATTAATCAGGAGGACCAATCCCATGTTTTACTACATGTCCGTGTTTGGTTTTATTACTTATCCAGGTTTGTGTAGTCATAGGTTTAACTTTGAAAATTAACCAACAAAATTATAATTCCTAAATGTTAAATGTTTGAAAAAATGGAGACTAAAATTATAATTTGAAAAATATAAGAATTAAATTCGAGAAAATAAGGGAGACTTATGTTCTTTTTCAACATTTCAACTTTATATTTATGTAAATATTTTATTGACATATTTATTAGTTTTTAAAGTAATATTTTAGTTTAAGATCACAAATACCATTCAAAGTAATCATTGACTTAAATAGATAATTGTGGATAATAAAGTTTTTATATGAATATTTAACTTTAAAAATAAAAAAATTATAATTATTAAATATTAGATGTTTAAAAAAGATGAGTATTAAAATCGTACAATTTGAAAAATATAAGAATTAAATTGAAACAAATAAAAATTAGGACTCAAGTCAATATCTTTTTGCTACATTTCAATTTCATATAAGCATATTCATGACAACTAACTTTTAAAGATTTTTTTTTGTTTAATATTGCAAATATCATTCATATAAGTAATTCGGTTCATGTTAGATAAACAACTTTAAGCGCGAAAATTCTTTCTTGAAGTATTTAACATGATTACATACATAAGATTTGAACTCGAGATTGATGTCAAACTACATGAGTTAGAGTGCACAAGACATCAGTTGGAATCACGAAATAATGAAATCAAAAAATAAATTGTGTCAAAAGAAAAAGAATAAGATTGATTTGATGAAATTCTATGTCAAAGGAAAAAAAGGGCAAGATTCGTGTCGAGTGCACTATAAATGAATATGATGATGATACATAGAATTTGACAACACGGGTGCTATATAGATTGCAGCAAATCCAGTTTGCTATGAACAAGCGAAATACATTAAAGTTGATCGTCACTCGATGCAAGAAACATGTAATTATAGAGACATCAATCTATCACATGTCTCAACACCTATTTAAACAGCTAATATTTTCACTAAAAGTTTAACATGTCAGTGACACAATTTTCTACTTGACAAATTGATACTTGTCAATTTATTAGCATCAATTTGAGGGAGATGTCAATGTAATTATAATTTTGAGTTTAATTCTCTCAAAATCTGACAATTTGTGAGGGAAGGGAAAGGAAATGCAAGTTGCAATTGCGGTGAAGAAAATATATGGTTCGAAAATATAAAACACAATAAGGAAGGCTGAATTATGTTTTTTTTGTAAATGACATTTTAAGGTCTTATCCATATAGATGATAAATTTTAGAGAAAACATTTTTCTCAAATATCATTTTGAAAGAATGCTTTAAAGACTTAATACAATAGATAAAGGAATAAATAAACGAACATACAAATTTATCTCAGTTTATCTCCAACCTGAGACTACGTCTAATCTTTGGTACACCACCAAGTTTTTAACTAAAAAACTTGAGGCTTCAATCAATTTTCCAGAGAAATGATTTAGGTAAATTATTGGTTATATCGTTTAATAAATAGATTTACAATAAATATAAGTTTATTATGCCTTTGAATGATCTCTAAGATCTTTTTTATAACAAGGAGTTCAATCACTAAGAATAAGTTATCATGCTTTTGATTTGTATGACTTTTGATTTATTCACTTAATTACTTGTTAATTGTAATTTTTAGAGTTCTTTATACTGAAGGTCTCCATAAAATAATTATTGAGAAATGGATGACCTTCTTTTGTCTTTCATCTTTCTTCCTTTAAAGAGAGAAAATGTTTGTTGAAATATCCTATAAGTAGCTTATTTGAATTTATCTTGTGTTATAAATGCATGCAAGAATGTTTTGGAGAATTTGTAAAAAAAATTTATGGCTAATTCATAAGTTTTTAACTTATTTTCATAAGGTCTCCAATATAGTTTATATGGATAGTTTATACAAACTTTATAAAAAGACCAACCTTCAAATCCTGTTAGGATCAAATATATAGAATGTGTATAATTTTTATTTATTTATTTTGTTTCTTTCTCCAAATTAAGTTTTTTTGTTTTTTTTCACCCAAATTTCTATAAATATTACCTTCTATACAAAATAAACTATAATTATTTGTTGCTAATATATATATTTTTATTTTTTATATATTTCTTTCTTTTTCATTAAAATTATAATTTAATAAAATAAAATTATATTTTTATGTCTTACTAGTCATTTCTTTTATATGTTATTAGTCATTTTTATGCATATTTTTTTCAACAATAGTGTGCATCGGTTGAACTTTTATAATAATTTACTATTTTTATACATGCTAATGATAAATCTTTAAGCTTACACCATATTTTAAGATATATATTATTTAATTTTAACATCTTAATTTAATTTTAGTTATGTTTTGATTATTGAATATTTTAATTTTTAAAATATTGATAGATGCATGGTGTTTTTTTGATGTGTTACATAATTTTTTTAAAATTTATGATACTTAATTTAAAAAACTAAAAATAGAAAAATAGTGACTAATAATTTTTATTTTTAATAAATTTGTGATATAAATATTATTAGTATATTAATTATTTAGTTACTTTTTAAAATTTTAGTTTATTTTGAATCATAATTTGATTTTTCATAATTTTTAAAATGAAATAATATCTTATAAGTGCTTGTATAGAAATATATTCAAATACTTTAAAATTGTATAAGCACTTATATATCTAAATACACATATTTTATTGAATTTTATGTACTTATAACATCAGTTCTTGTATAATAATAACTTATTAAATAAGATTTTAATTAAACTGTTTTTTTCAAATAGACCCTTAATACTTCAATACATTTCACAAATTTATTACTTTGATAAGATAAAACACTTTGCCTATCTTTCTCTTCTGGTACATATATCATATAATAGGTCATAAAACCACTTTTAGATATAATGTTGTTATTTTTTTTTAAGTTTTTTTATATTGACAAAATATATTTATAAAAATTTTTGTTCTTATTTTCAAAACTTCTTAAATAAGCTTTAGTGATAAGAAATATTTGAAAAGTTTATGCAAAGTCAATTATGCATGTGTATATTTAATCTGTTTTTTATTGAAGAAAGTGTTTCATCTATTAAATGATAGATTTTATCTATTGTTTCACTACACATCGTGTTAGACAATATTTTTTATATTTTGGTTTAGAAAAATTTAATTGTTAATCTGTTATTATTCAAAACCTAGAGGGATTATCCTTTGATTTAATAAAAAAAGGCAAAGCGGCAACCGTGAAGGGATGCAAAGAAAGATTTGAGCCTCAATGAACGTGAATGTGTATATATTAAATGCTATTATGTACTTGTATGTATAATGTAAATGTGATGATAAAAAAGGCAAGAGTGAAAATAAAACACAAAATATTCTTGTAGTTTTGATCTACAGTTAAATTTCTGTGTGCGTTATAATTTTTTTTTTCTTTCTCATTAACCCAAGTCCATCCTACTTCCGAGTCTTTTTTTTCATGGGGGCTAATATTTGTATGCTACCCCTATTAGGTAACTTGGGTTGTCGATTAAGATAGGATCGAATAAAAGTAAGATAAATTAAGAATCATTATTTAATATTTGATATGTGTCAATTTGTTAGGTAATTAGTATTTTAATTCGTGTAATGTATAAAATAAACATTTAATTTCATATATTTAAAATTATAATAAATAAATATTTTTAAATATATAATTTATATTATAATTAAAAATTATAATAAAAAAAATTTAACATATAAATTATATTTTAGATTTATGATAAATAATTTATATTGTGATGCAATGTTATAAGGAACACTTGCATTATTTTAATATATTAAAACCAATAAAAATAGTTAATTTTAAATAATAATATCATAAATTTTATTTCAGAAATACTTATAAAAATAAATGGTTTAAGTGGTTGTTATATTTAATGACATTACTCATAATTCACGAAATATTTTTTCAACCAATGAATATCACTTGTATTATTAATAGTCCAATAAGTGCACCCATTTTCATAAAAAAATGAGTGAATGTCTCTTTTTGACAATAAATTAAGAGTATAAAAACATGAGCATTTAATACATTTGAAAATAGATTTATATTTCTTATATTTAGTATCAAAAAATATTTTCATTTTTTTCTTATATAGTACAAGAGGTGAGGTTAACAAAATATTTCAAGTTTATTTGGCTAGTCTGAACTCACCTAAAAAAATTGATGATTTAAATTTTAAATTCTAAGCCTAAATTAAAGGTAGAGTTTTTAAAACCAATTTGATGAAGTCCATGCATAATCCAACTCAAACCGAACTAGTCAAGAATATAAATTTCTCAATTAGATGACAAAAAACATAAGACCTTAGGATTAATGTACGAAATTATTATTGACATAGATAGAAAAAAATATAAATACAAGGAATATAAAAAAAGATAGACAATATTATCTTATAATATAATATTTCATATTAAAATTAATCAATTATTTATTTTTTCAATTTTTTTAAATATATTAATAGAATAAAATGATTATTTTATTTTATTTTATTTATCACACTAAATAAATAAGAAAATATGTACAAACAACTTTCTTGTCCATTTTTCAGGAGCATTTTGTGACATTAACAAATAATAGTCTCCTAAATGATCACAATTCTCATAGTCAATTGTTATTAATAAAATAGTGGTGGGACTAAAAAAACACTTAATAAAATGTTGCAACACCACACAAGATTATTGTCCAATGTCTTGAATTTAGAGCCAACACTCAATGCAATATATATATATATATACATTGATTGATTGATTTTTCTGTAAAATTTTCGAGGGACATTACAAATAAGTCTATTTAAACACTTAGTAAAATATTTTAGCTTTTCTTATAAAATCAGTTCAAAATTTTGGAAAGGATGAGGATATGAAGATACAAATTCTAGATATAGCTTAATGATAATTCATTTCTCAAGCTCAAAACTAAACAAGTATAAAATTTTTCCGAGCTTAGTAAAAACTATGAATCTCTTTCAAATTGTTAAGAACATGAAACTTTAATCACAAGCAAAAAAAAAAAAGAAAAAACTAAAAATGTATACAATAACAAGGTGGAGAATGATAAATATAACGCATTCTAACTTTTTAAGCATACAAAATCGAGATTGGAACTTGCCCGTTCAAATATAGAGAATAATCTCTTCATTATCTTCTCTATTTTTTCAATAGATTCAAGTTTAAGACAATACACGCTACTCTATTTCAAAATCAAACAAGTTTCACCTAGGTTACAAAAACTTACGCAAGACATGAGATGAGGAAGAAAATATAAGCTTAATACGAAGGGAAGAAACATTGAAAAATTAGCAATTATCTCCATCGTTGAAAAATATAAACTATACAAATCAAATAATAAATCTACGCAGCTAGGTAGAATTTTATAAAACCGTTTTCTTTCTTCAGGGTCAAACAACCTTCCCACCTTATTATCTCTCCATCAACCCTTTGCACAATCTACACACCCCTTTGTTCATACTCTTTTCCACATTAACTCCCCAAACAGAGAATGGAAGCATTAAGCAAAACCTACCCTTTGTCACAGATTAGGAATGGATAAGGAGTCTCCAGGAAATTAGGAGCCATAATTGAAACTGCAGTCACTTTATCTATCCAACCAAGACTCCCATGTTCCAATAACTCAAGCCCACAGCGAACCTAACCGTGTTTCACTCAAATTGATACCATGCCACCCAAGAATCAAGTTATCATTTCATTCGTCTGTAAATATGATTTTTTTTCTCCCCTTTCTATTTGGTGAATGTTGCTGGGTAAATTTGTCTAACAGCATCACTGTTTCATTCTTCTTTAACAATCATCAGATCTAGAATTGAATGAATATCTTTGTTGATTCGGGAATGTTTAATTACCTGTGAAGCAAGTCTCTAGCGATATGTTGAAGGAACTCGTATTTTTTTTTATTCAAAGAGAGCTCGTATTTGCAACAAAAACTATCTACCCCTTGTACAAGGGAATATCAAATTGCAGAATTTTACCCTATTCCGCTTTTCTGCTTATCTGTTTACCATCCCCGTACTATATAATACTAGAGTTGCACAATCATTAAACTCATACAAATAATATCAATATTATTATTTTCTTAAAATCATCCATATAAAAAATAATTTCTAATTTTAGTTTATCAAACAAACCATACTACTGGGTTTCTGTCTCATCTATTTGTATTAAATTTTCATCATAACCTTTTTTAAAAGGCTTGGATAGTTCATAGGTAACATGAAGGCACTAAAGCAGAATTGCGCAGATATCGTGATAACTACTAATCAAAATGCCTCTTAAGGACACTGATACTTGGATTCATGTTTCGGACTCTTCAAATCCTAAAGCCAGGAAAATATTTTCAAAAACTGACGCAGAAAATTGAGGCTGGCACACACGGAATAAAGATACCGATCATCACGAGAAAGAGATGGTCCACAATAGAGGGTGCGTCAATATTATTATGACTGTTCATTTTCCCATATTCCAGAAGCCAAGCATGCTACTTTACTATTACAACAATTTTCAGAAACAAGAACAGATTTCACGTTTATTACTAACCCCCCAACTGTATATAACTCTTCCTAATTGGTGGCAATACATTAAGGCTTGACAACAAATATCGCATCCCTCTTTCTTTTACCTTTCGAATGACATGACAAAATCGAAGAGAACGTTGAATATACATTAATCCACATTATATAAAGGCTATGCACATATTGAAGAAAATTTGGAGATCTGAAGCCTATTCATGTGCCTCGCCTCGAGGAACCACATCAAAATAAAACATAAAAACTTTATCTACTCTTTGCCGAACCGATTGTGCTTTTCCCTGTAAAACATCTGTAAGCACCAGAAATGACTCCAAATTACGTATCTCAAACTATACTAGGAGGATCCCCTGACCAGCTGCAGACAGCACGGGCCCAGCGCGTCCTTATGCAGTCCACCAAAGGAGCATGCTGAGTTGCCTCTGGTTTAGATACTTCATTGTCCTTCCCAGCAGACTCACTTGCACTAGCAGCAGATGAAACTTTCACATCTGCCATAAATTCCTCAGGCGTCCACCTTGGCGGAACTGAAACTCTCAATTTTGTGAGCCGGGGTCTTTGCAGTGGAGTTTCACCCCCAGAATTTACTTGTACTTGACTGCCATTCAGATCTGATTTGGCAATCCCATTAAAATGGTATAGATCAAAAACCTTCTTGCCCATCAATCCTGATGAATCCTTCAAACCTCCCAAGCTTTTGTCTAGATCCAAAATTACTTGCCAGAACTCACTCCATACAATGAACCCTGCAGAGCAAAGATGTTCTAGCTTCTCTGGTGGAAAATTGATATTTGTTTCTCTCAGGACTTTATGGAACCCTTCCACACTAATGAAACCACCACCTCCACTCTGATCTTGTGCATCAAAAGCTTTGCGTATCTGAGTTTCCCTTCCTTCCAGTTCATTCTCATCTTGGACGCTGGGGTCAAGAGCAAACAGCACTGTGTAATGGGATTCACTCCCCACAACCCATATAGGCCACTTTGGGGATTTCAGAAACTGACCAACCTTGCAAAAATTCAGCGATTCTAATAGAGTGAGAAATCCAACTTCCACATCTCGAGATATACCTTTCAGAAACATTCCTCCACCTAAATCCATCCTTCCATCAAACACATTAGGGACAGCTTCCCCACAGAGAAGTAGATTCACAATTTCCTGCACCACAAGATTCATAGAAAAAGACAATCTTATATATTCTAGTTCTAGAATATTATTTAAAATAAGCATTGGTTAAAAGGAAGGCAGCATTTTTCAATTATCTGTAGTATGTATACATACCTGGGAGGCATGACCAAAAGGTGCTGTAACCAGTGGTAGGCTGGGATCATCCCTGTCACTTTGAACCAAGTCCTAGAGGAAAGCAAAATATTGCATACATTAAATTGAGAATTTTTTAAGGCATAACCACTGATGCAAACTCTGTTACCCATTGGAATATATCACATCTAATTTACCATTTTATTCCCTCCCAAACATTTAATGACTGTAGAGAATGACAGACCCAAAATTTTCTAAAAGCCATGTAAATAGAACTCAAAAGTTTAAAAGCATAGATAACCAGTAACGATTTGCTAGGAATATGGGAAAGGCGGGAGTTAATTAAGAGAGTTAGGATATTGATTAGTTGGTTAGGGAGTTAATGAGTTAAATAAATAGGAGGTACGGGGAAAGGAGGATGGAGATCTGTATCATTTGTAAATTGAGCATTAGCTCTTTGTGAAAGGAAATCCTTGGAGGAGAGTTATCTCTCCTATGAAAGAAAGGCTTACTGCATCAGCTCAAACTTTAAAGGAGATTAGGATGAATTATGAACATTCAAATCCAGGACCTGGCTTGATGATGATACTTGAGCACACAATCTTAATGCAAGCCTATGAAAGAAATATTGTCATCCAGTTTATTTTTCATTTCCAGTTCCCGAAATAATTTGGCATTCAAGAGACTAGTCTGAGGATGTAATTGGACACAGGTTTTGTGTGTTTTGAATCAATTAAGGACCATGAAATGGGTTCAGGGGCAGGGGTAGGGAATAGCATCAAAAGACCCTGCAAAAAATATTTAAGTCAACTCAACCACAGCAGCACATAAATTAGCTAGGCTGTCATTGGCCTCCTGCTAATTTCCAAGCAATGTCTATGATCCAAAAGACCTAGATAACCACACAAGCAAGAAAGAATTAAATCACCCATTCACACTGCCATCGTTTTTAAATTGATTGGGTTGCCTGTCCTTAAAACAAACATACACTACAATTTTCCAATGAATGAATGTTCCTATAGGAGCAATTAGAAGTACGAAACACAATCAACCTAATAATACAGTTATCAAGTCATCCACTGAAGTTTTATTATTTACACAAAAAGAGATTGCATATTCAGTCACAAGTAGCTCATCATCAGTAGGAAGAATATCACGTCAAAAGAAAATAGAGGGGGAAAATAGCCCAATATCTCTCGCTTTAAAAGACAAGAGTTAATTTAGAGACTGTTAATGCAATATGAAGTAGATAGCAGAGCTTGAAGAAGGCAAACATACCAGTCCTCGAGAAAGTAAAGCAGAGATTAGGAAAAGCAATGCCCCCATTCTACTTTGGAATAAGGGAAGATTAGCTTCAAGCCTTTGCAATGCAGTTGCTGGTGATGTGCATGTTTCAACTCTAAGAACTTTCTGCAGATCCAAGGCAGACTCAATGGAAAGACCTTTAAGTGATTTTGTAATAACCTGTTAATTGGACAAGACTTGATTCAGAAGACAAGGGTATCAAAGGAGAGTCACAGTAGATGATAACAATAACAAGATAGGAAATTCAATTCAATCTATTGTGAACAAGATGCTACACAAATTAACCAATATCGGTACAATAACCAAGGTACCTCATCCTCTGAAATCCCTTCAAAACGCTGAATGTTATTCTCTGGAATGCTCAAAGTTGCAATCACAGCTCTTCTATTACATCCACATGAAAATAAAATTTCACCCATACTTCTTACAAGGGCTCTGCCACAAAATCACACAACAGAAATATATCATAAGCATAGCATATATAAACCCATGAAAGAACACACCGACCAACATTAAAGACCTGTGGAACACATAAAGACAAGGGATAGAAACTAAAATTTACAAATATACGAATTTGATTCTACACTACTAGATTAAACAGATACAAATATCATAGGAGACAATAGAAGACAACAATAACAGGATAGGAAATTCAATTCAATCTACTGCCAACAAGATGCTATGCTACACAAATAACCAATATCAGTACAATGACAAGGTACCTCATCCTCTGAAATCCCTTCAAAATGCTGAACATAGGAGAATCTGAAATAAGCAAATTTAAATATATGGACATATACTAATAAGCAAATGAAGTCCACAACCACAAAACCTGAAATCTTCAGCATTCAATAAAAAAAAATGAGAAATAGAGATTAAGCTATCATGAACCCAAAAAAAAAACCCAAGAACTTGCATTTATACTAAATCCCACAGTTAAATAAATAAATAAAAATGAGCAAATAATGCACACAAAACTTAAAAGGTAGGACCAAGTATGCCCAATGCTTGATCACCATAGTGAGTTGATGGAACAGAAGTAAAAGAAAAGTTAATTGGAAACACCAAATGTGGATCTGCATTTAGGCAGTTAAAGTTTTAAAGGTAGGGAGAATTATTTAAATAGGAGGAGAGTAGAAGAGGGGAATTGTTATCATTTGGGAACTGAGCATTAGCTGTGTTGCAGAAAGGGGAAACCCTTGGAAGGAGAATCTTATCCTTATGTTCTTTGTATGTAACACAATAAACATTGTCAAAGCATTATTTTTCCTTTTCTTTCTCTATTTTTGACATCTTCCCCGAAAACTCACAAGTCAGAAGTTTCTAACAACAGGGAAAAAATATTTCTAGTCTAGAAACTTAAAACAGGCAAGTGATTTATAAAGTCAATATATGGTTAACCCAGTAACCATTCTTTGAACCTTTGTTAACAATCACTTCGTTGGTTAATTATTCCTAAATTGAAAATGATTCTACCAAGAATTTCCAAATAGTAGAAGCAAGCCTTTCTCCATTAGGCGAGATCTACCACTACATGGATCAAACTATTAACCTCTAAATCATTCTTAATGGTCTCACTTATAGTTTTTCTCAGTCTCCTTCTACATCTAGTAGCTTTGCCACTTTCCATCTGGTTTACTCTCCTTTTAGTGAATTTTCTACAGGTCTTCTAGACATATAAGCCCACGCACAAAGACAATTTTCTACTGTAGGTGCTACTCAACTTTTTCTCTAATGCTTTTACTCCTAATCCTATCTAGTCTAGTATGTTAACTTTTTACTAATAAATGTAACATTACCATCTCTGCTATATGGAGCTTATTCTCTTGTTACTTTTTACTGCCCAATATTCAGTTTCACATGACATGGCATATCTTATATAACTATGCAGCAAAATTTCCATTCAAGTTTGAGTGGTACCTTGCCTTTTTGTCACAAATAACACCTAAAGGACTTCTCTAGAACATCCACATTGGTTTGAACCGAACAATTTACAACACCCTCTATTTTTTATATGATGAAAACCTAGATACTTAACTCGTGTGACTTGTGATAAACTCTGTTCTCCAAGTTTTACATATAAGCCAAGGTTGTTGCACGCCTTTCTAAACTTACATTATATATACTTTGTCTTATTTCGACTTAAGCAAAAGTCACAAGCATCCAAAACTTGTCTCTATATCTCTAACCTCCTATTTATTTCCTCTCTTATTCTTCAACTACAACTAACTATAGTACACTATCTGCAAAAGGCATGCATTGGCTCTTGACTATGCTTAGCAAGAACGTCTAAGACAAAGGTGAAGATATAAGAGCTCAAAACTAACCCTTGGTGTAGTCCTATGCTTATAGGAACAATTTGTGTGGCTTCATCTTGTGTTCTCACCGTAGCCACGACCCTTCATACATATATTCTAGATTTCTTGAATATATGCAATACAAACTCCTTTTTTCCATAGAGCATACCATGATACCTCTCACAACACCTTATCATGTGCCTTTTCTATATCAATGAAGACCACATAAAGTCTTTTTTATTCCTCTGATATTGCTCCATCAAACAACAGAGCAAGTATATTGTTTTTTTGGTCAACCTACTTGACATTAAATCAAATTGATTTTTAGTAATGTTAGTCTCTTGCCTTAATATTTGCTAAATTACCCTCTCTGGTAACTTCACAATGTGATTCATGAGCTTTATTCCCCTATAATTTGCACACTTTTATATATCTTCTTGAATATATGCAATACAAACTCCTTTCTTCTATAGAGCATTCCATAATACCTCTCATGACACCTTATCATGTGCCTTTCTATATCAATGAAGACCACATACAAGTCTTTTTTATTCCTCTGACATTGCTCCATCAAACATCAGAGCAAGTATATTGTTTTTTTGGTCAACCAACTCGAAATTAAACCAAATTGATTTTTAGTAATGCTAGTCTCTTGCCTTAATATTTGCTAAATTACCCTCTCTGGTAACTTCACAATGTGAATCATGAGCTTTATCCCCCCTATAATTTGCACACTTTTACATATCTTCCTTGTTCTTATAAATAGGGATTAGAATACTACTCCATTTACTATGCATTTTCTTAGATCTCTGATATAGGATTTAGGTGGGAAAGAGAAAGAAACAGAACGAGGGACGGAAAACAGAACAGAGAGGATATATATATATATATATATATAGAGAGAGAGAGAGAGAAGAGAAGAGAAACAGAGAGATCAGAGAACTGTGCATTGCACTTCTATTATTACTATTCAAATATGTCTAAAATGCACAACAACCATGCTTTATTTATAGGCAACTACCCAATAGCTTACAGTTATAAAATCCTAACTAACCAACATTCTTTTCCTATCTATATTCACATATCAATCTTTTCATCTCATTAATCAACATGGTGAGCCAGATACTTCTCTCACCTAGACTCTTCCATACACCAATGGGTATATTGTGTAAACCAAATGGTTTTCTGTTTTTCATCCTCCCCCATGCTTGTTTATCCTGAGGCTCTCAAATTCTCTAATAAATTGCATAGTTTCAATTCTCATCCCTTTTGTTTTTAGCCTACACAAATATAAAAGTGCATGTCCTTCATCAAATAACTTGTCAAAGTAATTTTTCCACCTTTCTTTGATTTCTTGTTTTGTTACTGAGATTTTACCTTCTTCATCCAAGTCTCTCAACTGTTTTACCCCTACTTTTAGCATTTCAATTATCCAAGTCTCTTGACTTTTCTCCTAATGGTATTCTCTGGATTAGAGCTTCTAAGACTTCCCAAAATTTTATTTTGTACACTCTTCAAAAGCACTAATTGTATTAAACCTCTCCCCTTTCCACCATAAACCTTACACCTAAGGACCTATCTCCTAGTCTTTTTACTTTTACAACATAATTCTTTTAATACTTATTTACAATTATACCCACCTTCTTTCTTGATTTAACCTTGCCAATATACCTTTTCTCCTACCTACTTAGTCATAGTTTCTACTATTTTCATTGATTTACCTGTAACTATAAGTATGCCTAAATTCTATGTTCCTAAACAAATCTAACTCCCGGGAACTAACTTTATGAAATGTTGGAACCGTTGCTTATTTTTTTACTATATACAGGAAGCAAACAGGACTTTGGTGAATATATTAAGTCCTGACTCAACTTAATGTTATTGAATGAACAACTACTACTGTCTACTGTACATGAAATAGAATAATTAACAACGAACTCAATCCAAATTGAAATTGATTAAAGGCAAGCATATAAAAGACCATCAAAGGTAGAGAAAAAGGATACTTAATAGAATCAAATCAATAATCATGTTCACAATACACCAGAAAACAGGGTGCTATAGACCAAAGAAATTGAGAACATGAAGTATGTCGTACAAAAAAAATGAAATTATTACAATGAATGTTACCTAGCTAAAGACAAATGACTGATCAGGAAAAAGGTAATCACCTTACTTTTACACCTTCAGTGAGTGAAGAAAAATTATATGATGGAACAGATTGACTTTTAAATGATGCACCCAGACCCTTCTGTGGCATGCATGATACATCTTTCAACTCATCACTGAAGAAAATAATGTATTTGAGCACAAATGCCTGAAAAGTTAAAGAAAAACACAAGCAAAATCAACATAGGACAAAAAATATGCTTTTGGAATTTATATTTTGTATCAGTAAAATAACAAATGGACATATTTAATTACATGCTCACTCATGAACAAGCTTGTTACAAAAGTATATTTTATTCACTGAATAAACAAATTCAACATTACTATAGCAGAGAAGTTAAAAACAACTTATGAGCAGATGGCAAACATACTTGCACCCATGGATAACCACAAGAAGATGGGAGATGGATGGGGGCGAGGATCATAATACTTGCCCCATGGTACCTATTTACTTATTATTATTATATCATATAAAATGAGATAAAATTATTTCTATTATAATGAAATTTTTAATGAATAAATAAATAAATATATATATATATATAATTCATGTAATAATTATTTATGTTGATTGATTATTATAATGCAAAATATATAAATGAACTCGATATGTTGCTTGCAATGCTATTTAATTTTTTATACAAAATTAAATTTAATAAATAAAGTTATATTATATGATGTTTTTTCTTTTCATGATTTTTTTAATTCTTAAATATTTGTGGATATCCACAAATAACTGGTACGCGTATGGATACTGGTACTCATATAAATGGAAACAGATATAGTGGAGGGGAAGCACTACCTGCACTCATCTGCCCCATTGCCATTCTTAAATGAGCATAACAAGACATCATCAAATTCATTTTACTTGCAACATATACATGGGAAATTATATAAAGAAAATACAGAATACATTTACCATACAGCCAGCTGCTAATATTTTATGCCTGTAAAATACTTGTTTAGTGTCTATAGTTAATACATGTACCATACAGCCAATAGCTAATATTTTATAGGTTGAAAAGCACTCATTTAGTGCCCCTATAGTTTCACTCTAAATTCAATTTACTTCTCACAGTCCAAAACCATTGAAAATAGTCTCAATAGTTTAGGGACTGATATGGTAAATTTTAGCTGGGCTTGCTATCCAAAAGGTCCCTATTTGGAGTGAAATTATCACAAAGTACCATTTTGCACTGTTTGAAATAGGGACTTTTTAAATGGTTTTGAAAAATGGACAGCATGCCACAAGTTCATGAGCAATCTTTAAAAATGTAGCCATTACTTGTATAGCTGCCAAAACGCCACAGGGTCCACCTTCATGCTGCACTAGGCCCATTGATGTTACAGGATCAGAGCTAAACCTATAGTAAAGATTTCATAGTATTAGCAATAAGAAGTAAGTACACAATCTTATTCATATAAGAAACAAATAATTCAAAACTCAAAACATCTTTAAGAAAAGGACAATATGTTCAAAACATAACATGCAGATGATGAGTTGAAAACACATATTCATGACTTCATTTATAACGATGATTTTTCAGTGAATGAAATTAATCACTCATAAATTATGCTTCACAAATGGAAAATGTGTAGCAAAGCATTAGTTTCACAGCAGAAGGTTCGACTGGACATGATGCAACAGAAGCAAAAGTTACTAATTAAGAAAACTTGGCCATTGTTACAGGACAAGATACAAGGCTTGTGCCAATACATTATATTAAACAGACCTCCACAGAAGCTAAAAAATCAAACCATCTCCAAGCAACAAACAAATAATATTAAGCAATGACAACACCAGTATGACTTTGCTTTCTACTTAAGAAGGAATGTAGCATTATCACTTTGTATAACAGAATTTTACCACTCTACTTCATGCAAAAATGACTACATTATTGCAATGCTGCATTCCTTTTTAGTTTTTTGTTAATTTTTTTCCAATTGTTTTAACAGGAACTTTGTTCATTCTTTACTATGCAGAGAGAACCAACCTTTTATCAGTCAATTATTTGATAAACTACTTCCGTCAAGCAATCAATGAAGAGTAGTACATACAGAAATTGTCTAACACTGGCACTACTAAAGAATTTCACCCTAGTCCCTCATTCAGTCTGGTTGGGCTTTCACATAGGAAGTTCCACCCTTCCTCCATTGACAAAAAAGAAGAAACCCATATTGACAATAATTTATGCTTACTTTTGCAGTGTCTTTTTTACTCCATTCCTACAACTTATTTAAGTCTAATTCCATACATATTTTTTTAATGATCACCACCAAGGCTCTAATCTAACAATTAAGTCAGATTTACAAAACCCTCCATATGTTTTCACTACCAGGAAAATACATTATTTGAAGATAAATGGTTCCAATTTTTTCCCTTTTCTTGTAATATATATTTTAACTTCAAATACCAGAATAACCAGGTTCGCTATATTATTAATTATGAATGAGAGCATAGCAGTGAAGTCATGAGACTGCATCTTCTCTCTCGCATAACTTGGAAGTCTCTTGACCCATTCTCTTTCACTCTCTACAGAAACAAACATTCCACATGGCACCCTCTTCATAATCACACATAAAACAACTTAAAACAAGCTTTTGATGAAAGAGTTCCAGCCAAGAACAAGTTTCAGGTGAAGGAGTTTTGGTGGGCAAACCTGCTATAACCCACCCGACTTACCGTAAATACGAACAAACCTTCACCTGAGCTACCAGAACACATTTTCAGTCGGTATTGGTTTACAATTTGTTGCTTCTCAGTGATCACCCCTAATATTAGGCTAAAATGAATGGTCATTGTGTCCAAACCAAAATAACTCAGACTCCAATCACATAGAAACAAGGAACACAGACAGCTGGACAATATAACAACAACATTAGGGGAAACAGGAATGTCTATGGCAAACATTAAATAAGAAAAATAAAGCATGGACAGAGGCACGATTATAACATCATCTTGAAAAATAAAGCATACAACAGAGGTTTCAATACATGGACATGTTAAAGAGTTGTGTCTGTTAATCCTATACTTGCCAATATATCCATACACTTCAGATAAATTAAAAGGCAAATTAAAATTATAAATACCGTATTCCCTGGTTGCTCCACTGTGCAAGAATGGCCTTAGAGACTTCATTCCCAAACACCATAGAAAACAATTGATTAGCCTCTTCCGCAGAAAGCTCCTTACTCAAATTCACACCCTTCAAACGCAACTCCTCCTCTCTCCTCCCCAATTCACCACCCCTCTTGCCCGGCAGTGGCGACGGCGACGGTGAAACCCTCGCCGTCACCGTTGCCGCCATCCGCTTCTCGGCAGCCGCTGCCATGAGCTCCCGTCGCCGGGTCTTGGATTCCGGTGAGTCTTCCGGAGACCCCGAAACCGCCCCGGCGACGGCGTCCCGCGGCTTGCTGCGCTTTGGCTCCGGTGTCATGCTCATCCGAATCGCCATTTGCAAATCCTCGTCTTCTCCTCGATCCCCCATTCCAAAACGGATCAAAACGTTCAATACCAAAATCACACACAGACAAAGAAACCCTAGAAGAATTATTTTTAGGGTTCCGTTTCGCGGCGATCGAAAATCGAAGCTTCTCCGTTCGAGTTTTTTGCGAAATCGAACTGTGATTGGGGCGAATTGGAATTCGGATTACCGGGGAAGGACAAAAGTGGAAAGTAATTAGTGAGGGTGGTGACAATAGAAGGTTTTGGCAGAGCTGAGCGGTGGAGTGGGTGAAAACGGTGTCGTGTGAGGATGAATGAGAATGAATCTTTGTAGATGTGTTGTCTGCGAAATGACCTTGAGGCCCCTCAGTTAAAGGTTCTGCGGAGCAGTAGAGTGAGTAGTTTGAGTGAAAAGAGAGGGTACTGTAAGAAATGGAACATTGTGATTTTGATTGTGCAGATGATAATAATAGAAGCACGGCTATGCCTTTCTTCAACCAAGAGGAAACAAAAAGCGTTTCTGCTTTTCCGGTTCGGAAAAGAAACATATATTACAAAACAAAACAAAAATATGCTGCTAACATTTTTTTATTAAAATGCTAGTTTTACTTTTGGTATAATATTCTTTGCACAATTTTAGTATTTCAAATTTTAATTTTGATACATTCACTTAATATTTAATATTTAATATTTAATAATAATAATAATAATGTAATAATATGATTTTGACATGAATGTGGTGAGATGAAATTAAAATGCTTGCAAGTAGTTAGTGGGTGTTTCAATTTTTACCTGCTCGATTTTAATTTTTATTTTTTTAATTGTATAAATTTGATTTTTATATTTTTTAAACACTCAACATTTAAGAAATATAAAAATTATTAATTTGTAGGATCAAACCCATATTTTCTTACTTGTCCATATTTGTGCGGTCATGGGTTTAACTTTAAAAATTAACAAAAATAAATTACAATTCCTAAATGTTAGTATAATATGAAAACTATACAACTTGATATGAACAGAAATTTAATTCAAGCAAATAAATTTTGGAACTCATGTTAATACCCTTTCTAACATTTGAACTCCATGTAAATGGTTTGTGTCAATATTTTTATTGTGATGTCTACTGGCTTTTAGAGCAATCGTTTTAACTTAAAAAGTATAAATGTCATTTACCGAAAGCAATATGAATGGAGTTGGATAAACTACTATAGATAGCAACAAAAAAATGTAGAATTTATCATAACTAATATTCGAACTTAAATTTCATGTTAAACTAAAACAACTCAACTCTAATTAACGTGTTCGCATCATTTGGTATTTGTTTTTGGCATAATATTCATTTTTATTAAAATTTATTCCATTATTTTAATGTTTTATTAATAAATATTATGTGCATTATATAACTATTTAAAATTTAAGTAAAAGTTAAAAGTATACGTAAAAATACTAGGTTTTAACTAAACATTCAAATCTAACAGTAAAATGCACATTTAGCATTGAATTTATCATATGACATAAATACACGTGTAATTGATCGAAAGAGTTTATGCTTAGGATAAGTTGATAAGTTATTTTAGTAAAAAGTTAAGATAATTTATAAAAATTTTATAATTTAAGAAAATATATTATATATTGACATGATAAAATAATTTATATAAATACTATAATTGCATGATTATTAAAATTGAATAACAGTTAGAACACTTTTTTAATCTCTTTTTTAATTAATAAAGAAAATACAAACACGCAAGTATTAATTATCAATAAACAAAATTTAGAATGATTATACTAATTGGTAATATTTAAAAGATTAGGTAACAAGTGAATCCGTATTTATTAACCACTAATCGGTTAATTGTTTTCAAGTAAGAAGCTACTGATATCTTTTTCAAAAGGGCTATTTGATCAACAGATTTGAAATAAAATAAAATAAAAAGTTTGTCTGTGAAGATGGTGATTGGTGGCCAAGGAGGGTCATGGTACTTGACTATTTGTGATAGTAATGTTACAGTGACAAAATGTAGAGCTAAATAGTGAAGGAAAACATTAACAAAAAAATAAAATCAAAAAAGCAGTGAAGGAAACAATATGACAAAGAAAGAAATGATAAAAGAAAGAGGTGGTGCACACAATTCGTGAAGGATGACAGGAGATTGAGTGTGGCAGTAATAGCATAAGAATAATGGCAACGATGCTAACAATGAGTGGCACAAGTGATACCTACTTTTATCCATTAATTAAGATGTTAAATATTTGAAATTATGTTTAAAAAAAATACTTACTATTTAGTCACTTTACTGTCCTCAACATAAATTAGCTATTATTTTCTGTGGTACCATTTCATACACAGTGAATGCACAAGATAATATGATTTGTCATATATTAAAATGTGATGTTATAAACTTATAATCTATTGGCATGCTATTTTTTTAGCTCAAAATAGAAAAATAAGTAAGTAGTATTATTTATTTTTATAATAATTATTTTAAAATGTATATAAATGATAATAATAATTTTTAATTAATTGACAATATAATTTTATTCACATTTAATTTATGGTACATAAACATAAACTAAGTAAAATTAGGCATAGAAAATATACATTGAAGGAGATTTTACATCTTTAAAGTACATTGAATGATCCTCAAGTTATTTTAGTTATTTTTTAACTTTTGTTACTAGCTAAAAAAAACTTGTTTGTCTCCGTTAATAATATTTGATAAACAAATTATTCTATTAGTTTGTAATCTTTTTTAAGATGTCACTTTTTAAATGCTAGTTTCTAATTTCTTTTATTTATATATATATATATATATATATATATATATATATATATATATATATATATATATATATATATATATATATATATTATCTTTCTAATATTTAAATTTCTTTTTTTACTTTTTTTTATACAAGGTATGTTTTTATTATCATATTTTTATTTTTCTTCTTTAATTAACCAAAATGCAAATTTTATTATTTTTTATTCTTTTTTTTACATAAGATATTGATAATAATAGATAATAAATTTATTTTATTTTTATTATTTTATATTACACTATTTATTTTAATGATTATTCTATTTATAATATTTATTTTATTATTTTAACATTATACTTCAAAATATTAATATTAATAATAATAAATTATATGTTTATTTTATTTTTTATTATGTTAATTTTTTTTTTATTTTAACCATTATACTAACCAATACGATACAAATAAAATATCTACTTAAATATATATTATTTTATTTTAAATTTGATTAAAAATATTTTAAAATATGACATAATAGTAGAATATATAATATAAAAATATAATAATTGAAACTAAAAAATATAGTTAAAATAAGTAATCTATAAGTAAAAAATTACAAGACTTTAGACTTAATTAAACAATCTAAAATTATAAATATCCAAAATATATTTGTATTAATATAATAAAATTAAAATTTATATAAAAATATCTCTATCTGTTAAATTCTGTAAATAATTATCTGGATCTACCATAAGTGGATAATTTCTTAAGTAATGTTTGCTGTCACTTTGATCCATTTCCCATTTCCATCCTAAATATAATACAGTAGAAAATCAAAATCTTAATATGTTAACTGTTTTAAGTTGCATTGGTTTTGGCATTTTCTATCAAGCATATATAACTGGATAAGTTAATATAATGCATTACCACATTGTCAATTATTTGATGCAAGCATTGTACGTACTTGATAAATTTATATATTAAAAATAGATTAAAAAAATTATCTAATACAAATTTTCTTATACTTCAAAATGATGAATAACTTTGAAACTTGAAAGTAGGATTATAGTTAAGTTTTGATGTCTAAACTTGTGAAAATACCTTTTAATTACAATCCTTAAAAAAAACATGTTTTAAATATTAATTTGAATTATTAAAGCCAGTTGAATTAAAAACAATAATACGTACTAAAGCCAGTTGAATTATGAATATATATTTTTAATAAAATTTAAAAATAATCAATCACACATAAAAGTCATATAAAAAAAAAGAAATTAAGATTTAACATAAAATTATATAGTAATGTATAAAAAGTAGTGAATATATTTATTTAGAAAAAAACTACAGAAATATATAAATATAATTTTAGATCATTGTAAGAAGCTTAGTTGTTATTGGATCTAAACTCTTAATAAAATTTTGTTAATTTGAATATACAAGTTTGATTTTTTTTTAAATGTACGTGCATACCAGTCACGAGGTTTTTTAATGAATGGACTTTTACTTTTATAGAAATATGGAATATTAATTTTTAAATAAAATATACTTTTGTAAAAAGTTTTAATTTTCATCTTACGTAATGTCGTACCACATACCAAATTTAAGATAATATTATCTCGTGTAATGGACATATTATATTATGTCGTATCATATAATATATAAAATTCGAATTAAAATAAATATCTCCAAATTTGTACCTAATCGGAATTGACACATTTGTATAATAATATAAATTTTTTACATTAATATCTAAAAATCATAAATATAGGTTATATTGGTCCTTTTCAGTGGGATACGTTAATCCATAAAAAGGACTAATATAACTTATAAATGTGAATTTTAAGAACTATATAAAGTGAGTCTTTCACATTTTTAAGGATTAGTGTTTAGTACTAAATTTTTTACGGACGGTGGTTTACTCTAAAATTTATTGTGTCTTATATAATTAGGTGTTATGATATTAAACCTTACTGTTATATTAAATAAGTATTTATATTATGTTTCATTTTTTTAAGTGACATAATTTATATGTTTACATAATTATCAGTTTTATTTAGATCTGACTCTTCTGATATGAATAAGAGTACAATAAATAATTTTAGATATTAATAAAAAATTAATGATATTTTAACATATCCATAATTTATTATGCATATACATGTAGTATTCACTGCTGATTTTCAGCATCTATAATTACTTACTTTACTTTATTTTAAAATTAATTGTTTATTTTAAAGAATTTGGATCCGTTTTATATTTTAAGTGAACTTTTTTTCCTTCTTAATTAGTTATTTAATTAAGTATTTTTTACTCTCTTTGATGCTTTGAATAAACGCTTAAATTTGTTCAATTATTAAATACAACGTGATGTTTTAGATACCAGTAAAACCTATCAATTAAATCAATTTTTGAGATTTTTAAAAACAAAAAAGACCTCAAGGCCAAACAGCGAGGAAACGTGACTTTTAGGGGTAAGTTTTAAATTTTTTTAAAAAGTTAATTAGTTTTAAATTTTAAAAAATTAGTTTTAATTTTTTTCTTCTAATTTTAGTTTCAAAATAAACTTATTTAAAATATTTTATTTTATTAAAATTAATTTAAAGATGTTTTTATATGCTAAGACATCTCCTGCTAAGATGACATAATGAATAAGGTGAGAATGATTATTATCAAATATAATCTGAGTATATATTTTTTATAATTTTTTAGTTTTAAAAATAAACATAAAATATTTTAAAATTAAATTAAAACCATTTCAATTTTATTTTATCAAAATATACTTTATTTTCAAAATTATATTTAAAATAAAAAAAAATTAAAAACTCATAACCACCCTCACAAGTCCTGATGCAAGAACACTGTATCCGAAACATCCGCATGTACAAAAAACATCAGGTGAGAACTCAAAATTAAAAAAAAATGTAATAAAGTTTTATTAACTTTTTTATATAAATTAAATTTTTTTATTATATGTGACGCAAGCATGTTACATATGTGTTTTAAGTTCTCTATCGGAAATGAAAATAAAAATCTAAAAATATATTAAAGGTGGATAAAATGTATGACTTTGTAAGGTTTAGAGATTACGCAGGTGTTTGGAAACTAAGGAGAAGATGTATCTTTGAACAACGAAACAAAAAGGAAGGAGAAGGTGCATCCACATATAATAATATATAAGATATAAGTTTGTACGGTACCTGAAATTTGCATGGTGGTGTCGTGGTTGAGTTGATTGACGTATGACGACGAAGATAAGGACGAAAATCGTTATCCGCCGTCACGACCACGAGCTCGCTCACTCTCCCTACGCCCTCCACGTGTCATCCGAAACTTCCCTTCCCCGCAGATAGCCCCATCTCTTTCTCTTTCTCTTTCTCTTTCTCTATATTCAAATCAAATATATATCTATCTATCATATGCATATGTATGTATATATCCAAACACAAATTAAACTCATCACCTTGGAGCAGCAAATATGGATCACAGTGCCGATGCCCAACGCACGGACCTCATGACCATCACGCGTTTCGTGCTCAACGAACAGTCGAAGCGCCCTGAGTCTCGTGGCGATTTCACAATCTTGCTCAGTCACATTGTTCTCGGCTGCAAGTTCGTCTGCTCTGCTGTTAGCAAGGTACCTACCTACCTACCTTCCTCCCTAATTCATTAACCTGCTTGCATGCCCCCAAAACCCATTTACAAAGCGTCACCATTTCATTATTTGAGTTTAAAGAAGCAACTTCAACCCTACAGCCAAGTAGGTCAACCAACTATGTTAATCTCGTCTAGCTAAATAGGCCAAGTGAGTGTGTCTGGTCAATCACAACTAAGTAGGATGACTAACTATCATAAGTATCTACGCCTTTTAGACTTGGTACTTGAGAGGTTGTGAGCCATCTAACCAGATAACTCAACTAAGTGTCTTCACAACTAGATAGAATGATTGACTAAAGCAAGCTCTCACACTTTTCAGACTCCACATTTGAGAGGTTGTCAATCAACCAGTTAAGAAGGTCAACTGAGTGCTCAACTAACCAGGTTGGTTACCTTAAGTCACACACATTAAGGTTTGCTAAGGTATCTTGCACCTCCATCTTTGGGATTCCTTAGTGTTCCCGCACATGTCATTTGTTACATGTATAACTCCTTTGAACCAACTATTTCAATAACTTAATTGTTAGGTGAAAACGACAAATAATATTATGTTACATGTACTACTACTTTAAAATTTTGAAGCATAAATAATACATGTCACCGTTTACCTTATGTTGAAATTTAATTTTTTTTATTGGAAGAATATAGAAAATGCAAATATTAAATTCTATATGAGGTCTCGCACTAGTACAATGTCATGAAATAAGTGTTCCAAAAATTAAAACTATTTATTACCTGAAAACAGAAAAATGGATTTATATTGCATTTTAACATATAGACGTGTACATGTTCGAGATTTCTGGCTGGGCGACTGCGTAAATATTTTGCTGTAAATGAATCGGTCTACAGGGTGTAAATTTTTTAATTATAACAATTGATTACGCAGGCGGGTCTTGCTAAGCTCATTGGACTTGCTGGAGAGACAAATGTTCAGGCAAGTGGTTGATAAATAAATCTTAGTAATCTTCATATTTAACTTTCTAATGCACGGTGATTTGATCCTCCTAATTAATTTTTCTTATTTCGGTGTCTATTTTTATTCAACTTGTAATTTATTATCTGGAATAAAGGGTGAAGAGCAAAAGAAACTGGATGTCCTTTCCAATGATGTCTTTATCAAGGCTTTGATCAGTAGCGGTCGAACGGTAAGCATCAGTATATGTGATTTGGTGTGTCTTGAACTAAGGTATATATGTGTGTGCTTTTTGTTGATGGTGAGATATTTTCCCAGTGCATCTTGGTGTCTGAAGAAGACGAGGATGCAACATTTGTGGAGCCTTCTAAGCGTGGAAAGTTATTAACCTATCTATATCCTGTCGTGTTTCTTCAGCCTTGGTTTTGCTGAGTCTAATCATTTAGTACGATTTTTTACTGTGCAGGTACTGTGTTGTTTTTGACCCGCTGGATGGCTCATCTAACATTGATTGTGGTGTTTCCATTGGCACAGTATGGTCCCTCCTTTTAAATGCATTTTTTCATGTTTCTCTCTTTCTATTGTCAATTGAATACGGTTGTTGTACGTCTTCCATTTAGATTTTTGGGATTTATTTGGTGAAAGAAGGACGTGAACCAACCATAGAAGATGTTTTGCAACCTGGGAAGAACATGTTGGCAGCTGGTTATTGTATGTATGGAAGCTCTTGCACGGTATAATAAATTAAATCCTTTTTTAGAATTCTTTGTCTTTTACCTTTTCTTCATCTTTTTTCTCTGGTTGCTGATCAATTTTTATTAATGATGGATAACTAATACATTTGCTCAGTATGAATTTTTGTATAGACTAATTTTCTGTGCTTCTGTAGATTGAGTTATCGCAAGTTTCTTTTGAATTCATTCTAGAATTTTAAAATTTTCAATTACTAATTTGGGGTATTTTACAGCTTGTGTTAAGCACTGGAGCTGGTGTTAATGGTTTCACCCTTGATCCATCTCTTGGGGAGTTCATTCTAACTCACCCTGACATCAAGGTATTCATCTACCCATTCATGACTAACCATAGTAAATTGTTACTCTCTCTGTAAATGCTCTTGCCTGGAGACTCAGCTTTTGAAAAAGTCACATTTGTTCAGTGTACTTAGGTCCAAGTCGCATCAATTACAAAGGAGATGGATGAGGCTTTGCCAGGCCTTATAAAGTTAAAATTTATTATCATCTTAGTGAAGATGACAATTCAACCGCAACTCTTTCTCTTAAGCAAGTATTTGATCAATATATTTATTTCTGGCTATTTAGATAATAGACAGGATTTTATCTCCTTGAACAGTCTCTATTAAAGGAGTCATAAATATCTTTTTGCTGAAAGAGAATTGCCCGTTTTATCCCCTTGGAGTTAACAATCTAAGACCATATCCATATGTTATACAAAATATCTTTGGTATAGTGTTTTTATTGTCAAAGCAAGATTGATTGAGCAGTTGGAGCTCTGTGACTTACTGACTGTTTTCTCAGTTAATATTTGTCTATCTTTTAATGAGAACTTATCAGTGAATGAATCTTCATGTAAAGTTTAAGGATTAAGAACATGCATGATATTTATTGGAACCGTCTGTAGCTTATTTGAGTCATTTGTTAATTGCTTGATCTGTGGTTCACCTTTCAGATCCCGAAGAAAGGCAAGATCTATTCAGTGAATGAAGGAAATGCTAAAAACTGGGATGATCCTACTACCAAGTATGTATGAATCCAGTAGTGTTAAAATGTTTCGGGCACTACAATGCAATTTTTGACACTCTGATTTCCTTTCTTACTTGTTTTCAGGTATGTGGAGAAATGCAAGTTTCCAAAAGATGGTTCATCACCAAAGTCCCTAAGATATATTGGAAGGTATAGAGTATATAGTCAATAGTGGATCCTCAATCCCCCAAGGAGTCTCATTTACTTGACTTGCCCTTGATTTAATCCTCTCGTATTTGGTTCTGCAAACATCTACCATGAAATAACAAATACAAATTACAGCCTAGATAACAATCCTTTACATGAAGTGTGCCATTTTGTCATTGAGGGCAAAAAAAGATATAATATAACTATTCATTGCCATAGAATTCCTAATTTTGGTAAAAAAAATTAATACTTCCTCCAACTCTAGCAGCTGTAGTGTGTATAGTTCCCTTTTCTTTTTGATTGAAAGTATTAATATTTTGTTCAGCTACTTGACTTATAATAACTAAAGCTCAACAGGGTAATTTTTTTCATTGTTTGAAATGTTAAAGAAACATACTACGGACGATTGATTTAATAGAAGTTCTGATAAAAAAAATGTTATATAATCCATAGCAGCAATGGTTAAATCTAATAGTGGACTGTTCTAGATGATTTGTGGTTGCGTTATGATAATAAATTATTGTACCTGAATGTGGCTAATGAATATTGTTTGGTCACATTCAAGAAAAACATATATTTAATTTGTGTCATTACTCTGTCTGTGATTTGTGTAAATCATATAACAGCATGGTAGCTGATGTTCACCGCACATTGCTTTATGGAGGTATCTTTCTGTACCCTGCTGATAAAAAGAGTCCAAACGGGAAACTTCGGTATGCCATTTTCAATCTATGCCTTATTTTTCCTTGGTCACTGTTTATGGTTACTGAACTGAAGAAATAATTACGATTGGTGCAGTGTACTCTATGAAGTTTTCCCAATGTCATTCTTGATGGAACAAGCAGGAGGCCAGGCTTTCACCGGCAAACAAAGGGTAATTTATTAAAAAACAATTTGTTTGGACTAGAAAGAAAGAGACACTCAGTGCCACTACTTCTGCACAAGTAATGATGAATTTGTGTTTTATTTATCAGCTCTAATAACATTAAGAAATATAAGAGAATCCATATTGATTTGAGTTAGACTATAAATGCATCCTTTGGCAGTGAAAGTGATAAATGTATGTGAACAGGCACTTGATTTGATTCCAAACAAGTTGCACGAGCGATCTCCCATATTCCTTGGTAGCTTCGAGGATGTCGAGGAAATCAAGGCTCTTTACGCTGAAGAGGAAACATAGGAATGAACCTGGAAAGCATTCTGTCTTTCGCTACTCACAAGCAATTGTTATACATTGTCATGTATATGCTAAGAAAACTTGTTAATGTTTTGTCATTTAGATAAATTATTTTATTACGTTATATCTAAATATTTTAAAATCTAATAATTTTAATATTATTATTATTATTATTATTGTAATTTCTGTAGATATTTTTAAAATAATTTCTTAATTATTATAATCCTACTAATTTTCTTTATGTTTGAATGTCTATTTATTGTTTTTATTGTCTTTAAATTAATGAAATTAAAATAAGATTATTTTTAATAATTTTTCATTATTGATATAATTTCATTTGATATTTTGATATGTTAATGTTTATTTATTATAATTTTATGATTTTGTGAAAAGTAATGATTATTGGTTTTACCTCTTTTAAAAATAAGGAGATAGGTAAAGTGAGAGGGTTGGTTGATTTAAAGTGAGTTGTGTTTACAGAATTCTTTAATTAATGTCAATGATTACATTCTCACTTTAGCATGTCTCCTAGATTTAGATGAGTCAAAATTATTGTTGTATATTTTATTTTATTAATTTTAGTTTTTATGTTTTTGTAATTTTTATTATCTAAATAATATTTATTTTATTTTAGTTTATATATATGTGTTTGAAAAGTAAAAGGATAAAAAAAAGAAAAAAAGGAAAAAAATTTTTTTTTTCTTATATTACAAATTAGAATATATAATTTGGAGAGTAAGATTCCAACAATTTTGGATATGACAATTTGACAAGCTCAATATTCAATATCTTTTCCTTTTCTTTTAGATATGTGCTTCACATACTACTTATGAAATCAATAAAAAAAAAATTATCTCTCAATTATTCAAATATTTAAATTACCCTAACATTTTATATTTATTTATATATTTGATATTCTTAACAGACCATCCCTTACAATCTACTCTCTTTTAATCTTGTTGAGATAGTTTTCTTTATAAGTACTTTTGTTTAAGAAAAAAAAATGAAATAAATATATTTTATAACTTAAAATTAACTTATACATAAGTTAAAATCAACTTTTGAAGAAGTTAATACGAAAACTTATGTAATTTAACTTATTGTAAATAATGATGAATAAGTTTATCCAAACATGATCTATAATATGTCTATAGATTATTTTAAACTTATCTCAATAAATTCTTTAAGATAACTAGAAAAAATTTATAGCTTACATAAAAACAATTTAATCTTGTGACTATGAAAACAACTTGTATGAGTAAGCATTTATTATGTAACTAATACATAAGTTGTTTCTTATTATTGAAGAAAAAATATATAATTAAATTTTTTATATAAATTGGAAGTTGTTACCATAAGTTATCTAAAAAAAATATAAAATAAGTTGAAAGCCTCTTATGGACATGAAATCCCAACATATTGTAAACAAAAATTCTAAATAGTTGAAATATATAATAATCCTGTGATTATACTTTTAATCTAAGAGATACCTCGTCATCCATAATGATTATTTTAATAAATTTGCTCTAAGATAGTTGTCTAAAGTTTGAAAGTCTCTAGAGATTAATAATTTTGATTTATATTTTTTAGATCTTGTGATTAATTTGAACATTAACATATACAATGAAGTCAAAATAGAAAGACATATAATGGGTGAAGAATACATTGTAAGGTTTGATATTCATTGAATAAATTATTTAGGCTTAAATATGTTTTTAATTTTTATAAAATAAATAAGTATTGATTTCAATCCTTACAAAAATATTTTTTTTTATTTTTATTTCTAAAAATATGAAATCACTATTTTTTGTCTTTAGTGTCATGGGGTCAATTGTTATCTATTTATGTGTTTAATAGAATGTCAAATGATTATCTTAAGCAACATCTATTCTGGTACTATGTTAACATGTAATGTTTATAAAAAAAATTCTAAATCCTTAAAATGAATGCTAGGATAAAAAACAATCAATTCAATTTTTAGAAGGTTAAAAATCAAAGATTTTTTTTAATAGACCATGATCATAATTTACTCATTTTACGTAAAAAAATATTTATTTCAAATTTTAGAGGATGAAAAACAAAGTTTTTTTTTTCACAAAATCAAAGTCTACTCATTTTATAGAAATTAAAAACATATTTAAGTAATTTATTTATAATAACAACAATAATTAAGTTTTTTTTGAAAAAGAAAGATTAAATATTTAAATAATAAATCAACTAATTGAAATCATGACCAATATGAAATTATTAAAAAGAATAATGAGTTTAAGGGTTTATAATTACTTTAATTATGTATTTTAAAATAATATAATTTTTATAGACTACTTATTTTAAGTATAATTGATATTGTTATTTGCTCTAGACATGACTTAACTTAGGTCAATTAAGACCTATTAGACTCCATTTAATCATAAACAAATAATATGTTTGGACAGACTCAAGATGAAGCAACCAATGCAAGGCTATAAGTCTTTAACACTTGTGAGATAATTCAAAGAGTTTGACTATCACATAAGAAGATAACTATCATATAATAACGAAGATAATTATTTTATCTTGACTTATCCTATCAAATGAGGTTTATGAAGATACTAAGGATGTAAGTACACATATCATATTCAAGGGACTAGTGTGTCAATTTTTGATAGTTTTTATGTTTAGACAATTAATTTTAGAAATGATTTGTGTAGTGGAAAGAAGTAGCAAAAGAAGATAAAAAAAAGAGAAGTAAAGAGTACACATGAGAATTATTGAATTTAATCTTTTTGAATTACGGGCCTTGGTTTTATTTATGTTTTTCCCCCAACCTCAGTTTGATGCAACTTTCTTCTTCTATTTTCTTGCATTATTGATTTTATTTCTTAGTTCTATTAGGAGACTTTAGTCCAATATCCTCAATATTCTTTGTCTTGGGATGATTTCTATTTTGTCACGTAGAAACACATACTTAAGCAAGTTTTAGGTACATGGAAGCTAATTAATAATCAAAAGTTTAGAGAAATAGGGTGGTCATGTAGTTTCCATAAACCCAATTATCTTATAGTTTCACCAATTACGGTACTGTTGTCACTAATTAATTAATTAAACACGTGAGAGGTGATCACTTTTAAAAGAAAGAAAAATAGAAAATTACATTAAAAAAATAATTGAGAGTTCTAAGCATAAACTACACCATAACCCTTAAAAAATGTTTAGCAAAAGAAAGATAAGCTAAAACAGACATAAAGAAACAAAGAAGGAAACACTCGTAGAGGTCAAGGATTCTGCTCCTCCATAATGTAATATGTTTTTAGCCTTACCAAACGCCTCCTGGTGCTTCTAGAGAGCTTTACAATCGAGAAAAACACCAAAGGGCTGGAGAAGTAGGAGAGAATGAGCCTTCTTGGTGGCTTGCATGGGTTTGTAGAGTTATGTTGTTTGCCATTCGTGATGGTGCATGAGTGTGTAGAGTTGAGCATGAGCATGCTGGACTTGACACGACATGCTAGACGACTTTTGGAGCAAGTACAAACGTGCTTGAAGTTGCATGACAGTACTAATCCTTTGTGACTTTTTCTTTTAAGAGGAAAAAATCTTGATTTTTTTTTGTATTTTTACTTCATTATTTTTCTTGTAAACCTGCAAAACATTATTCTTAAGAAAAAGGTAAATTATGTATTATATATATATAAAATATTAAACAATTTAAAATAATGTAATATTAATATATAAAATATCAATTTATTAAGATTCCATATTTCATGTACAACTTCGCAAAGTTTGAGTCAATAGAATTTATAAGTTTAATATATTTATTTATATTACAGTAACTAATTCTATTAATATATTTATATAATTAGAATTTTAAATTTCTTAAATAACTTTTAACTAAGTTGAATTATTCTATTTATAATGTTTTATTATAAAGTAAATGAGATTATTTAATTATTATATTCTATCAAATTTATACAATTTTTTTTGTGGTGAGTAGGGGGTTGATATAATTCCTGCCCTCGCATATATACTCCCATAAACTTACTAATTATGCTAGCTTTATATATTTTTTTAATACTTGTATTGAAAAATAATTTTAACCAAAGAATCATGCTATAGTCATTGAGTCAGCAATGTATAATGGAGGCCCACCTGTTTCAATACTTTATGAAATTGGCACTTAGAATACACATTTCCACTATTCTATATTTGGTAATTAGAATGGCGCATTTCCCAACTGTTATTAAAAAATTATGCCACTTTTATCATCATCTAAAAAGGAGGATTTCAAGATTTATTTTTTACAACTGTGATTCCCCACACTTTCCTCCAATAATAACGTTGTATTATAATATTGCCCCTTCAAATTATATGGGAGAATGGATATATTAAATAAAAAGTAAGAAGAGATACATGAACATGACATTGTTTTAAGCGTAGCCTAGTTAGATCTGTCAAAGACCGCCAAGTTGCAACAAAAAGAGACCCCGACACCATTTTGTGCCGACTATAATATGCGTGGCGTTATCTTCAATTATTCGTAAATAATATATAACATACGAATGCGACACCAACTTGTCTTCGGAGGACCCACTAGATCTCCCAATACATTGAACCTGTTAAGGTTCTTTCCATCCCTTGGCGTCATATGCACAATAACTATTAAACTATTTCACACATACCCACTTCTGTATTTTTCTTTATTTTTATTTAAACGTTTTTTGTTTTAAAAAACTTAAGTATAATATCTCGTATATTTGTTGTGTGGTTTTTAATTAAAATTAAAATTTCATTTTATTAACTTACACGTTAAAAATTATTGAGATAAAATTTTGATTTTAATTAAAAATAACACGACAAATCCTAAATGTAGTTTCTAAATTTTGTGCTTTTTATTATTTTTTTATAAAAAATGTTGATAAATAAATACTTTTGAATATAAATTATATTATAATTAAAATTTATAATAAATATAAATTATATTTTAAATTTATGATAAATAATTTATATTTCAAAATAATGTTATTTTAATAATGAATAATTATTTTAAAAATATTGAAATTTATTTAAAATTAAAATAAAAAGATAAATTAAAAATAAAATATTAAGAAATTCTCAAAAATATTCTTATTAAAAATTCTAAATTATTAATTTTTTTTCTGAAAGTACACTAAAAATTATTTTAATCAATATACATCTCACGTTAGTTTTTGTTACATCATTTTTAAGTAAACTGCCAGTGTTACGTGAATAACATGAATTATACCATAAACAGAATTTAATTAATTGATTATTGTAATCTTTCACTAAATAACAAAAGGTCATTCATTAATTAATTATATCACACGCCATTTCTCATGTTGTGTATGTATTTTCACTTGGTTTTCCTAATATTCTCCTTTCTGGTGGGGTTCTTTTCAGTTTTCACAGCTTTCAACTCGTTCTCTGCGTGATAGGATATGTTTCTCGTGATCTTCGGCTTTGGATTCTGTGGTTGGTTGCTAAAATGTCCTTTTTTGGCTTCTGAGTGTGCACTTCTTTACAGTTTTTCCGCAGATAAATAGCATAGCTTCCTTGTTGACGAGGCTTGAAGGTTTTTGATGTTGTTTTTCTGCACTTTTTGAACCTTTTCATTTTGTTTTGCATCTGGGTCTTGTTTTGGATGACATGTGAGTTTTTTTGTAATATGTGGATTGGAGATATTGGTCTCTCTGAAATGATGTTTGGGAGAGATATTCCTGTTAGATTGATGGCTGTTTTTAGTTGAAGATCTAGGTGTAATATATGGGATTGAAAAAGTTATTGGATGATTGAATAGAAATGGAATTGCATGATTTTAATCTGTAGACAAGGTGAAAAGGGTTGAAAGAAATTGGGTTGAAACTAGGATTTGAGGTGTAATGGTTTCATTGGTCTGATTTGGGTTGTTGTTTTGAGAAGCAATGGAAGGGAATTTGCCACAGGGAGGTATAATTCAAGGTGGGACTTCTTTTGGGGGCTTTGATTTGCCTGGATCAATTCGGGTTCAGCATCAAGCACGGCATCCTCATACCATGCACCAACATCAGACTCATCCACGTCAAGGATCTTCTGTACATTCCGCGGTTCATGATGGTTTTCCACTTACAGTGGGAACCCTACAGAACTGTGACCAAACCATTTCAATGACAGACTTTAGTAAGGGAGACAGAAGCAAAAACTCAGGGAGTGAGGAAGATGAGCCGAGCTTTACTGAGGATGGTGTTGATTGTCACCATGAAGCAAGTAGAGGGAAGAAAGGATCACCTTGGCAGCGGGTGAAGTGGACCGATAAGATGGTAAGGCTTCTGATAACAGCTGTTTCTTATATAGGTGAGGATGTAACTGCGGATGGTGGTGGTAGTGGAAGAAGGAAATTTACAGTGCTACAGAAGAAGGGTAAGTGGAAATCTGTTTCCAAGGTCATGGCTGAAAGGGGTCATCATGTTTCGCCTCAGCAGTGTGAGGATAAATTCAATGATCTTAATAAAAGGTATAAAAAGCTTAATGATATGCTAGGGAGGGGCACATCTTGTCAGGTTGTTGAAAATCCTGTGTTGTTGGATGTAATAAATTTTCTTTCCGAGAAAGAAAAGGATGATGTCCGAAAAATATTAAGTTCAAAACACTTGTTCTATGAAGAGATGTGTTCTTATCATAATGGTAATAGGTTGCATTTACCCCATGATCCTGCATTGCAACGTTCGCTGCAGTTAGCTCTCCGGAATAGAGATGATCATGATAATGATGATATCAGAAGGTCCCATCACGATGATCATGAGGAAGATGATCAAGATGCGGAAATTGATGATCATGATGACTTTGACGAGAATTGTGCTTCTCATGGTGATAGTAGAGGAATATATGGGCCATTAGGTGGATCTATGAAGAAATTGAAACAAGGCCAAGGCCAAGAAGATGCTAATACTTTTGGTAATTCTTTAAATTGTCAAGACTTCAACAAAAGTTCATATCCCCATGGGCAGATGGTCCAATCTGATGTGAATCAAGGTTTACCTGAAAGCATGAGAGCAGCTTGGTTACAGAAGCAATGGATTGAATCTCGCTCACTTCAGCTAGAAGAACAAAAGCTTCAAATTCAGGTCGAGATGCTGGAACTAGAGAAACAGAGATTCAAGTGGCAGAGGTTTAGTAAGAAAAAGGACCGGGAGTTGGAGAAGCTGAGTCTAGAAAATGAAAGAATGAGGCTTGAAAATGAACGTATTTCTTTAGAACTGAAGCGAAAGGAAATGGGAACTGGCTTTAAATAGGTCAGCACTCTTGCAAGCTTTGTGGCAATTGCATTTCATGCATGGTGCTCCATTTCTTTTTGTTTTTGCTGCCTTTGGTAATATGTGGTTTGTTTAGTTGACAGTATGGGTTTTTGATAGGGGAACTTTGATAACCATTAACTCTCCCTCCTGCTTGTGCTTGTACTATTTAAGTTTGTTAATAGTAGTGCATAATGATTAGACTCTACTGAAGTTTTGTTGCCTATGTTTGAAGACTGGGTAGCTGAAATCCCTTCAATCTATTTATTTTGTAATATTAAATTTCTAATATTATTTATTGTCTGTCCTTTCATTTTTGTTACAGCCTGTATATATTGTTCTGGTTATTTATTTGTTTTTTTCATTCTTGAAATCATTTATGTTCCTTATCTAGTGGGAAAAAGACTTTTTTCATTGTTGAAATCATGTACTGTTCATACCCACCAGAACAATTTTGAGAGAAATCATAAGTGTTAACTATAGCTTATGAATAGGTTAATGTAGCTTTTGTGGTTTTAAATTGCAGTTTGCAACTGCAATTGCAGCTACAATGTAAACGTTTTTTGCCTAACTACGACCGCATTGCAACTGCAACTGTGGTTGCATCAGCTGCATTTTCCCACAATGTCAAGTATCATGATGAAACCGCAACTTCAATTTAAAACCATGACTAGATTTATTTTATCTATCTATCTTCTATTAGTATGATAGCTAGATGCACTTTTGTCAATCAAGTAATTTTCTTTGCTATATTTTCAAATTATTTAGCAATAATTTGGAAGAACGAATATATTCTCAGCATTCAGTTGGTTGCTACATGAAGCTACTGGAGATTTATTTTCATTTACTTCATAAGCTAAAGATGGAGTTTTGTCAATCCATAGTTAGACTACTGCTAAAGTAAGTCCAAAGTTCACTCTAAGCCCTCAGGTCATGTCTTACTCTTATATTTTGTAGGCTACTCAACATTTTATACTAATGATATATTACTACAGATATGCTATATCTCTTAATGTGTGATGTGTTTCTAATACAGAAGAGTTGTACATTTCTTTTACATTGCCCAAAAGCCAGCAACATATTGAAATAGGAATTTTCCTTGGTGTTCTTTTTGTGAATCTTTAGTGCGTCTTCGGTGCTTGTAGCAGTTTTTTCCATTTATTTTAAAGGGAAGTTTTATGGCACTGTACCATTTATGCTCTTCTTTGGTGTCTTTGGCTGTAGTGAAGTGCTCAGATTTTTCCCGGCAATTTCTATCCTGTGCAGGGAACATATCCCTATTCAAGGAAGGAAGTGTATAAGATGGTTTAAGGGGAAAAAGTGTGAAAGAATCATTTCCCTTTTATGAAATATATGCCATCGTTGCTTGTGATGAAATTGTGCTTGTTACTGAGTTACTAAAGCTACAAATTTCATATTTTGTAGTTACAGAGTTTCATTCCTATTTTGTAGTTACAGCAATGCATGTTATTTAGTCTGTTTTGTTGCTTTATTTTTCAATTTTTTAATCCTAAAGTTTTCTAAAATATGGGTGGCTAGGGTCAAAGTATCAAACTGCTGGTCTCCAAGTCAATGAATAGGTACAAGCTTGGAAATGCTTTTATACCTCTAACATGTCCACAACAATAACAATAAAATTCTTATCCCATATCTATAACATGTCCATCATAGGAAAATCTTTTGGGCTTAAAGGATGGACAAAACACACGCCGAACATAACTTGTGCTGAAACTCTTAGTATCAAACTCTGGACTACTTGGTCATAAATCACAAGGCTTTGGTAGCGTCAATAACTAAGCCTTCCTAAAAGCTTACACTATTAGGTGAGTGACCCAGAATATCATTTATTTAATTAATTGTTCACAATATTTTTTTCTCCTTGTTTAATTATAATTCTGGTTCCAATTGCCATGATTTTAATTTGTTATTAAAATTCGAAACTGAGTTTTCTTTTTCAGTTTCATCATTTATAATCCAGCTCTCTTTATTGAGGAATTTTTCAGAACTGTCTTTATATTTGGTGCTAGGAATAGGAGTGACATATTTTTAGCAGTGGAAAATCCCATGAGTTTATTTAGTACTTCGTAGTCTATTGTTAGCTGAGAAAGTGGAGGGATTTTCCAATGAAGTTATACTTTAGTGCACAATTGAAGATGATAAAACATTGTTTCAGAAATTGCTTGTATTGGATTTAATGTGTTTATATAAATCCATTTATATGTGTGTCGAAGTGACCTTGTGAATTTATCGTAGAGACATATTTAGTCTGTTGGTGTATGGGATGTAAAACGCATCTAATATATCGTAAAGGGTGTATTGATGCTTTGTGTCTCTTGTGGGTAAATGCCCTGTTGTGCTCAATTTATTGTGAAATTAAGTTCAACTCCACAAGGGGAGGGGAAATGTGTGATTGGAACTAAAAGCTTACGCACCAAATAATGGTTTTAAATTGCTGGTGTGCTTTCATTGCGTTCTATAACATTTGCGGGAAATTGCAGGAAAATAGGGCTGATATGGCCACAATTGCGGTTATTGTGACTAAAACCTTTACGTTGCAGGTGCAATTGCTGTTGCGGGTTGCAATTTATAACCACGATTTTTTTTCTTTTCTTATATACTGGCAATGGCAACCATGATGAGTGTAATCGCATGATCATTTTTTTAAATTTAAAATTTGAATGCACGGAATGGGCGTAGGTTACCCATTTAACTAACTTATTATGAGGAGTGCCGACATACTCTTTCTATTATTGGTTAAAATGTATTACAAACTACTGAGTAATGAGTGAGGACTTATTAATTAAGAAGTGAGAGACATTATTTTTGTGATTTCTAATAAATTTCAGGTAATAAAAGTATGTTAGATAGTATGTTATTAGTATTTCTCATTTATTGGGTGAGAAAAAAAATTTTGAACGAATGTGGATGTGGTATAGAGGAGTTAATATTTTCATGAGTCTGCTCTCTTATGTTTTGAACTTTTAATGGAATACCTGTATAAATATTTCTAGTATCCAATTGATAGAAAATTATAAATGGATTCATTTTTTTTACTTTTTACTGGAGATTCGGAATAGATAGACTCTCTATCGGACCCGTTTTATTGACGGGATTTATCATTATTTTAGCTACCTTAGCAGCTTAGCCGGTTACCCGAGAATCCAAAATTACTCTATTTCCTGATATTAGCAATGTATAGTGATCAAATAGAAATATTTTTTTCTCGAGACATTTTACTTTTTTTCATCATGTGGGAATTAGAATTAATTTCTGTTTATATACTTTTATCTATGTGGGGTGGAAAAAAACGTTTGTATTCGGTTACAAAGTTTATTTTGTACACTGCGGGAAGTTCTGTTTTTAGTATTAGGAGATTGCTAGAGTATCTTTAGGGTTCTAGTTAAGAAAACAAAAGTATAAAGTATATAATGAAAAGGAATCGTTTATCATATTGAAACTATAAAAATAATTTAATACTTGCTCTTATGTAATTGGAATCATTTAATTAATTGGTGGTGATAACTGAATACTTTTGCTTTTTTATTGAAGTGAACACTGTTATTGAAGTGAATGATTGTGGGAGATGTTAATGTTGAAAGAGAGAAGAACATATACAATATATGATTGTGATAGATGTTTTTTGAAAAGATTGGCCCACATCCCAAAAGGATGTGGGTTTAAGTCTTGTTATTAATATGAGGATCTTGTTGGTGGATAATTTTGTTAGTATCTTTGTAAACGTTCATTGAGCTTGGAGGCTTGTTCTGACCTTGATGAGCTCCTTAGATCCAACTCTCCTAATTTTTTTCTAACAAAAAAGAGGTGTTCTTTGTTGAAGGAATGAATATCTGACTTGACTACACAACATAGTTATGTTTTTATATAGACTTAATGTCAATAAATACAAATAAATAAAGAAGATAATTTTTTATTTACAAGAAACAATATGCTTGTAATATAAATATCCTAATTAAATAAGGAAGTAAATCATAAAATATGAAAGAAGAATAAAACTTAAGAAATCATCTAAGATACTCTAAAATATTCAAAGATATAAAAATAATATAATTAGATTTTCCAACATTCTCTTTATATTAGTGTAGTTAGATATAGATATAAATATAATCATCCTACTCTTAGTCGTTTACTGCTTTGGTTGTAGCTACTTCCTGTGTTTGTTAATGAATTAGTTCTTTATTTTATGAAAAATATTTGATAGTATAACCCAGTTTCTTTCAGTACTTTAGCATTATGTAGGGTCCAATGAATGCAAGGGAAAGATGTTTATTTGTGTAGTAATTGACAAAATTATCGTTTTCAATTTGTGTTCAGAGGTCTACAAATGGTACTCAAGATATGTCACCTGGCTATACATAAAGCAGATGGTTTTTAACTGATAAGAACTTAATTTTACACATTAAATATAGCTGATATTTTTGGGATTCATGATGAGTCTGATTATATGCTTGACACCAATTTCTTTTCTTAATCTCTTGCTTCTCTATCATATTCTCTAAAACACTCAAATGCTTGGCTCTTATTCCTATTATCATGGATGGTGCTGTTCGTCATTTGAGTCACCAACAGAAATATTTGTTCTGCATGGATCTTCTTTCCTCTTTATGTTTGATAGAAACTGCCACAAGCCCATGACCTTCTATCTTCCATGCAAACCATTACTACCCTATAAGGAATTTTCTGTTATGTTGATCTTAGAGGCTACAACAAATGATGTTCTGAACTTGTTGTGAGAAGATTTTGTCCATCAAAATTGTAATAATTAGAACACTTGGCTTTGCAGAGGATCAATGCCTTTGCTCATCACTTTTGTCTAGTATCCGATGCTCAAGAAATCCAGGACCTGAATTGATAGCTTCAATGGTTGGTCTTGAAAAAGCCTCAATCAAGGATGCAGTACATTAGGTGAACTTGTTTTCTACTTGCAGAGTATTGCAGACTTACTAATACTTAAAAAAGTTATTGAAATTTGCTACCTGGGATTGATTTATATTGTTGGGGTAAATGGAATATAGCTAGAGGTCCAAGAACTTTCCAATTTATCAAGGAAAGGATCTCTTGAAAATTTGAAGAGCTATTGGCAAAAAGTTGTGCGTGTGAATAGCCGATGATATTATACGATTATATTTAATGTGATACATTTGTTGCAAGCTGCAACTATTGTTTATCTATACTACCATCCAGGGTTTTAAAGTGTTCTGTCACCGTAATTTTAGTTTATTACGATTGCGACCGTAATATAGACTACATTAGTTACATTTATTTATAATTTCCTACACCAAGGATAAGGACAAAACTTTTGACTGCGACTGAAATTTAAACCTTACTAACAACCCTTCTTCTGCCTCATCCCTAAAAGAGATTATTGTTGAGTCGTTTAGACTAATCAATAAATTTGGCCAAATTTTAGATAGGTGTCAACTTCTTATCCACTTTATTCCTACCCTTGTGCTTGATTTTTTTTGTTGCTGTTTAGAAAATGGATTTGGGATTTTAACCGTGCAAACATGTTTACTGCCTAGTTACCTGGTTAAGGCTATCCAATTGATTGCTGATAGTGCAGTGTCATGTGTATCATTTGTAAACCACATTGTCTAAGTACATTCTACATTTTACCTATCAAATTACTTTATAATGAACTTATCAAATTACTTATTTCCAATATGCACTTGTGAATTGCCTGACAATGCAGCAATTAGCAAAGGAAAAAGTATAATCAACACCAATATTTCTCTGATAACTGCTTATACAATCTTCCCATTAATTTGATCTAGGGACCATGGCATCCTTACAATTTCTTGTTAGGTATGGTTTTTCATGGTTCCTTTTCAGAATGCAAACGTCATGAGTCAATAAAGATGGTAAAGGGTAAAATTTGGGCCAATAAAAAAAGGCATTTTCTCTTCCTTCCTTTAGGGGGTGGTTTGGTATGAGAAAGTGATTTCTACCAAATTAAAGAAATTCCATCCTTGTAAAGTGTTTGGTTTCAATCATGAGTGAGAAATGAAGAATCGCACTAGTTCATTCTCATATTTCGTCCACAGAATGAATGCGCGTGATGTGATTTATGTTAGTGGGGCAAAAAATAAGGGTAATTTATATACAATTTTTGTACAACAAATTTTACACACAAGAGAGAGATGGGACAAGGAAAGAGAGAAATGTGAAATACGATGAATCACATGATAGGAAAAGATAGATAGAAAAAAGGGCAATTTTTAGAAAAATGTTTTAAAAAATAAAGTACGAATAGTATAACTCAAAAAATAATCCAGAATGCAAGAAATCATCCACTCATTTGAAGAAAATACAGATTATTGTTTTAAAATTGACGGCCCAGTTTTCACATTTTGAAAGCCCAGATTGAAAATGTAATGTTTTTGGCAAACGAAAGACTTGTCAGTGGTTTCTGTACCTGTGACTGTGATGTTTGCTTAATTCCAAGTAGTTCTCGTGTTTTTAGTTCACAACTTCACACGAATTACTCTCTTTCTCTGTATATCATTGGATAATAATTGTATTCTACTTAATCTTTTATTTCGACATTTATAAAATATAAATTGTTATACTTTCAAATTCTTATGATTTTAGTTTTGTACAGATAAAGAACTGCACATAAATTTGACCGGATTTAAGAGAATTTATTTTATTTTTAAGGTGCAGAAATTATCTTTTATTAGGTAAGTCATTTGACCTTATAATAAAAAATTGAGTATGAAAAAATACAAAATAATCGATTCATTCTTGACATATTCTAAAAATTTATTTTTTATCAACTAAAAATAATTTTCGATATAATTATTACAAAAGTTAATAATTTTATCCTACATAACAATTTTATAATTATAGACAATATAATTTTTTTTATACTTTTAAGTTAAGGACTTCTAATTACCTTCGTGTTCTAAACATGATAGTAATAAGTTTCATGTGAAAATGGATGGTAAAATTAATCTTTAATTTCAATCAAATTATTCCTTGTTTTGAAAATTATAAACAATAACTTTTTTAAGGTTCTATGATTTCAAGTACAATTTTAGTGTATTAACACTTTTTTTTGTAAAGAATAAAACTGAATTTAGTTGAAATATATATTACGATTTTTTTTTTTCGATAATAATATAAAATATTTTTATATAGTCAATCAATTATATATTAATATATTATTAAAATTATTAATTTTAAAAATAATTATTTTAAATTCATACTTAAAAATAGCATGCAATTAATTTTTTCACCATGCAAATATGTTACAATAAATATTTAAGAATTTTTTTAGAACACAAGGGACTGATTGACTAAGAGCATGACGTACGAAATAAGCTATATAAACACAACATCAAATTAAATTTCAAATATTGATAACATTATTAGTTTTTATGATCATTAAAATGATTTAGTTTTACTTAAAAATACTTTTTGTTTCGAACACATTATAAAAAATAAATTGAATTGACTTGAAAATTATTTTTTATGTTTAGAACACATCAAAACGAATTATATATATATATATATATATATATATATATATATATATATATATATATATATATATATATATATATATATATATATAAAATATAATATAATATAATATAATATAATATAAATTGAATTTATTATATATCTTTATATGTCACATGACATATAATAAAGAAAAAAGTGTCATTTTTCAAAAATAAAATTAATTATTATTTTATTAATTTTGAGTTAAAATATCTATAAACATCTAAATGAACTAAATTATCTTAAAATATTTTTTATTTATCATATAAAAATATATAATTTATTTCATATATTCAATTATATTTATAATTGATTATTAACAAAATTTAAAAATAATTTAATCTAGATACACCCTAAAATCTTAAATAAATGATGGAATAAATTTATTTTTTAAATGAGTCCCGACTATATATTTTCCTTTTAATCAAATCTAAAATAACTTCTGAATATTAAATTTCTAACAGAAAATTTTAAAAATTATTAATAAAATTAAGAGTTTAATAGACAATATAGTCAAAGTAAAACTTTTTATACTATCAATTAATAAAAATATTATAAAAAGAATCAAATTAAACTAGCATAATTTATACTAACCATTACCATTTAATAATTTTTAATTAAATAAATTTTTTTAAATCTATTATTAGATTGAAATTTCTTTTACATAATTTATTTTGAAAAAAAATATATGTTAATACAAAATTATTTGATACTTAACTATATGATACTTAATTATATGATACACAAAAAATAACATAATACATATTTTTAAATATAAATAAATATCGATGATTGATCACTTTATTTTATTATTGATTGATTTTGACAAAATTTAATATAAATAATTATAATAATATAAAATTAATAAAATTATTAATAATAAATAGTTGATATAAGTTATACAAGTGAAATTTAATCTTTCCTAAATTTTCATTAATAAAAATTTGATAAAAATGAATAAAAATTTTTGAATGTTGAAAATAAAGGATTGAAAGATAGTGTGAGAGGTGTGGCATTGCGCGACAAGCTGGGGCTATGGGCACCACGGCCGCGGGGGCGGAGCGTGCCATTTTGACAAGACTTTGCTTTATCACTACTTCTTTTCACTTTCGTTCCCAAAGTATGAACTCTTCTTTCTTTTTGTTGACAAACTTGCTTAATATTTTGCTTCTAAATTATTATTTGTCATTTCATCAATCATTGTTCTCTATGCTTGTCTTTACCAATAATTATAACTCATATAATGTTAAAATACTTTAGAGATATTTCAGAAAAAAAAATCATATTATCATGGACTCCCTCTTCCAAATTATATAAAGCCACTCGCATCCACCATTATTTGACAAAAAAAACAACATTTGAGTTAATTTTGTTAAAGTCTAAATTACCTGCATATATATACTCACAAAGTTGAGCTGTTTTGACTAAAATGTCAACACGTAGCCATTTAAATATATAATATAATAACAAGATAAATAACAACGATAGTGATGTTAGTATAGTTTCTCAATAATTTTAATGGACAGAAAACACTCTAACGGATATTGACTTAAGGTAGCAAGATGGTTTGCTTTTCAACGTACTAGATCAATTTCGACCAAGGGGACTAGTGTTGTCTGTCTGTTGTAGAATATATGAAACTAAAGTAGAATGTGTATATACATCTTTTAAAAACGTAGAATATCACGTTAATGAGTTGATATGAAATTATTCTAATTTAATTTGTATTAATTTAAGTTTTTGTTATGCAATTATTTAGAATATATTTTTGTTTTTTATTTTACTAAAATTTGACTTTGCTTTCCCTAGGTAGACAACGTTTGTATGAAAATTTTAAATTGATGGAGCGAAATGCTTTATCAATGTCTTATTTACGTAGAGTGAAGACATTTTATAGAAAAAGATCCTCTCCAATTTTTTTTTTCAAACGGAATAAAATCTGGACCCTTGTTTAATTTTAACATTTAATAACTGTAATATATAAAAGAGTATGAATGATGAGATTCTAAAACCGGACACCTATTATTTTCAACCAGAGAAGATCTGTGTCCGACATTTTATACAGCCATGTAAACATAACTTTTATAACTCATAGTAATAAACTTTTTCTAGTGTAATTATTATATCTTATTCATAATTAATTTCGTTGAATTTTTTTTTTCATTAATATTTGTCTATGTGTTCATGCGTCATATATTAGTCATAATTTTTTTTATTTTTTCTTCTAATTTACTCTGTGTGAGCATGTGATCTTATAGGTTTTTATAACATTGATCTTACTTAATATTATAAATAATGAGCATTATTTATTATCTAAATAATAAGAATGTATGTAATTTGACAATTTTTCTATGATACTTTTTTTTTGTGTAACTTAGTTCTTTTGTTCATATATCATAATTGAACAAAAAAATAAGATGTGTCAGTCTTGTATAGTTTAACTTATCTATTTCGTGATACTTAGGTAGATATAATGATAAATGAGATCAATATCTCATATTAACCTATTTTAACATGAATATGCATTCTATTGTCTTACTCTATCAAGAAGGTCACACAACTATCATTATTGTTATGAAGGAGGGAGAAATCTCATTAGATCACTCTCACCCCTCTTCATAATTTGTTCTATGTCTAACAACTAACTTTATAATTACCCAATTATAGCTAACATTTTATAGTCTTAAAACATACAACTTCCCATGTAGGAATTGTAGTAACTTTAGATTTAAGGATTTTATACATCATAACCACATTGAGAATCTCTTAGGATATTTTCATAAATTTCTATGTATCCTTCTCATATCAGGTCAATCTAACACATCATTACTTTAATCATGTACCATGTGAAGACTTTATATCTCATATTCATGACTCGTAGGATGTGGTAATCTATCTACTCACATACTAGTCTCAATGTATCATTGTTATCCTTATTAATAGTAATACTTGATTAAAGATATTTAAGAATTATACTCTATTATCTAATTTGATCTCACAATCAAGTCACATACTTGATGTCTCATTAGCATTAAATGAATTATTCTATGGACTTTATTATGTTTAAGTCAAATAAATACATAATAAATGAAGTATCTCATATTAATAAAGAAAACAAAAAACAAATATAAACCAAATTGTCAAATAAAGTGTTGTACTTTAGGACTTACACCAACAAAAGAAAAGTGAGAAGGAATTTATGTGACTTAGTTAAACAACATGCTTTCAAGAAGGGAAAGTCTATTTTATTATCAAATGAAACATCAACTTTTGAGTATATCAATAAGTATAACAAAGTTAGAAGACCAAGCCTATTGTGTCATAAGGACAATAAAGTGAAATTATGTTTGGATGTAGTGGTATTTACAAGACAATATGATATATAAGACAAATTGAAAACATCATTAATAACATTATTTATAAAGGAAGTGGAAGATTTTATAGCACTAGAGTGGCTAGATGAAGTTGAGAGTAACTTTGAAAAGTGATAGAGATCAACTAAGCTAAGAATTCATTAAAGAAAGACTCAAAGATCAACATGAGATTTCATAAAGCAATTAGTGGAATGAAATTCAAAATAAACACCCTTATTCCTTGTAATTTTTCTTACATATACAAGTTTTTTACTTATCAATATAAAAACATATTATTGAGACAAATTTTGATAATAGAATTAGTATATGAAGAGAAAGATGTTGAACCCATAAATTGAATAGGTAGACCTTCTCCATTTTCATGGAACATATGTTTCCAATGCTACATAAGAGCTTCATACATCAAATGTTGAAGGTTAGCCGTGACATGGTAGGATGCTCCCAAATTAGCATGCTAGTTTTGAGATTATTATGATGCATTAAAACTAGTAATTTGAACTTATGAAGGATCAATAATGACCTAATTTGGTGGTGGTGGAAAGGAATAATGGAGTTATGAAAGAAGAGGCAATGAATATGCCAAAAATGAAGATGAGACATTGTTAGGATCATATATGTGATAACACATCCATGTAGTGTGGTAAAAATGACTTCATACTTGACATTAAATGTTGCTAAGACTAGATCATCCTCTTCTTTAACCTAGAAGAACTTATCTTCCTTTGAAATTAGGAAGTATATGCTCGACAGATTTTTTTTTCTATGTAAATTGAACATGTGATTGTGTCTTCATTAGGAATATGCATTGCTTGAGTTAGATTGAGAGAAGTTTACTCTACTTGATGTTTAAAGAAGTCTACTCCACTGGATGTTTGAGTCACTCAATTCTCAACTCCTAAACAATTATAAGGGATTAAATCTCATCAAATGAAAAGAGATCATGCACACTTTCGATAATGGAACCAAATACTTATATTCAGTTTGAAGGCTTTCTAAAACAACATCAACGATTGGATCTTCAATTAAAGTGAGGTTGACTATTAAGAGTGACAAAACTGGTTAACTCAACCCAACATGATTTGTCATCAACTTGCTAAAAAAATAAGTTGGATTAAACCAATTTTGAGTGATGGCTAGAAATTCCAATCCAATTCTAGGTAAATTTTGGGTTAGATTAAGTTGACCTACCATAATAACAAAAAGGTTATATAAGGGTGACCCACTAAATAAATAAATAAATAAAATAAACCATCATAACATAAACATAATAATCACTAATTATTACTATATCAAAATATTCAAATCCTGTACCATTAATACTTTAGTTCAATTAACACCAATAAGTCCATAACCACAAAAAAAAAATGTGGTAAGTTACAATAAGTACATGAAATATTAAAGATTTTTTTTAAAAAAAAAAATCAATAAAACCTATCATTAACTCATAAAAAATGAATTAAATTGAGCCCATTTTGAGATTGAGTTATAACTCTCAATCTAACTTACCTTATTTAATAGGTTAAATGGGACAACCCAATATCTTGAACCTATTTTATCATCCTTATACAATGCAAAAGATTTAATGAGCAAGAAAAATAAAAAAAATGAACGTACAATCTCATTTCTTCATATTCTGAAGTTTGATTTGGAGTTGGCAAGCATTTGTCTTGGTGCATATAGTGAAATAATTATGGATCTTGATTCATAATTGATATGAACTTGCACAACCGATTACACAAGCGAGAAAGATTAAAGATAATGAAGATTGAAGCTAGGTGAAGAGCAATTGGTCCTACAACTCCCAAGCATGAAATGTTGGATTTTTGATACCTAAATGATGATTGACAATAAAGAGAAATCGTGGCAAAATTTCTAGATCCATCACTCTCGCAACCTAGGTCACGATAGGGTCGACGAGAAATAGATATGTGGTATCCACATTCCTTTCGGAGAAGGGAACATGGTGACAAGAGTCGTCACTGGAATTTTTAAGGTAAACATCATGAAACCTATGGTTGGATAAGGCTAGTCCTAAGGATCAGAGTTTAGGTTCAGGAGTCGGTTATGCATGGGGACAACATTGGCATCTCATTATGTCTGTCTTAAGACAGTTACCTTAACTAGATGCATGAAGTAGGAAATGACTCTTATATTACAGTTTTCACCTTTCATAGAACGACGAGTGTTTACAAGGAGGAAATGAGTGATGTTTTTGGGTTTTATGAACTTGATAAGAGTCATCTCATACTCCTACATATCCCGAAATGCAATGGAGAAGTCAAAGTTTACGTAGTTCTTGTTGAGATTTAAAAGGTTATAGGGGCAAAGGCCGATACCGAATCGACCGTAGGAGATGTCAGCTAAGTGCCGACTACGGGATGATAATGACTAGGAGTCGATGTGGGTGAAATGCCGACTAAACATCAACAGAAAGTCGACTCCAAGAGTCGACTAGGGAGACTCTGAATGTTGGGACTTGGGTTTGACAGTACTATCGCTCTAGAATCAACCTATGGGAGGGGTATGAACTTAAGTTCTGGGCATGGAATGCTAGTTTAGGACTACAAATAGAATATTAATGCAAAATGTCTAGAATTCCACCTAGTATCTAGGTGTTTCGCCGCCGTACTCAGAGAGTATGTGAATCTTACTCTTTTCTCCTTCTTCTCAATGCTTCCTCTCTTTAGAACACTCTTTTTCTAAGTTATCTTTCCCAAAAATTTCTTTGACCCCTTTTCCTTCGAGTTCAAGGCCTTTTATAGGTCAGCTTCCACCTCCATGATCTTTCAAGGAGATCTTCCACCATTAATGTGGTGGCTCTCCATAGTGTTTCATAAATGCCATGGTGCCCTCCGCGTGACTCCGTTTAATTAATATGACAGCTTTGCATTCAATACGGTGGTGACCACTCCTTCCTTTCCTTTAGCCGTCGCGGCGGAAAGTAACTCTTACACTTGTGGGATGGCAGGCCTGAGCTAACTTTCCTTAGGAGCCAACACTTGACACACGCCTTCCCAGTCATTGGCATCTACTTGAGGCAGATTGAGGCATGCTGTTAGATCACGCTTCCCCAGCCTGCTTTTACGTCATTTCAGCGTCCTTTCCTCTTTTAGAAGGGACAGTCCATTTGTCCTTTTTCATATTTTTGTCTCCTTTCTCTTTTCTAGCTCTGAACGGGAATGAGTGTCTACAATGAAAGCATATACCTTAAGTATCAGTTTAACGTACTACTTCTAAATGAGAAATTTGAAACATTAAATTTCTCATTGATTCAGTAGGAAGAATTCACCGAAACAATCACTTGAAGGAGATTTACTAGAATTGGAGGATTCTCTACAAAAAAATAAGAAGGCATTAAAGTTCTTGGTGAATTATTAACCATAATTAGAATCCTCTCAAACTCTTACCATGTTACAGTTTGAAAAAAAAAAAGAGAGAATTTGAAAAATATAATAATAATATAATTTGATTTGATTTAGTTTTGATATGAAGTATAAATATGATATTTATAGTCTACATGGTTAGTTAGAAGTATACTAACAACAGTTTACACATTGAATAATAAACTTGTAACAACATAACTAATACAATTGCTGCCTAACTAACTAATACAACTATTAGAATTACACGACAGTATACATACTCTAACAAAGTTAATTACATTAATTGTCATCAAAGTTTTACAAAATGACAATTAACCAAAGGTTATAAAATGAGTTTGACTTTATCTCACCGTCTTTTGGGGTTGCATTAATTACATTTGCTAACCAACCTGTGGGTTGTGGTAGGTTAGGTAGGGAAAATTGGTTCATTGAATCATTTTTTTAAATGTATTTTTCCCTCAATTCTAAGTCTTAATATATAGTTTTAAATACAAAGTTAATTTTTATTATTTTTAATCTATATTTTATTCACACCTTCGCCTCTCATCTTAATTACTCACTTTTAAAAATAAATTATAATTTTATTTACTCTAATTTTTACTTTTTAATATTATTGAAATAGGTTAATCTAACCAATCACAAAATATAAAGAGTTAGATTTTTCAACCTATTTCTCAAATACTAGTCAACCGATTCTATGCTATTTTTTAGGTTGATGGGATAACATATGCAAACTTATTTAAGATAACTAATTAATCCTAATCGAAAATCAAAATATGCTTACGCTTACTCATAATTTTTGTGTGATAAAATTTTTTAACAATGGGATGAATTGAAATACTTTGCTTAATAAAATTCTAATAATTATAATTTTCTAAATTAATAAATTAAGAGTACAACTTTAACTTGATTTTGTGCCTTAAAATAAGAAAATTACATATCAATTATTGAAAAATAGTCATCTTGAAACTTATTGTTATTTACATTTTTTTTTGTTATCAATAGTACTTTACAGATCAATGTCATTAAACATGAAAGATAAATAGATTGAAAATATTGTCCATCAAAATAAAAGTAGCAATTAGAGCGATAGATTTGAGACAGTCCAATCTATTTATGTTGGCTTGTGATAGACCATCATATTTTCAAGTTGATCTAGGTAAGGGTAATTTAATTGTTAACTAGTATTTTTCTAGTTCATACCAGTCTTTGCGGATTGTGAACCAAATGGGTTGGTCTATTAGGCCAAATTTTCTTAAAAATAGATTTGTTATTTCTCACCAAAATAAATAATATAATATTAATCTTAAAAATATATAATTTATGTAGAATAATAACGTATTAATACATATTTTTCTAATAACTAATGATAACATTGTTATGTTTTTAAATTAATACCTAAAAATATAACTATTTAATAGGTAACAGATATCCAAAAGTTTTGAATATCTCTCCCTGACTAAAAGATGGGAAATTGAAAAAATTGCGTAATCTTATTGGTTAAATTAAAAGAAAAAATCAGTATGAAGTATGTGTGTCACAATAAACATGATTTTTATTTTTTATATTTTGGATCAATGGATTGATCCGACCTATATAATAAGCTTGCCCCGCATCAGGCTAAATTTTTTTTTGGACTGAGTCGAGTTGAAACAAAATGATTTTGGACTTACATTTATCAACCTAAACTATATTTTATATCGGGCTGATTAGCTCAACTCATCAAAATCAACGCATTTTAATATCTACCGTAACAACTCTTTAATACCAAAATGTCAATAATTAATTATACAAAAAGCACAACTTACTGGATGGGAGTTCAAAAGTAGAATTTGACTCCTTTAAAATATATTATATATTTTAGAGAATAAAAATGTATGAAGCCATAAGTATTTTAAACTAAAATTTCAATATTTTAACAATTTCATAATAATATTTGTACATGTATTTTAGTACAATTTTAATTATTGATAATTTTAACTAATGATTATAATTTCGTATTTCATCTTATATATATATAGAGGAGTCAAATATAAAAAATTATTTAATTATGTAAATCTTACACTTCATTCAAAACTTCCAACTCTAAGTTATCGTACATATGCTTATAACTATTAACATATTTACTTGTCATAGTTAATTCACCAAAGTTTTCTTATTTGTTTTTCTTTGCGTCCATGTCCCACATTAAAACTTTTCAATCTAAACCAATGCTAAGTCAAAGGTAGTAGTCAAATATAAATTATACTAATACTAATTAATCAATAATATAAACTCTCAGGTGGTTTCCTTTACCCTTTACTTTGACTAGAATTTTCCTTATATCTATAATCAACCCATGAGTCTAAAGCGCATACTAGAGTAGCTCCAATATATTTTGTCCAAAATTCAAATAAAATTTATCTTGGTGATATTAATTTTATGGCAGAGGCAACAGAACTGGAATTAATGAAGCCCCATAAGAAGACAATTCCACTCATTTAAAATGCACCCTCTTCTGGTAATCAAAATGTGTGAAACAGTTACGACAAAAAAGAAATGAAATAAAACGACACCAGCAATGGCGGCACTAAAATTAGACGTGGCCGAAAAACAGTGACACCTTTTTGATGCTTTTTATTTTTGTTTCAACTTTATTTTTATGGTATTTTGTTTCCATTCGCTATGACCTGATCAAGACTATGAACTCTGCTTATCTATATCCTTGTTTGGCTCTGTGATTGACGGTTGATGTTAAATCTTTGCTGCGAAATATATCTCTATGTATTGGTCTCATATATATTATTGGATTCGTGGAGTTATTATTTTCCTTTGTGGTCCGTTAGGATGATAGCGAAGAAAGAGTTACGAAACACACTTCTGTAAAGTCCATTGCCACATGCTTATCCAATTATCCGTTCACAGAAGTGGATGAGTGAAAAAAAGAAAGAGGAAAAAAAGTTAAAACAAATATTTCAGGCCATTAAATTTGATAAACAAAAAAAAATAAAATTTAAAAGCTAAGAAGTGGACGTGAAAGGATGTGTTTATTTGTTACGTAGTACTCTCTCTTTCTTCTCCCCTCTTGTAAATTGTTGTTTGTGGGGACATGGGCCCTCCCACCCTTCCTTGCTCAATATGGGCTTTTTGAGTGCCTTCTTTCTTAGGGTCCACATTGGGGCCCATTTACAGCGACCTTCTTTGTATAAACGTGTTTCTTAATTAGGGTTAGCAAAAAGTGTTTAGCAATGGCAGAGTGGGTAATTGTACTTATTATTATATATGAAGAATGCTATGCTAACAAGTCTTTAAATCATTGATTAAAATATTAAAAACGAAAAGGTTTAATAGAAAATTATTAGAAACACACTTCCATGATAATTTCTACCAAAAGATATTATTTGTAAATTCATGAACACCCTTAGAGCATTCATTAGCTTATCCATAGTTTATTACTTACTCCCGGAAATGGTAATAGTAATAATAATTAGTAACATTGGGATTGCAAAGGATTTTGTTTATGACCCTACGTGCAATATGCACATGGTTCCACGTTCCAATAAATCTACGGTACTAGACGTGGAGGAATAATTTCACTGTAGCTTCTAAGTAAGGGCTGTAATAAACAAATAAAATTATTGTGAAGGACCAAATCGTTTGCACATGGTTATGATTGCTTGCAATTTACTCTTCACCACCATCTTTCCCCCCCCCTGTAGTTGTTTACTCTATATTCCAAACTTCAAACTAGATATTATACGCCAAATGAAGCAATCTTTATGGCATAATATTGAATTTCGAAGAGAGAGTGTCAGAGAGAGGATGTTAATTAGTACACCCCTAACTTCAAATTAAAATGATCTGTTAACTAAACGATACTTTTTGTTTTTCATATAACGGATCAAAATCCTTCTTGGATGAATAATTTTAAAGCTTATTATTATTATTATTATTTTCTAGGATGGACTCAGGATATTCCCACAACTGGCAACTATAAAATTAATTTCCAAAAAGATAGAAATATCAGTTAAAAAATAACTTTTACTTATGTAAATTTTTTATTACATAATTAAAAATAAAATTTCTATCTTATATTTAATTAAAAGGTCTAAGTTACTAACCACCAACGTCACTTTGTGAGCATTTTAAAGCTTATTATAAGGGGAAAAAAAAGGGAAGGGGAATGTGTGAGAGTTTTGAGAAAAGTTAAAAGAATAATGGTAGCATTGTTATAACCCATCACGCTTGCTCGAAAATGCAACAATAATTTCATCATAAAGAAAATGGAAGTAAAAAGGAGAGTGGCTAGCAAGATCAATAATCACTCTTTTATGTGTTGAGCCCTACTTTACCATTTTCTTAGTCCTTGAGATAGTAGTGGTGCATGCGTGTCATTTGCTAGATTTTAAATTAACTTGGACAAGATTATGAGGGAAGGAAGCGGAGAGAGAAAAAAAAAAAAAAAATGGGAGGAGAAGGGAGAGGGGGGCAAGAAAAAAAAAATGAATCAGATTGGTGGATTGCTTAGCTGGTGACAGATAAATCTAAGGGTTAATCCACATGGTAGACAGAAGATGTAAGTGTACATTCACATCACATGCACCCCCCATGTGAAGTAAACCTTTTGTCTACATGTAAAACTTTTTCTCATATGGGTCCTGTAAATATAAAGTCATCCAGATCCATAAATTGTTACGTATTTAATGAGTGCATATGCATATGCATATGTATGTTTTTTTTTTTTTAGTTTTTTTTTTAATTTCTTTTTCTCCTGTCTCAGCAACTGCAAAAGTGACAACCGCTCCCCATTTCCCCCTATTTTCAGTAATTTCCTTGTCTGCAGGGTCGGTATGCAGTTTCTTTCTTTCTTTCTTTTTTAATTGTTCTTTTAAGGAAAATTTATTGCTAGAAAAAAAACAACGCGGTGGGGTTTTATCCTTCTTCATATTCATACCATCAAAGCTAGCTGTAATGTTTTTTTTACCACACACATAAAAGGAAAATGTTAGGTAGAAGCATGTTTCTCTTCTGTAAAAAGACAAACTGACACACTCAGTAAGTAATCCATGAAATTTTACTATATAAATTCAACTTGTATTCTCCAGTCATATTATTCTCTTTCAATGTTTCCTAGCTATGTAAGATTAACTCAATATGCAAGTTACAGCCCATTTCTGTAGTTTTTTTTTTATTTAAATTAATTTATTCATGACAGTTACTTTGCTGGAGACGTACACATGTGTATATCCCATAGTTGTAAAGTAGAAATCGTGACTTAAACTTTTTGCTTACTTGTTGTGTAGTTTTATCCTTATTATTAAATTATTATTAATGATAAACCTATAAATATTCACTGATATAAATTAATATATTAATTAATTTTACAGTAAACACACATTAACTCTATGAAAAAGCCTTTTGAACTTGAAAATATAATGTATAAAAATTCACCCTAATTTATGCAGAAATTATATATCTTTATATTATAAAGGAAGCACAAGAATGGAGTACTTTTGGTTTTGGACAACACAGAAATTTTAATATGATCTGTCACAAGCCCACGAATCAGCACTCACAAAAGCTTAAATTATTAAGTGGGAGCTTGTAAATAACTTTATGCCTGATATATAAAGATGTTATAGTTTATATGTCAATTTCTAAAAGATAATAAATATATTTTCAATATTTTCTCAAGGTAATTAATTAATTAGGCAACAAGAAAATTAAAATTACAAGGATGTAATTAAAAAAAAATGTTGAATTCTTCTTATTATATATTGTTGAAATTTTGTAAGTTCCAATCATTCGAATTGAAATTTATAGCATATATTGACTAATCGAAAAAATAGTATGATTACTAGTTGAAAGATGTGATGAGCTTGTTTCCTCCATCTACTTTCAATCATTATAACCTCATTATTTTTGAAAGACATATATACCACTAGTGTCTGCGTTGGTTACATTTAGATTGTGGCCTTTGTGAGTGCCTCTGCAAGAAACTTTACCATTGATTGAATGTTGTTAGTCTTTTCTTTTCACGATCTCTTTCGTTTTTCTGGTATGCACATATTGTTAAGTACTGGCATGATTCGCTTTTCAATATAATGGCACATATGAATATGCGTTAATTCACTACACATAATGTAGTCAACATGTTCCATCACAACTTTCCTGAAAATAAATTTCTGGTAGAAGCTGCCAATGCCATTGCATTATGTGATAGCATCCAATTATATTATTCAGCACTGCAGGGTGCTGTTGTCGATGATGCATATATACCCTCCTTATCTATATAATAATATTATACGTATAATACATACTGAATACAGAGAGAGAGAGTGAGAGAGAGAAATATTACACTTATGGTATGCGTTAGGCTGTAAAATACCAAAATACGTTTGTTGGGCATCTTCTCTCTCTAGATAGGTTGTGAAGTTCTACCATGTATATATAACTTTAATTTTATACTCTCAAATAATCAGAAATTGTACTAAATATGATTTTTAAGTTAATTAATTTAAAAATTAATAAATTTATAATATTTAATATTTTATCATATTATCGAATTATTTATACAGTTGGTGTAAAAATTAATATTTTCTCTCTATATATATTATCCAGCTAGATAGAAGCTATGCCAGCGAAGCAAAGGAGACAGAACTAAACCAGTAAAATTTAATTTGATGTTTTTTAAGACAGGCAATGTGGTTAAGCATGTTATTGTTGTTGAGGGATGGAAAGATTTTTTTTTTTTTTAAAAAAAAGGAAGGGAGAAAAAGTATTTGAGAAAAAGGGTATGGCAAATATGTTATAATGAGATGCCTGCTTTTGTACATGAGTTCCTACCCTTTATTCACAGTTAATATTAACCAATCAGATATTCCATCTCACATGTTCAATGAACAAAAGAGAGACATATTCATGTGTGGTTGTGTCTTAATTTTTTTTTCTTTAGGGAATACTAAAATGGTTTGTGGAATTTACTTTATTGAATTTAAAACTGCTAAACAAAATACATTTGTATTCATGGCTGGAAAGTATGCAAGTTTATTTTAGAAATTAGAATTTCATTTTGTATGTCTAAATTCTCTCAATGTTGCAAATTAAATAATAATTTTAATTCAAATAATGTTATATATAATATAGTCATTGAATAAGTTAAAACATTAGATATTACTGATCTATTAAATAATTTATAGCAGTATATTAAATCATTCTAAAAAAGTAATTCTTGCTGTTTCGCTATTTTTTTTTCTAATCCTAATTTAGTTAGTATCCAACCTACAGGAATGGTCTAATAATATCCCCGAATGAAATATACAAAATAATAATAATAATAATTGCATCCGCAATAATTTATGTGGACAAACATAGAAATATTTTTGACCAAACTTTTGTGGTCCTTAGCCCTTACACTGTTATTTATAAATATATGTGGTACGTAAGTGATTTCAATATGCTCTTTTAGCCCCTATATTTTTCTACAAAAATAAATTTTCCTATTGAACAGTAGCTACAAATATCGAAAATAAGTATTGTCAAACTTTATATTGAAGTGTTATAGAAGATTCACAGGTTATAAAACAATTGATAAAATAAAAATATTTTGCATAAAACAATTGATAAAATAAAAATATTTTACATTTGTGGATACCCCATTTTATCCAAATATAATGTGAACCCCTCTTTGTTAGTTCAACTTGGACAAGAAGACAAGAAGGGACGATTAAGTCAAAAAAGAGAAACAGAAAGGAAAGAGGAAGAATGAGTAGATCAATTACTCTTGTCGAATAAGGAAAGACAACGATAACTGAGCAAATGAGGCTAAGGAAGTGACCTTCATGTCGGTATCGCTTAGGGCTGTGCCGATGCCAACAACGTTGACGCCATGGAAATCCCAGGAGTGTCATTTGGCAAATCGAAACGAAATACCTCCTCTCGTTAGTTGTGTGAGTCCTCATTAGTTTGTCCGGACACGAAAGAATATGAAGCAAAGGTTCTTAAGCTATAAAAGAAGAAGCAAAACGGAAACAATAGAGAAATCCTTGTTGAAAAAGGAAAGTCAATGATAGCTGAAAGGGAGAGTGAAAGGATAACTTGCACACTTCTGCTTCTCCTCTAGGGTTGTGAGGAGTTGTTAGATGTTGACGCCTTGATAAGCTTCGGCCTACCATCTCGCAGCATGGCATCATGCTCCATCGTCGGCTCAATGCCAATGAGAGAAGCAAACCCCTAGGAACACTACATCATTTAATGAGTTTAGAGAATGAGTCATTGCATTAATGTGGAGGATTTCCTTTAAGATTCTAGTAATGATGACCTGAGGGTGGAGTAGCCTATAAAAGGGCCAAGAAGTGAAAGAGAGGGGGGGTCGAACCTTGGAGAGAAAAATCGAGAATTGGCTTAAAAGCTCAGAGTGAGAAAGAAACTTGAGAGTAAAGAGAACTTAGAGTCAGAGAGTAGTGAGCTAGGGGGGGAGTAAGTATTACTCTTGCCAACCGAAGTAAAGAAAGTTCCAAGAGAGAGTGAGGTCCTAGCAAGGAAAGAATTGGAGCCACTTTACCACTTACAAAGTCTTAAAGAATATTATTCTTGTATTCTAGGTTGGTTACCAAACTCTAAACATTAGTATATTTATTCATCCCTCAGCTTGTGAGTAATCATCCACCTCCTAATAGTGAGACTTAGTAGACATATAGTCAACATTCGTTTGGGCGAGTCTTTTCTTTCATTGTACTAGTATATAAAGTGACTGACACATAGTCGGCAATCTACCCAGGCCGAATCGGTCTTAATCTTCCTTCTCACTTAACCTCTGTCTAGATCTACATGGACTTTGAATTCTCCATTGCATTGGGAGATATGTAGGAGTAAGAGACACACTCTTATCAAGTTATTTATTCAAAAATCCCAAAAATATCTTCCATTCGCTTCTTGTAAATATCCTTTTAGAAAAAGCATATACACAATGTAGAAGTCATTTTATCTCTTGCATCTAGTAGGATAACTACCTTAAGGTAGATGTACTGGGAATCTAATATTTCCTGTGTGTAATCGACTCCCAAACCTGAATTCCAATTCTCAAGTTTGCCTTATCCAACCTATAATTTTCTTACGTTTTTCATAAAAATGCTGGTGACGACTACTTTCTTTTTCGAAAGGAATTGAAATTAGAAACTTTTATTTTTGACCGATTGCGTCGCAACCCAAATTGCGACAATATTTATTTCAAAATACACATTTATGCTAATAGTTATGGATGTTCCAAATTCATTTCTACTTTCAATCTATTCCAACTTACATTTTCTAAATCAAATAAGATATAAGATATTTACTTTGAAAAAACACACGTTAATATCTTATTTTAAATTATGAATTTAATAATTATACATTAAAATTTGTTCAATCACAAATTTTTATAGATATAATTTTAAAGTAATTATTAAAAGTTATTAAATTTTTTTATAATTAAATAACAATATAAATCTTTAAATTATTTTGTTTAACCTATATATATATATATATATATATATATATATATATATATATATATATTATATATATATATATATATATATATTATACTTATATTACAGGAAGTAAAATAATAATTTCACATAAAAAGTACTATATCAAACTAAGCTAATTATAATGAGCTGGTTTAAATTAAATGTAACTTATTTGCATGATTTTATTTGACATATTTCAAGCAATTCTGGTATCATCTTAGTTAGATTTTAATTAGACCTTTATTCCATATGAAAGTTTTTTCAAATCTAAGATAACTTGATAATCGAGTTAACTAAAAACTAAGATTTTATAAAAGATAACTATAGTTCTTTTCAATTACAAATAGGTTCTCACTTCTCAGTCCCTACATAAATTTGTTATTTTCTTAACAAATATTAGTCTTCCTATATATTATCAATTGCGTACCTATGATCCACAATTTTTTTTGAACAAAAGGTAACTCACCTGCCATCACTAATTTACCTTGATACCCCACCATTACCCATTGCCCTGTGTATTGTCTATGACTAAAATGCCCTCTGCACATGATCGCAGGTGCTTTGTAAATTACATTTGTACAACTAAATATATCTCAAAATAAAAAGCTAATCCTTGATGATTATATGCATTAAATGATATATTGATTAAGTGGGTCCCGCGTCCTTGCATTATATATGTGCTTGCATTTCCCCTTGTTTTGTTTTAGACTCAATTATTGACTTACTGAATTGATGGCAGGAAAAATAAGAAGACAAAGTAAATATATTTTTTTCCAAATTTTCTTCTTCCTATTATCTCTCTATTCTTTTATATATATATATATATAACACTTACCCTTTTATGGTTTAATAATTTTTTAATATTCCTATTATTTTAATCTTACATAAACCTCTCTTAATAATTAATATAACAATATAATATTGTGAACTCTTTTTCATTAATATAATTTTTCCCGATTTCTTATATGATTATATGAATTAAAAAAGGTTAAAGTAGTGTAAAAAAACAAGAAATATCAAATATAATTTCATTAAATTTCTGAAAGTGTAAATGTAATTTGTCCTAAGTGAGTAATTATCAATCCTTTTTATATAGTAATAACTACCGTCCTAAAAAAAAACTATTTCCGATTCCTTTAACCGTGGGGAGTTTCATTTGACCAATTTTTTTTTTTTTGCCACAAACATTTATTGTCATTAAAGGTTATCATAAATAAGAATGCATTTTCCCCATAAAAAATTGTAAACATTTACTATGGTTACTAATGCTAAGGAATACTGTCTTTCAAAAGAAAATAAATTTTTTGTCTCATGTAATACAATAGTTCGCAAAAAGGGATTCCAATTGACAAAAATACACACCCAATATAGAAGAATACAAAATGGAATACATAATAAGTAAAATAAAAATAAAAAATTCCAATATTCAACAACCTTATCTCAATAACAAGTCATTTTCAAGTGCAAGTGCAACGATCAAAGAGGTTTGGAGTTTAAAATTCGAAAGAGAAACGCAACGTTCACATAGCATAGCTCAGCGGTGGTGCCATAATTGTATATGGGTAGGAGCCATTGTCTTTGACATAGAATATATATAAATAGGAAATCATCCAATAAGGCACACCATCGCCAATGACTCCACGCTCTCTATTTATTTATTTTCCTGCTTTAATAATTAGCACAACATTCAAGTTTTTTTTTTATAAATCGATATTTCTAATAAAATCCTATTTAGATAGTTTTAATAGATTAATATAATAATCTTTATTTTATCAATAGAAGAAAATATTAAATTTTTTTTACATTACTTCATGCTATCTACTTTTATCCAATAAAGCACTTTGTTTTATCATGTTATGAGGAAATTGCATGACTATATATATGCTTAAATGAGAAAATTTTAAATCTTCCTAACTAAAAGAAGGGGTTAATAATAATAATTTTTATTTAAGGAAAGAGGGTTAAAGCTTTATATGTTTTTAAGAAACTAAATCCTCGCCTGTATTGATATTCAGTATATATCTGAATATTTATTTTTAAAAAAAGTAAATCATAAGAAAACTATTTCATATTTATATTTGTTAATTCATAGACTTTTTAAGATAAACGAGGTAGTTACTTTTTTATATATAGTAGATTACTAATAGGGATATATTAAAATGTTATTTCTTTACTATCGCTCGAGTGTGTAAATCAATTGACTAAGGAAGTTCATAATAATAAGAGAAAATAGTATCTCGAAAGTTTTAAAGTACTCTAAAATAATCTTTCAGTGAAAAATACTCAAAATTAGTTTATTGAAAAAAAGTTGAAATAATACTCTAGAGCTCATGGACCAGATTTTTTCCTTTGCGTCTAAAGACGGTTTACATTTTTTTTTTTTGGTGAAAACGGATGTTTTAGAACATATTTAAGAAAATACAAGTTTTTTTGTTGAACAATTTTTTCTAAACAATTAGAAATTAGATCAATATTTCATTACTTTTTTTTTCGAATTATCAAAGAAGAATGAACTTTTGTTGGTTAATATAATATATTTAATTTCACAAGAACTAATAATTAATAAATATTTAATAACCTGTCAATAAAAATGATTGTATATCCTCATAGATAATATTTTTTTATTAAATAAAAAGTATACTTAATTACCTTTTTGTCCTCCAACAAATTGAAACCTAAATTAAACCCAAAAAAATGAGTTTTTAATATTTTATTATTGTTGGATACTTAATATTATTTTGATTTTTTAGCCAATTAGTCCTCAAGACATTTACATAACAAATGTCCTAAAAAAATATTGAGTAGTACTACCAAAGTACTCCATAGAGTAATTATTTGTTTAAATTTAGCAAACCAATAATTCTTCTTGGAATCACCCATGATGCACAATATCACGGCCATCAAAACTTTGACGCCATTTATTACGGTAGGTCACAAACCCAACAGAACTGGCCACCATTTACTTCTGTTCATAAATAGCTTGGCCTAATAATATGACCTCCTTCAAACTAGTTCTATTCAACAGTGGTTCCCACTTGATAAGAAAATCAATTTTCTTCATTATAAAATATTGAATTACACTATCTACACTTTTTTTCCTAATCACAAACCGAGTTTGAATACCAAAAAACACCGCGTAGAATCACAAAAGATATTTTAATTTAAACCATTTTTTGTTCAATTTTCTTTTATCAGGTATGTGAAGGAAAATTTGTCCAAATTGCAATTGTCACGATCAGGGTAGGACCCCGAAGGCCACATGTAGAGTACCATAGTTCTAGGCAACAAGTTGAAGATTAAAATCAACACCCCATTTATTTATTTTTTTCAGTTAACAAATTTTAAAGAAGGGCATTTTGGGCAAGTCATGGATCTAGATTGTAAAAAATCAAATTAAAAAATATAGAAGCTGTGAAACGGAGGGACAAACCCAGATCACAAACAAGCTGATGTAAATAAAATATAGGATAGATTAGCTTCAATGATTAAAGGTCAATGCAGGAACCACGTTAGGGCCTGTTTGGTCATTTCTCAATGAGTATGTATGCCTAACCGCTGCTCAAATCCAAAAAACACATCCCAAAAGAAAAAGCAACAAAACTCATCTTCATCTTCATCTTCATCCCAAGAAAAGGAAATTAATAATAACGTAAATTTCAGAAGAAAAAAAAAGTTACAAATACTTTTAAATAGAAAAAAAAAAGAGTAAATAATAAAAAAAAAGGAAAAGAAAAAAGGTGACCTACAGGAGCCGGCCCTTAACTAAATATAGCTGGACAGACAAAAACCAACAATTATCTCCATCGGCTTTGCGCAGCTGTTCAAAAATCTATGCATCTATTTATTATTTCATAAATACTGCTAATAAATAAATATACACAAATAAATAAATACCTGAATGTATTTTTCCGTGCCACTTTTCTTATTACCATACCGAAAGCGCAGTGTCGGGTGAATTTACCGGATGAGAACAAATAAACAATACAAAATAAAAATAAAAATAAAAAACTGAAGATTCCACAACTAGAAAAGAGAAGAAAAGGAAACACGTAAAAAGTTAAATAATAAAAAAGCAGGAAAAAGGGAAATATTTATTTATTCTTATCACAATTAATTATTCCTCTTATTATTATAGATAATAATTAAAATAAATAAATAAATAAATTCACCTCTCTGGTAGCATAGAAAGGGAGAGAGAGAGCGCTTTCGTATGTATATACAGAGAGATAGATATACATTACATTACATAAAATAAAAACCCATCAAAATTTGAAAGAATTCACCATCCTTTTTGCTCTGTTTATATTTTTAATTTTTCTCCTCGTCTCAGCTGCTGTAATTGCTGTTTTGGAAAAGAGGGAGAGAGACCCAAAAGAGACTATGCTTGGGGACTCAGCTGTGTTGGGAGCAGGAGGAGGTGGCGGCGGAGAAGATGGTGCCTCCGCCGATGCAGTGGCGGCGCTGCCAGCTGGAGCCCACGACGGGGCGGTGGCCGCGACCGCTGGCGGACTTGGATCAAATTCCGGGGACGACGAAAGGGGTAGAATCGAAGAGGGTGAACGTAGCTTCGGCGGTAACCGGTGGCCACGACAAGAGACTTTGGCGTTGTTAAGGATACGGTCGGATATGGACGTGGCGTTTCGAGATGCAAGTGTTAAGGGTCCTTTGTGGGAAGAAGTATCCAGGTGCCTGTCTACTCCAACTCAATTATATTATCTTCAGTTTTTATAAATATAATTTTACTTTGCTTCTTCTCATTCACTTCAATTTATCTCAATTTTGAGCTTCTTAGCTTTTCTTTTTCAAAATGATTAATGGGAAGTGGAGATCTGATAATTCAATTTTCCTTTGGTTTTTAATTTTTTTCTTGGAAATGTATTCCACTGGCTTCAAGTTCAATTTCATCTTTCCTCTATCTCTTTTTTTCATCCTTTGGATTTTGCTTCCTTTTACAGTTTCTTTTGTATGTGTGTTTTTTTTTTCTCTCCCTTAAATAAATTTCTCCTTTTTTTTTTTTTTTCTCTTTTGGAGTTTGAGCATAAAATTATTATAAAAGAATTTAGATGCGCAGGCTCCATGATTTGGGTGTGATTTGCTTTTCTGACATTCACTTTGATTCATGTCCTATTTTCCAAATAAGTTACCGACTTGAATTGAGTTATCAAAAGCGAGATTTTTCCTCCCCCTTTATTTCGGTTACCAACTCCTACGGGAAATTAAAGAAGATTATCTATCAAATCTTCCAACTTGGGTTCATGTGTTTCTCACGGGAGACATTTCTGTTCATCAATTCATGCGATTTTGTTACTCAAAACTTCAATTACGTGCAACTTCAACACTTCCTCCCATCTCTCTTTCACTTACTTTCTTTCCCTTGCATTTCCACTGCCTGATTAATTCACCCCTTTTTTTATTTTATTTTATGTTATGTTTATCTCATGCTCCCCATGTTTTTTATCCTTTGTCCTCTAGCTGAATTTGATGAGATAAGATAAACCCAGAGAAATTTTCCCTCCTTTTTTTTTTTTTTTTTTCATTTTGTCTTCTCTTTATGTATCAGAAAAATGGCAGAGCTTGGGTATCACAGAAGTTCCAAGAAGTGCAAAGAGAAATTCGAGAACGTGTACAAGTACCACAAGAGAACGAAAGAAGGGCGAAGTGGGAAACAAGATGGCAAAACATATCGTTTCTTTGATCAATTACAAGCCCTTGAGAACCACACTCCAACACCCCATTCCCCCAACCCATCACCAAAACCACTACAATCAGCACCATCAAGAGTAGCAGCAACAACAACTGCATCAGTGTCACTACCGATTACAACAACAACAACAGTGTCACTACCAATACCAATTCCAGAAACAGTGGCAATGCAGCAGGTACTGTCCAACACCACTCTTACTAGTACTGTCCCTCATATCACTGTTCCATCAACAACACCACTCCCTATAACCATACCCCAACCCATTCTGACCACCCCATCAATAAACCTCACTATCCCTTCCTACCCTCCAACAAACCCTACCAATTTCCCTCCACCATCCACAGCAAACCCTACCCCACCACCCTCTTTCCCCACCGACACCCTTTCCAACTCCAGCTCCTCCTCCACCTCCTCCGACGAAACACTAGAAGGGAGGCGCAAGAGAAAGCGCAAGTGGAAGGACTTCTTCGAGAGACTAATGAAGGAAGTCATCGAGAAGCAAGAGGAGCTACAAAAGAAGTTCTTGGAAGCCATAGAGAAACGCGAGCACGACAGAATAGCAAGGGAAGAAGCATGGAGAGTGCAAGAGATGAAAAGAATCAATAGAGAAAGAGAAATCCTATCACAAGAAAGATCCATAGCCGCAGCCAAAGACGCTGCCGTTATGTCATTCCTACAAAAAATAGCCGAACAACAAAACCTCGGTCAAGCATTGAGTAACATCAACCTCGTACAACCGCCGCAACCGCCACCACCACAGCTAAGTGCAGCACCACCTCCAGTGCAACAACCGCCACTAACGGCGGTTGTTACACAGCCGGTGGTGGTCCCACAACCACAACAACAAGTAATGATGAATACGGAGATAGTGAAGGTGGATAATAATAATAATAATAATAACAACAATAATGGGGAGAATTTCATGGCATCGAGTTCTTCAAGGTGGCCAAAGGTGGAGGTTCAGGCGTTGATAAAGCTTCGAACGAACCTGGATGCTAAGTATCAAGAAAATGGACCAAAGGGTCCCCTCTGGGAGGAGATCTCGGCCTCTATGAGGAAGATCGGGTACAACCGAAACGCCAAAAGGTGCAAAGAGAAATGGGAGAACATCAACAAGTACTTCAAAAAAGTGAAGGAAAGCAACAAGAAGAGACCGGAGGATTCCAAAACATGCCCTTATTTCCACCAGCTGGACGCGCTGTACAGGCAGAAGCACAAGGCGGATAGCTCGGTGGTGAAGCCGGAGAGCACGGTGGCGCCGCTTATGGTGCGGCCGGAGCAGCAATGGCCACCTCAGCAGGATAGGGATATCACAATGGAAGACGTAGAGAACGAAGATGACGAGTATGAAGAGAGAGAGGGAGAGGATGAAGAAGACGATGAAGAAGATGAAGAGGGTAGTGGCGGTGGTGGTGGTAATTACGAGATAGTGGCAAACAAAACAAGTACTGCTTCAGCTGAATAGAGTGATGAAAGAAGGCGGAGCTAGCAGGGTGAGAGTGCAGGGGTTGTCGGAGGTGGTGGTGGCCATTGTAATGGAGAAAGAATTTGAATATTCACGTACGGCCAAGTTACACATGGCATGGGTGTCGTCGACCTTTGGAAGATGAGGTTTGGTTCGGTTCATTGGTTAGTACTTTGTTGTAGCATATAGTCAGTAAGATTATATGTTTTTCTTCTCTTTTTTCTGTTTTATAAAATTTGTTTATTTTTTGGGGTAATAAATAAGTCCGATCATAGAGGAATTTAAGATAGAGACCAATAAAGAAGAGAGAGACCTTAATTAAGGTTGTATTTTTTTTTCTTCCTTCATCTTGTTTTTACGTTCCTGGTTGTGTAAATGGGAGGAGATTAATTCAGGTTTTGTCCTTATCTTTATGCTTTCAGTTTTGACATCTTGTTACTCTTCAAATCACTGCCATTGACTTCTATTCCCTACACTTTTCTTATTTTAGCTTCTATTCTGGTAAGAAAATTTAGCACAAAGGTTGATAGATACTCAAATATATTATTTATATATTTAAATATGTTTTAATTTTATTTTTATTGATTTTTCTATTTATAAATTTAATTTTACTAAAAATTAATCTTTATTATTACACGTCACATTACTAGTTACTCTAACATTAACTAAAATAACATCTAATGTGATATGTCTACCTATATGTTGTGTTATCACTGAATAATAATAAGGATTCTTTTTAAAATTTATAAGAAACTAAATTTAAATTTTTTTCACTACATAAATTAAAACTGAAATTCATTATATCTAGATCAATTAATAAATATATTAAATTTAATTTCTGATTATATATATATAAATAATTTATTAAAAAGATAAAAATTATTTCCTCCATTCAACATTAATTGATGTTTTAGTATTTAATTTTTCATATTATTAATTTTAATGGAAAATTGAAAATTTTAATTATTAATTTTCATATTATTAATTTTATTTCAATTTTATCTCCTTATAAATACTATTATTATAGAATATTTAATAAAATAAAATTTAATAAATATTATTTTTTTAGTAGTTATTATTTTTAATTGTATAAAAAAATCTTTCTTAAATATTAATTAATTTGGAAAGGAAGATAAAATATTAAAAATTTTGGTGAATTAATTGCTCCATTTTCCCTTTTGCACTAACTTACTAGACAATTGTCAGAAATCATAATAGAGAAGATTATGGAATTCAACTGTTGGCGCTGAAAAATGGGATGCAAAGCAAGGTTTAATAGTGAAAAATGAGAATTAAAGGAGTCATAAATTGTTGGGACAGTGACCCTACATTTTGCATTGTATGAGAGGGTTCTGAAAGCAGAAAATGCCAGCATCACACATGGAGTCATAAACCCTCGAAGGAGGGTCCACCAGGAGGAATCTTGTGAGTTGTGAGTAACCTCACTCTGAAAAGAACCTAAAACACTAGCATGCAGTTGTTGTCTCTGTGACACTGTGCACGCAAGGTGATGTGTTTCTCTTCATGGGTGTCAGTCCTAAGAAAGAGATGAAGGTTCATCATCATCATGATCATCTAATGGGTCAACTTTTTCTGCCCTTAATGTGCTTTTGTCAGGCTTTCATCAGCCTCCAAATATCTAATGCTCTTCCCGTTTCTGAAAACAAAATGTACCTTCAAAATATCATTAATTAATTATTTTCTTTAATTTTTTTCTCTAAAAATTAAAGACCTTTCATTGGTTTATAATAATGGAATGGGAGAGAGATTATATTGTGCTTTTAATATATATATATATATATATATATATATATACATGCACATGAGACTCTATATATAATGGAGGAATTTTCACTTGGAATAACACAGGTCATTATTTTCTTTGAACTCTTATGCACAATGATTTGGTGGGTATCTAATTCTTCTCTTTATAAATTATTTTTCTTCCTAAATGTTGGGATTTACCGTGTAATCATACTCCTCATTTTCTCGAGTTAATTTATCACTTCCAAATTCTTCATTTGGTTACGGAATCATATATAGGTCTTTCAACTTTTTACAAGGATAGATGATTGGTGGTAACCAATTCTCCTCCCTTATATTCTTTAGTTTTATTTTTTTTTATATATCTACTACTATATATTATAAATTATAATCTATAGTTTAGAGCTAGAGTGCAATTTTCATTTTATTTTTGTTTGTTAATTAAATATTTTAAATATTTTTTCACTCATTTAGATATGTATTTTATATACTAACTTATTATAATTACTAAAAAAAATTCTTTTTCAACCTATTAAATTGTCTTTCGTTTATTTTTAATCTATATTTGATCTTTTTTATCGATCTGTATATTAAATTTTATTTACATTTTTTATTTTTATTTTTAAATTAAAATCATTTTTTAATTATAAATAGTTAAAAATAATATTATATTACAATTTAAATTTTTTATCTTAAATTTAAAATATAATTTATATATTCTAAAAAAATTATTTATTATGAATTTATTTTTAATATATTTTATATATTTAAAATATTTATTTATTATAAATTTTAATTATATAAAATAAATATTTATCTTATCTAACACACGTGTTAAAACATTAATTTATTTTAATTTTGAATTATTGAATTTGTACCCAACAATGTATTTTTAAACTGTACGTGATATATTTGTGTGTTAATTATTTATTACGAATAGTTTTGGCCATTTATGGTAAGCTTGGTCTAAGATTTTTAATGTATAAAAAATCATTGAATCTGGACTAATTTAAGTTTAGTCATGTGAATCTATTATAAGAGTTATTTTTTAATTATTTTATTTATAAGAATTCAATTCAATTTATTTTAAAGAAAAATCAAACTTTTTCCTACTTAAATTGACAAGCATTAGTAATCCGTTTCCCACTTAAATTGAAGCTTGATGCCTTCAGATTTCCCCATCTGTATATGATTTTAATTATTTTGTTAATATTATGTATGCTCAATCTCAACAGGTTTTCAATAATTTTATTATTATTATTATTAGGTTAATCACTGCGTATCTAATTACACTTGAAAATTTCATACCATAACTATTTATAAATTCTGACAAAAATGCGAGACGCATTTCAGAATGAACACTAGAGACAAAAAAAATCCCTGAAATCAAGAAACTCCTCAAGTTTATGGTTAAGGTAATACATACAAATAAGTCTAGTTACTGGTATAATTTGATGAGTGAATACATTTTTAAATATAAAAAATGAGAAGGGTGGAGTAATTAAATAAAAATAAAGAAAAGGAGAGAAAATTATGAGAGTGAAGGAGTTTACAGGTGTTGTTATATTCGAAATTGTGCATTTGGCAGACGGCAGTTTGGGCCATGATGGTTGATCTATTTGACTTATGCATGCCCTACAATTTTGTCCATTTTGATGAAATTGGTGCCTATTTGCGCGTTAAAGATGTGTCCCACAGTATTGATTGGCCTGCATTTACCTCCTACGGATAGGAATAATTATTCTGTTACACAGCAACAGTTTGAGACATAAACGCTCCAGTTGCAGTACCTTCATTCATATACGTGCATGCAGAAAAGTCTACGGACCCTATTCCTTTGTCGGAGGCAAAACAATTCATGCTCGCACACCCTTCACCTTATTCATTGCCATCAATCACTGCTCACTCCAATGCAAGAGACCAACAAACTCTCTGGAAATCCAATTTTTTTTTTCTAAGTAATATTCATCTCCAATTATTTAAACATATAGTTCGAAATTAAATTTTAATTTATGCGTATAAAAAATATCTTACAAAAAAAAATGGTACGCCTAAGAGTATCAGCTCATATGTATCTTGAACTAAGACAGTCTTTTACAACTACATACGCATAGATAACTTCTCTTATCTTCACATTTTCATTCAACTTCTCGAGTTTTACTGTTTAATTCTTTTTTTTTTTTGGCTTTGTTCTCTTAATTAAAATATAAAATTTATTATAAATACTAATTAATTAAAATTATTTTTTAATAACTTACATTGACTTTTATGTGAACTTTTAAAAATTATTGAAATCAAACTTTAATTTTAATTAAAATAAACAAAATATATTTATAATACTTTATTTAAGTTTTGTTTTAATTTAATTTTAATTCAAAATCATATTCTTTTTGAATTGTGACCACACAGATCCCACATTTATGTGTTATGAATAGACATGGGAAATTTTTCAGTGCACTTGTGGCACACTAACAAAAATACAAAAACCATATTTATATGCTTATACAGTATTCATTTACCAAAACTATATTTATACATTTTTTATTTTTCACTTTTTGTATTATATTATTTGTCATATTTTTTTTATTTTCTACTGTATTAAATGCCCAGCAATTAACCGACTGATCACCGGCATCTCATTTTTTGACCAAGAACGCCTCCTGTTTGGGCTGTATATAATTGTATTTTTGTTTTTTAGTTTTTAAAAAATCTATAATAAAAATAGTTTGTAAAAAATTATAATAAAAATGAAAAGAAAAAATGAGTTATTACGATTATGAATACAAGTAATAGAATATTAAAATAATTTTAAAATGTTATTTTTTTTCTTTTAAAAGCTGAAAAATATTTCTTTTTAATAATAGTTTTTATATCAAACTATTTTTTTTATAATATTTTTCATAATTTTAAAAATAAAAAAGTTCTCAAAAATAAGAATTGAACAGCTTTTAGAGTTTAAACCTACTCACATCAAATTATCACTTAACATCAACACATGTGAGATGTGCACTTCAATTTACTTAACATCAATAATATTTACACACATGTATGAACACATATATGATATTTCATAATTTTTAATTTAAAAAGTAATTGATTGAAATTAAAAGCTAATTATAAATATTTTTTATGTTATAATTATAAATAATTTTTATGTGACTCCTCATATTGCTATCATTAATTCCACAACAACAGTGGTGTGGTGAGTTAGTAATGATAGTAGTAATGATATTGGTAATATCATAAGATATATTTATAATTGAGTTTTAATTTTATTGATTTGTTATTTTTAATTCCTATTCTAGGAGTTACTATTTTTTGTTTTCATTCATCACAATAATAAAATATTTTCAAATGAGTCACTCATCTATCTATCTATCTCCCTACATATGCACACACTATTATGTGAAAATGGTCACGCGATTGTTTAATAATTTTCAATCTTAATCTTCTATGTATATTTGTATGATTTATTTTTTTCAACTACCTTCTTATGTAAACATTCACCTCACTTATATATAAAGAGAATAAACAAGTTACAACAATAGTAACTTAAAGTTACTACAAGCGAGTTATTTTACATCTTCATCTTTCATTTTCTTACAATTTAATAGTTTTAACAAGAAATACATATTATACGTTAGTAACTCTAAGTTACCACAAGAGTTTAAGTTACTGCAACAAAGTTACTCTATATCTTTCAGTTTTCATTTTCTTACGATCTAATGGTTTTAGTAAGATTATACATCTTACACATTAGATAAAAAAAATAAAAAATAACAATATATATATATATATATACACACGGTGCAACTGAGCAGCAAGGATTTTGTTCCGTGGGGTGATAATCAAACGAATTTTACTCAAAATAAAAAATCAGCTTAAAATTTTAAAAATAATAAATATCCTGAATCAATTTCCTATTTAGATTTTAAAACTATCCATCTAAATTAATGAAACTATATATGTTTTTAAAAACATTATTTTATTGAAGGAAATTTCATATTATTCATTTTTATTTAGAAACTATTTTATTATATCTCAAGTCAATTTTTTTAAATTTGGTTATATTATAAGATTAATAATTACTATAAATTCTATCAAAACAATTAATATAAATTCATACTTTGAAATTGTGTTTTGATATATTTTAATGAATTTTTAAAACTTCTATTTCTGTATTTTGATGAAATAGATGAAATTATATTTTTATATTTCGATGCAACTAATGGAATTAATATTAAATAATTATTTTTTTATCAATTACTCTAAATCAGTGTAGATCGGATGGATTGTATTCAACTTTTATATTTTTATTAAAATCGATCAAATTATTTTATAAAGAATAATTAAATTGAATTATCAAATTCGCATCAGCTCAACATAAAACACGTATATATACTCCCGTGTGGTTTGTAGGAGAAAGTTTTAAGTGAATTTTACTAAAATTATAGAAGACTTCAAAGTTTGAAGATTATATAAATATTTACAAATTATCTATTAACAACATATTCACGTTATTATTCTCTTTCTCTATATATAATTTTATGTAATATTTTAAAATAAAAAAAAAAAAATATTGTTTATTAATTTTCATAATATTTTAATAAATATTGTATATGAAGTACATTGTAGAATGTTATTAGAGACTTGTTGGGTTAAAAAAAAAAAGTAGTGGTACCACATTTTTGTACTCTTTAGGGTTGTGTATGTATATGTTCACTTGCACAGGAAAAAAGATGAAGAAAGATTTAATGATTGAGAATGAGATATAACCACCAATTGAAGTGACTGCTGTAGTCATATTGTTGTAACTTCTATGCAATAAATAGTCGAAAATGTTAGTAAATGATTAGTTAATTTAGTGTCCATAGATTTTGTGTAAGTAACTCATATATTTATCCAGTTGAAAAACCATACAATTGCAAAGTAATTTAATATATTGAATATTATCTATTTATTATATATGGAGTATAATTTTTGTATTAAAATAAAAAGTCCTAAGAATAGTATTTCTATTCTGGAGTTAATTAGAGGAGGATTATGATATATTTTTCAGTATTAAAGTTTAATTATACCATGCAAACTAATTCCTGTTTTACTATTCTATATTCCGTTGGTAAATAAGACTAAGTAAAAGTTGATACTATTTATTAATTCTTTTATGAAATATATACGACTTTATCTCTTAATTTATCATATGTATTGTTTTTAATAATATTTTTAATATAAAAATATTAATAATATTTTATATTTTTAATTATATTTAATAAATATAAAATATGGTTAATAATAATTTGTAACATAAATTTGATAAATAATTTTTTATATTTGTAATATTTTAAAATATTATTAAAATGATATGTGCAAGTGGAACAATTTGGTATATTTGAAAATTAATTGGGGGAGGTGGGGGTTGTGAAACTGGGAAAGGTATTGGAATCTGATTACCACCAAATTTATAACTTTAGCATGTGCATTTGCCGGGATACTGGTCAGCAACAGTTACTCTGTATCATAAATAATTATAATTTTTTAAACACTAAAGTACGTTAGGAAGCAATTGCAAGGAAATAAACTATTTACATTATGTGCACCCTAAAAAAGAATATTGTGCATCAATGGAGAACAGGTAGAGTTTTAATGAAGCTTTTAATCATGAAGTGAAAAGATTCTATTGAAGAAAAGCTTTGGACTCATGTAATCAATGTTCAACATAGAAAATGAAAATAAAATAAACATTGAGTCTATCAATAATCCTAGATTTAATTGTTTATTTCTCATCCCTGAAAATCCTCACAATTAACTTTTGTATGATAGCAATAATTTCATAAACATAAATTCCAGTAATATTAATTCCAACAATAATATTGTACATTTTCATTTTCCTTGATATATCTTAATATTACAAAATCAATTTAAAATATCATAAAATCAATTTATAAAATAAAATTATTTTCATTTATATTTTATTTAAAATAATTAATTAATTAAAATAAAATAATAAAATTAAACATATTTAATTGATTTAAATTTAAAATAGCAAATGACGTGACAAATTATAATAATTACTATAATAAATTTTAATATTATATTCCACTAAATGTTGAACTCACTTAAATAGACTATTTGATTAATAATGAAATTGAGATCTCAAAAAATTATTAACATGAAAAGGAAATACAAATTATGGACATCAAAACCCAAGAAAGTAGAAAGTTACGAGACTGTATGTGCAGGTGGCTTTCATGATAAAATCCAGAGTGAATCTCTCTATATATATAATATATATTTACCTGTATTTGGTTTGGCAAGGAAAAATTCTCAGTACTACAGAAGAAGGTCACTTGCCAAAAGTAATACCAGAAGATATATATGATCACCGAAACTAGCTAGTTAGAAGCACGGTGCTGATCCCAATCATTAAATCATGGTGGATCTTGTTGTTAGTGTAAGTAATTTTCAGTTTTGTGTACATCCTAACTTATGAATGTCCAAATGAAAAAACTTTTTCTTTTGTCATCTCAATTTAATGAAGAGGGCGCGTGTTGTTCTTTTATATGGAGCTGCCTACTCTTTACATTTTTTTGTTTTTATAATTTAAATTTTCTGTAGTGTAATCATTATCTTTAGAAATGGTGTAGATGCAAATATATATATATATATGTACAATACATATATGCTGTATGGGTTGGACCGAATGAATGAATGTGCTTGCATCTGAAAAAGGTGGGTGGGAAAACAAGCAGAACAGAATATTAATGTTGTCGATGGATGATGGTCCATGGGGATGCGAAAAATTTAGCTTTGGATTTCAGAGGCTACCTCTTAACTTCTTATAGCTTAATTTTCTATATATAGTGCTGATGCGAAAATCTTATAGCCACATAAAATTAAAAGCAAAAAACATATACTCTCAAACCGCTATGACAATGCCGGCAACTCTAATAAATTTTTGCTGCACGTGGACTCCATATTTCACACCTACTTTTGTTTTAATCCCTCTCTCTTTCTTTGTACTTTGCATCATTTTTTTTACTTAGTATTAGTAAGTGAGAAATTATAATATCATCTCAAGGTATATATATATATATATATGATTTTTTAACTACTTTACCAGAAATTTTAAAATATATAATTAATTTAATTAGTAACATATATAGTCAATTTGATGATTATTTGAAGATTACCTTCAATTTATTGGAATCCTACTCTTTTAATTAATCTCTTTGATCTAATTAATTAATGCAACTTTATTTAAGTAAATATTTTTTAATAGTGATCTTTCTCGATCTATATCTTTGTAAGTATGATTGAACATCAGTTGAATTTGGTAGGATTTAAGAAAAAAAAAATTTAACAATCTGAGTAAAATTGGACTGTCCCGACCATAGAGTGTTTCGGTTGACTGGTAACAGATTGGGGCATGTAGGAAGGAATTTAAAAGAAGAGAGAATCAAGCATGCCAATGGAAGGAGTGTGGTTTATTTGAGATGATTATCAGAAAAATCAACGTGTGAGGTTGGAATCAACATGTCCAAGGAGAGACCCAATGAGATTAGCATAAGAATGGTATGGTGAAAGATTTGAGTCTGTGGACAAGACCAAAGGCTTTGACTTGGACATGGGCTGTCCATATTAACCAGTTTTATAAAAGTTAACCTAATCATATTTAATCAATTTTATAATATTAAGTTAATTAAAATTAATTATAAAACTTGAATATTTTATTTAAGTTAAAATTTAGTTATTTATTTATTTTTAAATGATTAGACATGGTTAGATATCTATTTCATAACCAATTATAAAAATTAAAATTGGTTTATTAAAGCATAAAATCGGTTCTAAAGGCCAAAACTATAATTTTTTTTAATTCGTATTTTATACATAATGATATATGTGTATTCGTATTTGATTTTTTTTATGAAAATATGAAAAATATATTTGGTTAATTGAGCATATATATTTGGTTAATTGAGCATATATATTTGCATAGTTTAAAATCTCAAAATAATGTGAATTAAAATTGGAAATAAAATAAGGGTACAAAAATAGAAATTTGGATTAAGTTATGTTGAATGGATTTGAGTTTACTAGAACCAATAATAATTAAGTTACAAATTTTTAAGTTTTATTTAACCTGAATATTTCATCAAATCATTTTCTTCTTTACCAACTTAAGTTAGCCTATTTAATAAAAAAAAATCACTATAGTTTAGGCAGAACCGAACTTAGATATGTAAGGTATCAAATTTGTATTTTGTGGATAAAAAAATTATACTTGATAAATTAGATTTCAATAAAGATATTGAGTTGTTTCTCTATAAATATTTTACAGTGATAACATATAAAAATCCATTTTTACCCTCAAGCAAATTAAAGGCTAAATTGTTTTGGTATGAAAGGAGGAAGTTGAAGAGAGAGTGTTGGGGGCTTAATCCATGTTGTTGCTTAATGTGTGATGATTAGTAAACTTGAATAGAGATATGATTCTCAAAGGAATGTTTGAAGGTAGAGGGGAGCCAATAGATGGAGTTGACTCTCTTTTTTGTGTCTAAATAGAAATAAATAATGTGGACAGTGGTGACCGACAAAAGAAAGCCCAATCTCACGCCTACTAGTCCACAACTTGGATACCAGAAAAGGGAAATGTATGTGGTAGATAATATATTCTAGGATCAAATCATAAAAGTAGTAGTTGAAAATGAAAAGAGTGTTCAGAATTGTTAGTATGTGTGCCTCTCTTGTTACCAATTCCTTTATATATAGCATGGATTCAGAAACTTTTAATTATGGGATAATACTTATATACATAAATAAACATTTTAATTTATGCATCATATATATAATAGATGTTTCTTAAAATTAAAATAATAAATAAATAAATTGTAATATATAAACTATATTGTAAATAAAATTTATTATAGATAAATAATATTTAATATATATAAATTTATGATAATTTATTTTTAACTATTAATAATTAATTTTTGAAGAAAATTATTGAAATTGAATTTACACTTAAAAATAAAAGTTAAAATATTAAATGTAATAAAAAACTAAAAAACTATATATATATATATATATATATATATATATATATATATATATATATATATATATATATATATATATATATATATATATATATATATATATAAAAAATAAAGGTATTCAAAATGATTGAGAGTAAATTTTTTTATAAATTAAAAAGATAGTGGATAAAATATATATAAAAAAGATAGTATTAAAAATATTTAATTAAAGAACTAAAAAATAAGATTAAAAATAGATTTGTAGAGGTAATATTTATACTATCAATTGATTCTCTTTTACTATATTTTAAATTTAAAAATTATATATATTAAAAACTTAAAAAGTTAGTGGGACAATTTGCTCACACACTTTTCAAGGTAGAACCGTGTGCCTAGACCTACGGGATAAGGAATAGTCTTAAATAAAATTAAAAAGTTAGTGGGACAATTGCCCATATACTTCTCGAGGTAGAACCGTCCCTCAATATAAATATATATATATATATATATATTTCAGAGAAGAATCTAAGTAAAGGATTTTCCTAGTAGTGTTTTAGTGAATTTAAAGAGTTTGAAATCAATTATTAAATAAATTTAATCTTTTATTAGCAAATTATTTGTAAAATTGCTACGAGGCGATCTTTATATAACTATTGATAAAAGTATTAGATATATATTTTATTAGTGTTTTATATTGTATTCACCGACCAACATAGTAGATTATGATATTGTTTGGTTTTTCATATTATTCTTTAAAGTAAATTATTAAAACACTTCATTAAGTTTAATCAAATTTTATTTGATACTATTTTTTATTTTATATTAACCTACTTGATTGTTTAAAAAATATTATGCTAACATCCTTTATACATTACGCTGTCTCACTTTTTTTTTTAAAAAATTAAATCATATATTTCTTACATATAATTGATGTGTAGGAAAAAATGTACATATATTTATTATTATTAAATAAATAATATAATATTATAAAATTGAACAAATAATAACTTATATTAAGTAGTATATTTTAACCATAATTTTACTATCTTATTTATTTATAAAATTGTGTTGTTTTAAATTTGTAATTTGTCTTTAAATATTTTTATGACTAAAATAAAATATTATTATTGATTAATAATTTTTCAATATTTTACTAAAAAAACTGATAAATATAGTTATGCTTCTAACCAATTTTCTACCATATCCTTTTAATTATACATAAAAAATTATTATATGTTTATTAAATATATTGAATAGCATAATTTATACTTATTAATCAATTAAGAAGAATATAATTTATACTATATAAAATAAATATAAATTAGCATATTAATACTTCTTCATAAATGTAAATTAATAAATATAAAATAATGTATATTAATATACTTCTATATAAATATAAATATATGGGATATGATATAAATATATTAAAAGAATGTTAATTGAAAATATATGATATAAAAATTATTACATCACTATTAATATCTTATTTCAGCCATTAACGTATGTAAAAAATAAAATAAAAATTAAAACAACTCAATTATATAAAATAAAAATATATGTTATAATTAAGATATATAGTATTAAAAAATAAATTTTTTTTGTTATATATACATTTTCTATTTTTTCATATTATGGGCATCTATTTTTGTCCATATCCTCGTTGGAAGAGAAAAAATAAAAATACAAAAAAGAAAAAGGAAAAAAAAATAGAAATGAAAAGGAAAAACGAAAAGAAAGAGAAGGAATAACGATAGAGCAGGCAAGGGAAGCGTGTCACAGTGGGCTCATGCCCCCAATCTGTCTCAAGCAGGAGGTAGCAACGGGCAAGTGTTTGTTGTCCCCTTGTTTTTTCAGAAAAGTCACATCTGTCTTGACACATCGTAAGAAACCAAGGTAAAAAAAGGTGTTTTCACCATGATGGTCAAAGAAAGAACTTGAAGGGTCACCACCATATTAAATAAAAACATTGTTGCATTTATTAGAGGAAATCCCATGGGGCACCATCACATTAATGGAGTCCTATGGGGAGCCGCTGCATTAATGGTGGGAAATCTCTCCCAAAGATTTGGGAGAAAAGAAACTAGCTATAAAAGGGGCAATTGCAAAGGAGAAAAAGAAGCTTTTGAAATCAGAAGAAGATAATAAAGAGAACTACTGGGAATACAAAAGAAGTAGAGGGTGAAGTTAGTTTTTTGTATGACAACATCGACACGCTCAAAGGCTAGGTGAAAATACTGAAACTCCTTTTATAGTTTGAATGTATAATCTATATGGCATTTTGCCTTGATTAAATCCACGATCAAACACTTAGCCAAATATTTGATAGAAGCCAACGGTATCCGAGTCAGCCAGTCGACATCGGATTGGTCTTACCTCTATCTAGTACCCATCCCGAACCAGACAGTATATCTTAGACTATCTGACACATAGTCAGACCGTGAGCCTTACCCTTCCCGACTCCTAGTCAGCATCTTACCCTCACTGACACCTAGTCGGCATCCCCTTTTTGCGACCAATTCAATATCAGCCTATATATTTAGCCCATAATCCTCAGCCAGAACTATGTAGATTTTGACTTCGCCAATGCTTTTGAAGGTACGTAGGAGTAAGATGTTACTCTTGTCAAGTGCATAAAATCCAAAATTATACCCTTCCATCTTTTGTAAATATACTCATCCTTGACTATGCCTGAAAGGTAAAAAACAAAGTTCAGAAATCATATCCCATATCATGCATCGAGTTTAGGCAACCGTCTTAAGACAGACGCGATAGGGTAATAATATCTTCTCTGCGCGTAATAAACTCCCGAACCTGAAGTCTGATTCCAAGACTAGCCTTATCCATCGTTAGGTTTTCTAGCGTTTCCTTAAAAAAAACGTCGATAGCGACTCCTATTTTTCGAATTCTCTTCCTCGAAGAGAACTCAGATGCCAAATACACTCTTGTCAACTCGTGTCGCGACTAAATCACGACTCATATTTAAGTTATATATGATATAATTTTTATACATATATTATGGAAGCAAATTCACATAATGCTTCTTGTTTTGGTATTGAGTATAGGGTTGGGCTGAAACCCCACTTCTAATACTTTCTCAATTTCTTCTCTCATTCATGTGTCATTTCAGCCCTATGTATTAGATAATCATTTTTGGTTGTCACGCAAACATTTTTAACTGCTTAACATAATCCTAAAAAAAAGACTTGATGGTAAATAAGATAAAAGTTTTATTTATTTTATTTTGCTAAGAAGAGAAGTGGCAAATTGGTTCATTAATAAAAGAACTGACACTTCAATTTTTATGAGTACCTATAAAATATGTGAGTAATATTCACCATAAAAAATAGTAATTAATTTGTGTCGGTGACTAAAAGCTTATCATGCGATGGGTATTCCCCTTCCAACATGGTTAATGACCCTTCAATTATAACATTAAGATTATATACATCTTGACCTCATTGTTGTTTTACTAAAATTGTAATACTTGAGTAAACCATGGAATCAAACTCAATAATGAAGAGTTCACAATATTTACACACCTTACTCAATCAACTGATCTAAACTCACATGTAGTAAAAAAAAAAACCTATTTTGATTTAATTGGAGAGTAATTCATAATCACTTACCTTCATCGACCAACTCTGTTATGTCTTTGACAAGTTTACTAGTTATTTTGATAAATTTATTTTTTCGCAAAAATAATATATTAAATATAAAAGTATCATTTTCACGAGAAATGATAATAATACCTATTAATTCACTAAATAAAACTAATATGTGATTATTAAAATTGAAGGGAACTATAGAAATTTCACAAAAAATAATTAAAATGTGCAATTTAATTTGAAGGAATGAACTTATAAACACATTAAAAAAAATCCAAATGAGCAAGAGTGCTTAAGGTTAGACACCAAATGTTCATGCGCTAAATCAACTTCTACTTAATGCAAACCGTCCATGGCTTAAGATCAATTTACAGTAAAATAGTTCAAAGCACATGAAAATAACATTATAAAGTCATAAAGAAATTAAAAGTTCACATATCCAAGGAATTCTATTCCTAGATAATTAAATAATACCGCCAAAAAAAAAAACTAGCTAGAAGAACAACCCACAATCTATTTTCCAATTTCATAGAAGTTCAATAAATCAATGTATGATTAGGTATGTATACATAGTATTAAGCATATTTTCCTTCTGCTTAGTGTGCCCAGGAACAAAGAAATGACTCGTCACGTGCACATAACTGAAAGTCTGAAACATAATTTCATTTCTTCTGGTTGGGTGCTTAAGGCATAATTAAATGGCGAACCCACAAGTTCTCCTTCCAAATTAATTTACGAGACGCTCAATTTTTCATATACTCTTTTTTATACTTTTTATACTTTTATTATTAATTGAAATTTATTACAAATAACAAATTTTAGTGAGTTGGGACACCATCTTCGTTTCCTCTTAATTTTTTTTAATAAACTATCAATTTGATCTTTCAAATATTTTCTTCTCTAAGTTTTTATAATTTTTAAAGTAGTAAAATTATATAAACAATTCTTAAAATATTAAACATCCATCAAATTAGTCTTTAAATTGATATTTTACATATATTATTAAATTTTAGAAACGAATTTAAAAGATGTTTTAATACTTAAAAGATTATTTAGCATGATATATAATATTTAAAAGAATAATTTACATAATTTTATATTTAAAAAATTATTTAGGAGAGATGGTAATAATTTAAAGATAAAATTGATGGTTTATTAAAAAAATTCTGTAAAAAAAGTACCACACATATCGATCATTTAAAGAAAATGAGTATAATTTTTTAAAATAGTACACTTCAAGTATTTTTCAAAAGAATTTACTTGAAAAAAAAAGGTGAGTGGAAAAAAAATATAAGAAAAGATCCAAAGAATAGCAAGTATTAAATTTCTAACTCTTAAGCCAACACGTTGCCACGTGACTCACGTAGTCAAGGATTAAATATGTGTTTCGTTCAATTTATTTTTAGAGAAATATTTATTTATTTTTGTCAGTTGATTAAAGAGTTTTTAAAATGAGTGATTATTTTTTCACATTTAAACAACGCCAAACGAGTCAATTTTAAATTATTACTTGTTGAAGTATTTTATTTTGTTATCTCTGACGAAGTGAAAGATATTTTTAGAAAAATATATTCATGTAAAACGAACAAAAGACATACCATTAAATTAAAATCAAAGTACAGAGAATAATGATTTTAACAAGTATTTTAAAAATATTGATTAAAAAATATAAAATAATTAAACTACTAACAAAGGTGTTGATTAACCGATTAACTCATGTGAAGTTATTCCTGCTAAAACAAAAGTCTCGAATTTAATAAATATTCAGAATAATAATTTTATTTAACTCAAACATGATTTTTTTTTTATAAAAGGTACTCATCATCTTAAAAAAAAAAAGAACTTTTAAGTTTTTATGTAACTAATTACGTATTTGTGAAATTAAGCAAATGTATTCCTTCGGTAATTATTTTTATCTAAAACTTCAAATTGTTACTGTCTATTAAAATTTTCCATACAGGAAATTAGTTAAATTATTTTAAATGTCTTTTACTTAAAACTCACCAACCAAAACATCATATTTCTTCCAAAATAAAAAATTTATTTTCTTCTCAACTTTTAATCTCACAGATTATAAAATCTGCTAATTTTATTAAATATTCACTAATTTTCGGATTTTTAGGCTTTTGAAATCATTTAATATCCTAAATCAATTAACCTCCGCCGCCCCCAAAATATTTGTATAGAAATAATAATTTGAGAGTTTTAGCCAAACAAAATAGGCAAGATCTAATTTGTTCAGTTTTAAAAATAGAAAAACTTTGTTACTTAAAAAAATCGGTGACTAAAATTATTTATAATTTAAACTGAAAAGATAACAATGTAATTAAACTTAATTTTTACTATATAAAAGGTGTATGTATTGCATAATTTTTATATTTTTAATATAGTAAAAGTTTTTTTTGTTTTGTTAAATAGTATTTTAAAACTACTATTTATTAAATCAATAAAAAGAACGAATATTTTTGTATTTTTATTTAATCTTTGTTTAGGAAGTACCAAAAAGTAATACAAGGAAATAACATTACTTTAGCAAAAAAAAAAACTAACCTGGTTACATCATTTAATGCATAATGCTGTTCTGAGGAGCGCAAGATAAAAGTGGTTTCGTCCTTATTATTGCTTTATTCCAAGACATAAGTAGGAAACTTTTCAAATAGAAGTGAATATTCCACTTTCTTGGTCAAGAATCTATCATGTGATGATTCTTTTTTTCTTTCTCATCTCTTGGCAGCCCATTAATTTCCTTTGAGTGAGCTTTGAATTTTCTAGAGTCGGAAAATATATATAATGATGTAAAAAAAAATATTTATAATTAATTTAACAAAAATATTATAAGAATTTTTATTTAAATTAACAATTATTACATTCCAATTTTTTTAGTTTTACATATATTATGTTATGTATGAGTTTAAGCATAATTTGTATAAAGACTTCCTTAACCTTAAAAAAATATTGAGATAGTTAATTATAAATATTGGTCAAAGTTAACACCATATCAATAATAAAAAAAGTTAACTTACATTTATAAATTGTAAATAATATCTCGGTTAAGAATAAAAATATTCTATCACTATTCTAAATTAAGATATAATGGCCATAAGAGACTTGGGTCTTGTGTCAAGGAATTCAACCTAAATTTGACGCTTATATATACTATCAACATAACTATAGCAAGTAAGCAATTCATATTCAAATGACTACAATAAAATTATTATTGACTTCAGTGTAAGAATTCTTTTTATAGGTATCTACCCATTTTTCACGAAGTCTTAGTCACACCAACTGACATTTGAAGAACTTAGATATCAACCAATCAAACATACCAAAGTCAACACTCTTTAAGAGTTTAGCCTAACACCAACAGTCCATCTAGCATAAGTTAGCCATCCACCTCAAACATAGTATTCACATATATGTCATACAAACAAATCTTTGGCGTTGTCTATGAGAATCTAGTTAATCTAATCATCACCTAAAATGGTCAATACTAGAAGATAAATAGCTCGAGTTTAAGTCACTCCTAAAAGTCATGTGACAATGCACCTAATAATGAAAAACATAGTCCTAAATGTTCTCGACATTTCAAAAGTCCTTCATTGTATTATAATAGGTTCATGAAGACATAAGAAAGAGATCGAGATGAAGTGCTATGACGACTTCACGAGGTAATTAATGAAGTATGGAAATTTCAAAAGGAAAAATAACCATCTCTAAATTATTTAGAACGTGTACAACAATTGGAGTAAACAATAGCACTCAAGCCTTACATAGTCATAACGGTGAATCCCAATATAGTGTTACAATCCATAGCCAACATATGTCAGGACCCTTATATTGAGATGAATAAGAGGAGATTTCATATCACATGTAGCTGGATTTGGATCGATGCTCTTTCAGCATCCTTTTGTAGAACACATTTATATTGTTCAGATAATGGATATATATATATATATATATATATATATATATATATATATTGAGCTCCCGTACCTATAAAGTCCTATACTAGGTAAAAAGATTTAGATTGTACTTAAGGACAATCGTATCCTATCCGGTAATATTGAAGACGTGAGTCCAGTTATTGTATACAATAACTAGTGCATATGATTACCAATTTCTAGAAATTCTTATGTAGTTTAGATGAATAATTATGATTTTGAAAAGGGGTTATGCAGCAAAAGTAATGGTGACAGTAAATAAAGGTAAAGATAAATAAAATAGGTAGAGAGATTTGAATTTGTGTTTGCATCAAGTGTTATCTATGTTTTCTCCCCTCAATCTCAGTTTTATGTAATTTTCTAAATCTAGTCCCTCTAGTTACTTATTTTACCTCTTAATTATATTAGGAAACCTTTGTCTAGTACTCCTAATATTTTTTTTTTGCTTTTTGATGGTCCCTAATTGATTATATAGAAACGCATACTTAATTAAGTATTAGAAACATAGAAATTGATTAATAATTAATCGAATAAAAAATTTAAAGAAAAAGTTTGGTCATACAATCTCCATAAATCCAATTGTTTTATAAGTCCACCAATTAATTATGATATAGTCACCACTAATTAATTGATTTAAACATGCAAAAGTGATCACTTCTTTACAAAGATATTAAAATAATAAAATAATTTAATCAATGATGGAAAGAAAAATAGAAAATTGCATGCAAAAAGAAGATTGAAGATTTCAAGTACAAATTACATCATAACCCTTAAAAGATGATATAGTTATCCATACACATGGTAAAATTGAAAAAGATTAAAACAAACATAAAGAAATAAGGAAAAGAAAAATTTGTAATGTTCAAAGGTTCTATTCCTCCACTCTATGCCTTGAATCTTGCTAAATGCCCCGCAGTGCTCTTAGAGAGCTTTGGAACTAAAGAGAAACACCGAAGAAGAGATGAATGATGAAAGACTAGAGTTGTGGAGTGCTAGGATTTTTGGATGCTTCATTTCTGCTCTTTGTCTACTCTCTTTTTTATATTGTACAAAGTAGGTTTCTTTGGTAGGTTTGTTCTTTTGGCGTTGAAAATCCCAATTTTTTGTTACATTTTTTCTTTTTTGGCTCATGAGCCTATATTGTATTAAACTCAAAGAAAAATAAATGAATTATGCATGATAAGTATTAAAACAACTCAATTTTTACTTAAAAATCTTTAGCATTAATATACAAAACTAAGGTTTATCAAATCTTATACTAGATAAAAAGATCTTAGTAAGCACTTTGATAATGTTGTTCATAAGGAATGTGGATGTAATAGTATGTGAGACCTTCCCTAAAATTCTAAAGGGAGAGGCTTTAGTTAGTTTCAATCTCATCTTCCAGAGTCATTCCATAATTGGAACAAATTTACAATAACTTTTGCAAAACGTTTCTCCCTAAATGTGAAACTTTCAAAAACTCACATGTTAGCTAAAGTTATTCAATAGTAAGAAGAAAACCTAATGAAACTTTTAGGATTATTCTATTGGGAAGATCCTTGGTCTTCCTTTAGTAAAGTTTTTTTTTAACTAGATCTCTTGATCTTTTACTCTCACATCAAGAAGATTTTTCAGGTTAAAAAGTTTAGTATCTTTTTAACTATTACTTTATTTATTTATTTGAGGTGTTTGGATTTTTTTTTTTGACAGATTAGGTGCGCTCTTTACGGGTTCTCTTTACAAGTTCTCCCAAGCGAGAAAATTTAATTTACCAATTTGATAATTTTTATTGATTCTATTGTATACGTTCACCTGTCCCAACAAATTATTATACCAACGAAAACAATCTTAATGCTTAACATTTTGTAGCGATATATGTGATGCTCTTCTTTGTTTAAAATACATGATTTTATTCTCCTGGTATATTAACAAAGCAAACCATCGTAATTTTTATAGCTTCAGTACGTAATGAATATGCAACGCAGCTACTATTGTGCCCTGAATGATACAATGTAACAGCGCAGGCGCATGTGATGAGCACACAAAACATGTTTGATAGAGAAGAGCATATGTTTGAGAAACTACATACATGCTTGACTTCTAAACTAACACTAGTGTTTGGAAAAGACCTTAAGAAATTTGGAAATAAATGTTGCAGAATTAATCGCTAAGGTGCAGCCACGGTTTCATTACAACCAGCAAGGTGGCAGGACACCCTCAAAGGTGCCTATTAGGTCTTCCGATGCAGTGCTCAGGACGACAACAATATTAGCATAAATCACTTTGTCAAAACATAAATTAATTCACATTAAAATATGCTTGAGTTACGTGGGAGAAATATTTATAAACAAATTGCATTTAAACAACGTAAGTCATATCTTTTGTTTGTAGCCCCAGCTTTAAATTTCAACTAAAATTCGACCTATCTCCAGAGAACCTTAGAGGGACAATGCTTCGAACTAACTTCATTTAAATAATTCAATAACACTAATTAAATAGGGTAATGATCCCAATCCTAAAGATTTTGGATTAGTTTCAGTGGATTAATCTCAAGTTAAATGTAGACAATTTCTTCAAAGAGATAAAGAAGACCTAAGAGGTCAAATCCATAGGTTTCGTGTAAGACCTATATATACATTTTGCCAAGCGCTTTGTCAAATTGGATTAATTGGCTCCAGAAATTATGGGTTCAATCACTTTTAAAAGAAAGTCAAATCAACAATTTATATGTTTCCACTTAGGATGCATAAGAGAGTCGTTTGAAAAGGATGCATATCATTAAGCGATTATAAAATAAATAGATTAGCTTTAAGTTGTTATTATACATTTAGACTATCAAATTTTCTAAGATGATGCAATTTTTTTCGATACAATAGTGTCATAAACAACTGACTAGAAAAATATTGCTAAGCACGCGCAAGACTTTGAGTCTGACAAGAATATATATATAATTTATTTTCAAATTGGACAAGATTGAACGTAGAAGCATCAAGTCCAAAATCAGATGCTATTCCAGAGGCACTAAGGTATAATTTATACGGATATTGTGGTCCAACAGTGAAATGATCAGATACAAGAGACCAAATTGAGGTATGTGTCTAGGTTTATCCTTGGCAGAATGTGGTAATCGCTTGACAAAACTAGAGAAAAGACGCGTGTCCCCGTCATTAACTTTAGCTATCATCATTAGTCACTAACCAATCTTTTTCAAGGTCACTAAATCGTCGTTTTGTCAAGTAATGGGAGAATTTCAAAGCTTAATAAAAAAGAATGTGAGCACTTTAGGGAGTTGGGGCAATAAAACTAATCAAGACTTTGGGATCTATAAGTAAGCAAGGATTATGTTTAATAAAGTATGTCTTGATTATCTGAAAACGACACCTGTTTTTATATTAATTTTTTAATGATAAGATATATATGGGTTTTTTAAATCAATTGGTGCGTTGTCTTTATATATTTTAATATGATCAATTTGATATAACCTGATTTTTTCTTAAATGATAAAAACATGACAAATCATGAATATCAAATTATAGCAGTCATTTTCTAATTTCTTTTACCAGAGCCGTGAAAATTAAGCATGATTTAATATATTATTTAATTTAATTTGATTGTAGGCTTGACATACAACTTATGATTAAAATTTTTAATTATTATTAAGATATATAAAGTTATATTCATGTACGATATCAGATTTAGCAATCAAAGTAAAAAAAACAAAATAGTATACAAATTTGAAGGCTCGAATCACAACTTTAGAATAAGTCATTTTTTTGTTCGTGACTTCACTTAAAATAATAATAATAAATTCACCCATTACAATTTCAAGTTAATAATATCGAAAAAAAAACTTAATTAATTAGATAGTCATGTACGTATTATGGTCCATAATTACTTGCCTCTAATCTTGATGCTTTGATATGACAGATTAGCTGTTCAATTAATGTTGAAGTTGGATCTATTTTTGCAATTGAAAAAATGAATTAGTAAAGGAATTTGGATATAACAAAATAATAGGTGATGCTTTAAAATAGTGATTAACAATTGTGAGATTTTATGAAATCTTAAACCTAACATTTTCTCTAATTAAAAATTTCTAAATTATTAAGTAAGAGAAAGTATTGATTTGTCAAGAATTAAAATTTAATTATTATTGTGAATTTTAATTCAGTTTTTAGCTAAACCCATGTTCGCTACAATAGTAAAGGTGAACATGGATGGTAGTTGGTTGCAGACTGTTAATGCGATGGGTGTTGGGTGGTTTGATTGATGACGGTGTGAATAGATGGATTGCACCAACTCCCTGCTTGCAGAGCTCATGGCAGTAGAAGAGAGCCTTAAGCTTTGTTGGGAGCGTAGAATAACTAGTGTTACTTCCGAGTTTCACTGTGCTACTGTCATTGTGATTTTCAAGGACTAGAATTTGAAGCAAATTTCTAGACACTCTCATGAATTGTAGTTGAACGTTGATCGCTTGTTGGGATTGAAGAATGTCGGGTTCTCCCAAATATGGAACATTTCTCCTGATGGTGTTTTGGAAGCTTTGTTGCATGATACTTATATTTCTACGATCATGGTTGGAGATGTAAAAAATAAAATTAAATATTACTGATAAAATACAATAACTTCTTTTAATTTTATTTGTGGGTCACAAATATTTATTCAACCAACATTGTTCTAAAACTTTAATTGGCTGTTTCTAAAATTTTAAGTTCATGTTCTTTGTCGATCACCGGTGGGGACATTGAAATGTTCATCGCCCTCAATTATAAGCGAAAGAATATAGTCATGCGTAGAGTTATTTTATTGGTAGTAATTAATTCTTTATTTTCTTAGGGTTGTTGTAGTGATTCTTTATTAAAAATATATTTTATGAAAAATACGCAATCGACTATGGCGCCCGAGATTTATCTTGTTAATAAAGGAATAGTAGAAATCATTAATATTATTTACTTATTCTTTGTTGGTTCCTTATGTTTTACGGTGAATAGCATTTTCAAGCTCCGCACGAGTGCAATAATGAACTTGTTGATCTGGAGAATCCCAATATATAAATAGATACATAAAAGTCAACACGGAATAACATAGAAAAAGAATATTATAATTGAATAGCTTAATTAATTTAGAGAGCACATGAGTCATAAGATTCCTCCCTGTGGTACCTGAACAAGATGGCTCTTGCAAAGTTGTCATGTTGTAGCAAGTATCTTGGAAGATTGAGAAGAGGAGAATAGAGGGCTTGTGCTGACACTACTTTTCTAACATAAATCCGCTATGTATTGATTTTTAATTTAGGGTGATCATATATATATTATCTATATATGGACAACGGTATATTACAAACCATTTATTTGATATCTTTATTTTTTTAAACTTTGTTTTTTATCATATTATATCCCTTGTTTTATATATATATTCTTTTTCTTTTTTTTCTCAATGTGTTAAATAACATGATGGTGTTCATGTATTTTTTATCCTTTAATTTTATACAGGAACTATTCCTTTTTATATACAAACCCTAGCTCGAACATATATATATTAGTTTTTTATAAAGGTTTTTTTTCTGTATTCTCGTAAATACGTATAATAAGTTAAAAAAATGAAAATATTATAGCAAAAATATTTATTGTATAAAAGTATAAAAATAATTCAATAGTTATTTTTTAAGTAATTTAAAACATTTAATCAGATGAATTTAATGTTGTTATGCTCTATGTATGTGCAATGGTTTTGTTAAACTATTAAAAACAATGTTTAAAATATTGATAAGTAGAATTTTTATTGAAAATGTGGTAAAAATGCATTAATTATATTAAATATTATATTTTTAATACATTTTTCTACTTCTACTCTCTATTTATTTTTAATTGTCGTTTACTAATTTTTTTATAGATTAAGAAATATAATTAATAATTTTTTAAAATTTCTTGATATATATATGCCCTCAATTTATTTTATATGATTCTCTCACTAATATTTCTTTTGTTAATTAAAAAATAGTAATTAATATTATCCTCTTATTCGAGATGAGAATATAATTGAAAAATAATAATTAATATTATCTTAAACTTTTAAAATAAAAAATATTTTAAAAAAAGTAATAATTATAAACAAGTTGAATAAATACCTCTTTGATCACTATCTTTGAGACTATATATTACTACAAGATTTTTTTGATTTTTCTACTAATTTTAGTTACCATTTAGTAGCTAGATCCTAACTAATTAATTAGAATATTATTATTTTTAATTAAATTTAGGTTATATTTATTTATACTTCTTATTACTACAAAATAGTTAGAAAATAACTAGAAAATTTAAAATTTTACTACAAATTAATTAAGATTATTTTCTTAGTTAATTTCCTACATATTTCATGCTACTATTAATATTATAATAATTTTGTAACTAATTATTTTTACTAAAAATTAGCTACAAAATAATTATTAATTTTAAAATTAGTCAAAAAATTTTAAATTATATATATATATATATATATATAAGAGAGAAATTGTTATGATATTCATAGAAATTTAAGAATTTTGGCATAATTATTTTAGTTCAATAATTAAATGAATTTAAATACATAAAAGGGAGAAAATAAAGGCATTTTAATAATAATATCAAAATCCTTAAATTTCTGAAATTATTGTGTATAATAATAATATAAAAAAAACATATAACGTGAAGAACAATATTAATTGACAAGAATGGACACCTGACCAAGCTAATCCCAAATTTAGTGTGGCACTAAACCATTTTTCCCTTGTCAAACATTTTTATGTATTACAGAATTACAGAATTACATGGATATCCTCTCGATCGGTTGTAAATGAAGTGAATGGTGAAAATGAACAAATTAAGTTGTGGTACTATTAAACAATTTGACACAAGTAAAAGTTGGAAGTTAATAAGAAGAAATTGAGGAAAGCAGTACTACACAGTGGTTCCGTGATATATAATGAAAGTAAAGGAAAATTACAAAGAGTTGCATGTGACTTTTTCTTATTTTATTAAACTCCTATGGGACCTCATTTTCTCTCTCTGTCATGTTCAATTTATACTTTACACATAAATTTATGAGCGCTAAAACATGTACACCCACTATAGCTTCTGCTTTGCTGGCCCATGTGAACTGTTCTTAGTGTTACTCTGATCCCAGTTCATGGCGGCCGGAATGTGACCCACAACTCCAATAATCTGCTTTTAAGCTGGCCCATGATCAGAAAGTGTGTCAGATAGGTACCTTGTGCACCACCATATGCTTTTAGATGGCTCATTATTAAAGAATTGAATTTTATAGTGCAGGTGTTTGTGCCATGCCCTTTAGTGACTATCTGCTATCACAACCTTTCAGTGAAATCTCCTAACCCCAAATTGGAAAAATAAAATCAAATTAAATAATTAAAATCCCAAAAAGATAATATTAAAATTAAAATTAAACTCTCCATCCAATCAGAAACTTCCTTATCTTGTCTCATTCAACGGTGTCCACTGAAGAAAGTTTATTTGTCGCAATCTCATAACGGCTACCTCCTTCATCTTCCACGCTTTCTAGATCTCCCTCTTCATTATCCTCCTCTTCCTCCTCTTCTTCATCTTCTTCCTCTTCCCCTTCTCTTTCTTTTCTCTCATCATTCTCCTTCACCACACCTTGTTCGTATTGCGAGGGAGGTCTCCATTGCTGCTCCGGTTGCACCATCAAGGGCTCCATCATCTCATGCGGCTTCATGTTGTGGAATGAAGCACCAAAGGGGTTTTGAGTTTTGCTCTTTTCTTTGTATAAAGCTTCAAGTTCATGAAAATAGGGACACGTTTTACTATCCTCACGCCTATTCTTGTTGCTTTCCTTGACCTTCTTGAAGTACTTGTTGATGTTCTCCCATTTCTCTTTGCATCTCTTGGAACTCCTGTTGTACCCGAGCCTCAACATTCCCGCTGATATATCCTCCCACAGTGGAGCCTTTGGTCCATTTTCTTGGTACTTTGTCTCAAGACTAGTCCTCAACCTTATCAAAGCATGAACTTCTGCCTTTGGCCACCTAGAAGAAGATAAAGAGCTCAATGAAGTAACAGTAGTAGCAGAAGCAGGAGTAACAGCACCAGTACTGTGACCATTATTCATTTTCTGAATTTCAACATTGTTATTGTTATTATTTGACATCACCAATGGTGTTTGTGGAGCTTGTTGTTGTGGTGGTTGTACTTGTGACACATGTGGAGGAGGTGGTGGTGGTGGTGGTTGGAGGAAATTGGCACCAGCTTGTGTTGTGGGATTTTGGTGCTGACCAGATAACTGTTGCAAAAAAGCAATAACTGCTGCATTTTTCGCTGCTGCAGATGATCTTTCTTGGACAAGAAGTTCGTGTTCTCTATTGATCCTTTCCATTTCTTGGCTCCTCCAAGTCTCTTGTTGTGCCACGTGTTCTCTCTCCCTTTTGTCTATGGCGTCCAAGAACCTCTTTTGCATTTCCTCTTGCTTGGCCAAGACCTGCCTCGTGAGCCTCCTGAAGTAGTCCTTCCACTTTCTCTTCTTCCGGTACTTCTCTTCCAAGTCTTCGTCCGAGGCCGTGGAAGAAGAGGTTGAAGTGGTGGAGAAGAGGTTGTTCATGTTGGGCAAAGAGTATGTGATGTTATTGGGTTGTGGAGGGTTTCTAGGGTTGGTTACTACCGTTGGAGAAGTGATGGTGGTGGCGCCATTGGTTAGTGGTGGTGGTGAAGGAGATATGACAGTAGGGTTTGTGGATGGAACAGTGGCAGTGACATAAGAGATTGGTGTTGTGTCACTAGGCCTTGGTGGGGGTGGTATTAATGCCACTGTGTTTGTTGTTGCCAAAGTAGGTTGTGGTTTTGGCGGGTAAGAGACTGTGAATTGGTTCTCAAGGGCTTGTAATTGATCAAAAAACTTGTAGGCTTTTCCTTCGTGTTTTCCACTTCTTCCCTCTTTGGTTCTTTTGTGGTACTTGTACACATTCTCGAATTTCTCCTTGCACTTCTTTGCGCTTCGCTGGTAACCCAGTTCTGCTAGTTTCCTACACACATATATAGAGGGAGGAGAAGAATAGAGAGAGATAATGATCAAATATATCCATTGAAAATTGGAAATAGTGAAAATAAAACAAAAAGTAAAGCGACTGCTTTTCACGTAAAGAAAGGGTAAAATTTTAGACCGTTTCGCTGTACTACCAAAAACACGACGGTAGTTAATACCTAAAAGAGTACTGAAAACTGATCCAATGAAAGGCTGAAACCAAGAAAATAAGAAGATAAACTCAATAATTTTTTTTTTTTAACAAATCCTTCAGAAACAAATATATATATTTAACTCGCAGCATGATTCAATATTGCAACTACGGGTTCGTTATATTATACCCAAAGGTTGAGCTTCATAGCACAAGATTCAGATAGAAGAATTTCAGCTCATGATTTGAATGACATACGGGTAATCTTGTTACTACGGACTCTAAGAAGATGATATATTAATTAGTTATTATATATGTATATACTTGAAAATATAAATTATATAAGGTATTCCCCATCCTCCCAATTGATTCATAAATTAAAAAAAAAAATCCACTGACAGAAATGGGTTTAAAAAAGTGATTGGTTTGGAAATTGAAAACAAATTCATAAATCTTCATGCATGATCTTGAAGAAGCTAGCTAGCTTCCAGCATGGTTTCTTCAAAAGAAAAGCTGGAAATTAAGAGAAAGATGGAGAAGCTGACACAAAAAAGCAGAAAAAAAGAATTACATAGATGAATAATGAATTCATTTAAATGGTATATATGTGTGTACCTTGCAACTTGTTCCCAAAGTGGACCCTTAAGACTTGAATCTCGAAATACAGCATCCATATCGGACCTTATCTTCAAGAGAGCCAAAGTTTCTTGGCGGGGCCATCTGTTTCCGCCACATGAGTTGTTGATCTTGTCAGCTTCTTCGTCTCCAGCACCCTCCTTTCCCTTGTCTTCACCAGAATTTGCATCAACCATAATGACCTCGCCACCGTCATGCGCCGCCACGGCCTCCCCGGAGGAGGTTTCTAACACTGATGTGTCTCCGAGCTGCATAGAGAGAGAGATGTCCCTACCTAGCTAGCTAGCTAAGCAATTACAGCTTGAGAAAAAAAAAAAGAGAATATATGAGAAAAACAAAGGGAATAGTATAGTCTCAGGGGTTTTATTATGCGCATGGAGAGAGGATGCTTTTGGGGGGTGAATAGATTTGTTTATTTTTAGGTGGTGGGATCTGTCAATTTCATCATAGAAAAATGGAAATATTAGGCTTTAATTAAGGCTCAGATAACTTTTTCTTCCTGTATGTGTGTCTAATTATTATCCTTGCTATTATTTTAATTTTTATGATTAGGGCTGTGGAATCTTCGCTTATTTTTTATTTTTATTTTCATGGTGTTCGATTCAAAAAAGAAAGACAATAGAGGAGTCGCTTTGGGTTCTCTTATGTGTGTCATACGTAAGTGCTGGAAAAAGCAAAAGAAAAGCTAAGGGATAAATTATAACATGGATCCTTTAAAGGGAAAAATAATAATGAAAGGGAAATATAATCAAAATGGAAAAGATAATAATATTAATATTTTTTTCTATACGTATATGATATATATTTTTGAAAATTTTTAATATATGTAGTAGTGGGAACAGCCTGCAGATAGGGACGATGTAGATGATAAGTTGGGCCATGTAGGTCAGCTTTGCTTATTGGGGTCTTTTGGATTTCAGTGGAAAAAGTTTTTGAAATTACCAGATTGCCCTTTGAGATGGATATCATTGACCTTTAATTAATCATACAACTCTCAATCCCAAGTTTCCTTTAACAACGGTATAATGACCTTAGCCTTCAGGGGATGCTTTCAATAGTTTTTGTACTTATCATTAGGTGCTTTTACCATATCCCCATAATGCCTATCAGATTCAATTAAATATTCTAAACCTAGAATTTACATTAAAAAACACTAAAAGAGAGGTACGAATTAAAAAATATTTCATAATTTACATCTACAATAATAATATCTCTTATAATTGTTGAATTTTTAAAGAATTACTATCACTATAATTAATTAAATCCATAATCACATTCTTTTTTCATATATTAACTTAGTTTTACTTTCCTTAGTTTAACAAATGTTTAATCATGGTGGATTTTTAAAATCTTTTTTACAAATATGTTTTTGAAAAATATTTAAAAATGTATATTTTTTAGTAACAAAATTGTAATTTTGATTAATCTCAAGTTAATTTGTACATAAGAAATACTAATTAGGCGTAGTTTTAACAAGTGTTCCTAGAACAGTAATTAATAGTCATTTAATATTTTATTAAAAAATTTAAATTATTTAAGAAAGTAAATATTAAATAATATTTTAATTTTTGTTTCTTTATCTATGATATTTAAAGGAAAATCATTAGTGTAGTATTTTACTAATTTTGACCTAGTTAGTTGATAATGATGAATTAATTATCTAGTTGTATGAGATGAATTAATTAGTTTTGGTTAGATAGATCGCAGATAAAGGTCATTTTGTGAAGGCAAAGACCATTTATGAAGGGAAGTAACCGGTGACAAATTCAGTTAGCTTCAACCTAACACAATAAATAGAATGAATTTTTCGATAACTAAAAATCTTGTAACTCCACATGTTTCACCAATTATTTAAATTTTTATTAGGGACCATCCACAACGGTGTGTACAATGAGGTGACTGTACGTCCAATGGTTATCACTAACTACATTGAGTTATTAAGTCAATTCTTCCCTTTTCTCCTTCAATGTAAAATAAATGTTCAATTAGATATTACATGTAAAAGAGGAGAAGGTGATAAAGTGAGCTTTATTTCTTTATTTTGTATTTTTTGGATCTAAGAGTTCACCATTAACTTGTAATGACCCCACAACGTGCTTCAACGTGGTGGACTTTATGAACCAATATTATTTTATTTGGCATTTTACCGGAAAAGAAAATTCTATCCTTTCAGAATTTTTTAACTTGAATCAAAATGACCATTTTGTTCACTTAGTCTTCCATACAAGTAATGACCAACTATTCAAACGTACTAATATTTCTAAATCTAGAAAAAGTTAAAAATATAAATTAAAAATTATTATATATTAAGAGAAATACATAATTAATTATTTAATTTAAAATTATATATAAAAAAGGCATGCAACATTAGTTTTAAATAATTTAAATTTAATTTTTAAAATAAGTTTAAAAAGCAAGTCTTGCTCTTTAAAAAAAACATAAAAAAAAATTTAAGTTACTTTTAAAAATATTTGTAACTTAATATATACAAATAGATATTATATCAGCTTTTCATTTATTAAAACATATAATTTGTCTTTTAATTATAATAAACTATTGTCAATTTCATGAATTTATAAATAGAGAACTAACCTAATTAATGATACATAAACAAATATATACTTTGTTTAGTTGATATGAGATCATAAGGTAAAAATGGTAAAAATAAAAAATAAAAATAAATTAAGCTACATAAATAATTTATTTTTAAAATTATGTCACGAGGTTAATTAGTCTGAGTCTATCTCTCTCATATACATTAACTTGTAATTCCTCCTCTCCGGTATAAAATTTTTGGGTTTCTGAGACTAGACATTACTAGTTAATTAAGGGTGAGAAAAATATCACAATTCACAATTTGGCTTAAAATCACGAACTTCTAAGACCCAAGTAATTATTTAGTTTAAATATCACAATTCACAAGTATGACCATGATAATATAATTTATCATTCAAAATTGATTTCATTGATGAGATTATATACGTATGTATGTGTATGCATACAACCGAAACAAAAAATCATTAGAACTCAATTATTGAATGGATGACAAATGGATCAAGGTAAGATATAATGCCAAAGAGTGGACCCAAATAATTGATTATTTATAGAGCATTTATCAGCATTATTATGTTTTCGTTCCTTGTTTCTTTATTTTTAATGGTTTTTCTTTGAAGTTATTATACCGCCGCAGTAGAATATATATGTTCATAGCACATATATAATTTAAAAAGGGAAAGAGAAAGTAAAAGGATAAGCTAGAAAATATAAAAAAGGGTATGTTAGTACTTCATGTTGAAGAGTGGGAGGTGTAGGGGGAGAAGTAAGGTAGGTAAACACCTATCATATGATGCAAGGTGACACCGTGTAAAAATTATTGCTGTATAATATGAATTATATTATATGGTTATATAATTGAGAAGTGAGAGAGAGAGAGAGATCCCATTTCCTTTGTTTATGTGCATTTTGTTTATGCGTATATGTTAGCTGGTTTGTTTCGTATTATGCGCTGTAAATACAGAAACAGAAAAGTTGCATTGCCAAAATTATTCCCGCGGCTTTTCCCTCAATATATAAGCCCCTTGTTTTATCCTTCAACCACCCGTATCATCATCATGCTTCTATGATGTGCATGCATATGCAACATTAATTAATTCATGCTAAGGAATCTACTAAACTTTCGTGGAAGGCAAAAACAAGACACTAAATCATAACAATATGAATGAACCCCAAGAAAAGAAGTAGGATTTAGCCAGAGAATTTAATGTTAGTCGCAACTCTGATAATAACATGCATCCTAACGCATCAAATAATCGCAACCATACATAAACGAAATTTTTAATCAACAAAAAATAAATGGAAAAAAAATAGTCATGTGTACTATTAATCAAACACAAATTATAATATTTGATCATTTTATTAATTTTTATTAGTACTAACTTAAAAATTACCTCTAACATGATTTGTTACATTAATAGTGTAAATAATATATATACGGTCAGTGAATAGATTTTAAACTCACGACAAAAAGACATTATTTTCTATTCAAAAATAAAATATCAATCCTGATATTTAAAAGAATAAATAATAATTTAGAAATTACTAGCTACATTTTTATCAAAACAATTAATCAGCCCTTATATTTTAAAACTTAATTAGAATATATGGATAGTTAAAAGCCTTTTAAAATTCAAACATGGATTGTGATGTAATTGAAAATTATTTAATTGTAGAATAATAATTTTAAATGTCACGTTTAAAGTAATTTTTAAACTCTATATATTAGAGTTGAGCGTTTAATTTTGGAAAAGAGAATTTATTTAAATTTACTCATTCTTAATGTTTCATGTAATTTCTTTTAAATCAAACATATATGTCACGTTTTGTTATTTTTATTCTTTAATTTTATGAAATAATAATTAGTTTACACATTTATTTTCAGAAATTACTACTCAATTTTAAATTTTTTATCACTTTAATTTATTCTTAATTATATATATAATAAAATAAAACTCACATTCTCCATAATGAAAAATCCTCCTATTAATCGTTATTCTTTTTAAAATACGTGGCTTATTATTATTTAATAATTGTGTGTATTTTTATGTATACTTAATTAAGTTTTACTTAAATTTAAAAATACTCGTACACTTTATGAAAAAATAAATTGTCAATAGCTAGTACATGTGTGAACGATAGCTCAACTAATATTTAAGCAAATAAATTTAGTTATTACTTATAACAATGTTATTGATATTATATATATATATATATATATAATAATTGAATATTCATCGCACAATTCATTTTTTCACCCACTTTTTTTACTTTTTTTTTCTCATTTTCTTCTCCATTTTTATATTCTTTTTATTTATTTACATATTTTTCATTTATTTCGTGAATTATTTTTCTCACTATTTGCATGGTATTTCCAGGTTCATTTGAATGATATTTTTTTGCTAATTTTTTTCACTCATTTTCATATATTTTATTCATTTCCTCTCTTATTTACATGGATTTTTACTCGGTCCTATGAGTAAATTTTTACTTATTCATTTACAAGATTACTTCACAATTTTGAGTGATTTTTGTTCTCTCATTTTTCACTTATTTGCGTAGTTTTTTTTTCTTCGGTCCATTCATTTAATTTGAATATTTTTCTCACTATCTTTTTTGCTAATTTCATGGTTTTTTCCCTCCTAATTTATCTACATGATTTGGCATTCCTAATTTTAATTGCTCACATTTAATCTTCATAATTTTCTAATTGTTTAAATTAAGTCTCTTTTACTTTAATTTTTCATCTAAAAATTAACAGAAATACTACAAAGATGGGACAATATTAATTTTATAAATTAGCAAACATATATATAATATTTAAATAAAAATACAATGTATAATTTATAAAAAAATTCTTTTATTTTTTAATTAAATATTTTATATATTTTTGTCTTTGCAAATTTAAGCAAAAATCAATTATAAATTACATTTTTGTTGATAATTAGATAAAATTTTGTGGTAACAAAAAATTGAGGAATAAATGCGAACAACTAAGAGAGCCAGAATTAATTATAATTTAAAATACCGTATAAATAAATAAATAAATAAATAAGATTTTTAATGAAATAAAATGATTATATTTATTAAACTGTATAGAGCACAGAAAATTAAATTAATTTTATTTCATTAATTAGAAGAAACTATTCCAGACTTCCTCAAGTCCAATAAACTTATAGAAAAAAATAGGAAAAAAATAACGTACAATTAATTTATGCAAGTTAATTTATAAAAAAAAAATTGCATTAATTTATTTAAAAAAATTATAAAATTTATATATAAATTAATTTTTTTTTTATAAGTACTTATTAACTAATTTACTCAAATATTCTCTCAATTCAATTCATCATCATCAACTCGACTATCAACTGAGCTTCTCGAACATCCAAGTTTTGTCTTGCAAGAAAATAGTCAAGAAGCATTATTGCCGTATTTCATAGAATCACTTTATGAAACAACATGGGCAACCTTCCTGCGTTTAGAAATTGGTACAGGGCTGTCGATTCAGTTTATAATACTTTTAAGTCCTGTTATTTGGTTAATGTGTGATTTTTAACAAATTTTTTTATGCCAAAAACGAGACATTTACCAGAGAATTTCAATAACAACTACATATGGAGTAATAGGATAAACTTAACAACAACTATTAAATTATAGATCTGAAATTATTTTACAATTTTGAATTTATACATAATTCAACTTTACTGGTAAGACGAAGGTCATATCCTATTTATAATACACTTTAAGTCCCAACACTAATAAATATAATATCTTGAACACTTACCTAACAAACTATATACTTTTTCCTCACCTTATAAATAGGAGAAGTAAATACCTCCTTCAAATACGTATCTTTCTCTAGAACCAAAATTCTACGCAACTTTCTATACATTTATGCGTTAGAGTACTTACAATTGTCTATCACCATAGCCAGCCCACCTTCTATCTTTGTCTAGACGGTTCAAGAGTTATTAGAGTTGAAATCCAACGTCCATCTACGAGACAGACGTACATAATTCGACCAGAAAATGAATTATTACAAAATACATTTTGTTTTATATATACAGCTCATACATAACTATCGATCATGCATGTCGACCCTTGTTGGTGGGTATACATATGCCAAGTTATATAAAGAAATAAGTTCGTATGTCCGATCTGCTTTTTCACTTTTGCGAAAAAATTTACTGGAACTTGCTTGATATTACCTATCCTTGTATATCTTTACGACAAAAAAAATACCAGACATTTTGTATATGCATATCTTAGTATAATACTTAATTTGTTTATACAAAAAAAAAAATAGACCTTTTTCTTTATATTCTCCAAGACTCTGTTAGTTGTAAAATACAAGATTCAATCTTATCCAAAAATAAAAGTTTTAAGTTATCATTTAATTCACAAACAAACAACGTTATATGATAAATTTATTAACTTTTATATTAATTATCTTGAAAATTATATTAATAATAATTTGTTATTAGATAATTATATAAAATTAATTTATACGTTTATTCAGTAAATAACTATTAAATTTTATATTTTATTCACCGTAAAATTCATTAGCTGAACTTAACTTGAGCCTTAAAAACATTAATATATAATGAACCTGCTAGCCTGGAGAGTTGCATGGCACAACTAGTACCTTGCTGGCTGAGGGGTGATGCTTAACGTGGAGGGCATGTGAATTAATGCTCCCTGCAAATTATGTCTTCCATGTGGTTTAACCTTAAAATTTATATGGCTTTTACTCGAAACCCCTACTATATGTTTCTCCTTTTATTATTAACTTCTCAATTATTCTTATGTCAAATTTCTAAAACAATTGATCCACAATTGTGGTGAACATGTATAACCAGAAAGTAATTAATAAATTCTCAAAGCAGTCACGCGTTGGATGATTTGTTGATCCAATCGCATTCCAAAGTGAATATATTACTATATAAGACTAATGATAGGTATCGGTTATCTTTTCGTGAAGGAAATCTTATGATTGTGACCCATTAACGAAGGATTACATAAACAATTGCTTTAATATCATAATTTTATCTCATCTCATTATGGTCATTTGGGAGAGATTCTTAATAAATATATAGCTTGACCATACAAAATAAACAATCTTTTTTTAACTAATACTACTAATTAATTGACCTAATCTGGCTTCGAGTTAATCATTAAATCATGGGATCAGTGCCATGTAATTTCCACTCCGCATGTCCAGAAACGCAATGCGGCTGCGCACATATACAGGTCTAACTTCAAATTATACACACAAAAATATTATATATAGCTATGGATATGATTAAGATAATGGCGGAGATTATTCATTATTTATGGAATTGATAATTTATATTGATTATTTCCAACAAATAAATCTAATAAATAGAAAAAAAAAGTTTATAACTAACTATATATATATAGGTCATTCATTTTTTTAATAAAAAATAGAATGAAAAGTAAGTTTTTTTTGAATCTATATAGAGAGATTGAGTTGAGATATTCTTTATATTTATTTTTTAATATTATTCTTTTTACCATTCAATAAATAGATAAGAGAGAACAATTCATTATGTAAGTTATATGTACCCATCCTTATAAAATTTTATAAATATAAATTATATGATAGAAACTTTTTAATCAACAATAGATCATTATAAGATAAACTTATGTAATAAAAGCAATATATTTAAATAATTATTTAATATTAAAAATTTACAATAGGATATTCATTAATTATATTTTATGAAAACTTCCAAGCTATTTAAATTAAGTTGAGTTTTTAATAAGTAAAGTTGTAATTAATATGGAAACTTGTAAATAGTTTTTTCTATCACTGTTTTGTGTAGTAAACGGTAATCCTTCCACGACTTCGCTCGTGTTTGTTTTAGGACTTTATATTATATGTGGAATTTTTTTATCTTTTAGATTAATTTAATCTTACTTCTTATAATTTGAGTTCATATTATTTATGTTACTTTAATTAATGTGACAGATAAATGTAATCTATTTAAGTTTAGTTAATAAATATATGTTAAATGTATTATACAAAGAACTTAGAGACAGAATAAACAATTATTAAATTAATTGTTAAATCAATGCTAAAATTAGCAATGATAAATAAGTTAGTAACTCAATCTCTAATTTAAAATAAAAAGAACTCGACTTAATAATTTCTGTAAATAAATTGAAGGTCCAATTTTTAACACCAAAACATTAGTCACTAATTTGATCTCTAATTATCAACAAATTTATAATAAAAATGTAGTCTCTAATTTTGACGAGCAAATACATTGGTCATTAATTTGATCTCTAATTAATTAAAATCAAAAAATAATTGAATTTATAATTTTAGTTAACAACCACTTTAGTCAAAAAAAATCACAATGATCCAATGAGAATTAGATATAATAAAAGTGATTAATCCTATATGATGTATAAATTAAAGTTTGGATTTCACTAAGAGAAATCTACACATTTTAATGTTCAACTGTATCTCAAATAGAATTACTTCATAAAGAAGATACATGTAAAAAACAAAAATAAAAAATACAATTCACAATTGATTTAGCAACGACAAATTTGATATCTAAGTTTGAAACAATTACATTTTGCAACTAATATTAGTAACCGGAAAAAGTCAACTAAAAACTGATTATTTTTGGTCGCTAAGTATTGATGATGGGGACCAATTTATGTATTTGCGAGTGGATTTTACAAATTGCAATCGAATAAAAAAAATGCCGTGAAAAGCAAATTAAGAAAAATACACTGTTCCTTTATTTATATTAATTCTAAATAAATTGTGAATTACATCAGTAACAAACTTTTTGAGTGAAAGAAGAGAAGATTAATCAACACAGGCTAAGAAATAACATATCTTAAATTTTAAAACAATACAAATTTATTGTCAAAAATTATTATGCTTGATTTGTATGCGATCATTAAGAATTTATTCTATCTGAACTTAAATACAAACAAAAATAATCTTAAGAATGATGAATTAAAATACAAATCTTAATTAATTTTACTACATTTAATGACATTATTTATAAAATACTCTTCATTTAATTGAGATTTTATTTTCAATGACAATTGTTTATTTTTATATTAAATTTTAATGAAATTTGATTTAGGAAAAAAATTATTTTTAAATGAGAATAGTAAATTTAAATAATATTAATTAACATATAAATTAATTGTTTTACTCTTATATTTGAGTATGGAGAGAGTATATACTTTAAGTCAAAATGATTTTAATTATTTCATTTTTATAAAATAAAATGTTAAGAAATCAAAATGAAAATTTGAACGGGTGAATCATTTTGAGTAAATAGTCCAGCGATATTATACTAAGAAATATAAAGAATATCTTCATAAGAAATAATATTGTTTTAGATGCACCTCAATATTATATTAAATATAGTTTCAACGAAAATTTAAATCACGTTCGCCGCGTTATATATGGGAAATTAATCTGTTTTACTAAACTCAGTTCTTGTTAAAAAACATAATCTCTAATGAGTATCATTTACTACTATTTATTCTATATATATTAAAAAATTAAACTCGTGGATATTAAGTTAATTATTTGATGAGATCAGTTCCCGTTTGAAGTAATTAAAAACGTCACCGTTAAGTTAAATTAATATTATATAGGAAGCCGCCAGCAATTCTATAATTCTTATATAGTTTAACCATTCTATAGCTTTTTAGCTTACCTTCACACCCAAGGCATGTTCTAGGCTGGCAAATAGGAATGTCTCGAATTGAATTTAATTATAATATATAGTATGTGGGAGGATCATCTTAATTTGTAAATATAATAAATCAATCTTAATATTATTATGTATAGTTCAATTATAAAATTATAAAATTAAAATTAAAATTAAGGTATATCTTATTATATATTTTAAAATAAATAATATAAATATAAATATAAATGTTACACAAAATTATATTTATTAAGTAATAAGTCTTATTGTTAATACATAATTGTAAAATGTTTAGCATGTGAAATACACATAATAAATATGAAAAAAATTATTTTATATAATTATATTTATAATAAATAAATACTTTTAAATATATAATATTTTATAATTAAAATATGTAATAAATAAATATTATAACATATAAACTATATTATAAGATTATGATAAATAATTTATATTATAATATAAAATTATTTTCAATTATTAATAATTTATTTTAAAAATATTAAAAATTAAATTTAACAATAATGAAGAAAATGATACATTTGAATATGATAAGATATTAAAAAAATTCTAAAAATATTCCCGTAAAAAAATTAAAATAATTTTGTTAAAAAATAACTCATACAAATCCTCTCATTCAAAATATTATTCTAATTTATATAAAAATAATATATATATATATATATATATATATATATATATATATATATATATATATATATATATATATATATATATATATATATATATATATATATATATATATATTATTAATTGGAAGGTTGGTATATTACACATTTACTTATATTAGTATAAGAGCGTCCACTCACGTGTGAACATAACAAGAAAGAAATTAAAGGAGTACGAATTAAGCATCCTCCCATTAGAAACAAAATAAGAAAAGGTTTTCTCATAAAAAATTAAAAAAAAATACAAGTTCAAGATACGATTCTACAAGTTTTAAGTATGAGACCAATTTCGGTTGTGCTAAATGTTTTTTTTTTAATTTATTGAGAGAAAATAAGCTTTCCTTTATTATTGGTTTGGTTTCTTTTAAGTAACTTATAAGTATCTTTTTGTTAAATTTAATTAATCAATAATGGTATTTTTATTGATTGGCGTAAAAATTACGTTTCCAAACATAAACAAGCATTACAACATTTTTTTTACTTTAGACAATAACTAAAAAAGCATTGCTAGAAGAATAGGCAACAATTTTATAACTATGGTTATAAGAGATTTTTACTGTTATTTATAATAAATATATCAATAACTTTATGTTAAATATATTTTTAATCCCATAAAATATAATCATTTTTGTTTTTAGTTCCTCATTTTTCTGGTCATAATTATTTCTCCTTACCGTTAATATGAACCTTTAAAAGCTAATTAAATTATTTGTATTAATTAAATTAATATGTTTTTGAAACATCACTACGTAGAAGACGAGGCTGGAGCCAGAGATTGGTGATGGTGGCCAGCTAAAGTTGGTAACAAGGGCAGAGAATCTGGAGAGTGACACTGATGATGCTCCTAGTCGTGTTGGGCTTCAAGTCTGCAATTGAGAGGGTTCTTCTTAACCACTTCGAGAGAGCTTCTCCAGCAATGTCCATCACAAATAGTAAATATTATTTTTAAAGAACCATGATAATATATTATTATTGTGCAAAGCCATATTGTGGATTTCATAACTAAGTTACAAAAACAAATTATTGACCCAGAAGAAGAAAACAATCTACAAGTTGCATTAACTCCATACAAACATACAAGCAGACTCTTAGACATTAATTATGTTTTGCATATTTGCAGGAGCTACACAATGTCATAATGTTTGTGAGGGACATTGTTGAATAAACTTTGACGTAGAAGTCATCATTTAGAAGAAACTTTTCTCATGTGTATTTGTTGTCCAACGCCACTGGAAGTATCGACGTATTTTGAAAATTTAAAAATATATTTAACTCATGTTTTTATTAGTGTTTTCTAAATCACCGATCAATCTAGAAAGTTGCTTTACCAATTCACTATAAGGAAAATATTAAATAACAACCAAATTTAACAACAAACTAGCATATCTCACTAACAATAATTGCTTTGCAACCAAGTTTTTGGTAGCTTGCAATGATTTAGCTATTGCATTAGTGACCAATAAACACAATTGCAACACAACTTAGTATTTAAAGAGACAATAAATGATAAGTTTTTTAATTCAAAATTGTTGATAATCTATTGACTATTTTTGTGATTGAATTCTCATATAGTTTTGTTTGTCGTTTAGTGACCAAATCGATGATGGTCACTAAAAGATGCACTGATCCATTTAACAACAAAATTGTTAATTATTAGTTAATGATATTTATCCGCCATTAAACTTTAATTTTTGGATTTCTACAATAGTTTTTATAATGAACAGGTTCATTACCACTTTTATATTAATTAATTAGTCATTGATTTAGTGAATGAATTAACAATAATTGATAAAATCCATATTATTGTTCGATTTAGCAACGAAGCGACCATTAGAAATTGTATGTCGTAAATGTTTGGACTTCCTCGATAACGATATAGCAATGAAATTTGTGGACTTCCTTGATAACTTTATAGCAATGAAATTGGAGATTTTCTATATGATAAATAATTTACAACTACTTTAGAAAATTTACCTTTTTGGTGCCTAAACTCTAATTATATGCATGAAGCCTCTTTCCCTCCCACTATTTACATGGGTCGCCTTTATCCATTTTTATCTTTATTCCTCCATTCGTCTACATGTGTCGCTCTATTATCTTTGTTAGTCAACTTGTCTTTATTTATCTATTTTTCTATTTCTATTTTAGTATTCACAAGTTTGCTAACGGGGACTAATTATTCTTTATCATTCACCACTCTAGAATAGTAGCCTACCACTGGTTTCAAGATATAAACTTTTAAAAAGTTTAATTATTTGGTTATTTTTTTTCAACTTTTAGTTATTCTTGCTTTACTATTTGATTTCTAAATTGTATATTTCACTGTATATTCTTTTTATTTCTAGATTGTATAATTTTTATATTGATTATTTTTTTAATTTTCATAGTTTTTCTTTCTAGATTAAGAATAGTTATTGTTCATGGTGCTTATTTTTTTATTGAATTTTTGTTTATTGTTTATTAATATTTTGCTCAGTTTTTCTTACTTTTTAAATTGTTCTTACTATTTTTTTAATTTTTTCTGATTACAATTTTTAATTATTTTCTTATTGTTCTTGATTTTTTTATTTCTTATTATTATTTTCCAATTTCAAGCTTACTGTTTTCTGGTTATTTTTATATTTTCAGACTGATTGGTTGTTATTTTTAAAATTTGTATTATATATTTATAATACATTTTTATATAAATATTTATAATAATATAAATATATAATATAGAGATATATAGTATATTTAGTTTATATAATATAATTATGTTGTATATATTTATCTAATATAAATAACTAAAGTGTCGAATCAAGATAAAAAAAAATAACATCAAAATATTTCTTTATTTTAATTTTTTTAAATTTAAATTTGTCCAAAATCCATTCAAAACTAGAGAAAGATTTCGGACTGATTCATTATTATTTTAAAACATTGTATATATTATGTATTTATATAATATAGATATATAAAATATATTTACTTTATATAATATATTTATGTTATATACTTATTAATATATATATATATATATATATAATATAAATATAAATATTTATTATTGTTATTTTGTTCATAGATTGATTTAATTAATTTATTACTATTACTGTTATTTTAAGCTTTCACCATATTATGTAGAAATTTTCATTTATATCTAATTTCATTAAAGATTGATCCAATGCTGCAAAGTTTTAAGGTATTTTGAGTGGTTAGATTTAGGATAACAATAATTAAAAAAAAATCTCTTATATGTCTTTTTGGAACCATATTTTTTAATGTTTTATTTGGTTCAATGGAATAGAATGGGAAGGAATTTTAATGAATGATACAAAAGGAATATTGATAAATTAGAATTTTGTATATTAATAATAAAAATTTAGGGGTGAAATTTTTAAATTTTTATTGTTTTAACAAATATTATGCATAATTCATCTTTTTTTTTCTAACTTTAATGCAATACAAATTTACGAGGCAAAAAATAAAAAATATAATAAAAATTGAGATTTTTGGCTCAAAGAAAATGTTCAATACGACCATGCTCAACTCAGCAAACCTGTACCACTCCAGAACAAACCAACACGATTGTGTTCATCCCAGCATGCTCATGCACCAGCATAAAAAGACACACGGCACAATCGTGCTCTATTCAACACAGTTGTGTACTAGCACAAATAAGAACAAAACAATTGTACTTCACTCTGCACATTCCTACAAGCCCACCAAGAAGGGTCACTTCGCATAGCATAAAAGAGAGCAGTCATGGAGCAAAAGGAATCAATCTTAATCTTTCCAGAGCTTTAGTTTCTCCTTTTTTCTCACTTTTCTTATATTTTCTCTAGTTTTAGAAGCTCTCTAAGAGCATAATGAGTTGTAGCAAGGTTAAGTAACAAACTCCCCAATCTCTACAAGCGTACTTCTTCTCTATTCTATTTACTTTTTATCTTGTTTTACTATTTGCTTAGATGTGAGTAGCTAATAGCCTATTAAGGGTTGTGGTATAAGTTATGATTTGAACCCTTAATCTTAATTTGAATGTAATTTTTTTGTGTCTCCTTTTCTCTCTAGTTAAATTATTTTATTGTTTTAATATGCTTGTAAAGTAGTGATCACCCTTTTGCATGATTCAATTAAGTAATCAATGACGATTGTCACAACCGTTATTGCGATAGGGACGACGAGAAACAAGAAAAAAGAAATCCAGGTTCTTTTCAAAGAAAGAAAGATAAATCCAATGGAGTCACCATCAATGTTTTTAAGGAAAAACGTCGAAAACCTTAAAATGGATAAGGCTGGTCTTTTGGAATCAGATTTAAGGTTCAGGAGTCGATTAGGATGTACATCAGTTACCCTAAATAAACGCGTGAAATTATTATGACTTCTAAATTATTATTTTTGCCTTTCAAACGTAGACAAAATTGTAATTACTATTTTTTCCTTTCAAACGTAAAAAAGTTTTCTCTTACTCCTTCGCATCTCCTTTCGTAATGAAGAATTCAAAGTTTACGTAATTCTTGGAAAGCCTAGAAGAGATGGACTATCCATTGGCATTCAAAGAGCGGGGTGGAGTAGAGTAGACTGTCCATGGGTATCCGAGGAGTTTGGAAGGGATGTATGTTATGGGCTGATCTACCAATTGGGTGTAACTTAACAAAATTGGTCAACTTGGCTGACTGAGAAGCCATTTGGCCGAAAGGTTATTTGACCAAGGGGTTATTTGGTTGAGGTGTCTAACTGAAGTGTATGACCAAAGCGTTTAGTCGAGGTGTTTGGCTGAGGTGTTTGGCCGAGAGGTGATTTGGTCAAGGAGTCATTTGGCCGAGGGGTCATTTTGTCGTTGTGTCTGGTCGAAGTGTCTTTTGGCCAAAGGGTCTTGCCTAAGTGTCTAGCTGAGGGTCTTTTGGTTGAGGTGTCTGACCAAGGGATCATTTGAACGAGGTGTCTAACGATAAAAGGGGGAGAGCTATCTGTTGGCCCTTCCCGAGAACAATTTAGCAAATCACATAGCAAAATAGTAAAGTAACAACTATTTTTTTGGTAAGAAGACTAACTAAATAATAAGAACTTACCCAGACATGAGGTCTTTCGTCATTACTGAGACTTTTTTCCCTCTCCCGACTTGTTATATTCTTCCCGTGCTAGGATGTCGTATCCTCTTCTCCTTATATCCAAGTTTCTAGCTTAAGAAAACTTTAGCAGAGTTTTTCCCCTCTCCCTTTTTTTCATCTATGTTCCCACTTTCAATGTTTCCAACTCTAGAGAAAATTCAACAGAGTTTCTTCCTTCTCTTTTTTTCGTCCCATCACTTTGAGTCGTCACCCCCTTTTTATAACTCCTTCCCCACAAATCTTTTAGGGAGATCTCCTCCATTAATGGGGGTTGTCCTCCCCATGATTTTTTATCTTCAGTTGCTGAGGCAAAGCCACCTCACTTTTGCTTCTGCACCTTCACAAGAGTTTGAAAAGTGCAGCCATCAAGAAAGCAGAGCGTTGGAGGCACCTTTTCAAAAAAATAGAAGGACTCGGCAGTTATCTACAACTGCTCGGTAGGTTCGAGGGTGCTTGGGGAAGGGGGAAGGAGCTTCCTGCACACGCTCCTTCCTTTTTTTTTTCTTTTTTTAAAGGGGGACAAATTCGAGTGTTTTCAGCGATCATACCTTAATTAGTTGGTAGACCTATGAAACAATTGGATTTAAAAAATTATACGATGAAACTTTTTTCTTAAATTTTTAATTCAGTTATTTATTAATCAGCCTCTATATTCTTAATGCTTATTTGAATGTGCATGTTTTTATATGACTAATTAGGAAACAACTTAGGACAAAGAGTATTGAGAGTATTAGACCAATGTCTCCTAATAGAATTAGGAGGAAAAATAGTAATAAAGGGATAATGGATTTAAGAATATGCACGTAAATAGGAATGAGAGGAAATAAGATAGACAAAATCATAATCTTTAGTTCTAAATTTAAATTCAATTTTTTTTATTTGTTTTATTTGCTTTTACCATTCTTTCTATTACTCACGCTAAATTAATTTGTCTAAAGTACTACATAACAATTTTTAGAAGTTGGTAATCATACATTATTTTTTTAGGTACGATATCTAGATTCACCTCCTCAATACTACTGTAATAAAGTATGTTTGTCCTTGAGCGCATTCTAAATCACATAAAATATTAATTACATCTTTTATTGGTTAAAAAAAAAAAAAAAGAACTTTATCTTGTTTGGTTCCTTAAAATATACATATTAAAGTACTTTAATTTGAATTGCAAGGTATTTTTTTATCCTCTCTTGAAATTTTTTTATTGAAGGTTTTTTTCCCTTAATTACTACTTAATCTCAATTTTCTTTTTCTTTCTCCATGTATGTCAATAAAATAGGTTCAGCATGTGTAGAGGACCTATCATTATGGAGAGTTACGAAAGAGTCTAGGCTAGAATTAGATGGCAAAATGCATAATATTTGTATCCTGGCTAGCAACGGAAACCTCAATTCCTACGTACTTGTTTTTGTGAATCTAAGTGGATTCTTCACCAATTGTCTGTCTAATATTAATATGAGATTTTTTATAACTCTTAATTTTGATATTAAGTGGTCTCCATTACTCATAAGATTCCAAACCAGTTGTTTGTAGCTTCTTAACCCTTTATTATTTTTAATTTGACAAAGCATAAAATTTTATTTAACTTAAAAGGTAAAAAAAACATGAAAACAATAATAATAAGTAAATAAAACATACGAAAAAAAAAAAATTTATCTTAAGATAGCATTTTTTTGTGAGGACCGTGCATAAAGGTCTGTAAAGCAACTCGTATGCCTTTAACTTGAATTTTCAAGAGCAACAAATAAAAAGTTTAAAAAAATAAAATTAAGTTGCAAGCTTTAATTTTTGCACTAATGCTGTATGATTCCTTTTTATTGGATTTCGGTCCATTTTTAATCTCTCTTCCATTATTGCTAGGTGATATTCTCTTTATATATAGGAGAATGAGAAAGTGTAAAAGAGTAATTTTCTATTGGACTTAAAGAATACCTCACTAAAATAAATATAATACGTAGTATATAACACCGTCTTTTCATATTGTCTTAGATGCATTAACATGTTTTTTTCCTCTTCAAAAGTTCTTCTTTTTTTTTCTATTTTTTATTTATCCAAATAAAAACTGAGTGTTTACAAATTGTTAAATAATATTGCTAATTTTTTTAACATTTTCTTTTTAAAATTATATTTTGATCATAATATTGATACAAATTCAATATTACATTAAATTCAAAACTTGGTAGAATATAAAATGATTAGTCGTTATGAAGTTGAAAAAATTTCCGTGAGCAGTACGAAGGAGTTTCAATTAATCTGAAATCACGTGATTGACAAAAGCATGAGTAAATTGTTATATTGACGATAAATAACTAAAATGATGGAATAAATTTCCATAAATTGATTGACAATTCGCAAGATACATTAGCGATTAATTTCAAAGATGTACTACATGACAAGGAACATTCAATTACATATTAACTCATATTTAATAAGAATAAAAGATGCGTTATGTAAATTATAAAGTGTAGTGATGTAACATAGTTTAGACTTTAGACAACAGGAGATAACTATTCTCTTTAATATTTCCTCGTCTTTAAAAGCAAAATTAATTTCAAGCTCTTTAATCACTGATGGATATTTTTTAGCGGTGGGTAACATTAGCTAATTAATACTTTCAGTTATGCGAACGCTATCACTTAGCAATATTATTAAAGCTATTAATAACGGCAAATAGAATGTGTCACAAAAATGAGGGAGATCATTTTTCAAGTTCAGGTGAGTACACTGTAAACATCAATAAGAGTAGGAAGAAATTAAAAAATCAGAAGCAAATAACCCAAGCGTTAATTTAGTTATGCGCTTCATATCTCAATTATTTCCTTTTGAGTCTTCAATGACCACTTCAAGCATTTAATTAATCCTCCTAAATACATTAAGCTGTATAAGAGATGCTTTAATTTACAAGATTTCCAAAAACAACCTAATCTAAAATGACTTGAAAATATGCTTATAATTTAAGATAAAAAATAAAAAATTTAAATATATTTTTAGTGCTTAAAACATAAGTTAATTTTAATTATTAAAAAATATTTTTTTATTCTTCTACCACTTGAATTTTTTGTTTAAGTAAAATCACTGAATTTTAATTTTGATCCTTGTAAAATATTTTTTTTTTTTTTAATTTAAAATAATTATTTATATTTTTAATATTCATTTTAAACTAGATAAAAAAATATTCATTTTAAATATATTTTTTTTTTTTTAAAAGTGTCACAGACATAATATTATAAACATTAATTTTAATATAAAATGATTACTTTATGTTGAATTAAATATATAAACAATTAATAAATATTATATAATAACAAAGATTAAAAATAATAATTTTATATTTTAAAAAAAATAATTTACCATCCATAATAATTATACCTAATTCGAACAAATTCACTCTACGTACCTATAGTATATACTAAAAATAATAATTTTATTTAAAAAATAAAAATTAAAGAGAAATTTTTTATAAAGATCAAATTAAAATTTGTTATTTTATAAAGATTAAAAATACATATAAATTAAAATAAAAATATGGCAGATGCTGCGGATCAATGAGAAAAGTTCATTAGTGCCACAATCATTTGGTGAGAAGAAAAGCAGATATTTTTTGTTTGAGCTATTGATTGAATAGTTTTATTTATATATATAAATTTAAAGTTGAAAAAGAAAATATTATTGTTACAAAGAATAAAGTAGTTGACATGGCGCACATGCGTGTCCCTTGCGCCCACGATCTGTAATAAAGAGGTGAATATAAGCTTGTAATTGTAAATGTGTAGCTTATAATTTTCAGCAGCAACAACCCCTGCATCATTTATTTACCTTGAATAGCATGCTTAAGCAGAGGATGATGATGATGATGAAGATGATGATGAGATAGTCTTTACATAATTGAAGCACCTCTAATGGATTCTGAATAAAAATATAATTATTTAAAATGCTAGGAGGGGGTGATGGAATTGGATATTTGTGGTAGATCAAGGGCAGTGTCTAAGAATTAAAAGCTTGAAGGGACCATGTTACTGTTTGGTTACCATTTGAAGCGAAACCAGGGGTAGGTCATAACTAGGACCCATCCACATGATTAAACTTTGGTAGATAATGTGGTAATGATGTGTCGCTTGAGCAGTCACTCATATGCATAAGAGGAATTTCATGCCAACTTGAACAAGTAATTTTCATCTACCTTACTTACCAGGCTTGTGCTACCACCCCCACACATGCATTCACTCACAGAGATACGGAATTTATTGCTTCATTATTTTGAAAGACAAACAGAAAATGACCCTTTCTATCTTCCTTCTCCTTTATTTATTCAGGTAACACTTCCTCTATATTTAATTCACATTCAAGTTTTATTTATTCTGCCATCTAAATTCAACTTCCTTTTTTTTCTTGCTTGCAAAAATGAATGTACGGGTAATCAATATGGGTCGAATCCAGTGTGCAAGATTTTGAATCAAATCCTGTTAACAAATATTGTTACACTCGTAGTCCAACTTTAATATATCCCAACTGGATCCAGTTATTTTGTTTATTATTTAAATAATAAAAATAAATAATAGGAAAATATAAAAATTAAAAGAAAATTATTGTCCCAAAAGTTATAATTATTTTGTAAAGTATGTCTACTAAGTTTTGTTTAATTTTTATAAATTGAGTACCGTAATAAATGCCATTTTATTTTGTACCTAATTGGATTTGGATCGAGTCAAATCAAATATAAGGTTGCTAAAACCAATATCCAACACAATACGACTTTATCGGATTTATACAAATTCAACTTAACCAAACAAGTCGGTGAACTTAACCCGAAAAGGGGGGATTAATCAAATAGACTCGTGATTGCCCCAAGCAAAGGTATATGAAATGATGCGTGAAGGGAAAAAAAATTAGAGACTGATAAATTTTGAATTAAAACACGATAAAAAATAGTATATACAAAATTTTGTTAGAGATATTTTAACTTTCGCAAAACTGTATATACAAATCGGTGAATCACCAATTTACAAATTGACAAAATGTCTATATAAATTTAATGAGAAATAAAATAAATTACATTTAAAAATAAGCATAGCAAAAACTTTATTGTTAGTAACTACACTGAATCTGAAAAACCTTTTGCAAATTATGTACCAAAAACAGTTTTTGGACGCTACCAAACACTAAAACCACGAACCGATGACATATGTAAGGGATGAAGCCCAAGGAGAAAAAGTGATACAGTAATGGGTCAAATAGAGAGTTGTGCTTTTCTTTCAAGGGTTGTATTAAAAAGTGTGGACCCGAAAAATGGATGTTTTATTTTTTTGTTTACTTTAAGAAAAGGTTATGATTTTATTATCAAAGTTGGTTTAGTCGATAAGTATTGAGTTCGTATTTCACAAGAATGTGTGAGAATTTTAATAATAAATTATTTACAAATATTTTTGTAAATGTTCATTTAAGTCTTGAGACTTGTCCCGATCAATTCAACTCACTCTAATTTTATTTTATTAATAAAAAGATTATATGATTTTGTAAAAAAAAAAAAAAGAAAAGGATGTGTTAAAAGATGTATTTCTCGGAGAAGCCATAGACCAGGTGAGTAAATTGGAAATTGAAGCCCTATGAATGGCAGTTGGTACACACCAATTGAGCCTTTGAATGGTATTTTTTTCCAACTTTTGGGTCACGTACAGTAAAGGGTAGGACAACCCAAACCAACCTTGTACTTGTACTAGGAACTTGAGATTGGTCAACAGGTCAGTTTAGCCCACCATTTCTATCAATATTTCTACCAAAGAACCTCTTTTTTTCCTGAATGGGCTTTATAATGGGCCAGATTGTGTCTGGATATTTTCCTTTGAAACTTTGGATCCCAAAGCAAGATTTTGACATTAAGTGTATAATTTTCAGCTATTTTCTAGTTTATTTTATTAGATGAAAAGTTTATTTAGTTTTATTAGTAATATTTGGTAAATAAATTTAGTAATATTTTAAGTTTTTTTATAGTTTGTAATATTTTTTAAAAGTAAATATTTTTAATATGTTATTTCATGTAGTATTTTTTAAAAATGTCAACTTCTAATTTTTTATATTTTATTTTATTTTTACTCTTTTTTACATAAGATATAATTTATTTTTTTTTGTTTTTCTTCTTCCTCTAGTTAACAATAAGATTTTATTTTACTTTTACTTTTATTTTTTAGTATACTATTTATTTTAATCATTATACTATTTACGATATTTATTTTATTATTTTAATATTATAGTTCAAGGTATTGACAATAATAAATAATAAGTTTTTTTTAATTTAATTTTTTTGTTATTTTTAAATATTTATTATATTACAATATTTATTTTAACCATTACATTATTTATTCTATTGTTTTAACGATATATTTCAAGATATTTAAACTATTACACTAATTAGTGTAATGAAGGTATGATGTCCATTTAAGTGTGTTTTCTATTTTATTTTATACTTGATTGAGAATATTTTAATATTAGTATAAGATTGATAATAAAATTTGCAATATGAAAAAAATATTGATATATATATATATATATTAATAATTTTAGAGTTAATTTAAAAACTAAAATTATAAATATCTCAAAATATATTTTTGTTAATAAAATAAAATTTAAAATTATATGAAAATATCATATAAATATATTTATTTATGTCATTTTACATTTATCAATTACTTCAAAAAATAATTTTATTAAACATTTATAACTCAATAAATTAATTTAACAGGTTTCAACTTTTAGCTATTAACTAATTTTGCAAGTTTCAATTATCTTTTCAACTACTTTTACTAAATATAAAGTCTGGTAGACTTCTCCATAATCAATTTATAAATAAGAAAATAAAAAAGAAAATGAAATAAGATTTTTCACTTTGTAGAAGCTCTCTCATATTAGTTTATTCAAAAAAATAATTTTTTTTAATTTATGCATAAATTAATTTTAGCTTATAACAAAGTTTACTCCCAAACATGCTAATAATCTAATTTTTGTTTTTTAAGATAATTTACAAGGGATCTGTTTGGATAAATTTCCCAATTAGTACTTATAAAAGAGGAAAATGGAAAAAAAAATGAAATAAAATATAAAATAAACTTATCGGTAAGCTAAAATTAACTCATGCATAAGTTAATTTAAAAAACTCTCTTATATTAATTTTTTAAAAAATTATATATTTTTTATAAAATAATTTATACATAAATAATTTTAATTTATATAAAAATTTATTTTATTTTTTCTTTTTATTTTTCGAGAATTTATGAAAAATTTATCAACACAGATCTTAGATACAAAACTTATCTGCATAGCATTGTACTTGTGGTGGTTTAAATCTTCATGGAAAATGTTTTAGTCTCGAAATAGAAGGCACACTTATAATTATTGCCCTCTCACAAAATGATAAGATGGTCAATTTTGATTTAATTGAAGAAATATATTGTTTAACAGCACATCTTGCGTATTTTATTTGAATTTATAACCTTATAGAGCCTTAATGTTAGGTGATTTGATTAGGCTTGGTTAGTTTGATGGTCATTCATTATTAAAACCAAAGGTCACTTTCTAAAATTGATTATAAATAAAATAAACCCCATATAGCGTTGATAAGTTCGGCCAATCTAAGCCTACAAAGGGACTACTTATACCTACGAAAGCCTCCATTTTCTAATTAAGTTGATATCTAATATGAATTATATAACTATATTTTACATTATGAGTATAATGCATTATTTTCCCTACTTGTAATTTATTACATACCCATCCAATAGTTTAAATTTGATATATTATTAACGTAAAGATGTTTAGGCTATCAATTAATTAAATAATATCTTAAATATGATTTTTAAAACAATTATAATAAAGGTTAATAGTTTTCATAATATAACAATTTATAATTATTTCAGAATATAAAAACGCTATTGGTATATTTTAATTAAATTCTAGGTCAAAATCATTTATGAAGGAAGCAAACGATGGGCCAAGCCATTGACGAAATGCTCCCACAGAAATTTCTCTCGTGAAAAACGCCTCTTCGCGCGTTGCACCTACGTCGGTGTCTCGAAACCAGAAACCAAGTTTGAAACATCTTCCTTTTTAGAAATAAAAGGATTCATCTTATCTTCGATCAAATTTAACGGTATGATACGTTTATTCATATACATTTTTTATGGTATTGTTCTATTACATAATCTAATTTTATATAGAGACTTAACCAAGTCAATTATAGAGTCACTATCGCACCGTTTTATTTTTTATTTTATTTCTATTGTTTGAATCAACACAAGTTGATTTACTCTATTTTGTTAAAGAGTTCCTTTAAACGCTTTTATAATTTCCAATTCTTGCAATTTGAAAGGCTTACTTCGTGTGCACGAATACGACCAGGGTGCAATTGACTTTTATGAACAAAATGAATTGAATCGATTAACGGAATTGTTGGATCAATCATAGTCCCATTATACAAGTTGCAACGTTCTTCTCTTCTTCTTTTTCCAATTTTTCTCTTAGATGCCAACTACTGTAAATTTACTAGATATTATGTGTGACTGCAACACATGGTGGAGTAAGTACTGTCGAGCTTAAATTACAAAGACTTAAAAATTGTATTTACGAAAGAGCAACAAATGTTATATTAATGAAAATGGTTCTATCGTGTTATAAAAAATCAGAAGTAAATCTTCAATTTGGAACATAAAAAAATTATTCTTCATTATATCAATCCTTTAAAAATTATAGACATTGAACTAGTCTCTTGAAAATTCTAAACGTACTAATGTCAGTCTTTTATATATATTTCTTAATAAATAAATAAAAACACCTGATGACTAAGAAAATTAAAGTAAGAAAACGAAGAAAGTATTTGAAGTATGAAAGTCTCGAAGACAAATGTTAGCCTAACTAAATTAAAGAAAAAGGATAATATTCTCTTAATAAACAAAAATTGTTATCTGAGCTACTCCAATTGGTTTTATAATCAACAAATTTTTTTGTCAAATTAATCTTTGGAAGACAATGACAAATTGGGAATGTAGGATCTATCATAGTTCCATCATACAAGTTGAATGGCTCTTCTTCTTTTTCAATTTCTTCTAGCATGCCTACCGGTGTACATTTATTAAATATCATAATATGTAAGACATGATAAGACTGCAATAAATGGTGGAAAATGTAAACTCAGGTTCAAATCACAAAGAGAGAAAAACAAAACACTTTGTATTATGAAATAAAATAAAAATTCTTTATGGTTTCCCTCGTGCATTCTTTGTTAGAAGTAGTTATGCTTGATTAATAGTTGAATATTAAATATGAGAGTTTCTAGTAATAAAAAATAAAGGTGTGTCTAAAATTACGGTTGCAGTGCATTATGATGGTTTTTAATAGAAACTTTTCACTTTTAATTAAGACATGGGTTAGATAGGAATTTACATTAGTACGAGTTAACAGAGTGTTTATCTTTCTATTGCCTGTTAAAAATTTATGCTTATTAGTTATTACAAATTTACAGTTGGAGTTCTGTTTTATTAGGCATAGTTCAAGTACTAAACGCTTATACAAGTACTGGTGCTAAATTTTATGTGGGTCATAAAAAGAGAATAATTTTACAATATTATTTTATGTGTCCATCTCTTTACAATTTATTATTAGTTATATTATATATTTTTTATATATAAATTATTGTATAAATAATAATTTTAATAAAAAATAATAGATGGTAATTAACGTTATGAAAGGTAAGAATACATGATTATTTGTAGAACTTATTCAATAAAAAAATTTAAGTTAATAGAGTTGTTTCATTCGTAAAAATAAAAATGAGGGATTCGTAATGTTGGAATCTATTTAAGATGTATAAAACTTTTTCTAAAAAAATGTTGAAACGGATATGACCTTATACTAAAGTCAGTAGTTTCGTATCAAATGTGTATTTTATTGATTTAGTTACTCAATTATAACTATATTACTTAGATTATTTTATCAAATATTATAAAAATTAAATAAAAATAAAAATAATTAAACATTTCCTTTTATATATAATTTTGAAATATATATTGTGCTAATTTTAATGTATATGAATAAAGTATTAAATAATTTAAAAGTAATCTAGAATTATGTAAATATAATCTATATGAAAATAATTTTTAATCTAATAGTAACAAGTTTTGAAATAAATTTATTTAATTAAAATTTAAAAAATAATATAAAATTTATTATATATGTGGGACATTAGTCCTCCTTTATTCCTGTCCTATATATAAAGAGAGAAGAATAAAATCAATTGATATTAACTTCCACTATTTGATAATTTTTTTAGGACAAAATTAATCAATCAAAATATTAAATTGAATGTTTTTATAAAATATATTAAATTTATAAATTTTAAAGAAATAAAAAAATAATTAATACGTCATCACACAACTTTATTTAGACAAATTATTATTATTTAAAACATGGGTAAATATTCGTTATTATATAAGAAAATAACAAATGTTCAAATGAAGTGAAATTTAATATACATGAAAAAAAATATATCAAATTATTATTCAAAATCATTTTAAACTATCAAATCGATAAAAATAAAAAAGCAAAACTCAAACAAACCATAAACAAAACTCAAACAAACCATAAACAAAGTTACAAAACAAAAAAAAAATTACATATTTATTGCAATCTGAGTTAAACCGTACCATTCTTATATTGATTTTTCTTTCCCACTCTAATATAAAATTTCATTATCCTAAATTAATTTACAATCAAGTTTTGATAATAATATTATGTGATTTCACCTGGTTTGACATTTTTTAGTTATGTTAAATGAGTTTAGTAAAATTTTATTTTATTTACTTTCAATCAATCATAAAATAATTGTTTATAATGTACTTCTTGAAAAGGTTGGAAATGTAACTAATAAAGTTTTTTTAAAATTATTTTGCTGCTCGTAATTATATATATGTCATTTTCAAATATTGATTATGTCGATTTATTTTACTAGTTGTTAATATTTTTTTTAGTTGGTCTAAAAATTATAAAATTTAATAAAGTGTTAATTTTATCTTTAAAAATATGAGTACCAATCAAATTTGATATTACATTTAAGTTGAATCTTTCAAATTTTTTTTTTTTTATTTTAAATTAATTTACACTTCAAATACTCCTAGTTATGGTCGTTATATGTGATGATAAATGACATGTGATTTTTGTCTACTCAAGATAATAATACCATATACATCACATAATATAATTTTCAAAAATAAAAACTAAAGTATGTTATTTTAAAATTGAGAGGCTAAGGGAACTAAAAATATATTTAACTTCTTTAGATAAAAATTAAAATACATTTTTTAAAGTAATATTGATGTTACTTAATATCTCATTACACACATTACATTACATATGTATATCTTATAAATGTGACTTTCTTATAAAAATGACTTTCTTAAATAAGGATAAAAATAATCAATCTCGATCTCTAAATTCAAATAGAATATCAAAATTAAAATATTCATTCAAAAATTCACTCAAGTGACGGTGGTAATATCACCACTATTATTATTGGTGGTAATGTTAGTACTGGTAACAATGATAAGTATTTATTACTATTACCAACCTTATTATTTGTCTCTAGTGGTATAATAGTGGTGATGATGCACCTTCATCACCACTAGTGTTATTATTATTATTGTCGTCATTTTTTTCATTGTTATCATTAATATTATAGTCGTTATTATTATTATTGATTCTATAGTTAATATTGTAGTCGTTATCATAGTTTATGTAGTTATTATTATTATCATATTTTTTAAAACGATAAAAATTGGAACAACATAAAAATATTTAATTAAGTAAATTTTTAAAATAAATATTTTGATTTCAACATTTCATTTGAATTTAAAAGATAAAGATGATCATTCTCGTCATTTTCGTATAACATATTATATATATTAAAGTTTTTTTAATATTAAATGGTCATGTTAGACTTAAATTTTTTTGTCTTGCTGAATATCTTGGCAGCTTGTCGGGGGAACACTTGTTACAAGAAATGAAATAATAATGAATAAAAAGATACGTTATTTAACTGAAAAAGGTGAAAACGTTTTCCTTTATTTATTTAAATAAAAATAAATAAATATTAAAAAAAATCTCGTATATTAATAAAATATAACTAAAAAATGATTATTTTACTTTATTATTTTTTAAAATCTGGTTTTTTATGCTATAACAAAATAATTTCCTTCATTCCCAATTCTTTTAAAAACTACAATATTTGATTTAAGAATTGTTATCATTTTGGTGATGGGTAAGATATGCATACATATAAGATAAAAATTTATATGAGAAATAATTTCTACATTTGTATCGGATTCAGCTTACTATGATCAAGCCATCAAATTATAATATAATTAATATATAATTAAAAATTTTAAATATATTGTCATAAATTTGACTTCTAATCATATATATAAAGAAAACTTGATAAAATTTACTTGAATAATTTTTACTAATTAAAAATAGATAGTTAAAATTCTTAAACATATTACGAGGAGTAAAAAGAAAATAGTTTCCAACGTATGAAATAAAAACCACACTCAACACATTATAAATCATATAAAATAAAATTTAAGTTATAATGCTATCACTTAATAAAGTAATATTTAAATTAATATTTCTATAATTAATATATTTAATTAATTTAAATATTTTGTTCTAAATAATTAATTGATACAATTTTACAAATAATAATTATCCATCTCCATGATTGATGCCTTTTTACAATTTTACAAAAGTTAGATATTTATCAACCGTTAATATAAAAAATAAATTTAGAATTAATGAAAGTTATGATGAAAGTAATTATCGTTAAAGTTAATATAAATAAACTTATTATAAAAATATTTAGTGTTTAACATAAAATATTACATAACTATATTATCTACTGAATTTAGAAATAAATAATCCAACAAACCCAGTGTCTCAAAAAACTGTGGCGTGTGGCGTGACCATCTTAAACTTCCATACTCCAGTTGGCATGCTATCCGACCCTCTTGCAGGCAAAGCGTGAAGTGTGAGGGCAGCACCCACACCCACACCACATATCGTTAGTCGCTAACCTGGTAAGTTGTAAATGTCAACCATCAAGGGTTAAAACCATAATCTCCGCAACTTTACACTAAAAAGAAAATCATTCGTATACCATACCAACACATGACACACATATATATAATACTTCTTATTTAGTTGGAGTCAAGAATGAACACTAAATTTTTTACAAAAATTTTTATTTTTATTTATTTATTTTAAGAATAGTATAATAATTTATTATTTAATTTAAAATAAAAATTTATTTCTCTCTATTTTCTTGTATCTCAACTATGAATAATAAATATATATTTTTCTTCCCTTCTTTCTTCTACTATATATCTTAATTTTATCTCCTCTTACATGAACTATGTACATATATACTTGTTTACACTTGTTGCATCAACATCTATAGTGATTTGCATATAAAGAAAATAATAATAATAAATAGTAAAAAAAAATGAAGATGGATAATAAGTTATTTATTTGTTTCAAATTATTTTGTTAATATAACTAGACATGACATTTTCAATACATAAGATAGAAAAGGGAAAAATGATAAATGCATTAATTATTACTATTCATAATTGAGATATGAGAAATAATATAGAAATTGAAAAATTAAAAAAAATAATAGAAATAATAGAGGTTAGGAGAAGAGAGAAAAAAATAATAAATTAATGAAAGAAGAGAAATAATATATATATTTAAATTAAATATTAAATTACTATAATAATCTTAGTAAAATACTTAAAGTAGATGAAATGGTTGGATTTTTGTTTTTGGAGGTGTAATGCATTTCAATTGAAAAAAGAAGTAGAACACAACTAAAAAAGAAGTATGAACACATTATTTTCTCCCCCACACAATATATTCTGCAAATAATTATATAAATTATTGTATAAATAATATTTTTCAACAGATTATATCTAAAATAAATCTTACTCTAATAATTTAGTTATTTTAAAGTTAAATTATAACTTTCATAATTGATGTAAAAGTTTATTTTGATTCTTTATCTTAAAAAAATTATTTTAGTTATTTAACTCTTAAATTTAATTCATGTTGTCAATATTGTCATTTTGAAAAATAATTATTTTTTATTTTTGAACACAATTTTAAACTATTTTTTAATTAATTTAAAACGTAAAATTTATTTAATGAAACTTATCCATATAAAATTATAAAATTCAATTAAAATAAAAAATTATAAAAATAATGAAAATAATTTAAAAGTAAGTCTGATCAACATTTTGAAAAGAATTTGATTTGCTGGTTATGAAACTGACATTTACATTATTCTTATCTTGTTTAAGATCTTTATATTCATCATTTATTGATTTTTATAATCTTCATGTAAATGAATTTAATGAAACAAGTTTTATATTTTAAAATAATAAAAAAATAATTCAAAATTATGTCTAAAAATCGAAAATAATAATTTTTTTTTACTAAAATAAATTTTTAAAAAATAAAAGATAAAAATAATTTTTTTGAATAAAATAAAATAAAAAAATTATAATTTAATCTTATTTTTATAATTAATGACCAGCGTTAACTTTTAGTAGTAGTTTTTGTCATCCGAGTAAAAAATGAATTGCACTTAAAAACAACATTAAAATCATTCAAACTGTTGTACAGAATTTAGCTTAGCTACAGGGGCGTAGTATTTATTTAATTAAGAATTTATGATAATAATAAAATAATAAATAAGTTAATTACTGACAATGAATAGTTTTCTTTTTACGTGTTTATGTGTTGGATTTAATGAAGGCGTCGAGTCCGTGTCTCGTCCAGAGTCAGCCTTTGTGTTTGAGAGAGAAAAAAGTTAGAGAGAGAAAGAGAGTTGTGATTTGTGGAGCACAGGATCTAAAAACGTGTTATCTGACAAGACTTTGGAACATCATGGTTAGTCAGCTCTACCTCTTCCTCTAATCTATGATGCGCTTTCTCATGGATGTTATGTTTATGAGCGCACCTTTGTTCTATTAATTTTCTTATCTTTTGATTTTTTTCTCCATTTATTCTGTCTTTTTTGCTTCTTTTTTCCCTTCGCCGATATTGAGCTGTGGGAAACTTCGAGACCCAGATTTTTTTGGGTATGATTTGTAACTTTCCATGCTTTTTTCATCTGGGTTTTCTTTTTTGCTTTTGGAAGTTTATATTTTTATAGTCTAGGACACTGGGTTTTGTAAAATTTATATTTGGGTAGTACCTGGTTTTCTGCTGTTTTTGGTGTGTAATTTTGGCAATTTGCAAAAAACAAAAAAAATTGTGTTTTATTTGTAGGATTCTTCTAGGTTCTTGTTCTTTGGTTAATAGGAGGGTTGTAGTTTAGAGCTCTGATCTATGTTTGTGCTCTTTAAATATCTCTTATGTTCTTTGATCTCAGCGTTTTAGAGAGAGGACCCTTCTTTTCTGCTTTTGTGCTTGTGTGTCTCTGCTTCTGTGCGTGTGAGGGGGTATTTCATTCGATTCGTGACCTTGTAATTTCCCGAACAAAATAAAAGGAGAGAAAAGATAAACTAAAAAATAAGGGCAATTGGATTCCCTTCTACAGCTACATATACTTGAAATTAATATAAAATAGAACATTAGAACCTTCGGTAACCCTTTTATTTTGGTTTTCTTGCTCCTATGTTAAGTTAGATTATGGAGGAACAAAATCAGGTTTAAAACCCGCCAAAAACATGTTTCTGACAAAAGTATGGAATTTTAGGCTGTTTTAGCCTTTAGGTCCATGTGGGGCTTTCTTTTATGAGAATCTTTGGTTTTATTTTTATTCATTCCACTTTGTGCTTTACCCTATCTATCTTCCTTCTCTTTTATTTCTTGATCATTAAGCATTGAGATTGGAATTTAAGTTAAAGTTTGGTTTATTTGCTGGTCCTCACTCTTCGAAGGTTTCAGTTGTGACATCCTCTGAGTGACTAGAGTGGAACATTCATCCTTTTAGTGGTGCTTTGATGATATATTAAGTCTGGGCTGTGAGCATATTAGAACAAATGTCCTTCCGCAGTATAGTTCGTGATGTAAGGGATGGATTTGGAAGCCTATCAAGGAGGAGTTTTGAGGTAAGGCTTCCTGGCCATCACAGAGGCAAGTCACGCAGTTCGGTCCACGAGTTGCAGGAGCAGCCACCGGTTATCCAGAACAGCCGGTGGGCTAGCCTTCCACCTGAGCTTCTTCGCGATGTTATTAAGAGATTGGAAGAAAGTGAGAGTACTTGGCCCGGTCGTAAGCATGTGGTTGCATGTGCTGCCGTGTGCAAGTCCTGGAGAGAAATGTGCAAGGAAATTGTCAGCAGTCCTGAATTCTGTGGGAAGATTACTTTCCCTGTTTCCCTGAAGCAGGTGAGAACTTTTTGTTCTTCTAAGTTCTATCTTGTGCCTAAAATATTTAAAATAAATGCTTCATGTATAAAAGATATGAAATTTGAACTGTAACCAAAGTTTACATTTTTTATGCTTGGTTGGTTCTTGTCTACAGCCTGGGCATAGGGATGGAACCATCCAATGTTTCATCAAGAGAGATAAATCGAAGCTGACGTACCACCTCTTCCTTTGCCTTAGTCCTGGTAAGTTTTCCTCTTTGACACCTAAAGTATATGAATTTATCTAATTATCTTGTTTTGTTATTTCTTTGGATTTTTACTGCATAATTTATGTAATCATGGCATTTGATATGTGTTGACTCTTCCCTCATCAATTTGAGTTGAGGTCATCTTTCAATATAGAATTTATTTATGTTACCTTGATTTTTCATTCTGCTAAATTGCATTTGAGGTTCATTTCTATGTTTGGATTGTTGAAAAATGATGGAATGGAGTGGTTATTCACATGCACTGATATGTCTCTCTATGATATAAGAATGCAAATCTACTTATATAATGTAAACTTTGCTACGATAAACTAGATCTTACAGATTCCCAGTGACAGTGGTAATTGTTTGCTCAAATTAAATTTTCATTTGAACTAAATTCTTTTTTGTGCAATTTAGATATTTGGCTAGTGTCGTTTATGGTGGTCAAGTTCATTGCTGTGGCCCACTTATGAGTTTCTTATGTTAATTTATTGAAGTTTATGATAATAACAGCTGGTTACCAAGTTACTCTATAGTTGGGTATTGATGCCACTTCATACTTATTGTTTACAAGTGGTCATATAATCTATTTCAATAATTCAATCTTGTTATGAGCATTGTTTCTGACTAGGTGTGTATTTTTTTGCTTGTTAGCTTAGTTAATGTTTCAGTGGTGTGTAAATTGTAATGCATGTCTATGCTTAAATTCACTACAATTATGAGCAAATAGTCCATGCTTTGTGGCCTATGCTACTTACTGTATTGGTTCAATTGTTTGGTTTGCTGGCATAAGTAATTCCTTATTTTGAGTTGACAATTGTGTTGCTGTTAATATATGCTGTATAAATATGCATTTAACACTTTTCTATTCATGCTTGTCATTGTCTTGGGACTTGTTCTGGACTCAACTGTATCCCTGCAGCCTTGCTTGTTGAAAATGGAAAGTTTCTTCTCTCTGCAAAAAGGACTAGAAGAACAACTTGTACAGAGTATATTATATCTATGGATGCAGATAACATATCGAGATCTAACAGTACTTACATTGGAAAACTGAGGTAAGACTTGATTTTGACCACTCTTTTGTGGCTACTTGTCATTCATTTTGCACTAAAAGTCATGGTATATATAACAACTTTCTGGTTTTGATTGACTTGTATAAGATCTAAGGCTATGCATAACTGTTTTACCATTGTCCAAGAAAGTGTGCTAGAAATCAATTGTTTCTGTACTTCCTTCTCATTATGTACTTATACTGTGTTAACTTTTCCTTGTTTCAGGTCAAATTTTCTTGGCACCAAGTTTATAATTTATGACACACAACCTCCTTACAACAATGCTATGTTATCTCCACCTGGCCGCAGCCGGAGGTTTTCTTCGAAAAAGGTTTCTCCAAAGGTCCCTAGTGGCAGCTACAATATTGCCCAGGTCACCTATGAGTTGAATGTCCTTGGTACTAGGGGGCCGCGAAGGATGAACTGCACAATGTACTCAATTCCTGTATCAGCCCTTGAGCCTGGTGGCGCTGTCCCAGGCCAGCCAGAGCTCCTTCCCCGGGTCCTCGAGGATTCTTTCCGGAGTATATCCTTCTCAAAATCAATCGACAATTCAACCGAGTTTAGCAGTGCTAGGTTCTCAGACATAATGGGAACTGGCAATGAAGAAGAGGAGGGAAAGGTGAGACCATTAGTTCTCAAGAACAAGTCTCCAAGGTGGCATGAACAGCTGCAGTGTTGGTGCCTCAACTTCAGAGGAAGGGTCACTGTTGCCTCTGTCAAGAATTTTCAGCTGATTGCGGCAACACCGCCAGCAGCTGGTGCTTCTACAGGAACAGGACCTACACCATCTCAGCCAACACAGTCCTCTTCTGACCATGACAAGATTATTCTTCAGTTTGGCAAGGTTGGCAAGGATATGTTTACAATGGACTATCGATACCCCCTCTCTGCATTTCAGGCTTTTGCCATATGCTTGACTAGCTTTGACACAAAACTGGCTTGTGAATAGTTACAAGAGATGTGTGGTAAGAAAAATAGGATTTAATCTCCATTTTAGATATTTGTAGGATGTTGAAGCTTCATTAAGTCATTGCTCTCCTCATGGTTAAACTGTAAAGTACGAAACAATCTCTGCCCAGTTTACTTTTTTCTTTTGCTATTGCCCTTTTTCTTTTCAACATGTTCCTTTTTTCTTGCCATTGCTCTTTTCTTTTGGACAGTCAATTTAGTATATGCTTTCAAGATTGAGCTATCTTTATCAAACTTTGATGATGTACACTTCCATACTTTGTAAAGAAGTAGTGAAAAATGTCGTAGCATTCAATTTCTGTTGCTCTAATGCGAAGAATCTTAAGTGCTTTTTGAAGACTTGGACAGCCACTAATGCACCATGCCAAATTCCGAAAATAGCTCTAGTTTAAGTTATGCTACTATATATTGAAAACTGGGCAATAAATATTGATGATACTTTAAAGTGATTTCATAAGCCTTTTCAAACTTAAATAGGTGAACGTTAAGAAAAGAAAAAAAAATTAGAGCCGTAGAAGTGACAGTCATCACAGTGCTTTAAAAAGAAAGAATTGGTGTGGTTTTTGGACAATTGTATAGTCGAGAGGTAACTTAATATTAAAGTAAATGATGGTATTATGAAAATTAAAGAAGAGAAGTGATTGTAGTATTATTTTATCTTTTTAATTGAAATCTGCTCTTCTTAAAGGGCTGGATTGTTATTGAAATGAAGAATAAATAGAAGAACAAGTTCTCCGTGTGAAGAGGGGAAGATATTGCTTTGGAAAGGTTAATCCATATAATAAAAGAAAAAGTCGGTTTCAATAGTTGTATCTTGTGTTGAAATGCTCATGAAATTGAAAGGATGTTACAATAATCCTATGGAAGCGCTTTCAATGTTAAGAATATAAAAAATAAGGTTGCCTTAATTACACTTAATTTTTTAATATTGTAATAATATAATTTTAATTTTTTCAAATATTTGGAATAGTTTAAGGTTGCCTTAATTACACTTAATTTTTTAATATTGTAATAATATAATTTTAATTTTTTCAAATATTTGGAATAATTTAAGTTTAGTTCTTCACATTAGAAGTTTGTGAATTGAATTTTTTATGTAGTTGTATGATTTTGAAAAATTGATGAAAGGAACGAAATTGTATAATTACTTATTGTAATATCTAATTTGTATAATAAAATTTGAGAAATAAAAATTTAATAATTAAAATATTTGGAATCTAATTCGAACAATTAAAATTTAAAATTTGAGAGATAAAAATCGTACAGTTATGTTACTTAAAAAATTATGTTATTTAGAAGATTCAATTTGTGTGATGAAATTTGAGAAGTTAAAATTAAATAATTAAAATATTTAGAATTTAATTGGTGTAATTAGATTTTAAGAGACAAAAATAGTATAATTATGGTACTTGAAAAATTATTATTATTTATTAATACTTATTTGATTATGATTGGGTGGTAATCAAACCATTAAATTTTGAATAAGTAATTTGATCACGTCAATTACCTGTCTGTATTCCAATTTTTTTTAACATATCTCAGGTAACTTTATTTGGTCATGAATTAACATTGAGATTGTATAAGTATTATTATTATTTTTTTGCTAATAGATATTATAAGTAATCATCAAGTGGACAGTTTATTTATTATATAGGTATATGGTGATTCTCATCCTAGCCGATCAATATCTTATCCAACCAGATCTAAGTGAAAGTTGTTGCGCAATAAATTTTATTCAAGTTATTTGATGCCTACTGTGTCAGTACGTTAAAAATTGGTGCAAAATTTGGCAAATAATTGATAGGGGTCATAATTACTTGATCGAATCCACGTTCCCGTAAAGTTGTCGAGTTTTTGCCAACACACTGCTACTCCAAGTTGTCGAGTAAGATGTATCGACAAGTCCATCCAATTCCATTCCAAGCATATAGTCCGAACGAATAATAAAAGGACAAACTTAGAATTCCACATACATACATACATTTGAGATACACTGTTCGATTAGTCCCCTTTTTTTATTATTAAAAATATGTATTGTGGAACACTATTAACTAGCCCAACTAATCCATTACATATTACAAATAATATCATCCAAACCAAAAAAGAATCTAGCTCAACAAACTCCTAGTCCTCAGTCATGGAAGATCTAAATTTCTTTTTCCTTTGTTCAAACTATTTAAAATACACATAGGAAGAACACGGTACATAACCAAAATCTGTTGAAGCATCAATTAACATCCCTAGATACTAATGTTATATATATAAGAGCAATTAATATGGTTGTAGAAGCAACCTGACACTTACAATTGGATAAAGATGTGATGGAAGGGGTGGAACCCCTTTGACAGAGTAACGAGAAGTGAGCACTGCTTGCATCTAACTAGTTTCACGATGTGTGGACTTGATGTGACCATGGAGGTTGATGTACTGCATGCATCCTGAACCTGACAGCAGGAGCAGCTAGAAGGTGAAAAGATGATGGGAAATGAAAGAGTAATTAGAAGTGTGAATATGATAAAATAGTGTAAAGGAGATATAGTTAATTAGGAGACATGGAGAAAGCATGAGTATGAATGTCTCTCCCTTCTCCATATCGGCATTTCCCCCTCCACTGAGTAGATGTATTGCAGGCAGGCAGGCATATAAATGTAGTGCAAGGTCACGTGCTTTTATGGGGGTTCAGACCAGAGTCAAGATTCTATAAAATATGTATGCCAAGGTCCCACCTACATTTCTTTTTTCTAAAAGAAAAATATTTATTATCCGAAAATTAAGAGATCAATTCTTTAAAAAATGGAAGGTTTAATTATATATTTTTATTTATTTTAACTTGAGAGGGATAATTTTGATTTTTATAATTTTAATTATTTTATTTTGATCTATATATTTTAAAATAAATAATTTTAATTTTTATAAATAATTTTAGTCTATATATTAAATAATCTAGTTTATAAAAATTAAATAATTAATGTCATATTATCGTTAACATGTCTGTTAAAAAATTTAATTTTGTCAAGTTGATTGATTTTATCACTTTAACAGTAGACTTAAAATTATTTTCTAAATCTTTATATCAAAATTAAGTCATTAAAATTATAATAATTAAAATTATTCATTTTTCACATGTATAAATTGAAATCGATTAATTAAAATTATTTATATATTAAATTAGAAAATTAAAAATATAATTAAACTAAAAAAATAACTTAGTTAAGAAATATTTTTTTTATAGTTAAAAATCAAAATTAATTACTTGTTTCATGCAGCAGAGATATCATCATTACGCTTCTTAAAAAATGTTAACCAATTATATAACAGAAGTTTAAAAGTTAGGTTAACATATATATGAATTCAAGGAATCACCACTGGGTTGTGTGTAGAACATTTTTAAGTATTTTAAAATTATTACCAAATTATTTTTTAATATATTTTATTATTAGTTGAAATTTATTAAAAATTAGAAAAAAATATTTTATTATTTATTTAATAAATTTCACTCCTAATTTTATAATTTATAATTATTTTAAATAAAAGAAAAACATATTATAAGGAATATTTTAAAGAGCATATTTTCTTTCATTTTAAAGCTCACTAAACCATGCATATTAATTTTGTATATAACATTTTTCTTACATGTCTTGTAGTTAAATTCCGTCCTTGCATTCTAACTTAACAATTTAGGTTAAGATGTAAATTAGAAAAATTTTAAGCATTTTAAATTATTAAAAAATTAATAATATATTATTAACACACATTTTTAATTTTTTTATTAATTATTAAAATTATAAAAATTATCTCACTTTTTATTTGATGAATCCCCTCGTAATTTATAATAAATTTCAACCAAAAGGAAAAAAATGTTTTAAACAGTATGTTTTCTTTTATTTTTAAGCTCACTAAATCATGGATATTAATTTTTTTTATAAAACGTTTTCTTACGTATCTTGTAGTGAAATTTGGCCCTTGTATTCTAACTTAAAAATTATATTATATTATTAAAATTATTTTCAAAAATAGAAACTATAGATAAATAATAACCTTCCGTAAAAGGTTTTTTTGATTTTTTTAAATGACGCTTTTATTGCTATTTAGAATAAAAGGTCGGTTCTAAAGTATTTTTAAAAATTATGCAATAATAAAATTTGTAATTTGTATATAATATATTTTAAATATCGCATCCTCCTTAACACTGCCTTGTTCCTACTTCCTAGTAGAGTAATAATAAGGTGGTGGGTGGGCTTAGGGCTACCTGCTTCTGCTTTGTACTGTCATATAGTAAATAGAGAGATGCATACAAATTATGACTTTGTACAATATTTTAGTTTCTTTTCTTCTTTGCAATATTTTATTTTATTAATATTCCATACATGCATGACTTAATTCACTTTCTTTAGATTCAAACTGAATAACATATCGAAGATGGTAAAATCCTATTTACTAGATTTTAAGGTTGTTGTCTATAGACTATTAATAGATATACAAAATAATAATAATAATAATAAACAAAGGTTTTATGGGGCTGGCGCTTGTGGACTTTCTGTTTCGACGTAATTAGTATGACACTTTTCCTGTGTTGTTAGGGTAAATTATTCAACCCAAAGTTCGAATCGAATTTGATATTGAACAAAATAAATATTAATAACTCGACCTAATTTAGTTATGCTATCTTATATTATATAATATTAATAAAATGAATGTTGATGAATTGTGATTTATTATTTTTTATTAAAACTTATTTTCTAGTTAGGCAATTAAAGTGTGAATTAACAGACATATAATGTCGTTATCGTGTCAACTAATACACATTTACTTTTGTACTAGTGTGACCAATGAAATGCAATTTTGAGATTTTTTTTAATTTAATCAATTCAAGGATTAAATTGACGGTGTCTTTAAATTCAATCAATTAATTAGTTACCTTTCAAATTATAACTTTTAATTTTCAATTAACTTATTTATCTGCTTTGTCAAATATACCTCTAATAAGTATACTGAAATTAATTTATATAATTTAATAATATTATTTAAGTTAATTATATATTATAATTAATAAATGTAACATTTAATATTGAAGTGCGTCAAATTACTTATATATGTAGATATAGATGGTGGTTGTTGGATATTCCATCCTTCTTCAACACACCTTTCTTCTTTTATTACTTCTCCATCTAGAAAAAGAAAACGTGGTATAAAATTGAACAACAACAACAAAAACTTTATAAATGAATTCACCTTTCTTCATATGAAAATTTTACAGTTGGCACTTGTTTGCATTAATGTTGACACTGTGTAGGAAAAAAAAAAACACTCACTTCGGCCTGAAGTGCATATATGGGATGAAATTGAAGTTTGTGTGTCTGTAGCCTATCAAACAAGCAGGCTTTAACCATTAGTAGGAAATATAAATAATTTGGTTCACCAGACTGAACCATACTATGTTGGTTGTGTTATGATAAGAAACGACTTTCGTGTTTCTCTGCTTTTGCAATTGCACTTCCATGGTAGTTATCCATTAAATGAGTTTGTCATTGTATAGTTAGAAATGACAGGTTATAACAGCTAGCTTTGCATTGTTGTATACTCCGTATAATCAATCACACGACCCTTATCATGTATCCTCTCTTTGCACTGCCCTTAAGTATCGTATTTGCTTCTCATTTCAGAACAACCAAATCTCCTCCTTCCTTACCCGACCGTCTACAAGGCAATGCCGATTAAATCTCTTTTTTTTTTTTAAATTATTTTTTATACATATAAAATAATGACAATTACTTTCATGGCTTAACATGTGATTTTACTAAAAAAATTTAATTGTGCACATACAGTTAGTTATGTTTCAACTTTCAGGTTCATTTTTTATTATATTGTTGTTGCATTTAATAAAAAACTTTATTGTCTTTGTTACTTATAACGATACTTTATTTATTTAGGGAAGTAATTAACATAATAAGTAATTAGGAAATTAGAATGCTACTATGCAATAAATAAAACAGTATAGTAACTATTTAAGATTTAATTATGTTTAAAAAATTTAAAATTTAACTGTTATTTTATTATCTATGAATACTCTAAAATTCAATATTTTTACTTTAATTTCTTTTTTACTTCCCTTCTTTTGTCTTTCATTTTTCCCTCCTCTTATAATTAGTATTATTTTGAGGACTTGAATTAAATTGACAATGTCTCAAAATTTTACTTCTCATCTAAGATCCAAAAATTCCTATTGATGATCCTACTTCTTGATTAGCCATAACAAATTTTCATGGATTGAATATGTAAGTGATATAAAAATGATTTAGAGATAGGAAATTAATGAATTTTAAATATCTTTTAGTAGATAATGTGGTAGAAATGAATACAACAATACATGTTATTTTATGTTTTTTTTTATTTACAAGACTTGAGTTGAATATTTTGTTTAAGATATCTAAGTCTAATTAACACTTGAATCAACAAATTTTTTTATTTTTTGGATTAAGGCGTAAATTAATTAGATTTATTTTACACCGGAGAACTATTATTTATTTTAAAACTTTAAATTATCAGCTGCTTTATAGCTCAATTATTACATGTACAAGTTCTGAAGACTAATGCGTAATGAAAGTTTAATCATTAACACTTTGCTACTTATTATATATGCGAGTGTATCTGTGTGAAGATAATATAATGTATCATATATATACAAATATAGAATTTACCTCGATGGAGTCATAAACGTATCATGAACCGAAACTTGTTTCAAAGGCCAAGCTTTTCATTCAACGATAATGCAAAAGGTGAATCTTGTAGACCATATCTGAGTGGATTTGTGGTCCCAAAGGAATGTCATGCGCATGTACAAAGGAAAAAAGAAGATTTTCCTTTATGTTATGGTCTTGGTTGGTGGAGCACTAATTTGAGAGCTAGATTTTATATAATAGTATCCTACCCCACGCACAAAAATCCTGAATTTCATTGGATTTGGACTCAGACAGTGGTCAGGTCGGTCTTCCTCACTAGTGCTCAGCAAATATTTTTGAAGATAATGTTGTCAATTCGTTCACACTTTTCCGTTCCACTAATAGGAAGCACCAAAATGGACACAAAATAATCCATATACCTTCAGGTGTATTTCACTCATTGCCTGAAACCTAAAACCAAAAATACCAACTTCATCATGTTAATTTAAAAACGTTGATAAACTGCATACATGTACAATACTCCTACTACGAGTGTGAGAATTCCATATGGTAAAGGTTCCTTGCTTTCTCGTTCTCTTTATTATCTTGCCATAGGCATCCTTCGCTTAAACTAGTGATTATCTTCTAAAATGAAATATATATTATAGGCATCATGTTTGCTTCATCTATGATTCTATTAGATCTTGATCGTTAATTAGTCCTTCTTTCAACAAGGGAAATAATTCAATCTTCTACAATTCGTTAGCGAATTAGATTCTTTATAGATGAACGACTTATATTATAACTAAAAAAATCAAATATTAAGAAAATAGTTTTTTTTAAATTATTCCATTTTAAAAAATAAAAAAAACAGTTTTCTTATTTAAAAATATCACTTTACTAATATATGTTAGAAAAATTAATCAAAGATACAAAATTAAAGTTATGGAAAAGAGAGAAATTCAGAAATTCATTAGCAATATACTAACTAATAAAAGACAATCCTCACGCGTAACATTTTTTTGTCGGTTAGTAAATTATAGGGTTTCATGTTTCTATCATGTCTCACTAATCTAATTCCGTCTAAATACTAATTTTGACATATTCATGTATGCTTTGAGTAAAAGTTTGGATTATATTTTAGGTGGCTCCAACTTGATTCGGTATTTTATATTTTAAAAGAAATATATTTTTAATAATTATATATTAATATTAACATTCCTTAATTTAATAGATATTATAAATATGATTTATTTTAAAATATATACTATATACAAAATATATTTTAATTTTAACTTAACTGTATATAATATTAAAATTGATATATTATATTATCAAATCATATATATTAATTTATTTTTATCTTATATACTATTAAATCTTAATTAAATAAAAGACAAGCTGAAATTTCAAGTGGAGCAAGGAAAAAAATAAAACCATTTCAACTCATCTCACTCTACGTAGAATTGCCCTCCCGCAAATGTAAAAAAATGAACCTCGATGCTTCAACTATTGCTTAATCATTAGAATTTTCTCGGTCATGAGATGCCAATCATGTCATTATTTAATTATGATCTTCGTCCAATTTGACAACAATGGCATTAGGGGCGCGTAAGTTAAGAAGAACCAATGAGTAGATATAGATATAGTCATTTACTTATTATTTTATTTTGTTCTGTTCCTTTCATATTAGGTCATCTTGAGCCCATTCCAAAACAATAAAAAGAAGAAAAAAGAAACAAAAGTGTAAATGAGCCCATGGGAAAAAGGATAAAACAAAAATAATGGTCCATGCATGCGCTAGCTTATACAATCAGAAGTTGACAGCACTAACCTTTTAGCCTAAATCCAGGAAGGGGATAGATAGTTAGATAGTTGACATTGTTACCAAAAAGGAGTAACTTGAAACAGAGGATAATTGATAAAAGTCAAAGCACAATTGGAAAAATAGAAGCTTCCAATACTCAGCGGTACCAGTAAACTGGTCTTTTTTTACTCAAAAATCAATTGAAATCGTCAAAATTAAACTGTCCCAAACATGCATCGCAAATGTATGAAATTTATTCAAGATTGAATGTTTATCAATAATTGTTAACGGGATTTAAGTCTCAAATCTACCCTTGTAAACAAAATTAGACTCGATGATGTTCATTTATATATTTGCTCATAATTGTTTCAACACTCCCCTACGTGTTTTAGCTTGTAGTATTGTATTTCCTTTTCACATTTTAACATGATAATAAATATCTCATGAAAATATTCCTTAATTATAAGATGTTAATTAAACCGAGTACGTAGTGTTTATAATTATGAAGATAAAATAAAAATTATTTATAAAGAAGGAAGTGATGTATGATTTAATTGAATGTAGTGTAAACATTTTATCGTGTCTTACCCCATGAATTAAAATTAAATTTCCTGTTTATGATTAAATAATAATAATAAAATAGATTATTAATGATGATTATGTTAGATTCACTTTCTGTTTGATAATTATGAAATTTATAGTTGTTAGCAATAATTATTTCAGATTTAATTTTCGTTTGATTAGTAAAAAAAACTTAATAAATAAATAAACAAACAAAAATAATGATCATATATCTCTTAATCATATTTTCCACAAACATCATATTTAATTAAAATCGCCTAACTTACAAATATTTTTTTAAAAATTACATAACTTTGAGCATGAATTAAACCATCATACTAAAATTATTTGTTCATAATTTAATTAATTTAAATTAAATTATCCAAAAATATAAAATAAATATTTTAAAACTTATCATAATCTTACATATTAAATTAAAGATAACCGGCCAATGTCATGCAATGTTACTTTTTTTAATGCATAATTGATTCAAATTCAAATTTTAATTTTTAAAAAACATTTATTTTAAGAGTTTTTTTAATATTTTATCACAAGATAAATATTAATGAAGATTCTCTATTTTTTAATTATTTTACCGTCTTCCCGTAATGCAACAAACGTCGTAAATAAAACATCTTCCATCAGCAAGGAACAAAATGCAGTTATAAATATACAATATATATATATAAATATCCACATTGTACTTGAAACAATAATGATGAAAAGATTGATCAGCGGAAAACAGATATGCTCAGAATATAAAAAAGTATTATTATATTCTAAAATCGAAAAAAACGTTAGATATAAGCTTGTATGCACTATTTCATAACAGAAAATATCTTTATATTTAATTGAAATTGGATCTATCGAAATTTTTATCTAAATATATTCAATTTTCATTACACAGTGACGTGAGGTGGTACATATGATGGAAAAATAAAAATATGTAAGAAGTATTTATTCAATAAAAAAGAGTAAACAATCAGAATCTTTCCTCGTAAAATGAAATAGTATTATTATTAAAATTTAGACAGTAGAGTGGTGCCAAACATTTAAAACTATTCATTTACCTCTCTTGACAAATTTCAATTGTTTTTTTTATTAGGTAATTTACTCTTTTATTTTTGGTCGATATTGCGTTATTTACTCTTAAAACTTATTGTAACCAAGCCCATACACACAGCGGCCCAAATCCGAACCAGCCTGAAGTTAAAGCCCACGCGACCATGCGAGGTGTCCCTCCGTCAAAACTCAAAACCCTTGCTTCTTTACCATTGTTCTTTATTCTCCACGCTACTCCGCTTTCTGTTTTCACTTTTCACTCTTTTTCTTTCTTCCAACAAAAATTTATGTTTTCGTTGTTTTAATTTTTTCATATTGCTCTAACACGAAGGTAATGCTCAATGATGCACAACTCAAAATGCATTGAGCAGTTTCTCAATGGTTCTTGATTTGTCATTGGCTTTTCCCTAACCACCGCCATCGCCACCGCCACCGCCACCGTCACTGCCACTGCCACCACCACCACCTTTTTCTACATGCACATATATTTGATATGTGGTGGTTTGTGAAGGCTTTTGATGAACACCATTGGCTTTAAACTGCGTGATTTGTTCTAACCTATGAGATCTGAGGCATTTTCTTCGCCATTACCTCACTTTCACCGATTTTTTATTTTTTATTTTTTACACAGATGTTTTGTTCTGCTTGCATGTGCCTGTTGATTCAGTGGCATTGTGTAGGCTCTGTTTGAGCATCGCGTTAATTTTCCTTCGCCATCTTCTTTATTGTTTTTCTTTTCTTTTCTCAATAAGTTCTATCTGCAGAAACTCTAATAAATTCACAGTGAAAATGCCTATTGACACTTGCGGGATGGTAAAAGCTCTAGGGTTTTGTATGCTACATATGATACTGAGATATGGAAATTTTGGTCTGCAGAACTGATCTATATATGTTCAGTAAGTTGTTGTGTATCAGATGTTTAATTAATTTTTTTTCTCTACGGTTTTCTGAGCTGAAAACACATACTCTTTGAACTGATTTAATTAAAATGTAGCAAGTTGTCTTCTGTGCTGCCCAATGATGGAAAAATAAACTATTGAAGGCTACATGGTTTTGTTCATAACTGGACTGCACCATTCTCTGTCTCTCTCTCTCTGTCTTTCTCTCTCTCCGTGTGTGTGTGTCCCTATCTCTCTTTTTCTATATATATATATATGCATACATAAGCACGAGATGGTGCAAGAAGGCTGTGAATGAAGCCTGTGATTAAAGCCATAGATGATTTGTATTTAGCTATGAGATCTGAGGGCTATGCTTTCCGTTTTTATGGCAATCTAAGTCGTTCTTTATTTTTGGCGACGATTTTTCGTACAAATATGCTTACCTACTTTTTTATTAACATCTGAAAACCTTGTGGCCTTATATATTTGATGCTCTAAGAACCCTGATTACTGTTGTTTTAACTAGGAGGAAAGCCTCGACGAGATATGATAGGCCTTAGTATTCCAATTTTCATTCAGTTATGCTCAGAACTGTCTCTATGATGGAAATTGGAACTTTAGAAAATTTTCGTCTTTTGCTTTTAATGTTGATCAGTGAGTTTTATTTTACCTGCTGTTAGGGAGCCTGCATTTAGTATCTGTCTTGATCTTGTGGGTTGTCAAGCTGCTTGCCCTTGCAGGTTGCACATAACTTGCTGATTGTTTCTGCCCTTCACAATGTTTGTATTAAAACTATCTCTTACTGCTGCCCAATTGTTTGCTATTGGTATATCTTATTCTTCTGAGATTTTTTAACTGCATTATGCTTTCCAGTACTTCCACCCTCTTCATAACAGTTGATGCTGTGTCTGCTGTTGTTATTGAGCATGCTGGGCATTGAGCTGCATGCTTGTTTGCTTACTTTTATGTTTGTTTTATGATGTCTAAAGTTGTACACGAATGATCTTAGCAAGCATTTTACCATTATATCATTTTACCCCGTTTAGTGATGCCAAGTTGATTAATGAACATATTATCTGGTTTGTACATTTGTTCATAGCTGTGTATGTGCCATCCCTTCTGTGTGTGTGTTAGTGCCTGTGTGTCTGTAGATGATTCATGATAAGGTTTACCAAATCAAGATTCAAACTGTGAATTCCCAAGCTAATTTTTGAATTATAAAGTATAATTTGTATTGAACCATAAGATATAAAGACAATTAAAATTAAATTCAAATGTATTATTACAAAGATGGTATATATAGTGTTCAATGTAATTATTTTAAACTAGAAATAGATAAAACTACTTAACCATGAGTCTTATAAAACATAGATAATATATAGTATTAAATGTAATTTTTTAGATGTGATGTGAGGGCTGTGCTTTCTTTTTAGCAATATAACTTTTCTTTTTTTATTGGCTGGGATTTTACATGCATTCTTAGATATATAGATATGCTAACATTCTTTTATTAAGATCTGAAAACCATGCATGGCTCTAAGTAACCTGACTATTTTTTCTTTTCAAATAATCAGCAGAAATGGCCTAAGGAGATATGATATGCCATAATGTTCAAATTTCAATTCAGTTCTCCTCAGAATTGCCTCTGATAATTGTTAGAATGTCAGAAAATTTGTCTTTTGCATTTAATGTTGGACCACTGAATTGTTGTTTTTTCCTTCTTATGCCTAAAATCCCATATTTTCAACAGTTTGCTATATATATGTTTTAATGATTTATCATTATTATTTGTTGATCCAAAATGGTATTTCTATTAGCATGTGAGGCATTGGATTGTATACTTGCCTTTTATGTTCATATTATAATTTCTAGAAGTTATACCTGAAAGATCTTTGTAATCATTTAACTGTAACATCATGAAAAATTATGTTTTGACCTGCTGCATCCATTGTAATGATGTAATTCTCTATCCAGCCCAATGATGGACAAATTGACCAGTGAATGGTTGCTCTGTTTTGTTCATAACCTGACATGTACCATCACTTCTTTCTTTCTCTGTCTCTCTCTTAATGTCTATATATCTATTCATCTATCTGTGTCTGTGTAGATGGTGCATGTAGGATGTGATTGAAGCCTGCTGCCAAAGCCATAGATGATTTTATTTAGCTATCAGATCTGAGGGCTATGCATTACTCTTGTTCAATGGCAAACATTAGCTGCACATGCTATCCATTCTCACTTGTGTTGAGGTAGATAAAAGTTTGCTGTCTTGTGTTGAGATAATCCGTGATTGCTCATGATCTAGATAATTATGAGTATTCCACTCACATTCAATAGCAAACATTGTGTCGACGTAGGTAATAGCCTAATTGTGTGTTGCTAGGAGGTTTCAAATTGTTCAAGTATGCTAGTGGGGTCTTATGTGGACTGCAACTTGTTCAAGTATGTAGTTCTGAGTTGATTAGAATTTGAAACTCCCTTCTGTTATGTAAAGTCAGCTTTTTATTTCTTATTTGACTGGTTAACTTGTGTGTCATTTTAATTGTGAAGTTGTCTTGGCACTTGCATGATTATAAATTACTAGGTTATTCACTGTATTATTTTCATGAGCAAATTTACCTTCCTTTTTGCGTTATCATAAACTTTTGGATAGTTCTTTAAAGTTGTATGTTGCTAGTGTTCACTATTCATTTTTAGTATATTTGCTTCATGGAAGAGTGCCAATCAATTTTTTCAATGTCCTGGTTGAATTTCCTGTCATATTTCTTCTGGATATGCCCAATGACGAATGCTTGTTGTGAGATATGGTACTCAGAATATTATTCAAAGCCTTTCCATCTCTTCTGCCTTTCTTCCCACTGCCATTGCTAACTCTGCTGCTGCTGCTCTCTTCTTCCTCTTCGTTCTCCTTCTTCTTCTTCATCTTCTTGTTATTATTATTATTATTATTATTATTGCTGGTAGTGGGTGGAGAAGGTGGAGGCTGTGGGTCTTGATGTATGTTGAGAGGCTTTTATGGATGTTGAAAAAGTACCAATTGGAGATATCTGAGGGCAGAGTTGGTTCCTTGAGTTAGAATAAGTGTCATACATTACTTTTATGTTATGCATTCTTAGTGTAATGGTGTGGCATTGGTCAAATATAGTCAACTGATAGGTTGTAGGTGGTTAGATCATTGAGAAGTTTGTGGATTTGTTTTCTGGACTATCTTGCCATTTATCTATGTTTAAATACTCCTCTATCTTGCCATTTATCTATGTTTAAATACTCTTCTAGAAACGTTGTAGATGATTTGTAATTTAGCTGTGGTTCGCATTTTTTTTGATGTCTTCTCTCCAATGTGTTATTTTTTCTCGTAGACCTGCACAGCTATAGCTATAGTTATTATTTAGTTGATTTTTGTATAATCGGACTTTTGCATGCCTAATGGTGAACAAACTTTTCTAAAGTAGTTACATTTGTTCTTTATCTGTTTTGCTCTTTCCAAAACCAACATATGGCTGAGGCTACTGCTCAAGTTTGGTTAGCTATCGTGCTTCTTCTGCCTTCTCCCTCTTTTTCAATGTTATATTTGATGCCTTTTCATGTTCTTAGTGTATAATGATTGAGGAGTATGGTATTGAATAGAATATTACAGTGCTTTTAACCTGATACTAGGTTCTGTTCTCGTTTATCTTGTTATTCAGCTTTTAATGATTTTTGCAATATACGCACTTGATTTTTAAAAATCTATTAAATATATATTGGTTGATGAACAGAGATAGGTGCTCCCCATCTTAAACTTTTGAGCAGCAGGTCCGATTGTTGATTATTGTTGTTGTGGCTAAAGATGATGCCTCGGAAATACTTGATCTGTAATTTTTTTTCGTCCTACCCTGCATTCATATAGAGTTTTATAGAGGAGATATCGTGTTTATGGGCACCGGATTTACCATTTTGTAATTTATTTTGTACCATTCCATTGAGTTAGTAATGAGATGACATGACTTTTTGGATACTAAGATTCTAGGTTGTTTCGAGTTATTACTTTTTGGATGCTTGTTCAATTTTATGAAGAACTATCTATAATGAAAACTAGAATAAAATAAATTATCATAGTTCAACAATGGAAAGGAAGCGGTTAAACTATTTTGGTTATGGGTGAGGTTCCAATTTTCAATCCCATTACTTACCCTTATTTTACCCCTTGTGATGACCATAATTCCCCCGAATTTAAGCAAATAAATTCAAGATGTGCACTGCACATTTTATTATTTGACCCTTTTTCTGCTTCGCCCACTGTTGACTTTGTTGAGTGGTTCAATTGCTGTATCCTTTCAAAGGTCAAAGGAGGGTTGGTACCAGGGATGATAAAATTGAATCATGCTGGCTTGTTGGGGAACTAAGGGGATTAGATGATATATTGGTGGTTTGTGGATTGGTGACAAATAAGAGAAGGGTCTCACCATTGAGACTCTTGTATTTGAAAGGGTAACTAACCTACCCGCCCATTGAGATTTTATGCAAAGAATGATCAAACGTATAATATTGCAGCCCTACTATATGGCTGCAGAAAGGGGCATCAAATAGTCAATCATATCTAGAGCTCCAAATTGTCATGTTCAATTCTGCACATTAATGCGTGAATATATTTGAGAATGGCGGTATTTTCATTTTTCTTTATTACATAAGATAATTTATTTCACTTTTTGTCCCTTTTTGTTTTTATATCTTGTGTTTTACATCATACACCTAAAAATTGTGTATCTTTTTTTCTTTTTTACAATTACATTGGTGGTATCTTTATAATAAAAAAAAAGGGGTTTAAGTGTGTTGAGTATCTAGATATTGCGGTAGAATTGTTGAAGGAATGATTACAAAAGTATTTATAAATTATTTATCAAAATTTTTGCATCGCAAGATTTGAAGGTATCTATTACATTGAAAGTGACAAATGAAAGTGACGAGATAATTTTTTTTAACTAACGTTCTCAATTTTGATGAATTTATAGAATAAGTAAATACAATCATAAATTAGTATAGTTTGAACGTGCTAATACTTTTTATTTTTATACATATATAATTATATAATTCTCTTAATTTAACAACAACAAGAAGAACTTATAAAATTTAATTAATTATTTTTTTTCCCGATGTAAGGTCACTTGTAAAATTTAATTAATTAAAATTTGTACGTATGTCGATTAAAATAAAGAAGTAAGGTCACTTATAAAATTTAGTAGAGAAGAGGGATGTAGGGCTTGCAATGCTCTTACTGTCAACTAACTATACCTTAAAGCTCGAAGGATACCAGCCATCAATTTGTTGTTCTTTGAAAACATATTGTTTTAGCAAGAGTTCTCATATCATCTCATTAAACACGGAGATTTGATTTAATATATGTTTGGATAAGCTTTTTTCAAAGTATTTACGGAAGAAAAAAAAGTTGAAATGAGTTTTAATTTAAGTTAAAATTATCTTATATATAATTTAAAAATAAGTTTTTGAAAAGGTTAATATAAGAAATTTTTTATAGATAGATTATGCATAGGGTAAATTTAGTTTTTAGTGAAATTTGTTTTACTTACATTTTCTTCATAAATGTCTATACAAAAAATTACTCTAAACATGTCTAACAATCAACTTTTGCCAATTTCGATTTCAGTTAGTCAAAAGATGCATTTTACTAGATGTTCATGTTAAAAAGTACGAGATATATGGAACAAATTATGTGGTGTTGTAATTTTAACTATTTCCAGCCATTGAAGGGTTGGGAAAACACCTTTAACTTCACAACTTTTCTGCAAATTCTCTTGTTTGCTGAAGAACTAAATTTTAATTTATAAACAACTATTTTCAGGTTACCCATCTGAAATCCTAACAGTTAACTACTGTAGTTCATAAATCTACGGTCTGTGGGTTATGGTGCATCGGTGAACCAAATATTTTCTTGTGCACCATAAGTGTTGCCTTCCTTTGATTAATTAACTTGAATTGTTTTCTTTGATTTGATAAGTATGAACAAATCTTTGATCCCCTGGCGTTGCTATCAATTATTTAACCAAAAGCTTTTTTTAGTTAAAGTTTAGTTAGAGTTTCAAATTCTAGAGTGGTTAGTTTAGCTTCCTTGAGTAAAGTTAGGTTTCTGAATGAAAAAAAAAAAAAAAAACTGTTAGAGAAGTCTTCCCGTAAAGCTCATCTCGGATTAGTTGAATTCTAACCTAACTTTTGGATATTTATCATCTAAAACACACAAAAAGAAAATATACACAAGTGATTAGTAGTGATTTGGTTTTAAATGATTTCATTAACAACTTGTTAATCAGTTTCCAACTAATTTAACATGTTTCTTGACTTACCTAAAAAATTCTCCGTGTATTAAATGAATTTATCTGAGTATAGTTTTTAAAATTTAATTAAAAATGCAGTATAATTTTTTTTACATGGTCAACTAATTATGCATTATTATGTATTGAAATTTGTAGACTTGGTTAAAATGAGTTAATGTCATACTTAAAATATTATTTAATTAGTTAACCATGTAAATTTATTTTATCCTAAATAATCTTTGAAAAATTTAGTTCATTTGTATGTCTAATAAAAAATAAAAATAACCATCATTTTTGACAAAATGAAAAATGAAGGTGAATTATATATAAAAAAAAAAATTCCTGATTTTTCACCTCGACGACCTTATTGACCTTTATATGATTGATGACATTATTTCATTGGTAACTTTTGTGAGCCAACCATTTTCTTCTTTAACTCACCTTCTAACAAATTTTTCAGCGCAATAAATAAATCGAGTGGAGTATAGTTTTCATCTCAAGTAATCTTTGAAAAATTAAAGTAATTTATATCTCTAATCAGATCAACAATAACAGGAATATATATACATTTCACCTGGACTACCTTTATAAGGTGTGGTAAACTAGGACTACACTCATTACTGATCTAATTGCAACGCAATTATTGTCCAATATTAATGTCATCCTGAAATCTCCAAGGAGAAATATACTTGACTTTAATGCATAATAAAGCATTAGCTGATTCTTCATTTCTTGACAGCCACCTATATCTCTGGAGGCATTCTTTTTCAAACCTTTTTTTTTTATTGAATAAAATAAACAATATTGTTTCCTTTTTGAGCATGCTGTAAGTTTGTTGAAAAGAGTGCAGTAGAAAGAATTTGATCATATAAAAAAGTTTTAAATGGTTAAAAGTGCTATTGAATTAAAATTTAAATGTTACAATATAAAATAGATACATTAATTTGTAAGGACGAAAACTAGTATAACTTTTATTTATATCTAAAATGAGAATATTAACTTCTCTTTTCTTTGGGTCAAATTTTAACAAATAAAGTGTAGGAAAAAGGCTTCAAGTGTTCATTAATTATTTGTATTAGGACAGCAACTTAATGCTTAGCCTCCACGAATATAATAAGAGTTAACAATAAATATTTATAACACGCTTTTCTAATATGTTTTTTTAATATTGCTTTTATTATTTATTAAATTTAGTTGGAATTCATGAAATTATATGAATGATTTATTAAATAAGGAGTTGATTTTCATAGTGTTATAATTTTTAATAAATTTTAGTTAATAATAAAGAATTTAATAAAAAGATATTGCTACTATTTCTACCTAGACGCATCTCATAATTAATTTTAAGGATAATCTTTAACCACAGATTTTCGATATCAAATTTGTGTATATAATATTGTAGAATCATGCATAATTGCACATATATGTAAAACAATTCAGGTTTCCAAGCAGATATAAACAATGCACAAAAAGTATTCCTCATGTTTCTTCCTCTACATTCATAAAAAATGAAAAACAATGGCATGTTAATACTTGGGGAGCCAACCTTTTGTTTTTAATACATGTGCAAGACATAAATTTGGGAATTGGGATTTACTTTGGAGTCTAACAAAATGAGATAAACTTGCCAAATGCCAGCCTTACGACAGTGAATCCATGTGTTTGTATATATACCTTCATTTAGGTTTAGAAAACCTTGAGATTATAAATGTGGACCTATCAATGTTTACTTAATTAACTAATACTTAAAAATCACATGGCAGCACATAAGTGCCATTTGTTCATAGCTTAAACAAGAAAAGGCACATAGTTCGAGGTCTGAGCTATGTTTATCCATGCCATAACCTAAGGAAGAGCAATCCACACGTGAGATTGTTTTATAATCTGATCAATAAGGTTATCTTATTAGACCATGAAAAGTAAAAGCAAGACTGAGGTTCCCTTTGAATTGAATGCTCTAATTTATTCCTCCATCTTACAATTGAGGGGCTCCATTCTGTATTTTTATATTTTATTCTTTATTTTTCTATAGCATAAATAAATATGAAGATAAGGTGCCATTCAGCACCAACTAAGAGCCTGCTGGAAGCTGTAATAGTCAGAAGAGCTGAATGTCCCTCTCAGAAAATTTAAACCTCAATTCTTCTGACAATGATAAGTTGTGCTCTGGTTTCCATTTTCTACTGGCAAGTGGCAACTTGTGGATCAGTTTTCTCTTTTAATACGTAACAAGAGGTTTGACCAAAGTGTGTTTCAGCATGAAATGCACGTTAACACTTGAGCTTCCATAAAAGCAGTACTACTACTACTACAATTATTTATACATGCATTGTATACAAATGTTTAATTTTGATTCAATGTATTTTCTTTTACATGCTTATTAAATAGTATATTAGAATTTAGTTATCGTAGACTAGACTGTGAATATATATTATTTTATTATATTAATAAATTAAAAATTATTATAAAATAACTTTTAAATAATTATTATAAAAGTTAATAATTTTTCTATAAATGGCAAACTATATATAACTAAATGATAATATAATTTTTTATATTATTAATATATTCTAATTAAATTTTAATATATATTATACCATATCACTATACATAACTTGATTATAACGGACACTTCATTTCTTGAGGTATATGAGTGGAAGAAAAAGAGAGATGAAGAGAGAAAAAAAAGAGAGAAACTTAATTATAGATATAAAAATGATACATGATAAAAAAAAATTAAAAACATATAAGAAAAAAATGAGATGAAAGTGGAATGAAAGAAAAATTAGGTGTATGTTTAGTATTTTTCAAAGACTAAGTATCTTTAATAACATCATAATGAAATAATAGTATAAAAAAGAAAATATACTACACTAAATAAATATTAAATCCATGACACACCAACCCCTCCAAAGTCGTTAGGCTAAATTAATAACAGAAATTAATGTCTGCCCTGTTGAATTTAATTCATCAAAACCAAAAGATCCATTTGCCAGCCAACCTCATTATGTTAAAATTACCCAATTAAAAGGATAAAAAGCCTTTAATTTCTTCAAATTAAAGCTACTCATGTAGTGCCAAACATTAGTTAGACCCTAGTTTGTCTGTATCGATATGGTCCATTCTGGAAGGACTTCACTTCTAGAGACGTCACTGAAAGGAACTTAAAGTTACATTAAATTCTCTCATTTTCAAGAATATTAGTGGAGGAGAGACCTCTTGCAGGAGAAAAAAGAAAAGAAAAGAAAGGTGTGACATTTGGCTTAATCATTGCTATTACGTCTGTTTTAGTTTTCGTTACTATTTTAAGGTTGTCGATTGTTACCACGGGCATATATTCATAATTTTTTAATAGGTAACTAATGTTGACTAAAATATCTTTGTTTTCTTTATCAAATATACTTGTTTTAATCTTAAAAAAAAAATTTGGTTAAATATGTACGTATATTTATCTCTACAATATTTTCAACAAAGTGCTTGGTGAAGTACCAATACATACTACTTCGGGTAATCGTATGCTGGTTAAGTAGCTTATGTTTCTCGTGCCAATTTATATTTTAGTATTAGAATGTGTCTAGCAATTGCTTAAAGTTTATCTAAATAACAAATATACAAAAATTCAATAGGTTTGGGCCAATACCCTTTGATCCTGTTGCATGCTTGGGTTAGATCTAATCTAATAGTTATTCCTAATCACACCTAGTTTAGTGAAGTTCTTTAGTGCATGTACTTTATCAACTTTAAAATATATATTTAACTCAGAGGTTAGATACTTTGTATAGCTGGACTCAATAATTTTTTTTATAAAGTCTACTACTCAGACCATATGTAAAGTCTAAACCGTTGACGTATAAATCTTTAATACACACAATCCACTCAGAAATTTCTCCGTCTTAAAAACCTAATACATATAATTAAAATGCTTATTTAGCTACAAAATTACAAAAGGTAGGAAGTTCAGAAACGTAAACTAAAAAAAAGAAAGTGGAGAGAATATATATATATATATATATATATATATATATATATATATATATATATATTGCACAACAAAAAGAGATTCATACTATTATTTAATCATAAGTATATAATTTAAATTTGTTCAGTTTTATAACAATATTTTAATTAAAAATATAGATAGAATAAAGTTTTAAAGAATTAATTTAAAAGACTTATAAAGTTATTATTATAAAAATAAATAATATTATTATATATGATTATTCATGATTAGATAATAATATAAAAAATATACTATAAGTGTATTTTAATTAAATTAAAAATTAATTATAATTGATTTTTGTAATATTTATTTTAAAATTTATATTTATGATGATTTATAATTAATTTATAGTGTAAATTTTTTAAAATTAATAATATATCAAAATTAAATTCTTTATAATAAGAAATCGTGCAACACGAATTTGCAACTTTTAACAAAGGACAATTATTTCACTCTCAAACTCTGTTGCCTGTCCCGAGTATTTCAATTCTTTTCTTTCCACTTGGTCTTTTTATTTTTTGTAGAAAAGGAAATTATTTAAAAATTATTGTGTGGGAATTTAAATTATTTATGATAAACTACCGAAGGAATTAAAAATTTTATTGTTAATTTGTTATCAATTAGACGTACGAATTTTATAAAAATGTTTTATCAGTAAAAAGATGTTGAAAAGACAAATAAAATTAATTTATACCAGAATATACAACACACAAAAATCTAGTTCCAACTTATGAACAATATTAAGACATGTCATATTAAAATTAGGTCTTTTATTATATATATAATAAGATACACTACATCGTTTCAAAGTTACATATGTAAATCATGTTACAAACTTACAATAACTACAAAGAAAAAATAATAATCCTTTAGAAGTTGTTTTTTTCAAGAGAAAAAATCATATGTATTTATATTTTTATCCAATCATAAACTACAATATTTGTTGAATTTGATAATAATAACTATAAAACTATATCAAATATAAATTTTAATTTGTTAATGGTGTTTACACTCACCATGCATTTATATTAATTTTGTATAAAAGATCAATTTTAATACATTCGTATATTTTGTGGCAATAGCTAATGTAAATTTTGAAGTTAAGAATATTATAGGTATTTTTGTAATTTGATTATAAAAAGATAAGGATATTTAAAGTTGATGTAACGTGTGGTTCCTAAGTCATGACTTAAAATCCATTATCTGTAAGAAAAAGTGAAATGACGATAGATATAGAAAAAAGAAAAAGTCATGATAAACGAGAGAGGAGTGTCACATCACAGCTACCAATACAAACAAAGTGATTTATGAATGAAATGGTCCAACCCAATCCTACCCATTGCTTGCTTCACCCATTTCAATCTCAAGAGAGATACATTGCACTTTTTGACCTTTCAATTATTTATTATAAAACTCAAGTTTTTCTCATGGTATATCCTTCATTTCATTATTTTATTTATAACATTTTTATAAAAAATATAAAATATAATAAACACTGTAATAAAAAACAAACGTAAAATATAATATTATGTAATATATGGCTAAAATATTATATTGTGAAAAAATGAGTCCTTTCGTTTGGTTGTACCATTTCCGTTGATATCTGTCATTTCATTTAAATTAAAACTTTAAAGCGCATAAGAGTGGCCATTTTCATTTTCTAGAAAGCAGCGAATAAGATGAAGTTATGAACAGACCGAGTCCCTCACGCGCCAACGTAGACTCGGTTCTATCACCCACTTCTGCCTCCCAACAAAGACTCTCTCTCTCTCAACCCATTAATGTTTACACTTTGCTTCTTTTATTTTATTACAAAATACTATATATAATCATAGTATATTTTAAATTTTTTTTATTCAATTATAAATTTGATTGGTACAATATTGAAAATTTTCTACTAATTTTTTTTTTGTTTTTCTATTGTCAAAATTTATAATGCAAAAACAAATATTAGATTACTATTTTTAGAATTAGATAAGATTATATATGGAGAGAAAATTGAATAAGATAAATGAATAAATTTTAATTTTGATATTCTAAAAGTTTTCTTCTCTATAAAAATTTAATATTTTAAAATTTGTTGATCAACTATTTATATGTTTATATTTATTTTTTATTTTTAAATTATATAGATCAATTTGTACAAAATTATTTTTATTTAATTTAGAAATTTTAAATTAAAGTTTTAAATATATAATTATGTTAAATATTTTAAAAAATTATCAGTGAAACAAAGTAAATTTCGCAAAAAATACATGTAATTAAAAAAAAACAAGTGCAAATATTAACATGCATTTTTACTCATAGTTTGATTGTAACAGAACCCAATGACGAAGTCAGTGGATTAAAGTTTGTTCTGAACGAGTCACATTTGTCCACGTGCCGAACCCGGACCCCACGTGACACCAAATCACAGCATTCCATAACTATTGAAGAGAAAAGAAAACAACGGAAGTGAGAAAATTTTAAATTAAAAAATAAAATAAATTTTGTCTTGTTTTAATTTTTCTCCAAACAAATAAAAAGATCAATCACCATCAAACTCACAGGCTGGTAGCTTTAAATTCCCTTCCCTTCAGGTGGTGTCGTACAGGGGAGACAACCGAATTGTCACTGTTTAAAAAATCAACGGCGCACATATCATATTACGCGTTCATTGGGATCTACGCCGCTAAATTCAGAATCTTGGTTCTTGCCACCGTGTCCGATACGTGTTCGGTGCGCGTTCAAGCTTCTCTCTCAACCTTAATTTTTTCCCTAATTAACCATAGATTAAAACCTAAACTTCTTTATTACTCCTAATTCAGGAAAATAATTTTCCTTTTTTTCGTGTGTTCGTTTTTTTGTTCCTGCGTATTTCGCTGGGTTTTTTTTTCCAACTACCATAATACGCGGTCCAATTGTCCCCAATATAACCCTCTCCTTCCTACTAGGGTTCCATGCCTCACTTCTCCCCACATTTCTCTCTTCTTCTCTCACTACCTTGTCTGTTTCTCTCTCCCACCCTTTGAAACTTTCTGACTTCTGTTTTAGATTCTCAATTTCTTGTTGTTTTCATTGATTGGATTCAAATTCAAACCCAAATTTTGCCTGTCACTTCTAGGTTTTCCAATTGGTGTGATTAAAGTTTCAAATTGGAGGGGAATTTTTCGGTTTCAGGTTGTTCAATTTTGAATTTCTAGGAAAATTTTGGGTTTTCAAATTGAAGTGATCGAAGTTTTAATATCATTATTCTCTTTTGGGGCTTTAGGGTTTATTTTTTGAAAATTGGATTTTGAGAAATGGGTTTGTGAAATTTGGTTTTCCCATTTCTGGATTTTGAAACTGAGGTGAAAAAGTTTTCAAATTGGAGAGAAAAATCGGGTTTGTTTGAATTTTTGGGTAGTGGGTGTGAGATAATAGGTATTGGGGGAAGAGAGAGTGAGGTTGTGTAAGTTGCGTTGTGTGCGAGAATGCCAGCGACGGACTACCTAGGTTCGTCTCCTTCATATTTAACCAATTTTGGCCGTTCAATTCTGAGTCTACGCCGCGAACAGGTTCACTCTATTTCCATGGAAGGGTCAAGCTTGGAGGCTGAGTTGGAATCCTTTCAGCAACACGTCACTGACCGGTTCTTGGAACTCTCTTCGGTTGCTCATGATGATTTTCTTTCACTCGTGTGGATAGAGAAGCTCCTTGATTGCTTCCTTTGTAGCCAAGAGGAATTCAGGGCCATTATCCTAACTCACAGGTCACAGGTCTTGAGACCCCCCTTGGATCGCATGGTGTCTGATTATTTTGAGCGCAGTGTGAAGGCTTTGGATGTTTGTAATGCCATTCGCGACGGGATTGAGCAGATTCGCCAATGGCAGAAGCTGTTGGAGATTGTGCTCTATGCATTGGGGCATCAAAAGAGCATTGGTGAAGGCCAATTTCGAAGGGCCAAGAAGGCACTCGTTGATTTGGCAATTGGGATGCTTGATGATAAAGACCCCAATGCCTCAATTGCTTCTCGAAACCGGTCCTTTGGCCGCAGCGCTGGTAGCAGAGATCATCATCATAATCACAGTCATGGTCATAGTCAAAGTAATCTTAGCTATCACCATCGATCCTTGGGGCATTTTCGATCGCTTTCGTGGAGTGTTTCCCGGACTTGGTCTGCTGCTAGGCAGCTCCAAGCAATTGGGAATAACATTTCTCCACCTAAGGCAAATGATCTTGCGGCTTCTAGTGGCCTTGCAATGCCTGTGTTCATCATGAACTCCATCATGTTGTTTGTGATGTGGGCTCTTGTGGCTGCAATTCCCTGCCAGGACCGTGGATTACATGTCCATTTTACCATTCCCAGGAATTCCTCCTGGGCTATTGCATTGCTCTCGCTTCATGAAAGGATCATGGAGGAGTCCAAGAAAAGGGAGCGGAAGAATTGTTGTGGCTTGCTCAAGGAGATTCATCAGATTGAGAAATGTGCTAGAGCCATGAATGATTTGTCTGATTCTGTGCACTTTCCGTTGACGGAGGACAAAGAAATGGAGGTTAGACAGATAGTGATGGATGTTTCACAAGTTTGTGATGCTTTGAAAGATGGCCTAGACCCTTTGGAGCGCCAAGTGAGGGAGGTGTTCCATAGAATTGTGCGCAGCCGAACAGAAGGGCTTGACTCTCTTGGCAGGTCAAACAATGCTGAGTAACTTGTTTCCCCCCACCATTTATTTGTGGGTGCTGTAATGAAAATAGAAGTTGAGATGATCTAATAGCCTAATTTTGCTTCCATTAAATAAGAAGACTACAAATTGAAGAAGCAAATGACCGATGGAGATAAAAAGTGGAGGAATGAAAAAGGCTGGTGAATTGAAAAGAGGTGGTAAGGGAGAGGATTCTTGTACTTAAAAATCATATAAAATGTATAGAATGTGGGATATTTGAAACGGATCCTTGTGTCTGTTTTGTTTTCCTCTCCTCTCGTTTTTGTCTTGTGATGTTGCTTTTGTATAACCAATTTTCACTGTACCTTGCTGCATCCTCATTGTGGCTGATTTTGTTTCTGAATATGTATTAGATCAATCTCTTTTTGTTTCATACACTCGCATTTGTGTTTGGAGGAGAAGATTATTGTAAAATCTTGACTTGCTTTGGAGTCTTGGGATTGTTTAATTTCCATTAAACACTAAGGACTAACGGTAGAAAAAGACAATTAAGTTGATCAAATTTTGAGGTACTTCTGTCTCCATTAGATTGCTTTTGTTCTGCTTTTCTTCCATTATCATCTGTGGAGTTAAATTGTGTATGTATGACATTGACGATGGTCAAGTATTTTGTTCTGTTCCATCCCTACAACCTCTACAACCTGTGTTAGAAAAATATGGTATTTGGGCTTAATACAATCAAAATCAAAATTTCAAGGCAAATAGAAATATACAAATTGTCAGCGTCCTTGAGCCATTTATGGTGAGATACTCTATGGAATCGGGAATGTCACAGAGTAAATCCGTTATTTCTGCTCTTTTTTTTTTTCTTTGGCCATTAGTGAGTATTGAAAATATTACGGCAACTGTTTATAGTTGAAGACTGAATAAGAATCTTTAATGCGATGAGTTTCCAGTCAAGTGAATGGACTTTGACCTGGCCTATTGCCATCCACAATTGAATTTCTTGGCAAGGTGACACTAGCTCCTGGTCAAGCTAAAACTCGTTGACCAGGTTTCAACATATTCTTTATTCTTTGTGACATCTCATAAAGTCATCAAGATTTGGCTTTGCTACAACTTGGAAGTGTTTTCAAGGTTTTCTAATGCCATTTTCTGCGGCAAAATTTCATAGTTTTGGTTCAGCGGGAAAGGTGATGCTATAATATATAGTTGTTATTATTTGATTGATGTCTTTAAAGTGTCATTGAAGTAAATACTATTCAACCATTAAGGCATGCAATTGATATGTGGATAGTGCCTTCATGATGATATCAACGAGTAATCTATCTGTGCGCACGTGCTGTGTCTGCTACTTGTTCGTAGGTTTAGTAGAGCCGATGATTTTTGCTTCACTAGCAAACTATTGTCTTTCCAGCTCAATACAATGTGAATAAATTAAGAAAGGAAATGCTTTGCACTTCATTATGTAGCATTAAATATCTGTAAATTTCATTGGGATACTGTAGAAGGACTATAGTTGATGGTAAGTACGGCTGATAAATTTTTCTATAAATATTTATAGAAAAAATTCAAAATATAAAATAAATATTTTTATAAATTAAAATTAGTTATGTATAAGTTAATTTGTAAAAAAAATTATATTAGTTATGTATAAGTTAATTTATAAAAAAAATTATATTAGTTTTTAAAAAATTGACTTTTAATTTATACATAAATTAATTATAATTTATGAATAAGTTTATTTTATTTTTTCATGTTATTATTTTTGATGTCTAATAAGCTCTGTTTTTGAAAATAGCTGAGTGCCCACCTCAGAGTTTGTTACGCACGCATATGGTAGTTGGACTAGGTCCACTCTACTCTGGCAATTGATTGCTGAATAGTCTACTCAACACCAATTATTTATGTACCTTACTCTCCAAAACAATCTTTCTAATTCGCTTTTGGTACTCATAACTAATTAATCAATAAATAAAATTATTTAAATTTACAGTAAGAATATATCAATAATATTATAATATTATAATATTATAATATTTTAAATAAATCTATTTTAATTCTTTAAATTAGTGCCCAGAAAAACAATGTATAGCAAAACCATTTCTATTATAATGATAAAGTCATAAAGCAATACAACCTAAAAAATTAGAACATGAATACGTCTTATTTAATGAATGTGTTTATATCAAAATCGACCTTTTTGCCAGGTCATCATCTTTCTCGCTCAAATAATTCCACTAAATATTATGTAAGAATAATATGACATGATATCATTATAAAGTTTTTTATTATATTATTATTGAGAGATTTTCTTCTACTTAAGTTTTTTTTCTGGTTAAAAACTATCGCATCATATATTATATACTATTATATTACGATTATTATTAGTATCATACTACTAGTATTTCTATTATTATAATGTAATATATATATATAATATAATATTACAATATTAATGTATATGAAATAATTTTTAAAAAAATAAGAAAATATATTTTGTTTTTATGTAAAAATTCTATTATATTATTGTCTCTATATATATATATATATTATAGAGGCATTATTTCATTACATTTTTTTCTCATTTTTCATACTAACATGATTTTTGACCTACCTAATGCTGTACTTAAAATGATCTTTTTATTTTGTCATTTTCCTCACCTATTATTTGTCTGATTTTTCCTACTAGTTGATTTTTTTTTCTTATTTTTCACTTTTATTACATCATTTTTTATTCATTTGTATAATTTTCTTCCTGCTTATTGAATGAGTTTCTCTCCCATTTTCCTATTTATTCGCATGATTTTTCCCACTCGTTGTAATGATTTTCCCCCTCACCCAAAATGTTCTTTTTTTTTTCTCATTTGAATGAATGTTTTCACTTTTTTTTTTCATTTCCACAGGTTTTTCGTACTTTTTTTTTTACTCATTTTGCATGTGTTAATCATTCGCATGAAATTTATATTTTAATAATAACTCTATATGCATAGAAAATGTAGGTTATTGAATTAAGGTTACGTGCTTTTAATTGATATTATTTGTGAAATTTTTATGAATATTATCTATATTCCATATTAAAAATTATTAATAGGAAATAATTATTAAAGGAGGAAAAAGAGGCATGTCGTGCTTCTATGTTTTTTTTAAATTAAAAATAAAATAAAAAAGATAAAGGAGAAAGTTATACATAAATTGCGAAAATGACTATGGGTTAAAGAATAAAAATGTGTTGTAATTTTTTTGTATATAAAAGAGGTAAAAGTATATATAAAAGAGGTAAAAGTATATAAAAACAAAAAGTAGAGATCAAACTGTAGATATTCTTTTATATATTGTTATATATTTCATATTAAAAATTATTAATACGAAATAATTATTAAATACATCATCATAAAAAATTTATAAAAAAAATATTATATAAAATTAATTAATTATTCAAAATATTTTTATTTATAAAATAAAATTAAAATTTACATAAAAACATCATATAGGCATATCAATTTCTGATATTTTATGTAAATCAATTACTTCAACCGATAATTTTAATAAAAAATTATAATTTAATAATTTTTAGCTTTAAATCAACGGCTCTCAACTAGTTTCTTTTTTTAGCTTTCAACTAAGTTTTAATTATTTTTTTATTTTCAACTAATTTTTCATTGACTTTGGTCAAACGTTGCCACAATATGTATCGCAGTACATGATTAAGTGATAACATAAAAAATTGTAGAGAGTGGTGATGAATCTGTGTAATTTTGAATTTTGATTTACACTAGTGGGAAATTTGTGTCAACTTTTTTTGCAGCCAGCAGTATTGTGTGGCAATGCCTGTTTTTGTTGTCAGTTGTGACTATGCTTCTAAGGATTGGACAATGGACATTGCTCTTTCTCTGCTCATAAATGTCATTCAATCATTATTTCTTTTTATTGTGGGATGGATTCATTCAATCATTGCTTAACTAGTAAGTTTTTGTCCCTCGTCAATACTTCACTCATGTTACCAAAGGCCAAAACTTTCAACCCAACATTTCCCTTCTCACTCATCCACCACACACAAAAAAAAAAAAAATATTCCGTTCATTTTATAAACATTTTAAAACAAAAACAAAATATCAAAATTATTGGGTTTAAAGTTTAAACCTTGAGTCTCGGTCTCTCTAATCAAACCTTCTTTTTATTGATTTAATTGATAGAGCCTTATTTTATTGGTGATGTGTAAACATCTCATTATATTTGATGTTGACTGAGTTAAACATTAAATAAAGAAATTAAAAATCTCATTTGATTGAATATCTTAACTAAGGAAGAAAGAATAATGATTTGATATGTATATCATGAAACCCATATTTTTGTCTTCCAGCAGTTCCTACTTGTTAAAAACCAAAAAAACTGAAAAAAAAAAAGTAACATTTTAAACTTTTTAATATGTAATGTTATATATTTTTATTAAATTTTATAGTTCTTAATTTTAACAAGTGTTCTCAAAATACTTTTCAACACGAATAAATATTAATTCAATTAGTAAAAATCGAAATCATCTACAAAATGAGTTCGAATCCTACTATAAATTTGAGGATCTTATTAATAAATATCTATAAGTATTCTAAATTTTTTAATTTATCATGTCTTAAGTATTTGGAATTCAATTTATTTAAATTTTGTATGTACTAAAAAAATTACTTTTATCACTTTTATCTAACTCAAGTAGGATTATTTTTAAAAAATATTTGTACTCTCTAAAAAAGACATTGATTTTTTTTTATACATTTTTTTTTCAGTTAACCAAACATGAGGAAGATGCATCAGCATTGCCATTGCAGTACTCATCCCTTTTTGGCCCATTTTGCAGTACAAGCCTATAGTCCTAGGTTTTGTAGATTGGCGGCAAATATGTATGGGTTGCAAGAGAGTTGTAGGTCAATTATTGGGCCTATTATACTCAACTAGTCATGTGTAGACAACCCATTAACCAGAAAAGTATACGTCGAGAACGGACATATATAAATATAATCTGTGTAAAACAAATTGGACCAAAATGAAAAACCTGTGTAAAACACGAGCTAAACACGTGAAACTAAAATTATTTTAACCACACCTGCTTTTAGTTAGAGTTTAAGTATAATGTATTTTCAATGAATTTTTTATTAGTTAATAATAAATTATCACAAATATAATTTTTAAAATAATTATTATAACACTTAACAAATTTACTAAAAAAAATATATAGAGGGTGAATGAATTTTAATTAAATTATTTTTATTTAACTACTTAAACTTTTAAAATAATTGTTTCGTGATATTTTTTTTTTGAAACAATTGATTCATGATACAGGAGACTATGAGTATATATGGATACATAAGATATAGTAGTTTATAGGTGGAGAGATCCAAAAATAAAAAGAGCTACTTAAATTAAATTAACTATTTCTGGGTCTAATGAAGTGGATTACAAGAAATATAAGAGTTGCAAGCAAAGTTGATCCTCCAAAAAGCAAAGGAGGACAAGGCGTCCATGGTTTTGTGGGACCTGGCTTCTTCACTGGAGATGTTTCCTCTGTAACCTTTTTTGGCTCTGGCTCTGGCTCTGGCTCTGGTGTCACAATGCTATCAGCAACATCTTCATTTTCTCCTACCCTTTTCTCTTCTTCTTCCTTCTCCTCCACCTCCTCATTTCCACTCATTCTTTTTTCCACTTCCCTTTTTGGCATCACAATTGTCAAAACTCCATCCTCTTTGTTAAACTTAGCCTTTATCTCATCCAAAACCACCTCCTTAGGGATTCTAAACTTCTTTACAAACTCTTTGATATTGAACTCTTTCTTGAACGGTATCATTTGCATTTCCCGCACCTCCTTCTCCCCACTCACCGAAAGCTCACTACCATCTTTATTGATATTAATCTCAATTTTCTCTTTCTGATATCCTGCATTTTTCACACCAATATTAATACACAAAGAGAACACTTATAAGAGTTGAGAGTGAAGAAAGAAACCTCTAAGATGTGCAATGAGGATGAGTGCTGCATCACTTTCTTTAGATAAGAAGACAGGTCCTGATTTGTCTTTGGCAAACTGAAAATCAGAAACAGAAGTTGTATCATCTCTGGTTCTTGTGATCTTCAGCCCCAACTCAACCTCCATCATGTCTATTATAAAGGAAATGTTTCAATTTCTTTTAATAGACGTGATGTGCTAGCAATTTTTTGTGTATCCCTCTAAGAAATAAAACTGTGCAAGTAAAGCACATATTCATTTCTTCACTATATAGTGTACATGGGCAAACCGGCTACAACGAGGGAATCTACTATTGCTTTTGGACACTCAAGTGTAACATAAAAAGCCTCCTAGAATATTGTTATACAGTGACACAACTTCAAAAAAATGGATCTCAATGCGTGTTATTCCTACCTTAATTGCTCGAATTTAAGCCTTATAGACAGAACATCTAAAGATCTAAATGCGTCCTTAAATTTGTTGGGGAGGATTTATCTATTCACCGACTAACTCTTGTATCATGATGGATGCAGCTTTAGCAGAGGAATTTGTTCGGCCATCAACAAAGTATACCTTATTACTACTTTTCCCCTTCACTCCATTAAATCTTTTTCTTTTCTTTCTAGTTTTCCACCCTTCAATCAACAAGTTCACACACTAGACGTATTGGTCATATTAGAGATAGTTAGAGACTCAGTTAGATGGTTATAATTAGTTAGGTAGTTAGAAGATGCTTACTTGTTAGTTGGGCTCTTTCTTATATATAAAACTGCATGTATTGTCAATTATATCTTCTTCATTTTTTCTCAATTTCTTCTAATTCATTTTTTTTTTCTCGAGTTTTACTTCTTTTTCAAGAACTAATCCTAATTAGCGTTTAGTCTATTCAATTTGAAAGGAGAAAACATTTATTTTATTTTATTTTCTATTAATTATAAAAAAATGACACTATTTTTATTATTTTTAATTTAACTCTTGGTTATAAAAATTTTCAAAATGATGAAATAAAATAAAAAGTAATATCTTTACATTAATGAAAAATAAAAAATATTTTCTCAAACTATAATTATTTGGTTTTGTTTGATGTTTTGGCAAAAAAAATTATATTTTGATTGACATTTTATAATATTAATGAAATATTAAATTTTTTTATTATATCTTTGACTTAAAGTGAAAAAAAAAACAAGTAGTATAGAGGAGAAGAAATTGAATTAACATGAAAGATATATATTAAGAAATTATGTAATTATTTTTATGAAATCTAAGATATTATTTACATGAATTTAACTTTTATGTACTATCAGTGTAAAAATATTTTAACTTTTACATAAATTACTGTATATAATTACTTATAATTGAATTAAATAAAAAAATATTTTTTATTATCAATGTATAAACTATTTAATTTAACTATATTTCTTAATTCCTACGTAAAAAATTTTAAATTTCAAATAGAAAGAGCAATACTTTATCTTCAAAAATCCAAATTAGCAAATATATGTGCATGCATTTGTTGATTTGTTCTGGGCCAATATAGAATAAAGCATATAGAAGGCGCATATTGGACCTTTCGATTCTCATCAATTTACAAGTAATCAACCTTGCATTTAAAGAGCACGACAAAGCAACGACAGATCAGCTCAACAATTGGTCCAAAAAATATGAAGCCATATATCCCAAATCAATTGGGCTTCTGTTGTGGCTGTTTAAAACATACAAGTGTAATGGTCCAGGTTGTTGATTATACAACTTCAGAAAGGGAAATGCCCTTGATTCTGAACTAACTTAACTTCGTAGTTGTCTTCTTATAATTGATATTAGTTAAATCAATGAAGCGTGTTTTTGAAGTCACAATGCACCATTAACTCACGAGTTTTCCCCAAAACATGGGAAGACATCCTTGGCAGAAGCATGGCCATTAGATCCAGATGTGAAACTTGTCTTGTCCCCAACCTAATCTCCATTGGTCGGTAAGTCTCCATTGGTCGGTAACACGTATCATTTATTGCCCCAATTAAGGACCACTCTAAAGCTTTCAACTTTCACTAATATCCAGTGTTCATTGCTCAATGGATACCACCAGTGAGTGATTGCCAATGACTTCTCCATCGCTTTCCTTTCAACTAATCATGTAATGGATAAAGGTATATTTCATAAAATTTTAATTTTCACAATTAAAATGTCTGAACCAAACTTTTAAATTAGAAATAAATCAAGATTAAATCATATATTTTGACCTCTTTTTTTATATGGTTTAATTTGATTGTTTCATTATTAAAAAATTTAATTTATTTTCTTAATTCTTAAAATTAGTTTAATGTTGTCTTTCTTGTCTAATGACAGTAATAAATAGCGACGATTTTCAATTATTATTATAATAATTTTATTTTTATAATTTAAAATAATATAATTTAAAAAAAAATGTATACATTTAAAAATAATAGCAGTTTTTAATTTTATAGTCTAAATTATAAAATAATAAATTATAATTTTAAAATAATCACATATTTTAATTGTTATTATAATAATTTTATTTTTAAAAACTAAAATACTATTATTTATTAAAATAAATTTCAATAATTTAATTATTTTTACTATTATGATAATTGTAATTTAATTTTTATTGTATTGAAATTTATGAAATTATAATAATTTAAAATATTTTAATTGTATAATATTTATCATCTCAAATATATTAATATTTGATATTTTATGAAAATACTCTATTGTTTTATAAATATTATTTAAAATAAATTTTTGTTTTAATATTTTAAAATTTTAATTATGACAAATATAAAAATAAATATAACAATGTCATATTTAAAATATTAATATTAATAATATAAATAATAAATAAATATAATTATTATAAAATAATTTATTTTATTTAATATTATAATGTAATAACATAAAATTGAATATTATAACATAATATAATTTAAATGATAATTTTATAAAATGGTAATAAAAAGTTTTATTTAAATTATATTATAAATACTTTATTACTGTTTTTATTATAATTTTTAAATTTTAAAATAGAAAATCATTATATTTTAAATTATTATAATTGTAAAATTGTTAATTATTAAATATGAACTTTTAAGTAAAAAATAATTTTTATTTTTATAAAAATCAATATATTATAATAACATCTAAAATAAATGTAATTATTTTAAATTTATAATTTTTTTTATTAATGTTTAAAATTTAAAATATAAATATTGTAGCAATTAAAATGACCACTGTTTAAATATATATATATATATATATATTAAATGATAATTTATTATTATTTTTATTATAAAAATAATATTATTATAGTGATGATAAAAACTACCACTATTTATAATTTAATAGTGCCACACTATTCACGTCAATTTTATTTAGATGAAAAATGGAAATATTATGAAAAATTAAAATTAAGAAATTAAATTAAATTTTTAATAATAAATAAATCAAATAAATCAATGTAAATAAATTATTGAACTAAATATATAATTTAACCATAAAACAATACGTTTATAAAACACATTAATAATATAAATATTTGTTATATTATTATTTAATTATAAATTATCATATGTAATAAAATTGTTGATTTTTAATATTGTAAATAATTTGTAATAGATTATTAGTATAAAGATATTTTTCCATTGTAAAAATAATTTGAAGGTGACTTTTGTTGCATGATACTTATGGAATGTAATGTGCAATGTGTGTGACTTGGTATTAGTGTAACTATCACAGAATGACATATCTAGAATATTCGTGACACTTGGGATGATCCTGTTCCTACTGACTAGATGCCTACACTGAATAAAGCGGGTGGCCCAAATGAGATGGATTACCGACAATTGTTATTTAAGTCAATATATTTTATAACGACCTGAGTTTTGATTTTTTAATTGATATGAAAATTTTAAAATTTTGAGGGTTATCTTGATTTTTAAATTCAATTTATCTAAATTTTTATAAAAATAAATAAATAGATAATAAGGTGAGTAGTTATTATCAGTCTACACGGGTTGGTATTTTTTTGTTACTGACACGGCCGATCTAGCAAAACTATCCTTAGAACATGTTAAAATGAAACACATAGATCATATTTGATACTTTTAAAATCTATTTTAGCCGATAACTTAAATTAACCCATTCATTTTATCTTAGATTAAGTTTATGGACTCTATCCAACTTATAAACACACTTAATAATTACTCACTTTTTAGTAAACAAAGATTTGGAGTATATGAATCACAGTTTGGTCTATAAAATTACAAATATTGTTAGTTAATTTAATATTTAATTTTACCTAAAAGTTATTTAGTATAAAAATGACAATAAAAAACTGAAAGAAGACTAAATTGAATAACTTTTATGAGGTTGAAAATAAAAATAAGGATTTTGAGAATCAGGGATTAAAGGTGTTGGCACTTAGTGGAGATTTATTCTAAACAATCTTTTCGTAAAATTATTTTGGTAATCTATCCAATGTTTGAGTAAATTAATTATTAATTTATGAATAGTTAATATTAAGTATTTATTATTAAAATTTATATATTAATATTTTTTATAAATATTTTATTATATATATATATATATATTTATATATTATGTATTCTGTATAAAATTTATATTCATATTTGATATATAAAAGGATTTTACTCTTTTAATTAAAGTGAAAAATGCATTTTAAAAAATAAAATTATGTTTGGCACGCTATTTTACTTAATTTATAAATTTTTTTTCTAGATAAATCACTTGTTTACTCATATTTGTTGATTAAAAAATCAATGAAGATTGTGATAAAAATAAATGTATATACAATAAACTCTAAAATTAATAAAATATAATATTTTAATTAATAATTATTATTATATTTTATCCTTTAAAATGCATTTCAATTTTTTTGAAAAGTCAATTTTCATGATAAAAATATTTATCCTTACTATTTAAACATTTACATGTTTATCTATATGATTTAAATATAAATATATTTTACTTAAATTTGTTATACTCATGTTTTAAATTGAATGATGTAATATTAATACATATAAACATTTTTCGAGTAAATAATTATAATAATGTAAAAAAAAGAATTTTTTGTTTTATACAGAAACGTGTAAGTAAACTTTAGACTTAATAAACTTTAGACTTAATACTTATTTATTAAAATATATGAATAAGTTTTTTATATATAGGTATCTCTAAAAAAACCCTCGTCATTTTAGTAAGACATAGAAGTTTTGTTTTGTAGTTTTATAACAAAAATAATGTTACTAAGTGTTTTAAAATTTTATTTTATACTAATTAAGTGTTTTATCATCCAAAATTTATTAAAAATTTGAAAATTATTTTCAAAATAATTTTTTTTAAAAACCAAAAAACTGAAACAGTTGAGACTCGAGAGATATTTCGCATCTTCTTCCATTTTCATCTTATTCAACTTTTCCCTCAATTGTATACGGTACTCTACATCTTGCATGTTTAAAGTTTAAACAACCTTATTTAATTGTATTTTAAATAATAAAAAGGTTTTTAAAAATAGAAATCTGAAACACCTGTGTAAGTTTGTTATCGTGCGTCTGACTTTAGTGAAAAGAAAAAAAAAAGAGATGTGTGTGGAGAAAAATGAGAGTGTGAGGAGAGGCTGTGTGTTAGTGTGTGACGGACCTCCGAAAAATGAGAAAAAGAAATGGCCTTTATGAAGAGGTTAGTGAGGGGAGGGTCAGTTATTCATTCCTAAGGAAAAGCAACAATGATGCTGCGTCTGTGTTTGTTGAGAGAGAGACAGAATTAGTGTGTGAGAGAGAGACGTTTGTTTACAAAAAGTTGAGGGACTTAGGTTCCCGAAAATATATGAGGGTTAGAGAATGTAAATGTCTCAATAAAGAGAAATTAGTTACAAAACTTCTATAAAATTCTTAGAAGATATTTATGTTATTTTAATAGTCCTGAAGATAAAAGTTTATGATACATGATGGATTATTTTACACAATCAATATTGATTTGTTTTTTAAAAAAATTCAATAATAAAAAAAGTTTCAATTCACAAATAAGTTTTCAAAGTAAATTTTTATTAGATAAATTATTAAAAATTATTAAAAAAACAAAATTAATATTTAAAAATTTTATTTAAATTTTAGATAAAAATTACTAAGTGATTTAAGATTATTATAGTTTTTATTAATTTTTACTTGACATATAATGAATTATTGCTAATACTTTTATAAATTAAGAAATAAAAATAAATATTACGTAAAAATTAATTCAGATCATAAATACGTAATAATTTGTTCAGAAGTGCGTGAGACAAAATGAAAATGCCTATTGTCTAGGTGAATCTGAATGGGAACTGGGTGATTTATGAGTGATGTGATGAATGACGCATCCAGTTGATTACCAAGACAACTAATTTAAAGACGAATGACCAATAAAATATTCATCAAGAATATGTATTGAAAGTAGAGTTTTGAAGGAAAAGCAAAAGTAAAGCAAATATTATATTTTTAATTAGGAGAATTATACAATATTTATAAAAAATAAAAGGTCAAGAGAATTACGTTAATATATTAACTTATTTCTTTTATTTTAAGAAATTATCAAATTAGAAAATATTTACTCAAAAAAAAAATTATCCTCGTTTCTTTTTCCTTCAAAACTGAACTTTCAAACATCATCTGACAAAAACTAATACCTTTGTCAACGCATTTCAAGCCTGTGAGCCCATGTATTACCCTCTTCCCATCGTAATTGAAACATCTTTGAATTTTTGTAGCGTTGATATTTGCGTATGTGGTTGTGAGTTTTTTTCAGTGAGATTACACTTTCCTTTATTTTTGTGGCCTTCACCATAATTGCAAAAATCAGCATTAATTTTCCATCCTAATAATGTCGGTTACTGGTTAGTCCTTCTTTGAAGCGAATTCTAGCATTGGATGCTTTAACCTAAATAGACAACATTCAAATTAAACGGAAATGAAAAATATTTATGATAAAACAAAATTAAATCATAATCAATATAGTGACTGCTCATCATGCAGTAACATAACGTAAAGTTCCTATGCTGTGTGTGGTCCATTTTAAGTCCCCAGCTATTTTAATTACAACTTGCATTTTTTACATGTCCCTTAGCTTAAATGATTAAAGAAAAAAAGAAAACAGAATTGATGAATAAGATAATAATTCTTATTTTTCCAAACTCCTATTTTTTGTCATTAAATTATTCGCCACTCTTTAATTCCCGTCTTATTTTTCTCTTTCGTCTCAATGTATACACTCCTAATTCAAGATGTGTGAAAAGAAAATCTTTTATGATAAGATAAATGAAGTCATCTCAAACCATTTTACAATGTATTATTATTATTATTATTATATGAACTTAACAGGTAACAAAGCACACATGAATGTATACAGCAACATATATGAAGGAAACATTGTCCAAACCATACACTCGATCGATCCCAAAATAAAGTGGAAGATAACTTAAAGGCACACATACATATATATAAGACAAGGAAATTAAGTTGAAGGAAAATGCGCATATTGGTTGGTTATGCATGTTTCAACCAAAGAGATGGTGGTGCTTCTTTCCATGAGCTTCCTCATCCTCCTCCTTTGCTTCCTTCTTCTCATGATGCTCATGAAAGGCAAATCCACCAGCTCCCACTGCAGCTGCCGCTGCAACCTCCTCTTCTATCTTGTGCTTGTGAGCGTGCTCCGGGTCTTTCTCTGCCTTGTGCTTCTCATGCTATCAAACCAAATATCAATTATTTTTAAGTTTGCTTTCAAAGCACACGCTGAAAATTGAAAATGACCCACTCATATGTATGGTTCGTTCTAATAAAATTGTGCATGTCTCTCTATTCACAAATATTAAATTAACTTAGTTAATGAATATCAAAAGAGAAATAAATACACACCATTCTAACACGGTCTTCTCATATTTAAATGAGTTTAATTTTCCTATTTTATGCCTAATTCAACTTAAATATTATTTTAAAACAAAAAAACATATCAAAAGGACAATGTTATGAGATTTCAAAATCAGAAATCAGGAAGGTTTTAGCTTTCAATCACGCATGTCTCTATTAAACAAAAAATTAAAGAAAAATATTCTGAAAAAGCGATTTTTAGTGGACATCAATCTCTACATATAACACTTATAGAGAGAAAAAGAAAAAATTGACATGATATAGTAGAAAAATAAAAGCGTTAATTAACAAAATATATCTATAACCACATATAAAAAATATCTTTAATTTAGCCTTTTTTTTTTTTACTTCTTTTATTTTTATTATTTTGTTTTATTTTTAATTTAAAAACATAGGGGCACGACGTGGTTTTTTTTTCATATATATTAGCTTTGTGAAAATATTATTTGGCAAGGTAAAAAAATTTGAGAAAGGAAAAAAAAAACAAATAATAATGGTAAAGAAAATTACCAAGGCATAAGCACCAGCAGCTGCAGCACCTAACTCGCCAAGGTGTTCAAGGTGCTTGTGGTGCTTCTCTTCCTTCTTATAGTCAACTTCATCACGTCGATCATCATAATCATCGCCGTAGGCACCACCAGTTGTTTTGGTGTAGCCAGCATCAGCGGTGTCGGAGTATCCACCAGTTGTTTTGGTATAGCCAGCATCGGCGGTGTCAGAGTATCCATAGCCACCAGAAGGCTCGTCGATGTTAGAGTAAGTTGTTTTGTTGTAACCACCTTCATAGCCATCACCAGAAGGCTCATCAGTAGAGTAAGACGTTTTGTTGTAACCAGTTTTGTAGCCCCCGTCAGAACCGTCGTACGATGCCTTGTTCAAACCAGAGTCATAGTCATCAGAAGGCTTAGAATATGATGAATTGTCGTAACCGGTTTCGGTTTCTATGGGCTTGTCCTCATCCTTGTGGTGGTGGAAGAGGTGGTGGTGGTGGTGTTTCTCTTCGGCCATGGTGGTTGTAATATAAGGGTTAATTAATAGATGTAGGTGAAAGAAGAAAGTGATTGTGGAAAAATGGGTTTAAGGTGGGATGTGATACTTGGGAAGGACTAGTTAGCTATTTATAAAGTGGGGATGATCATGTTAGACATGCTGCTGAACTTCCTGCTTTTCTGGTAGGGCCTTAAACGATCTTGTGGAAGATTTAAAAATCTGGGTCCTACTATGCTTTCTGATTTTTTTATTTTTATTTTTCTACTAGTAGTAGTGTTTAACTTTGGACCATATTTATACTATATAAACTATACACAATGAAATTCACTACACTTTTTTGGGGTCATACAACATCTCTCTCAAGTTGCTTGATGCTTGTACAATATGTTTTTCAATGTATTATTTTTTTTTTCTTATTTATGAGACAGAGGAATGTATTATTCTCTCTTGTACTAGCTGTTGCCGACAAACTGGAAATATATATAACAAAGGTGTTTTTTTTTTTTTTAGTATAACCTGGGTATATGAAATGGTATGTCAATTTTTTTCCTTAACATCCTAAAATTGAGAAACTTTTTTGTTTTAATTATCATTTAAATTTTATTTAATTTTAGTTATAGTTGATAACTAAAATGTATTTTTCGTTTCTTACTAATTGTCAAAGATTAAAAATGGATGGTTTTTATAATTTTTAAAGATTAAAATAAAATTTATATAAGAATTCATTTTAAATACATACATACACACACACATATATATATATATATATATATATATATATATATATATATATATATATATATATATATATATATAGGAATAAAAATATTTAATCCATTTTTCTCAGTTTTGTTATTGAATGATCTTTATAAAATGTTAATCTATATATTTTACTAATTCAAAATACGTATTTTAATAACTGTTTCTTAATACAAATTTTAAGAAAAATTATATGTTTAAAATAATTTATGAAAATATATTCGAAAATAACGTTTACCCGTGAGCGGAACGGATCACTACACTAGTTAAAATTTAATCAATCAATAAAATAAGTTACCTTAATTGATATAATTGAACTGAATCAAACCATCCAGTTGATGAATTAACTTACACAAATTATTTAAGTTTTTTTTTATCTATAGAAATGGAACAGAGTATCATGAAATTTACCATACTCACATTCTACTTATTGAGCTGACCCCATTTGTACAAATTGCTTAAGCTTAACTACTAGTCTTGAATTTAAAATTTAAGAGAACTTCTTTACTCATAGTTATCTTATCAACTCAAGTAAGATACTGCTTTTTATGGAAGATACTTTGGTATACTTTAATTAGAATGCACAAATTATATAAAGATTTTTAATGTATATTTAATCATAAATTATGTTATATAATGTAATTACTGATTTTTATAATAATTATTTTGTAAATTTTGTCTCTAGAATGATTTCTAATAAATTGAAATTAAACCCATATATAAATACTATTAGAATTTAATTAAAATAATGTAATAATATAATAATATTTTACATTATCATTTAATAATTAATAAATTGTGGTTTTTTGTAATAATTATTTAAAATATCATATTTAAGATAATTTTTAATTAATTAATAATATAAAATATTTTACACTGAGGTTAGATAAAAATTAAACTCATACCATTATAAACTAGTATTTAAACTAATGGCTTGTTTATGAAATTTAAATAAGAAACTTCCTCTTTCTCTCTCGAAAAAAAAAAAGTGCTTTTACAATACATTTTACACTCTCTAAAGTTACTGCATTTTGAGTAATTATATTATCTTTTTCTTGAAGTATTGATGTATATATGTTAGTTTATTCTTAAAACGAAGCAAGCCTCTTAAAATTTTCTTTTTAAGTGCCGACGATACCATTATTGGTGGATACTTTTGAGCTCTTATCTACTATAAGATTTTTTAAGATGAAATAAATATTTTATATGAAAAATAAATTTTATAATAAAAATATTAAAATTTTATTAAATTAGTAATATAAAAAATAAAGTTATGTATTGACATTGTAAAATAATTTTATTTAGTCATTAAATTATAAAGTATCATGTATAATAAATTTGTTGATTTTTAAAATAACAACCCTAAAATTATATTAGTGAAAATTTGATATTAAATGATAATGTAAAATTATTTTATACTGTAAATGCACGTGCTTATTGAACTCTTAATCATCTCCTGTTATATGACATAAGAATTAATATTTTAAGAATATTAATATTAATAACATTATTTATTAAAATTACTTTGATCTGAATTTAATTGAGCTCAAATCTCTTTAAGTGTAGTTTTGAGTTTCAAGTCTTGTGGATAGAAAAAACAGTTGGAAATTAAAACATTATTAAAGGTAGTTGACCACTTAAGTCTCCCATGTTAGGGATGTTAAATAGGTCAAATCAAACCAACTTAACTCATTCTTAACTTGTCAAAAAAATTATTGGATTAGATTAAACTCATTTTAAGATTAAGGTAAAATTTCAACTCAACTCAACTTGTAATGAGTTACAAATTAGATTGGGTTGACCTACCAAAAAATAAAAAATAAAAAAAAATAAAATAAAAGGTTTATTAGTTAACATGCCAAGTATAAAGGACGATATGGTGAGAAGGAGATTAAATATAATGTTAGAATCACAAGAATAATATCTTACTAAATTATTTTAATACAATTTCTTTTTTGAAACTATTATCATTAATTAAATAAATGTAGAGTAAACCAACATATAACATAAAATTCATAATAGTTAATAAAATAATAAACTAGACAATCCGCCTCTTAATCTATTGGATTAGTAGGTTATGTAGATTGAAGAGTTGAATCACTCACCCCAGTATGTTTTAATGAGTTAAGTGTGTTAACTGGTAAGGTTTAAGCCACTTTAACATGCTTATCTAATGCACATTAATATTTTGCATCTATAATATGATAATTATTAATAATGTTATTTCAATTTCTTTGATATATAAACTTCACAAATATTTTTTTAATTAATGCATTAATGTGTTGTGATTTTTTTCTCAAATGATGTTTGTTACATGCTTTTAATTTTCAAATTTCACTAATAAATGTATTAAAATTATTAGTTAAAGATTTAACAAACAAAAATATTAAAAATCACACCATGCAATAGTACATTAATAATATGGAATTATATATTTTTATAAAAATTTCTTACTTTTATTTTTTTAATTAGACCTTTTAAGGTAATTATTAACACAACTAAATCAACCTGTTCAGTTTATAAATTTGACAAATGTCTTCTATACTAGTTTCTAAATTTAATGATATTAATCATTGACCCCGTTTAAAATTGTTCATTTACATGCTGTCATATGACATAAGAATTTGGGCAAGTTTGTCAGAAAATTAATACAAGTAGTTTATGGCATTTTACTAGCCTGCAAGTTTTCAATATGATTCAATAAGTTTTTCAAAACATTTTATAAAAAAAACTTATAATTTATATAAAAAATATTTACCATTAATTTTTCTTTGATTATAATAAGCATTTTGTATATAAGTATTTACTCTATTTAATGAAACTTTAATTAAGTTGTTTATTTAAAGGGGTGAGTACTGTCAAAGTTAAAGATTAAACAAATGAATAAAATAGTTATAATTACTAAATTTAAGAAACAGATGTGACAATTAATTATTATTTTAAAGATTAAATTAATATTTTACTTTATGATTCCTTGGTTAACTTGTCTAACTATTTTTAGTGAGATTTATTCTCTATAATATTTTTTTTATTCTCAACACTCAAAATTAATAACATGTAATTTCTTAATATCATCTATATCCATGATTTGAAGTTTCAAGAACCGAAGGAAAATAGATCTTATCAATCATATTTAACTCTCATACTTTATGCTTGTGCATAATTTTTTTCGTGGAAACTTCCATATCCATTCATCTTTACTCTTTTAAAAAACAAAATACAGCTTATTCTAATTTATGGGCTTTAGTAAAAATATATAATTGTCAACGTTATCCTCAAGCCTCTATTTGAATGGACAAAGAAAAAATGAGAAAAGAAAACAAAAGAAAGAAACATGTATATCAAGAATTCAATCAATTTGCAATTAAACAAGATCGAGAAGAAATGAAATATATGGTAGAACCTACTTATAAATTTATTTTCCTCTCAACGGAAGGGAAATAAAATAAAACAAGATAAAGAGTATTACGTGGTGAAGATTTAAATGTCATCTTCTTTGATTTCGTTTTTCTTCTTTTCATTCAAAAAATAAAAGATTTTTTTTTATTTTCTCTTATCTTTCGTTTTTTCTTCTCTCCACATTCAAGTATAAGGATTGGGTTTAATAAATACAAAATAAAATATTTTATTAAAAAATATTCATTACATCCAAAACATAAAAGTTATATTTATTTTATTTCTTTTTTAATATATAAACTTTCTATTTTTAACTCCTTAACCTCGGTTCTTAGAACTCATGTTTGTTTGTTTTATATATATATAGGAACTCATGTTTAAACATCCAAAAGTGACATTTAAAAAAAAAGGAAAATATTTATTATATAAAAATACAAAATGTAATAAATATTTTCTAATAAAACTTATGAATTTAGATAATTAACCAGTGATATTGATTTAAAAAATTAAGTTGGTATTTTATTAAAAAAAAACCTTATGAAGTCTTAGCTTTGTTGCTATGATTTTTTTAGTGAGTATTTTTTTTTATAAAAATCTTTATCGAATAACTAATTAATTACCTTTAATAAGATTTCTAAAATTCAAATTCAAAATATTACTTATAAAATTAAAGTTTACTTGAACAACACAATTAGTTGTGTGTGATGAACGTAAAAAATGTACATTTTAATTGCAGTAATTTATTTGTTTGAAAATGTTTTCATACGTTAGACTCGACACTTGCTTTTATATATATATAATTTGTTTTTAATTCATTTATTGGCATTAACTGTATAATTTTAGGTATTAAAAGAGGACGACAGATAAAAGAGAATGAAACCATGAATTGATATTATTTGAGATGTATGGCCATGTGTACATATATTTAAAAAGTATATAGTAACATAGATGATAAGAAATTAAAAAAATAGTTCTAAAAAATAATATAAATTATTATAAAATATAATAAGATGTGATATTTTTATATATTCTAACACTATTAATATAAATTTTTTTCCAACATTTACCTCAAGTCTAATTTGGTACAAATATTGAAACTAAGTCATAATTACATTCTGTCAAGTCACTTTTACAGTCTTAAAAATATGACCCACTTATAAACTTCAATAGTATTTCAATTTTTATATAAGTTATAAACATTTATAATACTTTTATGTTCACGCGTTTTCGTTATAATGTTTACGAGAGTGGTTTAATATAAAATGTTCTTTTTAAAAATTAATTTAAATAGATTTTTTATTATATTCAATAATGTAAAATTAATTTTATTAAAATCTAAAATAGACAATTAGTTAAGATGTTAAAAACATGTATAGAAATTTTGTGATATCTAATTTATCCGTTGAAAAGATTGCAATGGTCATTTTCAATTCTTTGTCCTTTCCTTTTGTTTTCTCTTTCTTTTTCTCTTTTTTTTTATTATTATTTGCCACGAAGAGCAAGTAGCCACGTGACATTTCGTATCTGCATACTTGAAATAAAAATAAAAATAAATAGTTGTTGGATTGAAACAGCATATACGATTACGACAAATCGAATAACAGCAAGACAGGTCCAGGCATTAAGGTAGCTAAAAGTTATTAAATATGAATAGTTAAAATAAATAATGAATTAAAAAATTACCGATTAAAAATTATTATAAAAATATTAATATAGTCCTATATAATTTTATCGCCATTTTTAATCAATATTTTCATATTTATTGATTCCTTATCTAACCTTAAACATATTACTCATTTCTTTTTCTTAATTACAAGCAGTAAAATTAATAATTTTCAACTAAAAAATAACTCGTTATACTTTTAATTAACTTATCAGTTATATTTGTCAAATATAACCGTAATTAATTTCAAAGGCCTCAGCTAAACCAAAGAACTTATGTTTCTTTAAAGGATCTAGAGTTCAAATTTTAATGAAAAAATAGGCACCGAAAATTTTACTTCATTGAATTAACTAAAATTTAATATTAAATATCTAGAATCTAAAAAAGTAAGAAAAAGAAATAATAAATTTTATTTTAAATTTGACTATACATAAAGTCATTCTTAGATAATAGTCCGTGATTTGTGGAAAAAAAGGGTTCGATCTAGTCATTTAAATGCGCGATACTAAAGTTAATTTTAAAACATATACACCTAAAATAATAAAATATACTGTTAAAAGAAAAGGTGACTAGTTCCACCTACATGGAAAAAGAAGTAGGATAAAAGATATTAATAATTGTGTTGAAACAATGCAAAGGAAAAATAAAAGAGAAGGGAAGCGGATAAGGTAGGCGGTGATTGAGATGGGACCCGTTTGAATGACAGTTGTTTGTTGAACTGTTGGTTTGTGTCGGCAATAAAGGACATTCCATCCCATGAGTTTAAGCATATTCTTTCCTAAGAGAAAGAAAAAAAAACAATTATAAAAAAGATAATTTTAATTTTGATATAATTATAAAAATAAATTAAAAAACATATCACACATTACTTTTAAAACAATAATTATAAAAATTAATTGTTTAAATTATATAACATAATTAATTAATAATGTGAAAAATATTTATAATTTTAATTAAATTCAACATTTTTTTTTGCCGAGGCCGACATATCTGCTAGTTACGTGTGAAGGAATGCAATTTGTCTACATACGGTTAGGCTTTTTGTTATTTTTTAGAAATATTTAAGATTAATAAAAAATATTGTCTACAAATCAAATCTCAACAAAATAGACATTAAAGAAAAAAAAATAACACATCAAATATAAGTTGTAATTCTCATACAAATCAATAATTATAAAAAAAATTGTGACATCGAACAAATCTTTGTTATGACCATTAGACTTGTACCATTAAGAGATTAGTTGAGAATTAGAAAAATAATTTAATTTTGGTCTCAGGAAAAAGAACTGATTTTAGTAGAACAACAATATAAACTATTATTATTATTATTTCATTATGTATTATCATATTATCAAAATTAATTAAAATTTACCAAAACAATAATACAAGTAACATACTAATATAAAATATTTTCACTTTATAAGAATTAAAATTAAAGCTATGGTGACTCTGAATCCAAAACTTCTTGAAAAGGTAAATGGAGGGATAAAAGTATCGAAATAAGGTAAAAGTGAAGGTATTTAAAAACAGATGGATATGAAGAAAGCTTGGGTGGGGTGGCATATCCAGCGTCACACGTATTGGTGATATTTGGTATATGGTTGTGACAGTTGAATTAATTGATTAGCTCTTGAGTTTGGCAAGACTGTGGCTATAGGCAAATTGAGCCACGTGGTGGCGCCACATTTATCAATTGACCTCTCAAAAGGAGTGAGAGAAATTGAGATTATGTTTGTCGGTTCTCGTGACGTGAATGGATTATCGTTGAAGAGAAGATTTTAGGATCTAAAGTGATCACATGCACTCATAAATTATATTTTGTACCAAAATATTATTTATTTTATTGTTTGGATTTCCTGCAGTTCCCGATAAATTATAAGTGTTCAGTGGTTGATTTCAACCCGATCAAAAAGGCTATCCGAACAAAATTAATTAAGTTGGTTTCATTATTTCTTTTAATTCAATTTAAATCCGAGACTTGACCTTTGTTAGAGTGCTTGGCCCAGTTTAGATTGACTTTGAATTAAAAAAATATTTAATTTAAAAGTTAAATTATAGTGTTTTTTTTTATTTTATTTTTATTTTTAAATATGATTTAATCTAATATGATAAAATATAATTTAAGTTATATTAAATGATTCAATTTTCATCGATTCATTATTAATATTTTAATTTATTGTTGTTATAATTTTTTAACTTGAATATTAAATATCATTTTAAAATAAATTAATTATTTAAAATTTAAGATTACTAATAACTTATTTAAAAATAAAAAAATAATTATATTAATTAATCAATTAATTATTTTATTATATTTTTTTTTCTAAAGAGATAAAAATATATGTGTGTATATATATTCTAAATAAAAGTTAAGAAAGATAGTATATATATAGTTATACATTGCATACACAAAAAGTATAATAAAAATATTAGTGTACACAAAAATATAAAAGTTACCTTTGATAAATAATAATTTATATGTATTAAAAACATCGATTCAATTTAAAAATTTGAAATAGGATCGAATCAGTTGAGCAAAATAATGGTCCAATTTTTTTTAAGTTTAGTTTTATTTTATTTTTAGTTTTTTTTTGTTGATTTGTAAAGAAAAAGAAAGCAAAAATAATTTTATGTAGTAACAGCAAGCGAAATGGAAGCACCCTAAACCGTGAAAATCGGGTTGTAGGAGAGTTATAAGTGTCGTGCTGCTAGGCGAAGTAGTGGAGTGTTGCACTCTAGATGGCGAGAGTCCAATAGCTGAAAGCATTCTTAGCTTACGCTTTGACCTGAGTAGCATGGGACACGTGGAATCCCGTGTGAATCAGTAAGGACCACCTTGAAAAGCTAAATACTCTTTAGTGATTGATAGTAAAATAGTATCATAAGAGAAGGGTGAAAAGAACCCCAATGGAGAGAGTGAAATAGAACATGAAAGTAGTGGGAAATGCCCAACCTGGGACACTGATTGTGTGCCTTTTGAAGAATGAGCCAACAACTCTTTTATATTGGATTGAATATGAATATTTATACAAGTGTTAGATTTGTGTTTTATATTTTGAAAGTCCGATCACTTAATCCAATCATTCATATTTTTATATTATTTTTCTTTATTTGTTATTCTTTTGTTCCTTTTATCTTATTGGGAAAGAGATGATAATAGTGATAGCTATAATTGTGCAACACTAATGTTTTTATATATATATTTAATTAAAGTAATTGAGTAATTAAATTAATAATTAAATAATTTTAATTGAAAAGATCCATAAACCATTGAGTTGCATCTTACCATTGTAATATTAGAAAACATACTTTAATTAGATTTATTATCACATTGATTCAACAATTTTATTTTTTTCCTTTACTATCTTTTTGATATATTTGGTTAATAATTAAATACAATTAGGTGTTATTTGATTGAAAAATATATATTATTAACTCAATTAAATTTTTTAAAATTATATAATAAGCAGCATTAGTGTGAGAAATTAAATCTGATTAACGATCGAATTTAATCACATCCAACCAAGTTGCAATTAAATGAAATAAACAACTAAATTTAATTACATCAAATCAATGGTTATTGTAAAATTAAGAAAATTTGTTAAATATACTACTTTACTTTTAAATATTAAGATTGATATAATTTCAATTTATTTAAAAATATAGAATAATTAATCTCCTATAACATATATTTTTCTAAAGAGATAAAAATATATATTTAAAATAAAAGATAAGAAGAATGAATTATATTTTTTATAAGAAAAAATAAAGTATATATAATTATAATAAGTTAGTAGCATACATAAAAAAATATAATAAAAAATTAATAAAATAATAAAAAAAATATATAAATAAAAGTGAGGTGAAACACATAATAACTTATAGTTATTATAAATATTGGGTTGGTTTGCATACTTCATTCAAAAATACGATCGGTTGAAAAAAAAATATAAAAAATAATCCAAAGAATTCAAATTCTTTTGATTTTCAGTTTTTTTTTTTTTTTAAATTTAGATTTTAGATTAGATTGGATTTGATATGCAATGAATACAGCTGCAAGCAGAAACCAAAACAACAACCCCCTGACGACATAACACTAAGCCCATAGTGAGGTCCATGAAAAAGCCCAGCCCATGATGAAGGCTAGTAGAAATATAAGAACCTTTTTCTAATACTTTGTGGTTTAAGCCTAGGAGCCGTTAGCCGCATCAGTTCTCCGAATCCCTTCGATCAACATCAACATGGTACAAATTCTGCTCTCTCCCACATCGTATTCATATCTAGGGTTTATGTTTTCGTGTTTCAATATGTTCAGTTTATTAGAAGTTATAGGTTGTGATTTGAAATCAAGAATTTCGAAACTGACCCTTGTCTCATTTATGGTGTAAAACGGGGAATTCCAGTCCCTGGTGGCAAACGAGGAATTTCAGCACATACTTCGTGTTTTGAACACAAACGTAGATGGCAAGCAGAAGATAATGTTCGCTCTTACCTCAATCAAAGGTATTGGCAGGCGATTTGCTAACATTGTCTGCAAGAAGGCCGACGTTGACATGAACAAAAGGTTTGCTTTCATTGCCATTCTTTGTTATCTCTGTGTTGTGTTTCACTTGAAATTTGGTTTTTCATATTTTGTATAAATGGGTTTTGGTTATCTTGTTGATAGAGCTGGTGAGCTGACTGCTGCTGAGTTGGATAATCTTATGACGGTGGTTGCCAATCCCCGGCAATTCAAGATTCCCGACTGGTTTTTGAACAGGAAGAAGGACTACAAGGATGGCAAGTATTCTCAGGTGGTGTCAAATGCACTGGACATGAAGTTGAGGGATGACTTGGAGAGACTCAAGAAAATCAGGTGATTGTGGATTCTTTTGTACAGAATGTTTAGCTATATCTATAACTATAACTGATTCCCTATTAATGTTGAGATTGTTTTGTGCTATTCAATCTGTTTAATCTTGTGATGGTTAAAGTGATATTGTGATTCTTGTTAACCATTTTTTGCTCTCCTCACAAACACTTGATACCAACAAAATAATTCTTCCAAACATCTTGAATTCGAGTATACAGAGTGTCTGCTCTTTCCCTTAACATTTTCTCAATTATACTCTTATATTGAAACTGTTTCCAAATGAAAACTGATACATGCAAGTAAACAAAACAATACATTGCCCAGCTGTTCTAACAGATCTTTTATTTAAATGATACACGCACAATATGGCACATCTACCTTCTTTTTTGTCATTCATTTGATATAAATATGTCATAAACTGCAAAGGTATTAAATGATGTGTATGAGTATGAACTTAGATACATGATGTCCTCCCCTTTTTGTTGCCAAAACAGTTGCGGTGCAATGAATTGCCATTTGGAATAGGTTCTGCTTGAAGATATACAAATTAAACCTTATATTTCTGAAAAGATTGTAAAATAAAAGGAAAGCTGTTAACTTTTGATACATTTTAGTTTGCTAATATTGTGCTTTGGACCTGATGTTAGATAAGTATCCCATATGAATTTGATTTGTAAGCCTTAAACACACTTGTCTGCATGTCAGGGTGTGTTTGGTATTGTAGAGGGAAATGGAAAAAAAAGGGGAGAGGATTGAAAATGTGGAGTAGTCACCATTTACTTGATTGTCAAGTTGATTTTAACTTTTGAGTAGTGAAACATAATATTGCATCGTGATAGATATTTATAATTGCATGCAGGAACCATCGAGGTTTGAGACACTACTGGGGTCTTCGTGTTCGTGGCCAGCATACCAAGACCACTGGTCGTAGGGGTAAAACTGTTGGTGTCTCTAAGAAGCGCTGAGCTGAGATATATTATTTTTGAAGAATGAGATATATTATTTTTGAAGAATGAGATATATTGTTTTTGAAGAATGAGATATATTGTTTTTGAAGAATGAGATATATTATTTTTGAAGAATGAGATATATTGTTTTTGAAGAATGAGATATATTATTTTTGAAGAATGAGATATATTATTTTTGGATAAAAGATTTTTTTTTTTATTTTGAGAATGCGTTTGAACGTTGATTGTGAATTGATTGGTTGATCTTATATTTTACTTACGAATCTAATGTTTTTTGGTCCAATTTGTGGTGGAGCCACGTTGATTTCTATTAAATATGGCCAAATCTTGAGCGAGATTAATGTATGATTACTACCCAAGACCTGTGTTAGAGGAAGCAGAATGCTTGGGTGGAATATTTCTTATTTGGGCATATATGTTTACAAGCACAACAAAATATAAAAATTAAAATGTATTAAAATAATAATGAACAGGATGATTATGTGCTTATTGAAACTATAGAACTTTTTTAATCACTTCATAAAAATTAAAAAATTTAGTTAATTTAATTAGTAGTATTAAAATTTTCTGTAGTTTTTTTTTTATCTTAATTATACTTATTGTTTAAATTTTATTCTCTTCATCATGATGGATCCAAAATTTTTATGGGAAAATAGTCTATGCATTGGTAGGATAAAAAAGTTTATATGATTATTTCGTATAAATATATTATTAGTACTGGCAACATTAAATCTTAAATAAAGAGGTTTATTTAGAATATTTAGAAAGTAATTTGATAATTTTCTATTCTCTTTTATTAAGAATTGATTATGTTTTCTATTTATTTTATTAGAATTGATTTTATTTCATTTTATGGTATTACGTTATATATTTGAGATATTATCTCATTAAATAATAATAGAAAATAATTATGTTTTTTCCATTTTCTTAACATGGTTGTAGAGTTCTAAGTTTTCTAGTTAGGGTTTACGGTTCCTATTCTCACATACACAACCTTTATTATTGCAACTCCCTCTCTCTTCTACGTGCTAGACCAACCTTAATCGTTAGACTTGTGTCCTTTCATTAGCAGTCTTCTTGTTGCGCCTTGATATACTTGAAATCAATTTTAATTGTTGCATTGTTCCATCTTCGTAATCAAATCTACAGTCTCGTTTGTCGTTGCGTGTTTATCTTTTTTGGGTATTTACCTTATCAACATGTTAGAAGTAAACAAAAAAAAGAAACTATAGTGACTAGCAACATTAATACCCACCTTGACAAGTCCAACTCGATTAAGAAAACTAGAGAATTACAAAGTATTCAAACTTCTAATTGTCTCATTGGAAAAAAACTATCTCAAGTGGTCCCAATTTGTCAAGACCCATCTCAAGGGTAGAGGACGTCTTTCTCATCTTCTAGTTGTTGGTTTAGACAAGAATGACCCAAAATTTGATTCATGGGATGAAGAGGACTCTATGATAATGTCCTAGTTATGGGATTCCATGGACAACACAATTAGCGATACTTGCATGTTCTTGAAGACAACCAAAAACATTTGGAATTATATCAATCATACATATTCAAAGGCCAATGACGTAGTGTATGAGATAAAAGTGAAAATTGCAACGACTAAGCAAGGAAACAAGTCAGTAATAGAGTATGCCAACACATTGTAGAATTTGTGGCAAGAGTTGGATCATTACTGTGTGTTTGATATGAAGTGCACCAAAGATGCAACCCTTTTGAACAAGTTCATTGTAAAAGATCGTGTATATTATTTTTTGGCTGGACTAAACTTTGAATTTGACTAAGTTAGGATTAGAATTCTTAGTAACGATACCTTTCCCTTAGAAGAAGCGATATCTATGGTTTGAACAGAAGAAAGTAGAAGGAATGTTATGCTTGAGCCTCAAATTATAGAAGGTTCAGCATTGGTAACCAAACAAGAGCTGCCACAAAAGGATAGAAATGATCTACCCAACAAACCTTCAAATTATAAAGGCCAATGGAAGGACAACAAGGAGAATATATGGTGCACCTATTGTGATAAATCAAGGCATAAGAAAGAAAAATGTTGGAAGATAAATGGAAACCCACCAAGTAGGGAGTGAGGATATCGTGAAGGGCAACAAAAGCTTCAAGCACACATGGTGGAAAAATCCCTAAAGTTAATTGGGGTTGGAGGTTTCAATGATAAAGAAATTTAGAAGTTAAAAATCATGCTTAGAACATTTGAGAAACCTACTAATTTACCCACTGAATCATGCCCTTTGGCACTTTTAGGTACACCTCTTTGAATGAATGTCTCATCTTGTTTAACCTCTTGGGTAATTAACTCAGGGGCAACAAATCATATGACTCCTATATCATAATTTTTTTCATTTTTATAATCCTTGTCCAAGTAATAGAAAAATTGTAGTAGCAAATGAGTATGTAGCTATTATTGTAGGAAGTGGAGACATATACATTACTCTGACAATTATTCTGAAAGATGTTTACCATGTGCCAAAATTATTGGCCAATCTTGTTTCTATTAAGAAACTTACTAATTATCTCAATTACTATGGTAAGTTATTTCTTTCCTATTGTGTTCTCTAGGAGCAAGGAATGAGGAACAAGATTGGACTTTCTAAGGAAAGAAATGACCTTTACCACCTTGAATCCCAATAGTTCAAGAATAAAAAATTATCCTTCTTCTTAGTTCTTCAAATAAGGATGTTGTTTGGTTGCACCATCTCTGTTTAGGATACCCATCATTCCATATTCTAAAATTGATGTTTCCTTAACTATTTCAAGGATTAGATGTCTTTATAGTGACGAATATGAGTTGGTTAAGCATACTCATGTACCTTTTCCTGCCAACAATAAAAGAAGTGATCATCATTTTGATTTAGTACACAGTGATGTTTGGGGACTTTCTGTTTTACCTAGTATTGCTGGGGTACAATGGTTTTTATCATTAATTGATGATTGCACTCGAGTAATATAAATTTTTTTACTTAAACATAAATTTGATGTAAGTATTATCATTCCTAACTTTCACTCAATGGTTCAAACTCAATTGGGGTCAAAATTAAAAAATTCAGAACTGATAATACTATATATATTACTTTAATCAAATGTTGTCTACATACTACACTTCACAAGACATCATCCATGATTCATCATGTGTTAATATACCCCCAACAAAATGGGGTAGCTCAGAGGAAGAATGATCACTTACTCAATACAACCAGAGCTTTATTATTTCAAGGAGATGTGCCCAAATCGTATTGGGAAGAAGTTGTACTTACTACCTCATATATGATAAATCGACTACCAACATGGATTCTTGACAACAAAAACCCTATTGAAGTCCTCAACAACTTCTATCCTCATTTTAGGACTTCTAATGACCTAATACCTAGGATATTTGGGTGTAGAACCTTTGTCCATGTTCACAAACAACATAGAGGTAAACTTGATCCACAAGCTGTAAAGTGCATCTTCCTCGACTATTCACCTACTCAAAAGAATTGGTATATATTTGCTGATGTAACTTTCTCAGAGCACAAACCTTTCTTATCCAAGTCCTCTCTTCAGGGGAGATTTCAATGATGGAAGACATCCCTTGTGAGCTCTTTGAACTTCCAAAACTTCCAGCCCCTATAAGTACTCCTCCTAAAATCTCTAATTTTGAAGAGGCTCCCAATTCCGCTGAAGAAAGATTTGAAGAGACTCTTAATTCTATTGTAGAAATTTCTTAAGATAATCCTAATTCCACTTAAAAAGACTCCAAATATCTATTCTAGTACTGAACTTGAATTAATATTGTCAGTTGATGTTCTAGCATAATCTCGGAGGTGTTCAACATATGAATTAGACCTTCCCATTGCTATAAGAAAAGGTACAAGACAGTGCACAGCAAAGTCTCTCTATTCATTATCTCATTATGTCTCTCTTAACAAATTGTCTCCTTCTCATAGAAATTTTTTCATGAGTTTAAATACTTTTGCTATTCTGAATATTGTTTCTGAAACATTGTCAAAAGGCGAATGGAGACAAGATATGAAAGAGGAAATGAATGCATTAGAGAGGAATAACACATAGAAGATGGTTGATAAGCTGAAAGGAAAAAATATTGTTGATTGCAAGAGGGTATTCACCTTGAAAAACAAGGTAGATGACTCCCTTGAGAGGTATAAAGCAAGGTTAGTCACCAAGGGATATACTCAAACTTATGGTATAGACTACCAAGAGACTTTCGCCCTAGTCGTAAAGATGAATACTGTCAGAATTTTGCTAGTATCAGAATTTTGCTAGTATTAACTGCCCACTTCAATTGGGAGCTACTGTAGTATGATGTGAAAAACGCTTTCCTTCACAGTGATCTAAATGAGGAAATCTATATGAATATTTTGCCCATATTTGAAGGTAATAGAGGTAGTAAGGTGTGCAAGCTTTAAAAGATCATGTATGGACTAAAACAGTGCCCCTAAAGCATGGTTTGTGAGATTTACAAAAGTTACGAAGGAGTTTGGGTATAAGCAAGCCAAAGCAAAGTCAAATTATATTAAAAATTAATTTTAATATAATTAATTTTAAATTATTTAACATAACTAAGATGTGTTAAATTATTTTTAATTATAAATTTTATATTGAAATGTGTTATAATCAAAGAGATTAATTTTGATAGTTGGCTAATTATGCTTGTTTGCGAAACAGATAGTCGCTACGGACCTTACGTTGTTATACCTTACAAAAACATTGACCCTGGAAGGTGCATGTGTTGCACGTGCCTAAGTTCTAACCATGCACCGCACAAAATAATAATTAGTAAAAACTAAAAGTGCTCATGTAATAGTGTGTTTGGTAATCGATGAATTCCTGCACCAAAAAATTATTTGTGTTGATTTTAATTTAGTTTTGCAGTGAACGTGGATGATCAACTTCAAACCCCCACTAAGGCATCCAATATGGGCAGAATCATATTTGCTGTCTAGGGACCAGGGTAATCCAATGTGACCTTACATTGGCGACAAACTTGCATGGATTAAAGTTATGCCGAATCATTTTTTATAAAATTAATTTTAAATCATTGAATATAATTAAGATTTATATCTAAATTAATTTTAACTACAATTTTTTTGTCAATGTTACTGGTTTAGAAAGTTTGCTTTATGACAATATTACTAGTTCACGTGCTATAAAAATTCATGTCTTTGATGTATTTGGGTAGGGATACTCCTTGTAATCCATCCATATTCAATACAAATTACTTTATTTCAAAAAAATTACAATTTTTTAGTGAAACGTGTCACAGTGGGGGAAATTATTTCTGAGTGTTTTTAAAAAATGGGCACTAATCATTTGTCATGAATTCCATCCAAAGTGGCTAAATTTGTCTACATACATAAATTTATGGAGCTTTCATATACTCAACTTGGAAACTCAAAAAATTATCTATTATAAGAAAACTATTTGTGGCATGTATTCATAATATCATACGGTTAACATCAATATTTTACATTTCAAGTCCATAATAAAGAAAAATAATAAATCACAATAATAAAGTGTGATAATATCTTTTGCTTGCTTGAGAACCATTACTGTTTCATAAAAGTGACTAGTGGTCTTACTAGATAGATCATTAACTTATTGATACTTTGTTACTACGATAACTCGTCGGATGAAGGTGTGATAGTATAGTAGTATTAGATAAAATCAAACTACATAAATTATAAAACCATACATAAATTCATAAAAATATAACTTTCTAAAGCGTAAATATGCTTTTTTTAAAAAGCGCTCATTTCTTCAAATCATTTGAATAGTAGTAAAACGCTACATCTACATGAGCTTCAAAGCAATGCATGAGCAATATAAAAGCACTGTCACCATGGGGTCAATAGAGGGGGAAAAAAAAAAAGACATTTGATTTTAAATTTGTAAAAAACTCCCTTTTTAACTCGAAAATATATGCGAGTTTATACAGGTCTAATTGAGTTGCTCCAGAAAAGTTTGACAAGTTAACTTAGGACCCTTTAAATTTAAAAGTATTTTCTATTTTCATTTTTAATTACAAAATTGCCATCTTATTTTCAAGTTGTTTTTGGTTTTTAAAATTGTGAACAAAAAATAGTAAAAACAACTTTCTTGTTGTTTTCTTTATTTCATGCATAAATTTTTGAAAGAAAAAAAAAATTGAAAACAAGACTGACAATTTTGTAAATAAAAGTGAAAACATAAAATGAACACAACAGTATACATACCCTTGGGACCTATTTGGTTTCATATTTTTTGTTTCCATTTTCAAAGAAAATAGAAAATAAGATTGAAAATATATTTAGTTTAAATTTAAAAAATATTTTTTTAAAAAAATGTTTTTCAAAATGGACAAAATCAAAAAATAAAAAATTGTTGTTTCTCATGTTTTTGTTAAACACATTGTGTCACATCAAACAAAAAATTTAAAATAATTACAAAAAATCTTCTACTCAGAGCAGTTACAAAAACTCTTCTATTATCTTACTGAAACTATTTTAAAAAATAAAAATTAGACACTTATACTAAACATTTTTAAATCTTAAAAATTGAAATAAAACTATTTTTAAAACATAAAAATAAAAAATATTTTCTAAGACCAAACAACCCCCTATTTTTTTCAACCTAAAATCGTGTCCTTGTAAAATTCTGCAAGTTAACTCGAAAGTTTGATAACAATGAATGATTCAGTGCTTAAAAAACAATGACCAACTTTAATCTCCGTACACCTGCACTGTTTCTAAACCTCAAAAAATGAAAATCAAATATAGATAAAGCAGACGGAATGTAAAGAGACGAGAATTAACTCATTCATGGAACTCAAAACATAACTAGGTTTACTGGTGATTTTTTTTTTTAAATGCCACTGCTAATTAAACAATAAATGTTTTAGGGCCGAATCTTTGAATTTTGAGATATACATCAATCGCTTTTAAAAAATGTCTGAATGAAGTTGAGACAACAGGTGATTCTCCAGTCAATCATATCGTGTATGTGATCGAACATTCCAATAGACAAGCTTCTTTATGTATTCATTATAGCTGAAAAAGGTTAAAACAATAAGGAATTTCGAGGAGATATACAAGTCACTTAAAGATGTTCTTGAGCATCTCTAATACAATGGTACTTAATTAACAGCAGGGTAATAAATAACAATAAAGACTTACTAGGGTTATTGCTTAACTTGGAGACCGGCTTCTATGCGTTGAATGAGCTGATCTGCAGTCAATGCTCCCTCCTGTAAATCATTAAAAAAATATCTTGCTTAGAAGGTGAAAATGGTTGTTAAGAATATGGAGATAGCAGTCAACATCCTTGTTTTGTTTTGTCCAATAAACAAACATCTATGTAGCTTCACAAAAAAAAAAAAAAACTTTATACGTAAATAACATATTCAGCTTAAGAGAAACTGACTAGTCATTTAAGACGAAGCTAATGAATTGACAATATATTTACTCCAAGAACATCAAAGAAAGGGCTACAAGAGCCAAACACCAGACCTTTTCAGGCTATATATATATATATACCTTCATTCAAATATGATGATGGGAGAAAGCATTTGAATTATCAAATTGACGGCATACAGAAATCTCTGTTTTAAAACCAATTAGGTTCTTTATAATCAAAGCAACCTCATTTTCATTAGTCAAAGTCAACAAGCTTAAGTGAATATAAAGGTGAATGCGCCAACATCAAAGTTTAATCAAAATTAGGAACTAGATGATTCCTCTAAATGCAAGTCCTCTTCAAATTGTTGTCAAGAAGAGCTAAGTTAAGGCAGTTCCCAGCAGGAGGCCAAAACGATTTCTACTTCTTTCCTTAGTTGGCTAAGTAATCAAATCAAGTATTATGATGGTGTGTTATCTTTCACATCACAAATTAAAGTTTCTAACAAAATTAAAGAAGACTAGAAGCACGGTTGGTTCTACGATTAGTATATCTCAGAACATTGCAACACAGCTAATGCAAATACAGTTATAAACAAGAAAGCACGAAATTCAGTTTCATTATTCAAATTTAAATGCCATGTCATGCAACTTTAGGCCAAATGCGAGTGTTAGGAGTCCATTGCACAAGCAGAAGATGAAGCTTCCATACTTATAAAGTACTGAGACACAGTTAACCACCAGATGCAAGGAAATCATAATTCAAAATCTAACTTACAAAACGATCATAAGGTTCTCCGTCCTTGAACATGATGAAAGTTGGCAACGCCTCAATTCTGTACTTGTCAGCAATGCTAGGATACTTCTCAGTATCAATCTTCACCACCTGAATCTTATCCTTAAGCCGAGTGCTTACTTCATTGAGTATGGGAACCATGAACTGACAAGGACCACACCTATAAACCAGGCCTTGGGTCACTCTTAGGTGTTATCATATAACTAGTTAATAAAACAGCTTTAACCTCAAATAACATCAGTTAACAAAAACTAGCATAACACCCAACACAAAATTTTGGAGAAAAGAAAAAACACAGAGGGAAGAACTTACCAGGTCGCATAGAAGTCAACCAACACAGGCTTCTCAGAATTGGCAAGCAAATCATCAAACGAGTTATAGGTTTGTTTCTTTGCGCGAACCTACAGAAAATAATATACCAAAATGCTTATAACTTATAAGTTTTTATTAACTGGCTAAAAGTGTTGAACAGATTTACAAAATTAAATAGTCAAATTAGTCCTCGAAGGAAATTAAACAATCTAATGAATATGCATTCGGCGACTAATTTCACTACTAAATGCATTATTAAGGACGGAAATTCTAATTTCCATAGTTGTACGACTGATATAATGAACTAGGTTATTTTCACGAACTAATTTGCTTATTTATACACAATTTATCATTCTCAAAATCAGTTTAATAATAATAATAATAATCAGACGGTGTTTCTTGATTGAGGAAACTACGAAGAAACTCGTGAGTCTATGTACAGAGGAAGCTCTAATTCAATTCAACAACTGCTATGGAAAATGAAAGCAGAAAATGTGGTTTTCGTTACCAGAGGAAGGAATCGAGGCGGCGACGAAGCTGGAACGCGCGGAGTAGTAATCCGAAGAAGGCGCGTGCGCGACGGGAATTGCTTGGCAGAAGAAGATGTGGCTGCAAACGAGGATGGCAAGCGCGTGGAGCGTTCGGAGTTCAAAGAAGGAATCGCGGCGGAGGACGCGGAAACGGAGACCGCCATGGGGAAGAGAAAATTGTAGATGAGGTCTGTTTGGATGCCCAAATTTCTGTTTGGGTTGAAGCGACAGAAAAATAAAATATCTGACGCAAGCAAATTGAAGGAACAAACGAACTCTCTCCCCAATCCCAAATCTCTTTTCTTTTCCCTTTCTATTCATTTTTTAAATTTATTAAATAATCAGAAACATTTTTCGCGTGTCATTGAAGTGCTATTGTCAAACTAAAGTTGTACCGGAAATTACGAACCGTGATTTTGTTTTAAAAAAATATTATATATTTCTTTTTAAACAAATTTATTATTATAAATAATTTATTTGCCTTAGTTAGAGAGCAAGCATATTCGTTGATATATGGCTTTTTAAATATGTACACTTACTAAACAATTGTTGAATTGAATGGTCGTAAGAAGGTATATTGAATATGCAATTTTACAAGTTTATGTTTGATATTTTATTTTAAAATTTAGTATTATTCATTCAAATTTTATTTTTAACAGGGTGGTTGCTTTGTCACATTTTGGACAAGGACATAGATTGCATGTTAAGATGGTCTTATCATGTATGTCAATCAAAGTATTATTGGATGGGAATGAAAAGGAGAGATGGACAATTTTATTGTAAAAAGATATAATAGAAAATACACATTATTTGTGTAAGGCATTAACAACCTTACAATTTTTTACATTTCATCAGTTGGCAAAGACTAACAATGCATAATGTGGTTTCTAATAGTTTCTTTATCCTAGGTCTAACATTCAACCAAGGGTGGTTGACTGTATATATTTGGCTACCTATGGATAGATGATAAATTTCCTAAAAAAATTAATATCCATGGACCAAGACCTTTGAGGGAAATACCTTACAAGGTACAATTATGTGTTATATTACTTTATATCATAAAGAAATAAGATTTTATTATTATACTTGTCAACTTAATTTAATTTTATTTTGGTTGTTGTTCAAGGTGACGTCAATGAGTTATATCCTACGGAAATTAATGTTTTGAAGAAGAAGAAGAAGCAAAGTTCAAGTCAAAATACTATACTTCAAATATGTGGAGGAAACAAGTAATTAAGTATTTGATTGTGTTTTAATTACATACTAATAATGAATTTTATCTAGAAGCACAAATTAAAATGTGTTGGTTTTAAGCCTTGTATTTATATTCCCTTGTTTCACTAAAAAAAGATATGTTGATTTTATATAGTCAATCATTATTATTATTAATCTATGAATATTTTTACGAGAATTTAAACTTTTTTTTATTTGTCCATAAAGTCCGCTTCAAACATATTATTATGAATTGCTAGCTGATAATATTGATTTGATTGGTATCAATTGTAGGACAATTTTTGAATTTTTTTTAATATATTCAGATTTTTACTTATTTAAAATATTAAATACATTGAGCTTAATATTCGTTGATGTTCTTTAAATTGTGACGAAATCTTGCATATTAATGGTGAATTGGGTTCTTCAAAATTTGGAATCATGTTGTCCAATGGAGATAAAAAGGTTGTCTACGCTAAACTTGATGAAATGAGCATGGACCAGCACAATTAGTTAGTATGTATGCTAAAATAAAATTTTAGCCCTTCATTCTAATTTTTAATTTTAGCTTGGTATTTATTTTTTTTTTCATTTTAATCGTTTAAAAAGAGTCTTTGTAAATTAAATTAGTTATTTTGTCAATTTTTTACGCTTAATTTTGATATATAATATATTTCATAGTTTGTTACTCGTTACTAAATATGGGTATATATATAATATAAATATGATTAATAAAAAATGAAAGAGTGCAAAAATATGGGTAAATTAATATACAATTGGAATAAGGTCTTCCCAGTAGTAAAATTTCAGCCGTAATGAGGAAATGATGCGAGGTTTAAGGAATTTCAAAATTTTTTAGGAATCTTGTTAGGAAGAAAACTAATGACTAAAAGTAAGGTACTATGAAAGTAAATGTTAATAAATGTTTTTAAAATATTAGTTAATGATCAATTTAGTTTTGATTGGATAATTAAATCATCTTAATCAATTTGTAGTGTGTTTGATTTTGCGTTCAACAAGATTAAATTTATATCGAGACCCAAACAATGAATTCTAACATGCATAAACGTGTAATTTAACATGAAAATATCAATAAACGCATGTATTGAACATGCAAGCAAACACACACTTAATCCTTTTATTTTTTACTTTCTTGGTCTTTGACGATTTTTTCACAAAATTGTGAAATTAACCTACGAATTGAGAGTGGTGATTAAATAAAGCTTTCTATAAATTGGCAACTCTAGAATTTGAACACCAGACATTGCAAGTAAAATTCATTTGAGACCACAATGTACTTCTTCAATAGCCAACCACTATTAGATCAATTTAGTCTGATTGAATTTAATAGTTTTTTACCCATCCACTTTTTTAAAAAAAATTAAAATCAAAATCATTAAAAACAACTTTTCACGGCTCACCAATATATAAAAACAAAAAAAATGTAATCACACCAGATTTGGTAGAAAGAAAACCACACAAATACAAAATTCATCTGCCAATTTTTTCACTTTGGCTACAAACATGAACCCCTCTCCACACCACCAAACCAATAGATACATTTCCTTCTCAAACACTACCAAGTGTATGGTTCAAAAGAATTGAGGAGAATGAAGGGAAGGAGAAGAGGAAAAATAAACTTTTTTGTTCAGATTGTAAAGAAGAAAAGAAAAAATTATTATTATAAACATCAAGTATGCAGTTTTGTCAATGTATTTTACTTTTTTAGCCCCCTTACTCTCCATTTTAAATTTTCCTAATTTTAGAGCAGAGCCTAAATAGAGAGAGGAGAGATTTTGACTTCCTCCACTCTTTCAAAAATTTTAACCAAACATGAAAAGATTACAAAAATCTATTCCATTCCCTAAGTTTCATTCCTACCAAACAATGTAAATGAAGACTCGTTTGGCACATTGGCAAGCACATGTAATGTTGCAATTTCTGTTTTCAATCCATGGTAAGTTAATTCTTTATGATTCAATGCATTCATACAAGATACTTACATGTCTAGTGGTACAAGACGAACAATGATCAAGAACAGTCATAATACTGAACACTAAATCCTCACTTTTCTCATTACCTGATGTACATAATTCTAAGACTCCAAAACTACTACCGAGAACACCAGAATACGTGAAAATAACTTGCAAGATTTAAAACCATGCGTGGCACTCCAAAACATTCGGGTCGTCAGAAGATCATCCATCACTTGTCAATATGAAAGCCAGAACAACAATGGTGAGCGTAAAGACAATGGTGGCACTACGAAACAACCGTGCATATTTAATTGTAGTCTGATTCTTGCTCTCTTCACTGCTTAACTCAATCTCTTTGAGAAGCTCCCTCACTGCATCAATGTCCGAGTCTTTTGAAGCTTGGATTAGTCTACTTTGAATCTTCTCAAGCTTAGACAGACCACTATTACCAGATGTTTCATGGGACCAGATAAAACCTGTCATCTTCCACAAGAGAATCCCCACATATATGGCTACAATGCAGTCTACAGTGTAATGATGGCGTTCTCGTATTTCTCTTTGGGTGCTGTGCATCACAAGAAGCCATACAAGAGCAGAACTGAAACCTCCATACGCTTCCTGACATCATTATTAGGATAGAAAAGTAAAAAAGAAAGGTCCTACTTTAAAGTCAAATGTAAACAACCACAAGATGAAAGACAAGACAGCCTTGGAATTAATTCAAATCTTACTGTCCAAGCCATGGCAGTGAGTACGGCAACAAGCATGTGGCCACTGTATAGGAGGTCATTGCAGCCACCTCCAGCTTTCTTTAACAGACTGAACCACGAAGGTCCCTCTGAGACAGTGGGTCTCAGAAAATCAATTAGAAAGCTCATCGAACCCCAATCTGGCCGGTAGTCACCAACTGGTTTTTCAATGTCAACTAAGAAAGAAGAGTATGTTAATTTGCAGGACCTATTTACACACGCAGAATGACCGTAAAAGTATATATGTTTATATAGACGAAGAGGAAGGTATTGATGATAAACATATTATCCAGCTCTGAGATTAAAAACTTTAAAAATTATATTTACAGATGATACACCAAATAATATAATCTGAAATTCATATAATCACAGAGAATGGCACCAAAGAAACCACAAGTAGCTGCAAATAATTCCAGGGTCCAAAACCTAATAATATTCTTCAGCCTCAATTCAAAGTTGCTATTTCTTGCCAATGAAGTTTATGAAAGATAAATGAAGAGGATCTTTTAATCAGCATAACAATGTTAATATTATAGGTCATCATAACATAAGCACCCCCGATTAAATCATTGCATGGTATGAAAAACATAACTTTAGAGTTAAAAGCAGTTACTTCCAGTGAAATAATATTCTGCATACCATAAGCTGTATCTAGCTTTATCACCCGGCTGATAGCATTGTGATCTGAAGCATAAGGAACATAATATTTCTGAGCCCAACTATGAGGATAACCGGGAACTCTGAACCGAGAACCAGCACACCAAGGACGGGCCGATGGCAGAATAGTAGATGCAAAAGTTATGGCACGAAGAAGGCGGCCAACTGCCATGGTAAACATGTACCTAGCACCAAGTCCAAGGCCCGGAGCTTTTACAGAATCAAATAGCACAGAGAACGCCAGCATCATAAACAACATCAAGAAATGGTGCAGTCCAATGATTCGAGCTCTTAATATCTCAACAATTGGACTAGGAAGTTTCTCATTTAACGCCAGGAGCAACCATTGACCCGTATCTGGAAGAGGAGGTGTATCCCTGTCAATAAGTAAATGAGTTTTCACTTTTCAAATAGAAACCACAACACCTGGTTTAAGTTACTTTTATGTCAAATAAGCCAAGACAAACCATAGTAATAAGAATTTGCACAAAATTTAGAAGGGTGTATTAGTTTGGAATTTTAAAAAGATTTTTTTAATAAAAATTAAAACTTTTAAATAATATAAATAAGTTTTGATGTATTTAATTATGACTATTAAATTTTTTTTTAAAGAGAGTGTAAAAATTTAGTGGTATTAAAAAATAAATAAATTTTGATAGATAATTTCGTATGAAAGATTTTACAGGACTTTCTTGACTCTCATTCCTTCTTTTTCCATCACTTCTAGACTTTTTTTTCTTTCTTTGCTAAAGATAGGACAATATTTGGTCATCTTTTTCTTCCGATCTTTACACGTCTTCTCTACAAGTAAAAAATCTTTCTATTTGCTTTTTCCTTTAACCAATTTATTTGTACAAAATGATTGTGTACATTACAAAAAAGAGATAATATAAAAAATATATAAAGACTTTCATTTTCATATACTTAACATTTTCTTACACTCAGTCAAAATGCATGAACACAATATTTCATTTTATAGGTAGTGTATTTTGAATTGATTCAATTATAGGAATATTTGTTTTATTGTATTTTTTTATTAACACAATTACATTAACATAGATCACCATTTTTGTGTTTTCTTTTTTCTTATTTCCTTGTGTCTTTTTTTTTTTATCTTTTTAGTACTTTTTAATCTATTTTATTGTTACGAAGAAATTAAAAAATTAAATATAAAAATTATACTAAAAAATAATATTACAAATATTCAAACATACTACTTAATTAGCATGACCAATATTCTTATAAAATTGATTTTTTTTAGTTAGTGAAAACTATTGTGACATATGTTTATTAGTAATTTAAATAAGTGATTATTAATAATTTAAATGAGTGATCAACAATAAGAAGATAACAAACACAATGATAAAGAAATGCAATAATTCTTATAATATTAAAGATTTACTAAAAGTCACGAAATCCAATCAAATCTTATAAATCCGTGTAAAGTTATTTTTAAATTTTATAAATTTTTATGATTTAAATCTACTAAAATTCGAACTATAAAATTTTGATTATAAATTTTTTTTAACACTTATACATTTTTAAAATTCACAAGACATTTTTTTTTTAGTAAAAATTTTAGAATTCGAATCTAATAACCCCATAGATCTAGTTCAATAGGGGCTTTTAATGCTGTTTTCTATCTCCTTAACTTGCGCTAACCTTTAATGAAAACATTTACTTGGTGTATTTTCCTTCCAGATGAACTCCAGTTCTAATAAGAGAAGAACATAAAAAACACCGAAAATCTAAGTTTTGTCCTGGGAATTATATATCATATAGTAGAAACTAGCAAGTAGTAATTATACAGCAATTAATACCCATGGATAAAACAAGATCAGCAGAATTGGTCATTTCAATTTGAAAATCTGCATTCAAAACCTACATTTCAAACGAGATCCACTTCTCAAAATCTCATCAAGATCAAAACAGAATCGCGAGATAAGAAACAGTATTGATCTACACAACGCAATGTAGAACAGAAGAAGAAACGAGAAAACGGAGTTGGTTGGGGAGACAGTTACCGGTGCCAGTCGAGGCCGAGGACGGCGGTGACGGAGCGAACGGAGATGGCTTCGTAGAGGAGGGCGGCGAGCATGAAGAGCATGGAGGCCACGAACGGAATTGCCGACCGGAACTCCGCCGACCAGTGCCGGTAGGAGGGGACGCGGGCCACGGCGGCGAGGGCGAGGAGGGACCACAGCGCCGGTTGCAGCCGAGAGTGCCACGCCGGAGACAGATGGCGTAGGTAGTCGACGGCGATGTAGGACATGGCGGCTATGCCCAGGCCGGCGTTCTTCGCCGGCTGCGCAGGCCACCACATGGACTGCGACTGAGGGAATCAGAGAGTGAGTCCAACTGAAGCTCGAATTATGGGCCGCGGTCTTTCAGGGAAGTTGCTATTTAAAAATATACAAATTATTTAGTTTATTTAAAAAAAAAAACTAAAATATCAATTATTATGAATTAAATGCTTTTTTGTCGTGTTTTTAGAACATTCGTTAATAAGTTTGAGTTTAAAATCTTTTTTAAAAATAGAGTGGTTATTAAATTAGTAATTAATAGTTAAAGTTTTAGTTAAATTAAAATATATATTTAGAATTTAATAAATTATAAAGAAAAACATCCAATCAACAACAATATGACAAACATCCTTATATGCTTTCTTCTATTCGTTGTTCTGCTGTATGCACAAATGAATGCATGGAAACATATTACATTTGGGTTATTTGACATCAATTACTTATATTTTTTCCAATCAAAATGCCAAATAAGTGTAATTGTCTGTCATAACAGCTCACGCGCAGGAAACTAAATATTCAATAAATAACATACCTAATTTTGAGATCGTGATTATTATAATTAAATATCTTCTTTATTACATAAATTTATCTCTAATAATATGATAATTAACTTATCTTTAATAACCAAGTCAAAGCAATAAATACAAATATATATATATATATATATATATATATATATATATATATATATATATATATATATATATATATATATATATATATATATATATATATATATATATATATATATATATATATATATATATAATGAATTAGGTTGAAGAAGACACATGGTATTTATATTTAACGTCTAAATTCAAATTATATTAACTTGAGCGACGTAATTTTTATAAGTGACACTAATTAGGAATGATACCAGGAGATTTATTTTAATGGACATATCCAATGAGATCACAAGATATAATTTATGAAAAAGAAAAGTTAAACGATATGAAAGTAAACGTGGATAAGTGTTTATCAAGTAATTTATTTAAATTACATGTTATTATTATCTATTTGATAAAAATGACAAAATATCTTTAAGTTATTTAACGTAATGCTATACATTTTTTGATGATTTGGACATATGTTGAGAAAACTTGTAGAAGTGTTAGTAGGTTAGTTTAACTAATGGAAGATAGTCCAGTAAATAGTGATAGGGGGAAAACTAAAGAAAACTAAAAATTAAATCATTCAGAGTTTCAGAGATAAATGATTTATTTTTATATTTTTTTTCTTACCATTACCTTTCTCTATAAACAATTATGTACGAGGATGGTTTAAACAATAAATGTTAGTATTTTAGATTTATCTTTATACTTAATATTAGTATTTTAGCATGTGCATTATATATAACAAATATTTATGTTTATATAATTAAAATTTAAAATAATTAAATATACTTAAATATATAAATATATTATAAGTAAATATCAAAATAAATAAATATTCTTAAATATATAAATTATATTTTATATTTATGATAAATAATTTAAATTATGATATAAAATTAATTTTAAATATTGGCAATTAAAAAAATGAAATCTAATTTAGATATAAAGATAATAAAAAAAAAAGCTAGATCGAAAGATCTTTTGAACAAGGTATCAGACTCGAGCTTTTTTTTTTTACAAGTTGAAGAATTTCAATTTGTTTAACCAAATTCTTCAATTTCCTCTATTTTTTTCACTATGTATTATATTATAAATGCAATAAATAAAATATTATCTGTAATAGAAGTTCTAAGTTGGAAAAAATGGAAACTAAGATATAAGATTTTTTTTTTTTGGTACAAAAGAGTTAAAAAAAAGTCTCATTTTCCTATTTTAATTCTATTTTGCTTAAAATTATTTCTCACTCACTCTCTCTATATATATTATATTTACCCTACCATACTGCACTGTACTTTTTGGTCATTATCCTAACCTCAGAATCAGTGATGAACTTCACATCTATACAACAGAAAATATCACCCACCTTTTAAAAGCCCCAGATAAATTAACAGGAGAAAAAAAAAAAAAGGGGCAATGTCCACAAAATTCTTGCATAATATTATTATCCCCTATCAAATACAAAAACATAAGGAACCCAGCTCTTCATATCTCTTAATCTATTACTATTCACTAATGACAGAACATACCTTGGGGGATCAAATATACATGAATATTCTGTGTTAGTCAAGCCCTCACATTAGATGATCAGAGACTTGACAGGATGAATGAAATACAAAAGCAAAAACACTATGCTCCTATAAAATGTAATTCTATAATGAATCAAAGAAATTAATGTAGAAAATCTACAGACCACCACAAGGTGCACAACAGAAGTTTCCAAGTTTGAGAAAAAACCACTGCAAAGGATTCAACCGGTCCTCCTCCACTGGAGATGGAGTTGGCAGTGGTAGCTCATCAGGCAGATGGCGATGAAATGCATCAACCGCAGCGGCAACCCCGTCTTCGTTCCCAATCAACTTAGCAATTTCCATTGCTCGAGATTTCACCTGAAGATTTACATTCCACAACCTATCAATATAATTGGCTAAATCATGACCCATGAATTTGTTTGCATAGCACAAGTAGTACATTATGTTTATAAAGTATTAATGAGGAAACAAATAATGGGCTAGGATTTTTATTTTTATTATCCTTGCTCTTTAGAAGTATAAAGGAGGATGGATGGAATTTGAATTCACCTCTGGCTGGAGCATGAATCTTATGGCATTTGATAAGTTCTCAACATTGAGCTGCGATATTGGGATTGGAGCTGGTCCCAATTCTTTCTGGTGTATTCTATCTCCCCAAAAGAACTGATCTCCAAAGAATGGAACTATGGTTGTTGGACACTGCAAGTTATGGTATTCATATTAAAAAAAGAAGAAGCAATAAGTTAATCTTTTTTTTTATATATATATAAGCACCAGAATATTGTCATTAAAATTATGAGACATTCAAACGAATCCTTGGATTATGTAAAAGAACATCTTAGAAGATACTATTGAACATTAATTACCCCAGCTTTTAATCCTGTAGCCGTGGTTCCAGCTCCACCATGATGCACCTGCAATTTTGTGCCAAAATATCTTCCAGTTATTTCATGCCCAGATTTGAGTTTCCACACCAACCCCTCTTTATCCTAGTTTTCTATTGGAAGAATCAAAGTAAAAAAGGCTTAAAATAAACCCACTCTGACACTCCAAAGCATTTTCTTTCTTTGCCAAATAGACCCACAAGAAAACATAAATTCAAACTCACCACAGCAGAACATTGAGGAAACAGCCAATCGTGAGGACATTCCTCCAGAAGGAAAACATTGTCAGAAACTTCTGCCACTGCATAATGGAAAACAAAATGCAAATGAAACTAATGTCAATTACCTAAAATGCATAGAACAAAATGTATTCTTCAAAGCATATTACAAGACACGTTGAGAGAAGAAGTTTATCTATTCTTCAAAGTTAAGGTCATCAAAATGCTAAAAGTTCTCACTGAATCAAGTTATTAATAGCCAAAAAATTAAAGAAAATTTTGCAGGCATGTCTTAGATACACTAGCTGACCTAACATGTAGAAACGTATTTAAGTGGGTAGAAATTAAGATATATGACAAGAAAATAATCTTAAATATTCAATCTATTATAGGTTACTTGCCAATTGGCAGTGCGATATAGCCTTTAGGTGTTCATTTCTGCTCATCCTCCTTATAAATTATTAAATCAAATTATATTTTACAAAGAACATTCATATGGAGATCTTTACAGTTCATTCATCCTTTTTAGCTCCTCCAATGAAAAATTATGTATGCCAACCAAGACATAAGTGAAAAAAATACATAACTCTTTTCCATCAAACAAACCCATAAATTCTATTTTAGAATCTTGTTCGGTTCTTCCTGGATTTTTTATTTGGAATAAAATCAATCAATTCTTCAACAATAATCTAGCTAACACAAAAACAGTGAATATTCTCGTTGGAAGTAAGCCAGAAGAAAGGAATCAAAAGGAAAAAAGGGGGAGGGGGGGTTAATAATTTCAGGAATTTCAGTCAGCACAAAAGAGAATAATTTTTTAATATTTCATATTAATGAGTTTTTTTATCCCCTTTCTAAGGGGAAAAGATAGACCTCGTCAGTTCGTAGAAACTAGAATTACATTTGTCATAAAAATCATCCCTCAAAAGATAACTTTTGAACTTCAAAGATAAAAGGGCTGACATAGCAGAACGAGAAAATCAACCACAGTAAAAATGTAAATTTCTCAGGCATATTCATGTATGCACATTCATAAAAACTAAATAGAAGTGAGATTAACAAAACACAACACCAATAGGAGGGGGTTAGTGGCGAGTGTTGTGACAATTTGCATGAGATTGTACGGTCAAACTTGGTAATAAACAACACATATTTCACTCATTCCATTGACACTGACATACAAACAAATAACAGAACATGAAACCAAAAAATAATTATAACTTCCTCAACAGCAACGAGTATTTGAAAAAAGGAATCAAATGGGTACAAAACAAAATTAGAATAAAATACTTACAATTCCCTAGATTGCCCCAACCCCGGTCAATAATTCCTCGTTGTTCTGTATCATTTAGTGCCTCCAATATAACTTCTGTTGTTCTTTTAGAATCTTCAAGAGGCTGACAAAGTAAAACACAATAATTTAGAGGATTCAAAAAATTGCTAATAGTGTCAAGTGTCAACTCATAATGTCTAGTTTATGAGCTTAAGAGTATTTCTGAAACAGTTATTAATAAAAATATGTTATTGCACTAATTCTATGTTATCTATAAAGCCTTTATATAGATCAATATGACATGTACAATCATAGATTACCATAATTTATGGATTGTCATAAAATTAATTGAAGGAAATTATCTTGACCAAAGTCATGTCTGTGCATCAACTAGTCCAGAAAGGTCGGGATCATCATAAGTACTGTAATATTTTCTTTACACACCAAATAAATTAATCTCAATAAAAGAGAAATAAAACTAATCCTATAAGCTCAAGGATTTATGATTGGGGATTTAGGCATTAACTACAATAATTTGAGAACAAGATTTAGTTATTAGGGTCTTTGGATATATGTTATGATTCTTTTTAGTAGGTTGGAGACTTGGAGTAGAACTTTTTATCCAATTCTAGATTAGATTTTTTTATTTGTAAATTTGGGTAGCTTGTCTTGGTAAAATTATTTCCCTAAAAGGCAGATTATCATAGGAATTCCTGAATCCAGAATTCAGCCTCTATTGAATATGAATACTGAGAATTTTGAGTACCCTTTCCTAATCAAGGCATGACACAATCCAAACATGCAATGAACAAAAATAGATTGCACCATTTTCAGGCATCAAACGTGTCATGTCTTGGAAGGAAAAAGTAACCTATAAATCCTTGCTCGAAACATCATGTTTCATTTACTCGAAGTAAAGCTTTGATCATCCATGTAAAAAATATTAAGACTATAAGGAGCAGTAGAACTAGAATCCATAAATCCAAACAGAAAGGTTAAATTTACAGAAATAGAAGCTGATTATCAGAGACAATTCATAAAAAATGATTTGTAGTTCAAGTGAAATTACCATACCATGCTCCCAAACCCAAAATATAAAGGAGGTGGTCCTTTTTGAATCCATTGAACAAATTCTTCCCGAGGTTGATACTTTGATGCAAGGCTCAAGAAACAATAACCAACAACATCAACTAAAGGGCCCCAGTCTGCAAATATGTAAAATGTCATTAGTTCTAGTAACAAATTTGGGACTATAGTCTATAAGCAAAGCATTTAGGCTACTATTTACCCTCAAGGATCATTTCTTCTAAAGGCTTAAGATGTTGTTAAGTGGAGGCCAATCAATGATTTTATATCTCTAGCATTTAAAATAGTAATATTTACAGCACTTCATACATGATGCATGTGAAGTCTCTTTAAAGCTTAAACAACTTAGATAAAATTTGATTGGAATCTGAGTCAAACCAAAGCAATTACAAATGTCTTCCTTTATAAATTCATATATAATACAATAAAATCCATTTAATTATTAAATTTCAACAGTTCTTACTGTGCATTCGGTTCTAGACAGTTACAGCTATTGAATTTATTTGCTACTTCAATGACTTACAATGATTACTCATTTAAAAAAGTAGGATGAGGACATCAGATGATATAACTAACGATTTAATCCTTGTCTATACCACTTGGTTTCGGAACAACATGAGGACTCCACATATAGCTAGTCGGTAAATGAGATAATGATCCACGGTACATGCTGAAGTATGCAATAGGAGCAAGCTTCAATGTTGTTTTCCTGAAGTCATTGATAATTCCTCGCATTCCCCACCATATCAATAGATCCACAATTATATAGGACAGCTGGAGATGGCAAGGAAATATTGAAACAGGTATGTTGGTTAGGTAGTCCAGCAAATATTCATAAAATTATCAAAATCAGGTTATATAAATAGTGTCAGCAAAGGACATACCCAATAACCGGCACTTTGAGGAACACGTGCCAAAGGGTGGGGAAACTCATATGTTGGCCTGCGTTTTGAGAAAAGTATTTGAGTGACCTCAAAGATTTAAAGAAAGCACTAAGAAGGGATGATAAAAAAAATGTTGCATTTATCTGAATATTTGAAAACACAGTTGTTACTGGTTTTACTTAAAACATTTCTGTACTGTATGAACTATGAACTATGAAATCAATTCAAGAATTAGAAAATTATTTATATCTTATTGTGAAACTTGATCTTCCTAACATAAAAAGTGATACAATTTTTATAACAATTTAAACTCACGTCCATGGCATTGTGAAGAAGATATGGAGGGGCACCCCAAGGGCCTCGGCAACATGTACATGTCCTGCAAGCCGGAATCACAAGATATAATATAATATTATTGATTTTATTCTAAAAATAAACACATGCACGTCCAAGCAAATTTGCAAGTAACAAAGTAATAAACAAACAAAAATATTCTGCTAAAATGAAAAGAATTTTTTCCTTAAAATAATTACTGAATTCAATAACATTCTTATGAATTTGGTGAACAGATTCTAAAGAAAAATCCAGTATTCTTCAGCCTTTGAATGTGAAAGCTCCTGAATTTCATACTTCAATATCAGTAGTTACTATTGTGGTCCCAATGTTCCTTTTTCCTTTTTCCAGTACATGGTTAACTTTCTGTTTAATATAAAATTGAGTGCAGTATACACATGATGGGTATTTGAAAAAAAAAAACTGAAATAGCTCAATTTTTCTTTATTTCTACTTTTAACAGTTTATGCTCCTGATCAAAGGAGATAAGCCCAACCACAAATTATGTTTGAGCATTGAAAATTAATGGCATGTACACGTGCAAAATGCTGATGCACTTCAACCTGTCAATACCAAGTGGCCAAGTCTGACTCACATCAGGGTCAACCATTTGAATAGGTGTAGACTAGTAATACGACATTACCATATGAAGACCATGAATATCATTTTAACTGTCATCCAGGTAGCAGAACTAAGTTCTACTCTACAGGTACACAGAGTAGTCTCATGGCTAATGATATAATCACCAAATATCATACTTGCAAATCATATTGCAATAAAAAAATTATGGATAATTAAACCTTAAAACAAAAATCAGTCATAATAAAGATATGAAATGAAGAAATACATGATAACCTAATCTGTTAAGTCCTAACCACTCACCATAAGCAGGAGGATTGGCAATAATAGCTTGAGCTCTGAAAGGAACACCACTTTCCATATCAGGTGCTGTGCATGCCGGAAGAAGGGAATTAATGATGGCCTTAAGCTGCTTTCTTTGGGTAGATATTTCAGCCGGTCCAGAAGGGATTAAACCTTTATTCCTTGCCATATCTATTATTTGAACATCTTATTTAGTATAGTATATGCGTCTATAACGAATAGGAGCAACAACAAAATATGATTAAAACAAAATACATCATTGTTTCAGCATGTGTCAAAACAAAAATAGGGGAGACTGAGCCAAGAGGAGAACAAAGCCAAAGCTTGAATGATCACAGTCATTGCCTCTTGAATGGAGGAATCAGGGCATGTTTTGCAAATGCTTAGCCATTGGATAATGATGAGAATGAAATGAGAATATTTTTTACAATATTTAATTACCTTAAAGCTTGCTATTACATATGACTACGAGTACAAGAATTACTATTATAAGGCTTCAATAATTTTGATCAGACTTGTGACTTTTGGGGATTGAAGTTTTTATAAGGGAATATTTATGTTAGGTTTGAATTTTTATTCAGTTGTATCAACCCTCCTCTCTTTACCCTACAATTCAATTGGTTATTTAAGATGCTCCGTTTGTATTTGAAATCCATGTTCCAAGAACTGATATTTTCTTTTCTTGGTAGTTATCATAGCATACATCCTTATCCATTTAAGAACTGTTTTAGGTTCATATGCAGTTATAGGCTGGCAAGATATGTTAAAGTATATATTTTACATTATTAAGCCTATTATTAACACTTGGAAATTTAGACAATTTATGATATATTAACAACTTGAGGTATAAAAGCAAGATCTTCTATACTGCTACTTGAAAAGTATTTATAAAATATTTAAGTTGGCCTTTTCAGAAATCACTCTCCAAGAGAAATTAAGTGTATTTGAGCACCATGTGATATCAGTGCATTCCAGCATGTTTTCTAATCTAAACACCATTTTTAATAGGTGAACCAATATAAAGGAACCTCTTACATCCTGCTATAGTCAAGTTAAGCACAAAGTGCAAGTAGACTGAAATGTAAATTATTGAATACTAATGAAAGTATTAAAAAGGAACTTCTTACATCCTGCCAATACACGAGGATCACCACCCAGAGGATAGAAGTCTACACCACTTGACTTTACAAATGTTTTGAAATTAGCATGAGTTGCCAGCCTAACATGATGACCATACTCCTGCAAGTAAATATTAGCTCATCTATGGAAGCAAGAAAGTATGAATTCAACAAAACTGACTACTGGGACATACAATACATCAAGAGAAAATAGTCCATACAAGTTTTTACAGTCATCTAAATACAAATTGACATGTATGGTAAGTTTGTTGGTTTTTACAATAATTATATTAAAAGTCATATTTATCATAATTTCTGATTAGTTGACAGTGTAAAAGCATTTTACACCATCAGTGTATAAAAATTAAACTCATACAATAACAGTAGTTAAAAATTAAGATATTGCATCCTTTCAAATAGATCAGCTGTGCAAATCACGTGACAGCAATCAGATCATTAGGAAAAACCTAGAGATTTTGAACTTAAAAGTCAACTAAAACTACAAGAGACCAGAATAATTCCTTCCTGAAAATTAGAAGTCCTATTAAGAATTTGAATGACATGTTATCACCAATGCCAATATGACAAATTATCAAGATAATAATACATTGCAAACAGTATAAAACTTTTTCAGAACAAAGCAAATAAAAGAAAATCTATATATGATATGATTTCCAAGAAAAGTAATGTAAAATTCTCATTTAGGCCTCATCTTAAAGCAAATCACAAGATATCGAAATATTAGGGAGTTCTACACCATAAGATATGCAAGAAAGCAATACAAAGATAACAATTATTTAATGCAATTCTGATGTGCTGATGTGCATCAAAATGAATTGAACGAAAATATCCAAATCCAAACATGCCTGAAGTCTCTTTGAAATGGCCAGAAAAGGTTGTACATCGCCTCTGGTTCCAACCACAAGTATGACAATTTGTAACCGTGGAACAGATTTTTTTGATTCTAAACTAAGACTGTCACTCACTGTTGACTCTGCAAAAGATTGGAGCTCGAACAATTCTGGAGCAACAGATGCACTCCTTTCTAGATCAACTTCAACAGTCCCATCATTTTGTATCTTCACTAGGTTAGTAATCAGTTGCTGAGTAGCAAAACAAGAAAGTTTTTACGAACATGCAAATAATTTTGAAACTCTGACCCATAAATCACAAATACAGACAACAATTTCAAGAATAAAGCTACAAAGCACATTTTTCAAATAACCCAACCACGTGTCAAGAACCAGAAGATATGACCGACACACTAAAGAACAAATAGCACTGTTCCAGATTTGCATCTTTCAAAAAAGATTGAACAGAACAGTCAAACAAATAGTAATATCAACTTTTTGGGTGAAACTTACTCCAACTAGAATAAAAATACACAAAAACAAGATTGAAATTTAAGATCATCCACATACATTAATAATTGCAATACCTTCACCTGTTCAGACAGCCTGTCCAAAATTGTGTCTTGCCTAGGGAACCCCCTCTTCTCTGTCATTGATCTAAAAGGCCTAATTTCATCATCAACTATAAGTGGGTTTCTTGCAGTTCCAACAGGGGCAGTGATGCAATGTTCCAAACCTTCATGAACAGAATTGAACATACAAAACATATAAAATTAATCTTTCAACAGAAGCGAGTTAGAAACAGTAGTCCATGTGAGAAGACCAATAGCATTTGACCAAGGTAGGAGGTGAGCATGCAATTATTTTAAAAGAAAATAAAGCTATTGAGGTTCAAACTAATTTCAATACAATCCAGTTTTTAAAATTTAAACTTGTGAAATTGTTAGGAGCCAAGAATAGAAAATAGAGCACGGAAAAGACAGATTTTATTTCCTGATTGAAAATGAACAGAACTAGGAGAAAGATCTCTCCTCCAAGTGTCTCTCTCTTTCACAAAGGGGAAAGGGTCTCTCTCTCTTTCACAAAGGGGAAAGGGTCTCTCTCTCTTTCACAAAGGGGAAAGGGTCTCTCTCTTTCACAAAGGGTTTCCCCTTTCTACAACAAAGCTAACGTTCAGCTTATATTTGATACAAAACAGAATGTTACCACTTCTTTCTACCCCATCTCCTTCCACCCTCTCTAACTAACTATTTACAGTTGAGTTGTAACTAACTATTGGTGCTTGGGAATCTCTAACAGAAACTAAAAGATAACGGAGACTACATATTTCATAAATATGAAAGTGCCAATCTAGATTAGGCCTTACAAGAAAGGCAAGAAATTTAGATCAAGAAACAGTAACAATCACATAAAGGCTTTTAAAGAAGAGCTTCAATGAAGCAACATTTCTTTTCTCCAAATCTTGACATTAATCTTGTAGAGCTAGGACATATTTATTATCTACATAAGAATCTTCCCTTCTTCCTTCCTCACTTGAGAAGACAAGGCAACTAAATTCACAAGATTTTATAAAATTACACAGTGCTGGAGCAAACTTCCCTTCAAGTTAAATCCCAAAGCAAAATAAACCCCACCCCACATGCTCAAAAGGGACAAAAAAAAAAAGACCAAAACAATAAAGCACTCATCTGATAACAACAGAACCCAATGGCAAACTTAACACACTGAATACACCTTCATTATTATCATAACACACTGAAGACACCACAACCAAAGCAATGCCTATTTAACAGTCATAAACAACTACTTAACAGAACTAACAAGCACAAACCTCTTCTTGACGAAGAAGCTGCATCAAACACCTCATCTTGAGGCTCGACGTCCATTTGCTTGCGATCTTTCTTCTTCTGCTGGCTATAAAAAATTGTTAGAACAAATATTCAACCCCATTACTACCCCTCCGCAGAACCACTCTTTCTCAATCCATTACTTGTTGCAAACTAGACACAAACAAAGCCCCAATCATCTGACAAGCTCAGAAGAACAAACGGTTCTCGAATCCGATTCTAAACAGTTGCAACAAAGCACAGGTACCCACAAACACGTGGGAAGTGGGCCTTCAACGACCAAAGCAGAAATTTAATAGTCCAAAGCATTTGTAACGAAAAAAAATAATTGCACACAGACCCACCAGTCATTCAAGCACAAAGAACGTTTGGTAAACCTAAAGTTCTAAACCTTTTCTATTCTAAATCAGTTCAAGTATGGAGGTCACCGTGGTTCACGTTTCTCACGAGAACCACCTCAAAACAAAAAACAAAAAACTATCCGCAGCTGCAATGCAACCACGTACGACTTAAGGTCAAAATAAAATTAATAATTATTTTAAAATACGACTTTAGATTTTGAAATGTCCTAAGAATTCTTCAACATAGATCTATTCATGCAAGCAGAGGATAAGATACATTTAAAATACTTAAATAGAATATAATATGTTTAATATTTCACGCTATGGGCCATACTCTTGTAACCTCATGCGGAAATTACTATTATGGCCTCATTTATTGTCCATTCCAATAGGTGCCACTGCTTCATGTGGTACAGAAATTAATGACTTACAAATTGGTAGTTGGCTTTCCACACATTTTTCTTCACTGTCTGAAAATTGAAATTAATTAGTTCCAAATTGGTAGTTGGCTTGGGATACTTTTTTCTTCACTGTCTAACAAAAGTGGGTTCAAAAACCCATTAGAATCGGATACGATTCAACCAGATGACAATTTTACCTTTCTTTTATTAATTGTTGTATGCAAAGGACGGAGGAATCACCATAATTTAGTTTTTTAATTTTATAAAATAATGTTAAATTAAATTTATTTTTTCCATATAAATTAATGTTAATGTGTAATGATTAAAAATTAAATCAACATTACTGTATTATTAAAGTTAATGTCACTTTGTATTTTGTAAATGATTAGCCAGGTAGTACAGCGAGAGGCAACTTTGTTTGTTGGCTGAAATTGCAACGTCCAATGTCAAAGGCAGTGAAAAGAAAATAGAAATATAATATGATGGGGAATGTAACAAACTATTAGTAATAATAAATAATAATGAAGACGATTATTATATCTCATGCTGCAGACAAAGAGATTCATGTGTCACTCTGGAAGTTCCATCAGAGGTAATCATCGCTTATCACGAATAAAAACACAAAAATAATGTCTGCTTCTACGTTATTTTAAAGAGCTTCATAATTTTTCTTTCCAATGTAATAAAAGAAAAACTCAATAACGGTCTAACGCGTAAATAATTGTTGTAGGATTATTTTAGTTTAATTATTAATTGTTGCGAATTTAAAGTTTTTATATATAATGAGTTAAATAATTGATAAAACATTTTCTCGTGATATTTTTTTCAAAATCAAAGGATCGTATGCCATAATGCTCAAAGGATCGATTTTCATCATTTTAAAATTTATAATAATTAATTTTAATTTTATAAAATAAATAAATTTTAGTTTTATTTTCTGTAAATATATTTTTTTATTTTTTAAAATTTGAAATAATTATTTTTATTCTTTAATTTTTATTTTAAGATAAATAGATAATATTTATTTTAAATATCTATTTTTTTAAAAATATCATAAATTAACATGATAAAACATCCATATGTGTAATATGTAACGATAACTTGACTTTTCATTAAATATACACGTAACTAATAAGTTTTACATAATAGTATAAAATAAAATAAGTAAACTAATAAGTTTTACATAATAGTATAAAATAAAATAAGTAAAATTTGGTTTTAGTTCCTATAAAATATTTTTATTTGATTTTTATTCTTCTAAAATTTAAAATAATTATTTTTAGTGTATACTTTTCATTTTAAGATAAATAAACAATATTTATTTTAAGGATATAATTTTTTTTTAAAGATATCACAAGTTAACATGACACTATGTATATTGTATAACTTGTAATAGTCATTTGACTTTCTGTTAAATATATATGTCATTAATAAGTGTCATATAATAATAAATACTAAAACAATTAATCAAATTTTAGAGGGATAAAAATTGATACAAAATTTTATAGAGACTAAAATAAAAAATTTATTTTATAGGAATTAAAAACATATTTAAATCTAGTTTTTTTGTCTAAATAAATTTCTTGTATTTTTCTTAGTAATTTAAATTTTTATGTCTTTTAAGATAAATGTTCTTTCTTAATGTTTTTTATTTTTTCAAAAATAATTTAGCGTTAAATTTTAACTTGAATACATATAAGAGTTGATAGTTTATTTTACAAAGACAGTAGTAAATTGCAACCACTTTAACTTTGTTCCTTTTATCATTAGTAGCACTATAAAAAGTTTTTTTTTAATTTTTATTGACGTTAATATAACTAGATGTTGGACTACTTGGTTTCATAAGTCTGTATTTTATTTTTATATTATTTTAAATTTATAAATTATAATATTAATTAAATTTGTATTATTTAAATTATTATTCAATGTTAAAACATAATATTATAGTATATTTAAGAAATATTAATCTAGTATTTTTTTAAAAAGTATTTACTTGACATTAATTTCATTCATCAAAATTTTAGAAAGTTAAATAAAGTTTTAAAGATAAAGATCAATATTTTTTTTCTTTTAATATCCGATACATTTACTCAATATCACACAAAAGAAAAAGGTTAAAAAGTTTAAATCAATGTCAACGGAATCCCTAGAAAACAAAAAAATAATAGTGCAATAAACAATATAAAAGTCTTAAAATTTAAATTATGAACAAACATATATAATTTATTTATTTATTTATTTAGGTAATGGGTATGTGTTCATAATGACAATTACAAAGTAATAAAAATAATTATTGTTAATTATTTTTATAAAGCATTAATTTATATCAATGCTTTGAATTTGTATTGATATGAAATAATAATATATTAATTGAAAATAAAGTAATAAAATAATAGCTTAACTATTTTTTGTGGATAATAAAAAATAGTTATGATTATAATAAAATATTATTTCATGATATTACAATAGTATAATATTGTAATATAATTTTATAATTGTATGTGTTACTATGTTTGAAAAAGTAAAAGACACAACTCAGCATAATATTAATAACAAAAGCTTATTTTATACTTATAGAAGATATTAATTCTATTATTTGTAGAATAGATATATTTAAATCTAGTGTAGTTTGCACTATAACAAATATCACACCAAACTACAGTGCAAACTGTACCATTAATATTATTAATTAATTGTTAATAGTAGAAATAATTAATATTTAAATAATTATAATATAAAATAATAGTAAATCAATATATTAAAATCCAAAATAATAGTAAAGTAATATAAAAATAAAAAATAATAGTATAAAACAGTAAAAAAATAATACTATAAAAATAAACATAATAAATTATTATAATAATGAAAATAAAAATACATTAGCAATTAAGCCAAAATAATTTTATTAAAAATGAAAATTTTAAAATATTACGTAAACATATAAGGTTTTTAAATTGACAAGAAAATTATAAAAATAAATTATTTAAATCAAAATGAATCAACTTTATTATATAATATGCGAAAATTAAAAATTAAATTACATATAATAGAAAAATCTCTTAAAAATAGGAACATAATATTATAATAAATATTTAAAATATTATAAACATATTTATAAATAAATTATTTAAAACAAAAATACATCAACTTTATTGTATAGCGTGTGAAAATTAAAATTTTCTATAGTAGAAAATAATTATCTCTTAATAACAGTAAAATAATATTATAATAAATATTTAAAATATTCTAAAGTTATTCTAAATAATAATAATGTTGATATATATATTATAATTTTCAAAAAAATGTAAATAAATAAAAATAACACCAATAATGAATATAAAATATAAAAAATAGTAAACTAATACTATAATCTTAAGAATATTATATATATATATATATATATATATATATATATATATATATATATATATATATATATATATATATAATTACTGTAATATTATAGTAGTCTTAAATCTAAATAGAAAAAATAATATTATAAAAAGGAAAATTAAAAATCACATATAATAATAAATTACTGTTATAAAAATAAAATTTTAAAATAAACATTTATTTATGTGCCTTCCAACAGGTATCAAGTCCAGTATTTTATTATAATAAACGGTATAATGCAGTTGCAAATCCTTTTGCCTATATGCATTGAAACAAAAGTATATTAATTGCTATAATAACAATAATTATTATTATTATATAAAATAATAATTACTATTATATAAATAAATTTTGAATCAATATTTTTCCATTGAATTTTTTATTCAAAAATCATTTTTAAAAAAATGTTTGCATTTTAAGTATTTCAATAATATTTTTTTATCTAAAACATCTAAATAATGTCTTTATATATATTCGGTTTTATATTTTTGTGTTTTACAGTTTTTGCATCTGATCACATTATTATATTTTAGTTTTAATTTATTATTTTGTTAAAATTTTAGTATTTGAATACAAGGAAATTAACGTGGAATCACTTTAGCATGCATGTTCTGTAGAGTTGCAATGATTGGTGAGATTGTGATTTTGTTATATATGGAGATTGGAGAAATGTTGGCGTTATTTACTCAGTAGCACCCAATTTGATGGATTTAACATACTAGTTCATGATCCTTATGATGAATGCAACTTTACACGTGACTTTGAGAATTCTTAAAAGAAAAACGTTACACTTTTGCCATCAACTATGATTTTTAGTCTAATTAATAAGCACTTGATCAAATAGGTGATATATTTTAAAGAAGTAAAACTGTGTCTTAACAATAACTGTAACTTCCTTTAATAATAAAGGCTTAAATTAACAAGAAACCTGTAACAACTAGAAAACTCAGCTCCTCGTCATCAAATGTTTCAGTAGCTATACTAGAAGTAAAAACAATCATTTCAAATTTTGTTCCAAAAGCAACAAAACTTGGTATAGTTGCTGAATACCTGAAATTTTTAAGTAGATGTATTTTTTTAATTTACTTTGTATCAAAGACACCAACGTTTTAGTTTAATCATTAATTTTAATTTAAATATTGAGTATATAATTATTTTAAATATTCAAAAAAATAATTTTAAATTTAACTCAATCCCAAAAATTAGTCCAAATAATAAAAATAATCGTCCAATTATAAATTTTTTTAAAACTTTATTTTTAATTGACGTGATACTTATAATTTTTTTTAATACACCTCCTCAAATTAAATACTATAGAATTTTGTACTTAAATTTTTTCTAATATATTTTTATCAAATTCAGACACAATTATTTATCATAAAAAATTATTTATATACAAAAAAAAATGAGTAAAAAATACTTTTATGAACCAAAATTACCGATATATGAACTTTTTACACAAAACCAATCTTAATCTGTACAAGGTTCGTTTTCCTTTCCTATGTCTAATTATCTACATGACATCATATGGATCTTTTCATTTCCTTAATGACCAAGGCCCTTGCCCGGTTGATTGTTACAAGGCACAAGTACACATGCTCTTCAAGTTCTTCCACTTGTTTTCTGAACCCAAGATCACTTTTCTTAAGCTCCTTCACCACCTGCAAAGAGAATTTGTCCTCTTTCCTGTCCAAACAGAATTGCACCATTGCCCTATTATGCTCAATTTCATCATGAAGCCGAGTCACAAGTCTACTCATTGTGTCAAAGTCTCTGTTCAATATATAAGTCCCCTTGGTTGCTATGTCAAGCTGATCATAAACTTTACTAAGAGACCCTCTTCCTGAAACTCCATGTTTCCTCTTAAGACTCTTAAATGGGAAGCTCAGAATTGCTGGCCCCATGATTAGTGCTGTTAGAGTATGTGTTGCTATAACCATGGCTGTGATTGCCACTATGCCACAAGCTGCTGTCACACAAACCCCATATGTCTTCTTCACACACTTTATAAGCTTGATTTTCCTTCCCACCTTTTTCCTCATTGACTTTAGATGGTGCAATATCGATGAGTGCTTATCACTGATGAGTTTGAAGTCATAGTTTTTAAGGTTTGGAAATGGGTTATTTGAGTAGGTGAATGAGTTTAGCTCAAAGATTATTAGTTCAAAAGTTTCCAAAGAGTCACCATCCTTGATGTCTAGTGCTCTTTGAATGAAATGATAATTAGAGTGGACTTGGTTTATGCTCTTGAGAAGATGGCTGCAAATGTGTGAAGCCTCTGCACTAATGTCAAAGTAACTTACCATAAGGTTTTTGAGTTCTGGCGTCCTTGAAAGGGTTGCTGAATCAACAATGGAAGATATAGTTTCTTGGCAGGGTTCAAGGAGGACTTCTGAAAATTTGTCATGGTTGTAATTAATGGAAGGCTGGTTTGCAAGTAATTGAGCTTTATTGAAGAAATCAACATAGGATTTTGTCCTTAATGCCCTATGGTACTCCTCATGGAAGTTGATGCTTTTGGTTTTGGGGGCATCTCTATGTTCCTTCCAATCTGTAAAGAAAATAAAATGTCATTCAAACGTCAAAATGTGATATTAATGAAAATAAAATACCCTGTGGCAAGGGGCATGGTACAAATTAAAGAAAAGACATGTCAAGGCAATATACGATGACAACAAGTTTAGGAAATTAACTCGATCAGCATACATGGTTTAGAATTTGAACTAGGCAGAATTAATGCAAGATTCAGAAAGCTCGTGAGGAGAGGTAGACAGAAAGAAACTTGAAGCTTGGCAAACAAGGACTGATCGTTTTAATTTACATTAACGAATCATGAATATAGGATTGCGTGAAGAAAAAGGATAACTTAAAATTTGGACAAACAATAAATATCAAGGGTAACCTTTGATTAATTCTCTTTTGAAGTCTATTTCTCACATTAACTAATAATACGTGATATTTGATGTGATATGTTTTTGTGTATCTAAGTCTTATATAGAGTAATAATATGTGATATTTAGAGGAATATTTGAATGTTTGATTTTTTTTTAACAACTAACTTTTAGAAAAGATTTTCTAAAAGCATCTATTGGTTGCTTAAGGAAATTTCTAACTCATTTAATTTTTGTGGATCTTATAATGTCATGTTAAATTTACAAATTTTAAGAAAAATTCATCATTGTAAGGCAATTTAACCTTTTTGGATTAAAGATGTTTTAAGTGCTTAATTGATTGTCAAATCACTTGCTTGTAATTAAAGAAAGTATTGATTAAAAAAGAGAAATATTTTGGTCTGGCAGCTATCTATTTCCATTTGATGCTAATTTATTAAAATTCATATCTATACGTGGTGAAATAATCTTAAAAGAGTTATTTGACTCATCTCATGTTACTAATTTTCTACCTATTTTCTTTTATTTTTTCCAACACTCTTCCCTAAACATGATACAAGACGATTAATCTTTTCAAAATTTTGTTCATCTCATTCTCAATTATGACGAAATAAGCCACGGTACATTATACTAATCATGTTGCTTTAGATTTTCATGGGTTTGAAAGAAGTAGAGAAGGCTGAAGCATAAGAACATACCTTTAGTACTGGTTTTCAAAGCTCTGAATTTTGCCAACATCCTGGTTTATTGATCATAAGAAAAACTTGATGATGCAAATTTAGCTAACAAGTGAACTAATATGAACAAACTTGGTTTTCAATCACTAAATTAGGAGAAAGGCCTAGCTATTATTCAATTTCAGTATCCCGATTAATTGCAGTACCCTTATATAACAAAGAATGGTTGGTTATCCATACAATGCTAATGATGAATATTTAATTTGCTTATAAAGCCTCTAATACTACATCAAGGATTCAAGTTTAAGCTTTCTCTCATATACAATCCTTTAATCTCATCCACAAATTAGACAGAAATAATAATTGCTTTTTGCCAAGTTGTTTGCAAGCTTTAAGGCTGAAATTGCTGGAGACCCCTCTTCTCCTTATAATTATTTTTTTTGGTTCACACTCAGCATATAGATTTAATTCTTTAGAGACGTAGAAATTATTAAAATAAATATTATTTTTTAATAGATTTTACTTAGTCTTTTAAATTTAAGTATTTTTTAATTTGGTCTTTAAAATTAAAATTTTTATTTTTAAGTTTTCTAATTTTAGAAATGATTGGTTATAGTTCTTAATATAAATATGTTAAAAGAGACTAAAAAACAAAAAAAAAATAATTTAAATAACCAAATTAAGAAATTTAACCAAATAAATTTAAGAGTTTAAAAATATATTTAAATCTTTTTAATACTATTTTATATAAATAACCAAAAATCAAACTTCCAACAGAATTCAGCTAGTTTATTTTATTACATCACGTAGGCTTTATCCTCATTTTGCAAGCTTGATATACCATGCATTCTATCCTACAAATTATATCATGTAGGCTAAGATATTTCTATCTAAAAGAACTGGATTAAATTATCATTATACGCTTCCAAGTTCCTTTTGTGCGAATCAATTAGATGTGTTATAACATATATATGTATATATATACAAGCGTGTATTTTATTAAAAAAAGAGAAACATTTATAGTAGGACCAAATACACCCTATTAAAATTTTTTTGATCATTTTAAATAAAAGTGTTAAACGAGAACATATATAAAACTATACAGTCGAGTTTACCTGTTAATTTATGCATGGCCCATCTCCAGCTATTGGCAAATCTCTGCCTCAAATGAACTTAATCACTGAACAGGAGACTTTTCCAAACCTTACAAACAGAAACAATCTGTTTATTGTCTTATTATTATGCACGCGCATAGCTTCAATAAGAAAAAACCTTAAATATACTGTTGAGTAGCACATCATTGTCAACACTTGTCATGGTTAACCACCTATCATCTTCAATCATAAGTTTATTCCTTTTGAGTTTGTCTTGATTAATTGATCTCATCCTCGTTGTCGTTATGTAGGCATGGACCCCTAATCGTGTTCTGTTTTACGCCTTCGCCAATCGAAAAAGACATGCATGCGTACAAATAAAATGAGTACACGGTGTATAAGCATAAACCTAGTTAGTTTTTGAGAAACTAACGGGTCTTACCAAACTTGCCCGAGTAGGTATCATTTGTGAACATTATCGAAATGGAAAACAAACCGAAAGAATGTTACGTTAATTAATTAGTTGTCATTCTGAAATGTAGACTTCGCGCTAACATCGCCAAATATTTACTCTAGGGATTAATGCATGTCAAGCGAGAAGCTACCATTCTCAAAGCTTCCTGTTCTTTCCTTAATTTGAACGGGGAACTTTTAAACCCTCTATTTTCCCCAGATTATATCGTTTTTTCTTCTTCTCTAAGGAATTTCAATACAGAAAAACCTTTTTTAAACTCTTAACAATTTGGGGGCGGTTACATGAAATTTTAACTGATTGATAATTTAAAAAAATTTATACCGATAATCTATAAAATTAAATTCTTTTATTAATTAAATACATTTTTTTTTATCTATAAACGGTTGGTTTTAGATGAATCAAAATTATACTGGAAAGCGAGATATGAAATTAAATCTAGGTAGAATTATCTGTTTTAGTCGTGTTGTGTGTTATAGTGAAACTTGGAAGAAAACGGCAGAAAGAAAATGTCATCACACGCATACGGTGGATCGCAGTTGGACTCTCCACGTATAAAGAAACAACTTACTATCACCAATCAATAAACGACATGACACTGAGTCACGCATAAAATTAGAAGCAACCTTTTGGGTACTCAACCGCATATTCCTTAAGAAAATGCTAAGTTCAATTTCTCTTTGAGAGGATTTTAGGTGTATCTACTACGATGCAGTCATTTCCTTCGTGTCAAACGTTTTCATGTACTTACTAACTTATCTCGAGTAAAATAGGGTTAAGTAATTTTATAGTTGGTAATTGATAAGAATCTCTTATATACTTTAATCTATTATAAATATATAATTCAATTTTTATTTGAAGTAAATTAGAAAACATGATATGTGCATGCTGCTCTGTCTTATATTAGAAACGTCATTTAATTTTTTTGGTCAGTTGGAATGGCAATCACGTATAATACAATACAGGGTTAATATGGTTGGAATTGGCTAGAATTATTATAAATAATAATTTTATTATTTAAGTAGTTAAAGTAATTGTTTATTTGAAATTTAAATCATTCTGAAATGTTCACTTCTGTTGCAGGAAAAACCCAGATTGATATGCAGCTGCCCACTCAAATGGTCGAGGAGTCCAATGTGAAAAAAGTAAAGGTCCAAAGATAAGCTCAAATGTCACACGGCAAAACCAGCATGGGTGAGAAATTAAGTGGGTTGAGTACTTGAAATTATTTGCTGAGGGAGTTTCTCAACCAGTTTATTAGATCTTTGCTGGAAGTCAATCCATTTTTTTAATTTAATTTCTGTCTTTATAAATTTTGTTATTCTGTTAGAATAGTGCTATATATATAATATTGGTGAATTTGTATAGGACATGCAATTAAAAGGGAATTGAATTTTCTCTCTCTAATCCTCTCCCTAAGATTTTTATTATTATTTTTTTTTTGAGTGAGTTCTTATTCTTGAGTGGTGTTCTAGGCATTCTGTTTTTTCTTTTTGAAAGTTGTATTATTTGTATTTTCATTGACTATCATGGATTCTTCACACAATTTTTGAGTCTTTCAACAACAACTTGACACTTTGTTTAATCCATTAATAACAGTCTCCAACAATTTATACTCTCTTGATTCCAAATTAGCTACCTTTCATAATGAGTTTTGGCACAACTCAACATCAAGTTTCGAGGCATTAGATCCTTGACCAAGTAACCCACCTCGTCCCATGAAGTTAGATTTTCTCTATTTTGATGGGTTGAATCTATCTAGTTGGCTATTTTGAATTGAAGCGTTATTTAAAACATTTAAGTAGACAAGAGAAATTATTGTATGAATAACACGGTCCAATACTCCATAATTTATTATGTGAATCATTTGATTCATAGGAATTATAATATATATATATATATATATATATATAATTGTATAATATAAATAAATAGACAAGAGAAAGTACATCAAGATAAAATAATTAATGTAATAGTGAGAAATATACTTGACAAAAAATGTTATAGAAATTTGTTATATAAATATTACAATTCTTTTAAGTTTAACCTATGCTATGGATAACTTACCTAATTTATTAAATTTAACATTACATAAATTAAACAGTAAAGTATTGCTTTAGTCTTAAAACATATAGCGTTATTATATTAATTATTGAAATTAAAAAATTTCCACACATGTAAATAAATAAATAAATGAGTATGAGAATAACTATTTCAAGTAAAAGTGTTTTTAGTTGTTATTTTTTAATTAGGGTATTTTTAGTGATTTTTCTTTAACAATTATGAACCCAACTCACTTATCACTTTAATGGGTGAATAACTTAACCTTTGAAATATACTACAATCCTAGGTGACAAAGAGCCCACATCAAAGTGCTAAACCTTCTTGTTAATGTAAACTCTTGGGGAAGATCAACATCTTATCCCTAAAGTTATTTTTATTTGTTGACCAACAACCTTTTCACTTGACACTATTAGATCACTAAGGTTGACTTTTGTCCCTGCTTAATTAGTGAATATTGTAGTCAAACTCCCTTATACCTTTGCACTTGAGAGACCATCTTCGTCTAGCTAGAGGAAACCTTTATATGCCTCAAGAAGCCTACATCCCATACAAGCTATCTACTTGAGATTGTCCCCTGACATAAGGTTAAATTCTAAGCTTTTCCACAATGGTATCTTATAGCTTTGGCCCATTTGGAAGGAGACCTTCTTTGCCCTCCACCTAAGCTGTGTAGGAAAAGCCTAAAATTAAATTAAAAAATAGTAAAAATTCACACAATATTTCTGTTTAAGAAGGTAGTCGCATATTCACAAAGATGTCTATTTCACCAAATCTCTCTCTAAGATAGTGTCGGAATTATTACACTTGTGGGAAACTTATCCAACAAAGAATTTTACTACCTTAGGATCATTATAACTAGACCATTATTCATTAGGTCTTTAATCGTTGATTTTCCTATCATATGTCTTTTTTATTTTTTTTAACTTTTTATCTCGTTTAATTTATTATTTTTTTAGTTCTAAATTGAATTTTAATATTTTGTAATCAAATTATCAATAATTAAAATATAATTTATGTGTTTAAAAATATTTTTATTATGAATTTTAATTCTAATACAATTTATATATTTAAAAATATTTATTTATTAAAAATTTTAATTATATAAAATAAATATTTATTTTATACAATGAATTGACAAAAATACTAATTATAAACAAGTCTCTAAAAATGTAATGTCAATTGCATTAGTTGAAAATTCAAAAAGTATGATTTAAGTGATAATATTAAGAGGAAATTACACTTATTTCACTTGAAGTTTTTCTAAATGATCCTCATCCCTTTAATTTTTGAAAAACACTCACCTTTTATAGATAGTATTAAAAATTGTGTGTATGTTTTATTTTATTAAATAAAATAAGGAGTGTAAATATTAATTTTAAAAAATGTAAAAAAGATAGGTTTTCATTTGAAACTAATGAAAAATGTGAATGTCTTTTAAAAAAATTTAAAAATAAAAATAAAAATTTCCTTTAATATTAACTTATATTTAGAGATTAAAATAATAATAAGTAGTTAATTAAAATTAAAAACTTAAATGAAACAACTAAAAATTTGAGATACTTATTTAAAATTTCTTTAATTTTAGTAACTAATATGATAATATAATATATTTTCAAGGATCAAAGTTATAGTTTACATAAATTAGGTTCAGTGTAAGTGAAGCACGTACAAAAACCAATTTTTATATCATATGCATCAGCTAGGTGGATTAAGGGACCGAAAATAAAAGAATTTTGTAAAAAAGAAAAAATCACTGCATCAACAATAGAAAAATTATTTATGATATATAAAAATAATTTTTAACTATTAACTTGTACATTTAATGTATAGGATAGAAAAATCATTTACGAATATAAAACATAAAATAATGTTAAACATGATAATCATTCACTGATTTTCCAAAAACAAGTCCTTGATGAAATGCACAATATAAGAAAAATTAAAATTCAATCGACAAATAAAAAATATTCGCTAAAAATGTAGTGATGTTTTTCAAGTAATAAAAAAATAAAATGAATAAAATTACAATCTAACCTTATTTTCAAAATAATTATGTAACTCGTTTTAAAGTTAAGATTTGGAATTCACAAAAAAGGTTAAGATTTGAAGGATTTTATTTTTTTATTTTTTATTTTTTTTCCATTTCTTTCAATTTGTATGAATTAAAAGATGTTCTCCTAACATCTTAATGAAGAAAAACAAATAACCACCATTTATACTAAATAATGATAATCATTTTACTGACTATTAACACAAAAGTATCAAGAAAAAGTGCATTCAGAATTTTTTTTAACATATTTATTATTATGTAGAAAAATTAATATAAATCTTATAAATAAGTGTGAAATTTAAATTATCTAATTTTGTTTTACTCCTGAAATAGATCCAAAATATTCACCATACTAAATTATTTAAATTATTTAATAGATTATAAATAAATTTATTTTGAAAAAATTGAGGTCAGTAAATAGATTTTAAACAGTTTTATATTACTATTTAATTATAATTATTTAAAAATTAATCAATATTAATAATATTATAAAATTACTTTATACTAACCACGTATAACTATTAAATTCTTTTATTAATTTTAATGAATTAAGTATTTATTTCACAGTAGGAATAATAATCAACTATTGAATCAGTGTTATCGTAATGACATTTGGTGTTAGAACACAATATATTTAGGTTCCCAAAAAAAAAATATTTAAGTTAAATCACAAACGTATTTAAATTAAATCCTATTTAAAAAAAAAAACAAAAAAACAGGCGGCCACAAGGCATTGGGGGTCTCCACTCTCTTCCTAACATCACTCCCAAATCCCAAATCGCAAAACCCTAGGAGAGAGAGACACACACACAACACAGAGATTGACACGTTGATTGAATGATTGATGGCGTCGTCGAAGCTGGTGGCGTCGTCCAATTCAAGAAAATCGGAGACATCCTCTTTCCCTTCTCCCAATCCCCAATTCACCGAATTCACCACCGCCAACTTCATGCCCATGCCTGGCCCCGCCCCGCCCCCGCCCCCAAAACCGTCGACGACGTCTGGCGGGAGATCGTCGCCGGAGACCGCCGCGAGTGTAAGGAGGAGGCCCCCGACGACGAGATGATGACTCTCGAGGACTTCCTCGCCAAGGCGGGCGCCGTCGATGACGACGACGACGATGACGACGTCAAGATGCCAATGCCCCCCGCCGAGAGGCTCGGCAGCGGCGTCTTCGCCTTCGACGCTGTTCCCGCGACGCCGTTTCAGGAGGGCGCGGAAGGGTCCGTCATAGGGTTCGGAAACGGCGTGGAGGTGGTGGAAGGGGGAAGGGGAAAGAGAGCGCGTCCCGTTTTGGAACAGTTGGATAAGGCCGCGCAACAGAGACAGAGGAGGATGATCAAGAACAGAGAATCTGCTGCTAGGTCCAGGGAACGCAAGCAGGTATATCTGAACGTCATTTGTGTTTGACTTTTTTGTGTTGTGTGTGATTGTGAATTTTCGCTATTTCAGGCTTACCAAGTTGAATTGGAGTCCTTGGCGGTGAGGCTTGAGGAGGAAAATGACAAGCTCTTGAAGGAAAAGGTCGTTTCATGTGTTTTCATTTTTTGTCCAGATGATACTTGGCAATTTCGTCTCTTGTTTTTTGTAACCATCGCAGGAGACAATCACTTTTACTTTCTCTTCTGTTCAACTTGAACCCTTTCCAGTGCCGATTTTTCGATTTGGTTCGTCGTTGATTACGTTTTTTGTCCTGGCCTTGTTCCCTGATATGGTTTCATTACTCTGCTGTTGGGTGCGATCCATTAATATTTGGGATTGCATTGATGGGCTTTCCTTTCATAAATACGTTTGCAAGTCATCTTTCTCTTGCTCTCGTCATAAATGGGTTTACGCTTTACAGTATCATTCTCATCCAATCGGAGCCATCCTTGCTATATTGTGACATGTCTTGTTTATGTTCATCTGGTTGTATTAAATGTTTCTGAAGCCATGGGTATTTCTAGTTTGGGCATGTCTGATCGTTGAGATAATAAAATGTCTGAGCGGTTATGCTCTTAATTTCTTTAATGCTACTACTACTGTTTTGTTTATGTGCTAACTTCACTGGTGTTTATGAACAGAAATGTTGATCATTGCCCTTTATTGAGTATGCTTGTACTTTTGTTTTTTTGGAAATATCAGTTTCCTTCATTGATTGTTCAAATTAGTGTTATGTGGGCAATGCCACAGCATTTTTCCAGTTACTCACGTGAGGCGGGGACAAGGGTGGAGTGGGAAGAGTGATAACTCTTGGACTTGGTTGTTTTATTATTTGTGATTAAATTTCGCAGAATTTTTTTCCAGTTACGCACTGGGGGGGGAGTGATAACAACTATTTGACTTAGTTGTTTTGCTATTTGTGATTGAAATTCACATAGAATTGGGTCTGTGCACAAGCTTCAAGCTGTAGTGTTTGAGTTCTCACTCTACCAAGCAAGAAAGCTTTTGTTGGGATGGGAAAATGTCTATTTCTGCCCCAGAGAATTCATTCTCTAAATCTGTCATTCTATGTATATCTGAGGCATGAACTTCTGCTTTCTACTCTCTATTGCTAGCATGTTTAAATTTGGAATGTTTCTTCAAGCATTTTGGGTTGCAACTGAATGTTCCCAAAACAGGGGATGTAAGGGGTTTTAGTGTATCCTGTAATACAAGTTCTACTTATGCCTGTCCCATTTCTTGTCAGCCATTTTCCTTTCCAGCTTTAAGAGTTTATTATGGATTTTTACCCCTGATCTCTTACTGAAACATGTTCTTGTGCAGGCTGAGAGGAAAAAGGAGAGGTACAAGCAGGTACTGATTTGTTCTAAAAAGTTAGTTTGCGTTGGACCTTTTGGTAAAAATATTTATGATGATAATTTGCATATTGCTTTGAAGAAATTCTTTCCCAGTTGATACTCTAGCTGAAGGTTACAGGTTCCTTGCTAGTTGCTACTGACAGAATATGTTATTGGTAAATATTTCTTCTAGATTTTTTACCTATCGCAACATGGCTGGTAATTAATCATGAATGCACACATGTTTTATTGATTCTTGAAGGTTGCTTGTATATGATATGAGATATCAAGATTCAAGAGGTAGGCAAATTAAGCCAGTGCTCATACTAAATGATTTGAGAGAGATGCAAATAAAGTAGAAAACTAGATTGCCAAGTATGGTATTTGACCTAGTTGTTTTGTTTCATGAAGCTTGTTAGCATTGGTTTTTTAGCTACCAGCCTATCACTATGAGAAAGTGTGGATTTATAGAATAGATGTTAGCAATAGAAAGTAATTGGATTACGACTAACCTGGGTGTTTTTTGGGCAGCTAATGGAAAAAGTACTCCCTATTGCGCAGAAGCAAAGGCCACCATGTATACTCCGAAGGGCTCGCTCCTTGCAATGGTAGAACTAATTTGCTAGTGGTGCAGGACAGGAACTGAATATTCACCACATCAGTGGTGGGGGAAACAATAATATGAGGAAATTAATCATCATCTCTTAAATCAAAGTTCTTAGCCTGACGGTTAGTCTCAAGGGTAATCGTGGATAATGATATGAAGAGATAGAAGGAATTGGAATCTGAGTCGCCAGGGAAAGTTCCTTATTACGTAAGAAACAGCATTTGCTTATTCTTAGGAGGTAAAAGCAGAAGTATGGAGTTGGACCATGTAGTTAGTTTAGATACGAATTAGACATCCTGGTCTAGTGGTCTCTCCCCTGTGCCAAATGCCAACGTGTACTACTATAGAACCAAAGGGATTTGTAGACGAGTTTATAATGTAGTCATGTCTTAGACAGATATTTATTTGCAGAGAAAGTATATAGAAATTATTTATGCCATCTGTCAATGCGTTTTAGTATTGAAACTTCTGCGCACGTGAAAGATACAAGCGCTGTTCTTAATGCGGATAATTTATTGATTTTATAGTATCATATTTTAAAAATTGTTTTATCCACAGGCCTCTTCTGGAAAACCAAGTTAATAATGATTATATAAAATGAGAGAATTCTTGAGAAGTGAGGGGCAAACGGGGAGAAAGACAATAAATATGATGCTTCCTCTTTGTCGTCGTTATCCTTGTGGTTTCGTTATCTGTATGTTTTGGACCACATGTCGAGATTAACAAATGAGAGCAAAGCTGCTACCTTAGGGAAAGACATCGAGCCTTATATTTTGACTGTCCCTACTTTCTCAGGGTTGTACCATTCTACAGTAATAACACTAGTCATCAAGTGTCAATGTTAAAAATTAATCTTATGTTAAATGTTTAGGACACCGGAGTTCAGAGCTTTAACAGTAAAAGGATAGACTGTTATGTGAGGGACACCTATCAGTTAGTTAAAAGGCAAATGAATCATGTAGCTGAATGTTATTGTTCATTGACATCTCAATATTCAAACACTTTATATATTTTTTTTATTTTCTCTCTCCTTTTCTTTTTGTTACATTTATCACTTTTCACTTTCTTGTTTCTTTTTCTCTTCAGGTGTGAATAAGCATTGGAGTATCCGCAAAACATTATTATTCAAACTACCGGTGTGACAAGATTTGAAGCAAAATCCTTTTATGCTATTGCTATAAATGAAATTATACCAAGGTTATCTTTAAGATAGAAAGATAGCGGAACAAGGAAATGCTTAGATTATTATCTAATTTTCTACTTTATGTCAGCTTCGTTAATAGTTGCAACTTAAATATTATTTTAACTCTATTACTTTATTAAAATTTTATGGACTGAAGATCATTTATCAAAAGAAAAAGAAATCCAAATCACGATGAACCAAATATGCTGACAACAAATTTACAAAAGAAAGGAAAAATAAAATCAACCATAAAGAGTTTAGTGTAAGATAAACGAAGACAGAGAGAATGAAAGCATATGATATTACTTTATGAGACCTATATATTCTTTGCATAGATTTAATTCAATATCGTTTATTGGCAGTTTATTCTCCAACTTATTGCGGCATGTAGGTTATATCCTTTGGTCGTTACTTATTTGATTGAGATTATGTCACACGTATGGAGAAAAGTGTTATGGGTATAAGAAACATAAGAAACATCGCAAGAGAAGAATTATAAGTTAAAGATGACGAAACTGACAAAATCTTCTGAGCTTCTTCCTAAACATTTATGGAAAAAGAAGGAAAAATGAATTAATTAAAAAAATATATTTTTAATTCTTCTTTTTATTTTCTTATCATATAAATGTTTATAAAGAAATTTATTCAAATAGACTTTTATTATAAATTTTAAATTAATATTCTAAAAAATGGTTGATTTTAGTATTCATATTTTTCTTATTTTTTTATTCTCATAATGAAATGTGGCATCTTATATTTTTATAAAAATGAAAGTTATTTTTTACTCTAACTACATATTACTACTTCATTCTTCTACTTCTTTCTTTTATTTTTTAATTAAATAATTTTTATTTTTTTCTAAAATTATTAAAGGCTAACTAAACATATTTATAGGAATAATATACCTGAACATAATATTTTTAAAAATATAATTCTTAAGAATATATATTATATCTTGAAATAACGCAATAATTAATTTATAAATAAAAGACCTAGTATATATAAAAAATAAAAATGCCTGGCCCTTTTACTATCGGTTACCTACAAGCAGGGGAAAAAAATAGGACAGCTTGAAAAATTGATTCCCGCTTGCATCAAAGTGTGAGCAACATTGCATTGTACAAAGTAGGGAGCAAAACTTGATTCAAAATAAAAGGGGTAAAGGGGAAAGGCAATTTATATTTCTCACCACCCAAGAAGAAAGGTTTTTTGAATTGAAAATTGAAATCAGCATTTCAGTATGTTGACTGCAGGCTCATAATCACAGCACTAATCATTTTAGAATTATAATCCCCATCATCATACTTCAGAGACCCAAATATTTCCTTGTGATTGTGTTCCTGCCCATTTTTTCAACTGGTTTTGTTATAATTTTGAGGGTTGATATTTCAGAAACAAAATCACACTACCTTTTGCTGTGTAAAATAATAATATCAGCACACCATCCCCAACACTCATGTCTGGCACCCATTCAAACTCTTTCTTATCAAAAAGCCAAACACTCCTGACAATTTAACAGTCTCCCCTTCCCCACTATCCCCCTCTCTCTCTCTCTCTCTCTCTCTCTCTCTCTCTCTCTTCCCCCACACCACACCAAACACAGTTTTCAAAATCCTTTTTCTTTTGCTATTCCATAATTATCCAGAGAGCTGGTCCAGACATAAATACAACAAACACAAAACCTACAAACCCTCCTCTGATTCACCCTTCTCTCTGCAATTTCCCTTAAAAAACAAACCACACTCCTCATAATGCACTTCCCCATTTTCCTTCTCTTTCTCCTACCTCCGTTGTTCAGGCTTTCACATTCAGCCACAATTCTAGTAGACGGATCTTTAGAGTGGAAGAACCCCACTGTTTCCATCGGCGATTCCATCAGTAAGTACTTACTAACACCCAGATTTAGAATCTTCATAAGCAATGTTTAACACCAGGTAAGAACTAACATTACTCTGTCTCAGTTTTCAAGCACAAACAACACTACAGTCTCTACATTTTCAAGAACCAAAAGGCCTTCAACCTCTGCAACATCACTCAAGCCACTCTTTTGACCAATCCCTACACGGTAAGGCCCTTAAAGGCTCATTCTTTATCTGCACCAGTGTTTAAATTTTGTATTTTTATTAACCAAGTTAATGTTGTCAGTGGCATCCATCTCGACCCGGTTTCTTCTACTTTACCTTCCACAATGGCTCACTCAAAGCGTGCCAAGATTCTCAAAAGCTAGCCATAAAGGTTACTTCTTCAGTAGTGGCTCCAGAACTTTCTCCAATGGCAACACCAGCTCCTTCTTCTGGTGGGGAGGTACCATCTTCCCCTTCATTTCCATGGCCTTTCCGTCCTCATCAAACAGCTTCTTCGCCTGGTCCAGCACCACAAGCACAAGCAAGTTCACCGGTCACAGTTCCATTGGTACCAGATAAAGGTGGTGGCATGCCCTTCATTAACAGCAACCCTGCAGTTCCTCTGCCTACTGGTGAAGTTGACTCTGCTACCATACGCCCCTCACCCACTTCTGGCCATCAAGGACAGGTGCCATACCCTATCTCTCTCTCTCTTTCTCCAAAACCATGCACTCATTTAATGCTTAATTATGCACTTTTCCTAACATTGCATAAACAAGAAATTCTACACTATGTTGTCTCCGAGGTTTTAAATTATTTACCAACTTGCTATAATTGATACATAATTATGTTCTTTCAGTATGTAATCGAAAGTTTCATTGTTGAATTCAGGAAAAACATTAGTTGAACTAGGTTACTCCTTTAAATGAAACTTTGTTGAGAAATTAATCTTTAGTTTTTCAAATAAAAAATATTCTAAGTTTTAAAAAAATTATATTGCATTCGCAATTTTGCTGTGAATCCTAATATTGTAAGAAATTACATACAAATACGCAGACGTGGCTGTAATGTGACTGCAATTACAGTTGCAAAGACTAAAAGAACTTTTACTTTGTGACTAAAATACAGACTTTTTTTTTAAACCTTGGTTATCTGTTAATTGGCGTTAGTGCACCTAAATGTGTGTTTGGTGCTAAGTGGCTTAATGTGATTTATTTGCTAGAAAGAAACATGCACATGAATCATAAATGTTATGTTGTCTTGTAATTGATGGTAGTGCACCTAAATGTTTGTATCTACGTGGGGGCCTAAATGAGGTTTATTAACCAGAAAGTAGTAACTGCACATAAATCATAAATGTTATGTTGTCTTATAATTGATGTTACTGCACCTAAATGTTTGTATCTATGTGTGTACCTAAATATGGTTTATTAGCTAGAAACCGCACGTATGATAAATGTTATGTTGTCTTTTAATTGATGAAAGTGTTCCTAAATGTGATTTATTAGCCAGAAACATGCACGTAAATCATAAACGTGTTTATTTGACGAAAGTAGTGGAATTGATGAGTGCAGGTGATGATTGGGTCATTTGGATTTCACATTGCAGTGCACACCGTGGCTTTGCTGCTGCTGTGAGGAGGAAGAGAAAGAGAGAGTTGGAGCGCAATTTATGTAGAGAATGGGAGGGTAACCCAATGGGTCTAAAGTAGCTTTAAGAGTGATGATTATACCATGTATTAAGATGCTCTTACATTCTACTTTGGAATGGTTGGCACTTTTTGTTCTTTGGATTAACAAAGCAATCGATTGCTGCATTTGCCTTTTGCTTTTCCCTCTAATTCTCCCTTGCTTTTTCATATTCATGGGGTCCCTTAACATGAACCATCACACCCATATGGACATGCTGATGTCATGCCAGTTTCTAAAGCATTGCTGACAGATCAAAATTGCACCTATATACATATATTGGGACACCTTGCTTTTCTTTATGCAACTAGTTTTCAAAACTATGAAATCCAATGTTAAACAACTTGGGGAAATTATTTTGTGAAAAAATATATGAAAATTTTCTGTTTTTTTGTTTTAATAATTTTTTCGATTATAATAAAACAGTTATAATTAAAAGTTATATTTTTGTTGATTGAATTAGATAGCAACAATCTAATTAGAATAATCACTTTCAATAAAAAAAATGTTAAATCTTGATACTTGTGTTGTAATTATTATATCATGCAAAGTGATTACTGAAATATTTAAAATAAAAATAGCATGTCACTGTTAGCATTAAAATTGTGTACTTATCACTTTTATTCATAATTTTATACTTATTTATTAATACTTCACAAGGAGTGCTATAACACACTCTAACCCAGTTTGTCTAAAATGGTAACAGGGAAGGGTATATATGGAAAGGATGGTTTGGAGGAAAGAGTCCCACGACAAATTAAGTAATTTGTCTTCCTATTTCAATCTTACTGAAATTATTCATTTTTTTTTTATCACTCTTCCTCGTTTTATTCTTTCTTAAATTATCCTATCCAAAACAAAATCATTAGGCTCGAATTCAAGGATGTCACAAGTACATGGGTATGGCAACGGGAGCCACCCCATCCCCCCCAGAAAATATCTATTCTATACATTGCATTGAAATTTGTGAAATAATTAAATATTTATATTTTAAAAAAGAAAATCATTTTAAATTATCATATACTATTTTATTATTAATCCCTATATTAATTAACAAATGTATGAAGGATATTACTTAAAAAATAATTTAATACATATCATTAAATACACTAAATTTTTATTTATGTTCACTTTTTATCTGTTTTGTTTTAAGTTTTTTTTGTATTTTTTTTTACATATATAAGATGAAAGGAATTACTATACTCTAAATTATGCATTTATTCCATTGTCTTTACCTTTCTTCAATGTGTTGTTGTTTTCTTTCTTAAATATTTTTTACATTTATTATAAACGAGTAAAAAGTAAATTTTTTTTGGGAAAGATAAAAAATCCTCAAGATCAATAATATATATAAAAAAGTTATACCAGTTAAGTCGGTTAACAATAAAAATAATAAAAAATTAGGTAAAAAATAAAAAAAAAATATAATATTCTATTTGATAATGCATGTACCATTTGATTCACTTCAGAATAAATATGCGAGAAGAACACTGTAATGATTGATATGGTATTATAATAATAAATAAAAAAATAATTATTAAGAAAAATAAAACACAAAAGAGATAAAAAAATAGTACGAAGTTAAAAATATCTTTTAACACAGTAAGTCAAAATTAATTATTGAAATGTAAAACCAAATCAAGTTATATATTTGAATTAAATTATAAGCACAAAATAATGAAATTATATATTTTTAGAAAAGTATAGAATTAAAAGTAAATTAGTTAATTAAAAAATAAAATTAATATTAAAAGTAATAATAATTACTAATATATTAATAACGACTACTCATAATATATTAAAAATTAATTATATAAAACTAACTTATTTATATAAAATAATAAATACATTACTCAAATGAATTACACACCTAAAAATAATCTAATAATCTAATATTTTAAACTATCTTAATTAATATTATTTATTTATTAGTCGTGTTATTACTAAATTAACTAGAATTATTAATAAAGACTTAAAAAATAATAAAAAAAATATGAGAATCTAAAAATAACAAACAAATTTACAAAAACTAAAATTAAATAGAATTATATTTATAAAAATTTAAAATATATTTAAGTTTATAAATTATTACGAGAGTGTTTTAAGAATTTTTAACTCCTTATCTCTTTCTATCTATGCTTTTTATCTTTATTTCTAATTTGAATATTATTTTTTTAAAAAAATTAACAATAAATAAAATTAATATTTTATCACAAACTACTTAACATAAATTTAAAACATAATTTACGTGTTTTAAAATATTTATTTATTATAAATTTTAATTATAACATAATTTATATATATTAACAAAATATTTATTTCTTATAAATATTAGCTGTATAAGATAAACATTTAATATGGACATAACGCAAGCTAAAATACTAATTGTAACCTTAAAATATAGATATGAAAAGAACGGAAATAACAATTGAAAAATATATAATAAAAATTTTTTTAAGTATTTTTATTTTTTAAATAGTACCTTTAAAGTATTAGTTACTAGAGTAAGACTTGCAATTTTATCAATTATACTTCATATTGCCTTCAATTAAGCGTGATGTACTTATGTTAACCCAATATTGACTTACTAAATCCTGAAACTCAAGAATAGTCAATAGACCCCAAAAAAAGAAGTAAGTTTAGTGAGGGCGAAAGATTCTTATTCTGATTAGTGGAATTAGACAGGCTTGTAAATTTGTTAACTTATATTAAAATTTTTATTTAGGCCTAATCATTAAAATAGTGATGAAAGGAGAATCTATGAATACAAAAAACAAAAAAAGTAAAATTGGCCTTGTGATGAAATGAGAATCAATTTGTCTTTAAGCCCAATTCTAAAAGAGAAACCTGGCCCAATTGAGAAAAGGCTAATAAAATCCTAAAACAACGAGAGGAAAAGCCCTGATATTGCCACCATGCATCTTCAACGTTACTACATAGTACCACTGTTCTTCGTAACCCAAACAGTTACCATCGTTGAAAACCATGATACAGACCCGAGGTTAGCCTACAACCCACATAATAGTTAGGCTAAGCAAGGCTTTGTACTCGAAACAACTTCTAAGATGGGCCAAAAATATGTGTGCAGCCTTTACAAGAAAGTCAACTTTGGGCTAGTTGGATAACGCTTTTCAATTGTTAAATGCACCCATAATTGCTAAATGTACCTATTTCCTTATTTTCAAAATATCTCTTTCCCGAAAACTAATTTTTGAAATGTACTTTTAAATATATAAATCTTTTGAAAATTATTTAACACACTTAAGATAGAAAACCTACGGAACACTTCTGATCATTAGTTTCTTGAAACATACATCAGTGCTCAGAAACAAAACTAGGATCAGGTAACTATAAAAGATAAAATTTATTCAACAAATATGTATTATTAAATTTTATACAAAAATTCATTATCGAAATATTAATTTTATTAATAATTTATTAAAACATAAAACATCTTTCTCATATGTCACAAAAATGAACTACAATTTAATTTACTCTAAATTTTTTAGCAAATTATTTTCAATTTTACTAACAAGCTTACCGGTAAAAAAATTATCTTTTATCTTGTTGCAAAGTATAGTCTTAATTATATTTATAACATGAAAAGATCAGTGTGTGATAAACTTCTTTATAGACACAAAACACATACAAATAAATATTGATCAATTGAAATATGTAAATTAATTAAAAAAAACACACACATATATAAACGTATACAAAGGAAAAAATAATTAAATTAATTATTTAATTATTTTGAAATAATAAAATTGGTATTTCATATATTTGATAATAAACTTAATTGTTTCGTATGATATCATTCAAATTTAACTATAGAAAAAAAATAAAGAAACTGGACAACCAGTATATAAAATTATAAAACAATTATATTTTATAAAAATGAATATCAATTATACACTTTATGAATTTTGATTAGGTTTTTATCTTTTGCCTACATAAAAACAACAACTAAAGTCTAAGAGTCCATTTGGCTACCAATATATAACATGATATAATATAATAATTATCCAATCATTTTATAATTCATTTATTCTACATTAGGATATGATTTTCGTGTCTTATTTTGTCAATCTAATAAATTTTTTATTCTAAAAAGAAGTCAAGTTAAAAAACAAGATATATTAAAGTCTATGTATATGTAGATAAAATAATAATATATAACAAATATAATTTATAATATTAATATATAATAATTTATATAAAATTTATATTTAAAATATTATCTTATATATGTTTATAATAGTTTTGACATTTAAAATTTAAGTATTTTATTAATTAAAATATTTAAACTTAAATAATTATTATATAAATAATATTCAGCATACAAAATTTAAAATAAAAATTATTTTATTTTTATTAAATTAATCTTAGAAAAGTCGGGGGGTAAGGCCCCACCACCCAACCTAGTCAGCTACGCGCGTCCCTGATGGTTCTTTTGGTCAGTCTGGCACATGCATGCTGTTGGATCACAAATTCTATTTGGATTCTAAGTCTATTTTTAAAAATATTTGTAAATTATAATAAACCTAAATAATTGTTTACCGTTAATGAGTCCAAAAGAAAGTATTTAAGAGCAAATTTTAACAAGGACGAGTGCGGCTACTATAATACTCACTTGCCCGTACTCATACTTATTATATATTTTATTAATTATTATTTTAGTTAATAAAATTATAAAATAGAGTATTCTATTTTAATAAATTAAAATTAAATGATAAACTATTATATTTAAAATAATTATATATTTTTTTACTATACCTTTAAATGATTTAAATTTGTTTAAATATTTTTAATGTTATGTTTAAATAATTTAACGTTATGCTTAAATTATTTAAAAGTAAATTTTTAATTTAATTATATCAATTTTAATTAATATTTTTTTGATTTATTGAATTTTCATGTAAAGTACGAACAGTGGATGCAACTATAAATATATAAGTACTTTAAATGATGAAAATAAAATTAATACTTGTATAAATATGAAAAGCAAGTACAAGTATTTTTTTAAAATTAAATATGAAAACAAATATTATAATATTATAATCTATTTATACTCCGTCATTCCTAAATTGATGTGCAAGTTTGGAGCGTAGTGGTGCATTATAGTCATGGGGTGATAATTAGTGACGTGAATACACAATTGAAGAGATCCACAATATTCAATGTAGAGTATAAGACAAAATATTCAGGTATAGAAATTGACGAAGGATTAGAAAGAATTATATTTCAACACTCATAAATATTAACTATTTTATTGGAGAATTATTAGACTCGGCTTAGTAGTAAAGTGTAGCTACACGATTCTAAAATTAAGTTTTGGCACCATTTTCATTTTTTTTATTTAAAAAAACTTTGTTGGTATTTTTTTTAACACCTCTATCATCAATTATATCTATATTTTTCTTTCTAACTATCGTATAGATATCAGGAATCTATGAATTATTTTTTATTAATTTATAGTAGCTACCTTTTTTGGGTTTTGATCTTATATTATCTACCGTAATGCATTATGGCAACAGTTAAACCGACCATTTTTCTTGATTACGAGTCAAAATATAATGATAAAGTTGATTCAATAATAGAAAGGATAAACACGGTTACTCTAAAAGAAGACAACTTTCATGAAAACAATTTAACATTATCGGTGTAACAACAACTTTATCTGTTTCTTGGAAGTCTCACGGTCTATAAAAAAAAAAAGTTTTTTAACCTTAAATTTATATTAATTTCGATTTTATTCCATCAAATTTATTTTTTTAGTTTTTATATTTCAAATTTTACTATTTTTAATTCTTTGACATTCTAAAACTTACTTGATAAATGAAATATAAAATACGAATTTACTAATATCACACTTTACTTCATTATTAGTGGTGTAAATGAGAGTTTTATTTTCGTATAAAAAAATATTTATAATAATGTTTACGATGAAAAATTAAAAATTATAATTTTAAAATGTGAATACTTAAAAATTTTAAATTAAAAAATAAAAATAAAAATAATTTAAATTTAAAAGATAAAAAATATATTTAAGAAAATAAAAATAAAAAATAAAAGAGCTTGAACAAAGCCCATACATCGTTTCCGCGTACTATCAATGTAACTTTTTTCTTTTTCCCAGAAACTTCCGTGTGGAATGAACGTGTCTCCGCGGAAAAAAAAAGGAAAAAAGACACACGAGTAAGAAAGACATAATTATCTTTATCTTGATTTTAATTTTATATAATATATATACATATATTTATTTATTTATATTTAGTATATATTATTTATTTTTATTTTATTAACAATGCAGTATTGTTATTTATTGTTGACCTATTTTAAAACAGGTCAATATTTTATTATATTTAAATTCAGTAAAAAAAAACACTTGAAAAACAATTTTTTAAGATTACATTTGTTAATATCTAGTGAGTTTAGGTGCTTTTTTAATAAAAAAAGCTGGAATTCTAAAATAAGTAAACTTACTTTTTTTTTTTTTGTACTTAAGAACTAAGAAGAGAAATATATTTTTTTATAACACGAAAAACTTGTTGAAACATAAAACAAAGCGTGTGTTTAATTTTATTATTTATTTTTGTTCTTTAAAACTATTTTGCAAAATAACTCTTGAAATCTTTTCTGAAGAATAATAGATTTTTTTTATAAGGTGATTTTAAAAATATAAGGGGAGAGATTGTTATAAGTTATTTATATATTTTCCATCACACTTAAATAAAAAAGTATAACTTTGAAGAAATTCTTATAAGTTATTGTTTTTTTTTCTTTATTCTGATTTTTTAGCTTTTAGTTTTTAGAAACTATTTTTAATACTAAAAGTAAAAAGAAATCTTATTAAATATTTTTATTTAAAAAAAATATTTTTAAAAAATATTAATCAAACCGCTAGCTCCAACAATTCTCAAATATGAAATTTAAATAGACTTATAATCAATATACTATATATTAATTTTGAATCATAACTCTAGAGGTGAGTGAGGAAGTATTATCTTAATTTACTTTCTCGATGCGCAAAATAGTTTCACTTACATCAAACATATCATATTTTGTCAATTTTATTTTTTAAAATGTTATTAATTAAATTTAGTCAATCTTGACTTAGTTATTAACGCTACTTAGTCAATCTCAAATCAAAGTATTTAAAAATTCATTCTACCAAATTTTTTACAAGTTAGATGAAAGAAAATTTCAATTTATTGAAGAGCATAAATTAATTTTATTTTATAAATTTTAAATTTATTTTACATTTTAATTTTATTATTCTATATATAAATATTTACGAAATAATTATCCACACAATACTTATATACACACACCTGCAAAGTACTTTTCAGGCTGTCACTTTCTAATCATTGTTAATTTTCTTTATATTTTTATCGAACAGTCCGTAATTTTATATTAACATTCGTATTCAATAATTTTTCATGTAATTATCATTTTATAATTTTTTATTAAATATCAACGTTTTATTTAGAATTATTATGTTTTTTTTACATGATTACTGTTCTAATCATGTTAAGAAGGATAAAAGGGTAGAAAATTGAAAATATGTAATATCGACAAATGCTGATGGATAAAAAAATCGGTTTTCTAAATTATATGAAAGTTGAAATTCTTTTCTTAGAATATTTTCTTCTTCTTTTAAATAACCATTTCTTTCTACTCATATATTGACTCATAATTAGTTTAAAAAAGAGCCACTTATTCCACTTTACACACACACACACACAATTTTAGTACTAATAACTTTTCTCGTGTAACATACATGAGTAAATGATATAGTACCTCTTTCCTGCTTTGTGCTTGACACTTATAAAATGGAAAAAATTACTTTAAAAAGTAAAGCAAGAGGTCATAGTTATTAATTAAAAAATAAGAATTAAAATTTAAATAATTATATAATCTATTATATATTTTTGACTAGTCAGAGAACCGAAGGCCCAATTATATAATTTATTATATATATAAAATTATAATATGAATAGTTAACTTTTCAATCAATATTTATATCTTATTTTCCTATAGAAAGTGAACCAATTGACTTGAGAGGACTCAAGTGAAATCGCAATGACGAGGAAAGTATGCTGCACCCACATGCGATCTTCCAAGCAACATCATTTGCTATGTACTATAAAAAAGCATGTATACTTGAAAGTGTCGATGTTAAATTGGGTTAACTTGATTGTTTTTGTTTCCTTTTCCAAGTTCATACGCACTTGCTTTTATTGTCAAATCCTCTTTGAAAAGGAAAGCCTTCAAGTCCCAACAACAACTGTATCTATGGCAGAGGAGTCATATGTATTGATCGCAATATTGCTGGTGCTCATTTTTGGATTTGGAGGTTATTTTGTTGGAAGGTACTGTAAAATCCATTTAGACATATTTATTATTATTATTATTATTCAGTATTTGAAAGTAACTAAGATAAATTGCTAGTTGCTAGATTAATGCCTCCAAATTAATACAATGTGATTTTAGTCTACCATTTTTCTATATTAGTTAATTTAAATACATATCTGCTTTTTGGGGTTTCAATTTCAATTCGAATTCCAACCATGTTTATTTTAGGTGCGAAACCAAACAATGGAGTGGTACGAAGAAGTCGTTCAACCTCGAGGGGAAAGGGCCAAACGACAAGCAAGACTTTACGAATGCTAAAATCACAAGTGGATCAGAGTGTAGCACTAGCTCGTATGGGACAGTGGAGTCATTTAACTTGGTGGGTTCGGGACAACAAACATTCACAAATTCATGTATACGAAGTGGCAGTATCAATCCAAAACAAAACGACGACTTTAGTTTTTTTGAAATTATCAAGTTCATAATAAGACTTCTGAAAGGGAAGAAACAGGACTAACCTTGGAGATGCAAAAGGTTCAAGGCCTTCATTAAGGGCAACACGGTCTGCGCAGAAGAAACACGAGAAGCATGTTGAAGTAATCTTTTATTTGAATTCTAGAATATAAATATAGGAACCCACTGTCTACATTAATCTTGTAGTTTATGAGACTATTGATCTCTTAATCTAATTTTCTTTTCAAATAACTTTATTATATGAAAATTCTATGTGGAAAATTATTTTTTCTTTTCGTTCCCATCAACAATAATGTTTTGGAATCCTTTGATTAAAAAGCAAAGAATTCTTTTAAAAAAATGTTATTTTACTTGGTGAGCAAATAATGGCTGTTACCGTGTTAGGCCAGAAAAAAATAGCTGAAATTTACTAAAAGTTATAAAGTTAAATATAAATTAAAAATTAGCGAATAGCCGAATGGTAAGTTAATTTATTAAATTATAAGTGTTGGATAAAATTATTTATAAAAGTAATTAATTAATATAAAATAATAAAAATAATATATTTGTATGATATTTTTATATAAATTTTAATTTTTTTATTGATAAAATATAAATTGGAGTATTTATAATTTTAATTTTTTAATTAATTTTTAATATATATATATAGATAGATAGATAGATAGATAAATAGATAGATAGATAGATAGATAAATAGATAGATAGATAGATAAATAACCAAAATATAAAAAAAAAATTAATTTTCAAAAAAAATATATGTTACTAAATTTGTGTCTTTTTGGACACCTTAGTCGGAGGGAAGTCCAAGGAGTTTGTGTTTCGTGTGTGTGTTTGTGTTTCGTGTGTGTTTGTGTATGAGGCACCAAATTAGTTGGCGCTTTGATAATGTTGTTGAAACATTATCAAAACCATTAAACTTTTTTTATATTTGCTGTGTAACGACTTACTTAGGTTGAATATTTCAAAGACACGGTCTTGTAATGCCTAATCTTCATGAATAGAAATCAAATTAAATGCAAAGGGGCGAGGGAGAGTTTGTATGTAGAATAGAATTGTGCAACATTAAGAAAATATATAGAATAAAGTAAAATAGAATCAAATTAAGAAGAACAAAATTGAATTAAGCATAATTATATAACACCCATCCAAGGATTCAATCATGTAGTTTTATTATCACGGGTCAAAAAATGGAAAGAAAAGATAGACATAGTAGAATTTGTATAAGGAAGATCAAGAACTCAAATGTAACCACAATCATGAAACTATGAATTGATAAGAGAGCCTATCCATCCATGGTAATCCTAACAGAAAACGTAGTAAAAATCCAAAGCCAAAAAGTGTCTAACTGAATCTTAACTAACAAAAATCGATTATTAGATGCTTTGAATGCTAAAGAAATGGTTTGAACCACAGGTCCACCAACAAAAGTCCAAAAACTGGACAAAGAATATTAAAAAGAAAGGCCCAACAAAGTGGGTGTAGAGACTACAACTTTATGTGGACTTTTGACACTAAAGTTGAACTAGGTTGAGTCTTAAAAAAAAAGTTGTAGATATTTGCTCTAATTTCTTAGAGTCACTAAGATTGTCTAGAATCACTAAAATTGTCCAATGTGAAGATTTGTAACTCCAAATATGACTTGTATAAGATAACAATATTATAATGAAAATGAAATAAGAAAATAAGCATAGATTAACAAGTAAACTTAATTAAGTCCAATAATCTAATGTTCAATACATGTGTCAATGATAATTATAAAATATATCAAATATATCTAACATAAATTCACTATTAAATGTCTCAAAAGTCCTTTATAATGAATCATGTGTAAAACATGTGTTATGAGATGCACTCGTTAGTGAGCGTGTACCTAAAAATAAAAGAAAAATAACAGTAAAAAAATAAATTATTAGTTTTTTAAAAAATTATTATAAATAATATGAAATTATAATGTTTTACCCAAAAATAAAAATAAATAATAATAAAGTAATCAATTATTTTTTTAAAATTACTATAAATGGTATGAAGTTATAATGTTGTACCTAAAATTGATAAATATGATAAAAAAAAAGCATTACATGAGTTTAATAATAATAAAAATAAAAATAAAAATTATAAACTAAACTAATAACAACAAAATATTATATTATAAATTCTACCTAAAAATAAAAAAAAAAAATAGTAAACAAATTCAATTATTACTTTTTTAAATTAAATTACTACCATCAACATGAATATGAAATTATAATGTTGTACCTAAAAATGAAAAATATTATAAAGAATAGTGTTGGTTACGAAGGCATGGGTCTAAGCACAACGTGGAAATTACATGGTTAATGTGGGTGGATCTGTTAATACTAACATTACTATCCCGAGAAATATATCTGATAATGGTTCATCAAACTTCAAAATGAGAGTTATTCATTTGATTTGATTATCCATTACTAATGTCTACTACTTTCATCATTTCCGCCATCCACCCTTTCCTTTTTCATTGACCTGCAATGTACTTTTTTTTTTTGTCATCTTGCTTATTTTTTCCGGCCATCTCTGGTTCTGCACCTTTTTTCTTCGCCAACCCACCTTATTCCCAGCCACTGCTCCAAAAGCATTTACATTATTTTTCCCTTGAATCTCCAAATCATCCTTTGTTTTCAAAGTCAAATTAAATTTCCAAGTCGGTGAATTATTATTTTTTAGATTAAATAATTTATTATACATAGATATTTATGTAATATTAATGATTTAATAATATACAGACTTAAATTATTTATTTTTTAAATATAAAAACTAAAATCAAACGATTAAAATTACAAAAATTAAAATTAATGTTATTCTTCAGTCCTATTCCACTTTCTCCTTATAATTGTCGAGGTGTGAAAAAATCTAGTGTTCTGATCTTCATAATTAAACCAATCACATCTCGCTTTTAGATAATTGAAAAGTTCTTCTCGAGAAAGGATTGTCATATTCTCCCTAGAGGTTTCTCTGCAACTTCTATAAGTACTTGTTCTCCCCTGTATCCAATTGAGAATTGATGCCCTTCAAGCTTACTCAGATTCATCTTCTTTTGTGAAAAAAAATTACCAAATCAATTTCTATTCCAATCATTTCCATGCTACTAAAAGTTTCCAATAACCTCACACCATCCATTTGAAATGGCCTAAAAATTACGAACCACCTTCCAAAAAGAAAAATGGATTCATGTAACTATTTTAATGTTCTACCTAAAACTAACAAATATAATAAAAATACATTACATGAATGTAATAATAATAAAAATAAAATTTATAAGCTAAATTAATAACAACAAAATATAATATAAATATACACACGAAACACAAACTATCCTAATGCCTTGCAACACACTTTACACACAAGTCACAGACTAATTTGACAACTCTTATACAATCACATGCATAAGATGCACACTTAGAGTAGTGGTTCCTACACTTTTTCCTACTTTTTGAACCCACCCTATCTATGATGTTTAAAAAGACATCAATTTGGTAAAATATATTTTTTTATTTTTATTTTAAAAATAGTTTTTTTTTTTACTTTGACCAAAGAACCATATATATATATATATATATATATATATATATATATATATATATATATATATATATATATTATTCATTGATGTTATGTTTATAATTGTTTTGCGTTGCATTTTTTTTCACAATAATTGATTTATATATTTATGTATTAAATAAACAAAAAAGCAAGAAAAATGTTTTATACGAATGGAAAACTTTTTTTTTATATGAATGAATTATGGAGTTAAAGTTTCACGCCTTCAGCCAATAAAAAATTGATATTTTTTGAAAAATGCATAATAAATAAAAAATAAAAAAAAGAAAAAGAAAATAAATAAAATAAGGAAATAAAAAATAATGAAAATGTCATATAACTCTTAGGTTTTATAATAATAATAATAATTAATAATAATATTATTATATGTATGAATATGATTATTATTTTTTTTTCAAAATAATTGATATATATATATATATATATATATAATTTTAAATAAATAAAAAATTAAAAAAACATTTTATATGGACCGAAAGAATAAAAAGAAGTATCCATGAAATTTAAGAATACTTGTAGGATTTTTTCGGTATGGATAAATTATAGTTAAACATTCATACAGTTAGAAAATGATAACTGCATAATAAATAGAAAAATTAAAAAAAATAAGAAAATAAAATTATAAAATATAAATTAAAAGTAATAATATAAAATAATAAAAATGTGATCTAACTCTTAAATTTTATAATAATAATAATTGATAATAATATTATTATTATATGTATAAATATGTATATAATTAGATTTCACGTTTATACTCTTAAAATTTTATGAGTAATTATTTATATTCCATCTATTACTCATTAATTAAAATAATTATCTTACCACTAAAGGTAATTTTGAGAGATATTCATTTGATTTCATTATTCATTTCTATGTCTACTACTTTCATCATTTTCATTCACGTACAATGTACCTTTTTTTGTCATGTTTTCCAGCCATCTCTGGTCCTGACCTTTGTTGTTTGTTTTTCACCCACCCACCTTATTTCCTGTTCTCGCACCAAAAGCATTTACATTAATTTTCCCTTAACCTCCAAAGAACCTTTGTTTTCAAAATCAAATTAAATCTCCAAGTCGGTGAATTATTGCTCCTGTGAGAAAAAAAATACAATTAAGTTAAAACATTTATTTAACAAGAAAAAGTAAAATATCATTATCTTTAAAGTAAAAAGTAAAAAAATTAAAATATTTAAACAAAAACCATTGACCGCGTGAGTCAGGACCCCACAAGGCATGACAGACATTCGTCCTTGGCTGCTTGTGTATATTGTGTGGACGAGGGAGGGAGACGTAATCAATAATTTGATATATAAGTCGGCCCCTACATACCTTCATTCTCCTCTCCCTTCACCTCTTCTCTTCTTTCTTCACCATAGCAAAGTTACTTTCATTTAAGATGGAGATGTTGTTTATCGTCTGTTGCCTTTTCGTGGTATTATTTCTGTTGCTTTTATACTTAACTGGGGAAAGACAAAGGTATGGATAACCAACTTTCTCTATATATATTGTAGGGATAAGTTTGTTTAGAAGAATAATTATATAACATATACTCTTCATTTTTAAATTAAAAGAAAATAAACGGTAATGATGAAGTATCATTTTTTTAAAATTATTCTTATGTAACATAATAGTTCTTCTTCTTCTCTTTGTAAAGCCGCCCTGACCAATTATTTTCTTATTTTCTTGTGTCTCGACTAATTGTTAAATAGCATCAAGTACGAGTGAATATACTCTTAAGCTTAATTATGAGTTGTAGTCTGTGTAAATACATTTGAATGATTTACTTAGAGCCTAAATTCGATTGGACTGACATAAAGAATATTGTATTATAATATTATGTGCTTGTGATCTTGTGAAAAATCACTTGTTGGTGTTGGAAACAAAGAAATTAAAAGACTCTGGTGATACAATATTTTTTATTTTATTATTAATTTTAGTTATAATTTAAATTAGTAGTTCAATTTTAACTAATTAACTATTAATTAATTAAAATATTATTTTTTCTAGTTAAATTTAAGTTATATTCATTTATATTTTTTTATTACTACAAATTAACTAGAAAATAACTATAAATTTTAAAAATTTACTACAAATTAATTAAGATTATTTTCTTAGCTAATTTGTTACTTATGTCATGTTACTATTAATATTATAGTAATTTTATAGCTAATTATTTTTATTAGAAATTAGTTATAAAATAACTATTGATTTTAAAATTAGTCACAAAATTATTTGGTAGCAAATTTTAAATTTTCTAGTAGTGTAGTTATATAGAAAAAATTTGTATTTATTTCTCATACAAGTTGCGTGATTTAATTTTCTATTTACAATATAATAGCTCATAATTATTATATAAATATTTAATTAAAATATGTAATGAATATAATATTAATGATAAATACTTAGTCATGATATAAGAAAGAATAATACTTTTTAAATAAAAATAATGTTCTTTTTTTTAAAAAAAAATTCTTTAATGTATATATGACTGTACACTCTTCCTCTTTTAAGACTTTATTTTCCTCCTATTATTTCTAATGTTCCTTTAATTAGAAAATTCAAAAAAAAAAAAAAGTTATCCACGCTAAGTTTTTTTTTAATCTTCTAAAACCTTTATATTTAAGAGACTTAATTAAAATACGTGCAACTTAATATCTTCTCATGAATTAGCTACTTTCACTTTTTTTTTTTTCTATATTTTCTAATTAATTTATACTTTTTTTTGTCTATATGCTTATTCTATTCATAAAACACTAAATTATTAGTAAATTTTATTCAAATTTATTATCAATTAAAATTTTAAGTAAAAACATAATCACCCATAAATAAAATGCAAAATCGTTAACCTCTCTTCCAAAAAATACTATTATAAGATCTCATAAGCTTAAATTCATTAGAAGGAGAATTAAACAAACAAAATTAAGTATATTTTTAGGTAAAAAAAATAAATTCTCTTGGCTGTTTTGATATAAATAGAGGTAAGATAGACTTAAAAAAACCACAAATAATAACAAATGCATACGTAATATTCGGCCTCGATGCTCATATTTACTTTTTTTTTTTTTTTTTACTTTGAAAAGTGGATATCTACCTATTCTAATGAAATGTTAGTTATGTTCAATAATAACAATCTATTTCTATACTATTTTTTTTTACATTCTTTTAATTAATAAATTTTAATTTTTTTTTTCTAAAATTATTAAATATCAATAAAATATGTTACCAACAATAATATTGATAGGATAATATTTCTGAAAATATAAATCCTAGCAAGGCTATATTATTATAGGTTGAAGCAGACGTTCCATTATTAATTTGAATAATCAATCGGTCTCAAGTGAACATTTAGTAAATTTTTTATGCAGGTCAGGTATATCTAACGCATTCAACAATGGGGAGGGTGGCTTGCAAGACATTTCCCAGGGGAACATCCACGGTGACGGTGACCGTATTGACCAAGCGTTCAATAACCAAAAAGACGGCATCCAGTATTTGCCCGGCATTAATGTTGGACAGGCCGGCCAACGGACGCCTGAAGGCCAACAGACGCCTGACGGCCAACGGACGCCTGACGTCCGTTACTTAGCAAACCTCCTCCGGATGTTTGCACTGCGAAAGAAGTCACAGTAAAATTCTCAAGAAAGAAAATAAAAATGAAGATTAGTATAAAAAGAGAAGGTAAGTAACCCACTAGAGGAGGAGCAACCGAAGGAGAAGGAATAGTCACGCTGGCCGTGTTTATGCTGACGTAAACAAAAGGAAATAATGCAGGCTAGCCTTGAAGTTGCAAAGGGAAATAATTGTATTCATCAGGTTTTCCTATGAATATACTTCAACTACTTTTTTTATTTCGTATTCTATTCCAAGGGATCTTGGAATCTGGATTTGTTTGCATAAACTTTTACAAATGATGTGAACTTACGTGTTTGTTTTTAATAGGGTTCTTGTTTTCGTGAATTTCAAAATGTTTGATAAAAAGCGCACCTGTTTTTATTAATTGCTCGCTACGCACTAGTAAATTAAAATTTTAGAACACCTAATTTAAAATTAGGCCTTGAAACTAGTAAATACACACTTTCCCTATCTCCAAACGAACTATTCACCATTCGATTCTTGCTTCACGCACTTCCCTGCCTCATCAGTATTGAGGTTCTGCTTTTAATGGCAGTGACAAGTAGTACAAAAGAGGGAGATGATGGAGTTATAAAACACATCCCTACACATGATCATGTCAGGTTATGTGTGTAATGGGTTGCCTCAGAGGGTTGTGAACGCGGAGGTGTTGGGGTTTATAAGAGGGGATAGGTGTGAACCTGATGTTGTTTCGTGGAACGCTGTGATGGATGCTAATTGCAACTGTGAGGCCTCAAGGCTTCTTGGACAGATTAACGATCCTAGTGTGATTTCATGGATATGATGTTTCTTTGGAGATTTTCAGGGAGATGGTAAATTTTGGGAATTGAGATGGTTTTCCCGTATGTGGATGCTCTTTTTGGTGTCCTTGTGTCATGCAGGTCATTGGGGGCTTTGTCTAGTCGGAAGGAAATCCATGATTATGGCCTCAAAATCATGTGTGGGATGTGTTTTATAAGTCTGCTGGTGCTGCCTTGTTGACATTGTGTAGTTTAGTGGATGATAGAGTTATATTTTGCTAGTCGCATGGAAGCTAGGATTATGGATCATTTAGAGGTTGCTAGTCGCATCAAAGTTAGCAATCAAGTGATACATCTGAACTTCTAATTTAGGAATTTGGTTTGAGAGTTTTGAATTGAAGAATTGATGAAGTCCAAGGTTTCAGATATTGATACTAGACAATAGATGATTATGCAGATAGTATAAGTTTCAGATGTGTCTATAGTTTAAGATTTCAGATATTGAACTGGAGAATTGATGCAGTCCAAGGTTCCAGATATTGATACACCCTATTTGATATTTCTCAACGAAAACGTTCATAAGCCTTTACTTAATAGTTTAAGTTTTACGGGAGAGTTAGACCTTGAAATGGTACTATAGCCTCTGTGACCTAGTAGTGGTCACAATTACATTTTGTCTTGTCACAATTGCACCACCATATGTATATATGACCTCTTGATTAGCTATATTATTAGTGTTATTTAGCTTGTTGAGTGCACACAGGATTTAATTGCTTTGCTCAATTTGCTTATTTGGATTCTCATAAGTAAAGGGGCATGACATAAGGGTGTGCAAAGCTGCAAATAAATAAAACTGTCCTCCTAAGTTAAAGAATATATGTATAAACAAGTGTATATATGTGAAATAAGTTGTTACTATACAGCTTAGATAGGTGCACCAATTCTATCTATTTTATTAATAATAAATTAATATTTAAAATTAAAATTTAATAGTTAGGTGCAATTTTTTTTAACAATAGACGATCCGGATCCGTCATGGTAACATTAAAATTCTAAATTTCTTGAAAACAACCGTTCCAAAATGAGAATCTGCCTGATCTAAAAGACAACAATTGAAGACAAGCATTTAAAAAAGAATTCACTTTCAAATGTGAAGTTGATTATCACATCCTTATGAAAGGTCAAACTACACAGACTGTCAAGTCTTGTCTCCTTTCAATAGAAAAAAGATGTGTGAATAATTTTATTTTTAAAATGTAATTTTTTTTCTTATATATTGCTTTTATTTTTGTTGAAATATCGAATTTTTTTCTATTGAGGAAATAGAAAAAAGAAATATAGAGAGAACCAAGGATTTTTCTACCCACGCCTACGGGCTACGTACCTTGCTTTTCCTATTTCCTCGTGCCTGGCCCCTACCTCTTCATCGTACTATTTACCCTCTGGCCTATTTGCTTTTACTCTTGGTTGTTTATTGAGAAAAAAACGTGTGGATAAACCCATTTTTATACTTTAATTCTATATTTGAAAGTTTAAACTAACAAATATCTTTTTATTGAATGATTCTGAAGCTTTAAAATACTTGAGGTGGTAGATGAGTTAGAATTTATATAACAACTGGAAAGAGGAAATAATTTTGTTTATAGTGATAATTAGGTAAGTGGCGCTCAGAACTACTTTAACCATTCTATTTATGGCTTAGCACTCATGAGAACTATAATGTTAATGGTACAGACTTCGGATGTGATTGAAAATGTGTTTGATTCACATTAATATTAAAATTAATAAAGAATTATGAATGCAATTAATGACTTGTGTGCAAAGTAATTGTTCGATAACGTCAAGTAGGAGTGAATTTAATTACTTCTATGCGTTGCTAAATTTACGTCAAGCCTATGAGTTGTAGTCCGTGTGTAAAGAGCATTTGACTGATTTAATGTAGTATTCACTAGTAAATTGAAAAACTTGACCCGACTCTGAATTATTCAACCATGCAAAATGAAGGACAAAATAACAGCTGTAAGCACATCGTGTGGATGAGGGTGGGAGATAAAGCAACAATGTAATGAATTTTTCTGCAATGCTGCTATTAATACAAATTAACCAGTATGATGACGCATGCACTTACACCAAAAGCATTTACATTAATTTTCCCTTGAACCTCCAAATCATCCTTTGTTTTCAAAATCAAATTAAATCTCCAAGTCGGTGAATTATTATTTTTTAGATTAAATAATTTATTATATATAGATATTTTATGTAATATTAATTATTTAATATACAGACTTAAATTATTTATTTTTTAAAATATAAAAACTAAAATCAAACGATTAAAATTACAAAAACTAAAATTATTTTTTTAAATGTATAGGATAATTAAAACTACGAGAATATTCATGCACTAAATTAAAAGAAAAAAAAAATACAATGAAGTTAAAATATTTATTTAACAAGAAAAAGTAAAATATAATTATCTTTAAAATAAAACTATAAAAAATCAAATATTTTAAAAAAAACAGTTAAATACTATTGTCGGCTTGAGGCAGCCCCACCACGAATCGATAATTTGATATATAAGTCGGCCCATACATACGTTCATTCTCCTCTCCCTTCGCCTCTTCTTTCTTCACCCTAGCAAAGTTACTTTCATTTAAGATGGAGTTGTGGTTTATCGTCGGTTTCCTTTTCGTGGTATTATTTCTGTTGCCTATACACTACTTGGTTGCTCTCAACTTAACTGGGGAAAGACAAAGGTATGGATAACCAATTTTGATACTTTGATTCTATATTTAAAAGTTTATTAAAACTAACACTCTCCTTTGTTGCTAATATTTTCGGGTTTGACATCTTTATAAGGTATCAAACAAGCGGACTCGGTGTCATAAGGAGCTCATTCAACAACAAGGGTAATGGCACTCAGAACTTCAGCAATGCCAGAATCATAATTATTGGAGCTGGCTGTTGCTGTAGTTCAATATTTAACTTGCATGGTAATGGTATGATTAAACTAATACTCTCTTTTTTAATTTTTTTCCCTCTTCCTCAGGACCCTCGTTGGTCGTCAACCAGAATCAACAACAGGCAACGATGTTAGATTCAACTCGATCCAATTCCAAGCTCAATTCTCCTTCGAGCGTAACCACCATTCATTCGCCTACAACACTTACAGATTCTCATTCTCCATAATCGCTCTGTCTTTGTCTTCTACAATGGAAGCTTCGCCCACCACCAGATTCAGTTTTGGTGAGGTCTCCCTCTATTCACCTTTCGTGAATATGCATTTCATTTTAGATGTGTTGTGCTTAGTTGATTTATGCTGAGTTTAATTTTCTATTTACCATAGATCTTAACATGTATGCTCTCTGTAGTGAAGAACTTAGGAATTTTCGGCGAGACAGGAGTATTTTACAACTTTCGACTAGTAATCTCTAGTTCGACAGGTACATATGTATTGTTTTCAAAAAGAAGAAGAAGGAGGAGGTGATGGTTGATGGAAGAAAGAGAAATAAGTTAGAGTTTTAAAAAGTGTGATGGTTACCTAGAGAAAGAAAAAAAATTAGGATTTTAGAAATAATGTCAGGGCTGATGATGTTGGTTGGAGGGAGAAAAAACCTAGGGTTTTTTTTTTTTTTTAAGTAATCATATATTATAATTATATTATTATAAAATTATAAAATACTCTATAATATTTAAGAATGAAGAAAAAATTAATACATAATTTATTATATAATATAAAAAAATATATAATACAATAATATATAAGTATATATAAACAAAATATATATAAATAAAAATGTAATAATTTAATAAAATTAATATAATAATAAAAATATATGATAAGAAGTAAAAACATATAAAAGTATTATTATTATATATATAGTCATATAATAGAAACTATATAAATATAAAATTATTATATATATATATATATATATATATATATATATATATATATATATATATATATATATATATTATAATTAAAATAGGGATTTTGCTAGCTCACTTTTAGAATTCGCTACTCTACTATTGAGATTGATTACTATAATGCTCAATAAATTTATGCTGAGTTTAATTTTTTATTTAACATCGATATGAACATATGTGCTTTCATTTTTACCTTTCTTCAACATGTAGATATTTACTATTTACTATAATATAGCTTTCTTTTAATTTCATTATACGTGACTACAGTAGTATAGTACATGCTATATCGATGTGTGTGCATCTTAATTTATATAGCTTACCTTGCTACTTTGTAATTTAGCAAGGAGTTTCACAGTAGTATAGTACATGCCATATCGATGTGTGTGCATCTTAATTTATATAGCTTACCTTGCTACTTTGTAATTTAGCAAGGAGTTTCACAATTCAGCTTATATAAGACCTTGAACATTCAATTAGTGTAGGAGTAGGCCAGTAGCTACTAAGCTCCCACAAATTTAGATTTGTGGTCTACATAGAAACCAGAAGAATGGTCCTCTTTCAATAGAATAGTTTTTCAGTTGCTATCAACATTAATATGTAAGCCTCTCCTCAGGATCCTAAACTAGTTATGATTTGCCTGCTGTATATTCTTTAATAGGACTAGAAGAACTCTTCTGATAATATAACAAAGCTTTCTGATGCTTGGGATTTCTAGGAAAATGATATCATGAATACTCGGGACAGATTGCATGCTATGGGGACTAGGTTTGCAGTGTTACAAGCCTATATGATTTAGCTGTTTTTTTTTTATTCCATATTATCGTTGGGATTTGGAGTTTACAGTAATCAGCGGTTATTTAAAATCCAAACTGATAGCAAGATATTCATTATGCAACAATGTTTTTATATGAATTTTAGTGCACCAGAACTCATTTTTAACTCTTATATTCTGTTCTTGACAAAATTTACTTTAGTTTGAACTGGTTTTACAGGTTCTTTAGGATTTAGCCTGTAAGTTCCAAATTAGATGCTATCTTTGAGGAGTTACAAAAGATATTAAATAGTACTGCTATTTGGAATTTTCTTGATTCACATCTTATTATTTGACTCGTTTTTTCTCAATTCTAATTATTTCTAGATATAGTTAACTATTTCTCAATTTTGTTCTGAAATCTATCACTCTCTGTGTAAGGATTTCTAGTTTTGATTTGGATTGCGCTCTCTTCCCACTCTCTGAAGCTGTTTGGGCCAATCAACGATCCACAAGTAACTAAGAATTCAGTTCTTAATGCTAATGCTCTCTTTTTGAATCAAGGAATTCACGAGTAAGTACTTTATTTCAACCTTTCAACATAGACTCTAATCTCTTATCTCAGACTAAACCTATAGGGAACTTGCCTAGTGAATCCAATAATACTCTCTCTATTTCTTGGTTTACTTTTCCACTAAGCAGAGGTAGGAAGAATTTTTAAAGCTTTCATATATATAGTATAATTGTTATATCTAAATGATTTATAGCACATGAATAATATGTTAGATTTAAAGTCTCAAAGACAGAATGCACAGTTGATAGGGATTCATTTGGATCCTCCATCAACATAAAAATTAAGGAATCAGGGTTTATACGAATTTTGTAATTAATTAATTTAAAAAAGAAAAAAATAATAAAATAAATATAATAAAGATGAAAATCATCATAAAAATTCATAAATTCTTGATAAGGTAAGTTGTTAATTCTCTACAAAACATCATTGTTTTTCTATAAAAAATTGATTTTGGATAGAAAAAATTGATTTTGGAAAGAATTTGAGAGGTGTTCTTCAAAACTCAATGAACTTTTATTGAATATATCAAAAGTTATTAATCTAATTACAAAAACAACTTATATAAGAGGCCTTAGTGAAATAGATTAGACTAATGCTAAGTTAAGCTAAATGGCTTTATGTCCAAATTCAAGAGAGAGGTCAAATGAAGGAAAGAAGAAGCCAATACTCTTTCCTCTTTCCTCTCAAAGTGACATCACCTTCGGGTGTGTTGGGCTAATCGCCTAATCACCTCCTTCAAGCCTTCAAAAAGGCCTAGAGGTTCCCCAAACAAACAAATCAAAGGTTGACTAAAACGACTATACAATCCAATTAATTTAAAAAAGAAGAAAGTAATAAAATGGATAAAATAAAGACGAAAACTGTCATGTAAATTCATGAATTCTTGACAAGGTAAGTTGTTAATTCGCCACAAGACACTATTATTTGTTATAAAAATTTGTCCTTTAGAAAGAAATTGAGAAAAGTGTTCTCCAAAACTCAATGAACTTTTATTGAATATATCAAAAGTAATTAATCTAATTACAAAAACAACTTATATAGGAGGTCTTAGTAAACTTGACTAGATTAATGTTAAGTTAAGCTAAGTGATATGATCCTACTAAGGGATCAGAAGGCGGACCATCTTGAAAATAGGTGAAAGTGTGGTATGGTGAAAAGAAACTTGACCGTAACCGCGACTGCCCGATAGAACTCGAGTTATCAAGGGGACATGATGAAAAGGAACTTGACCCTAACCGCAACCTGTCGGTAGAACCAAAGTTATCAAGGGAAAGCGTGACCCTAACTGTGACCTGCCGATAGAACCAACACTATAAAGCGTTCTTAATCTTAAGAACAAAGGAAAAGTTCTCACAAGGAGAAGGCTTTATTAAATTTCAAATTGTGTATTATGATTGATTACAAGAGCTTATTTATAAGCTTAGCTAGGCAGCCCAGAAGTTAAAGTCCAATAATATTTGAATTGGCATAAAATCTTAACCAATCAAAATCTCAATCTCTATCTAAAATCTCAATCTCTATCTCTATCTAAAATCTCAATCTCTATCTCTATCTAAAATCTCAATCTCTATCTCTATCTAAATTCTCAATCAAAAATCTCTATCAAAAGTCCCTATCAAAAATAAAAAATCTTTATTTTTATAAAAAATCTCTAACTAACTACTTAGCCCAAATTACATGACAATGACTTGGGCTTTATTTGTATTCTTCAAGATGGGCTTCATTCTTCACCAACTTGCAATAAAGTGACCCATTTTGATGCAGCCTTTGACTCATTTTGCTCTAAGTTTTCCTTAATTCCCAAACTCAGGCCTGACACGGATTGCTTCATTGTTTTGGTTTTGGACCTAGTCGTGGGATCTCCAGTGTCGCGCAAATTATCTTTATCTTTGTCGGTTGGGTTTCTACATTCCCTCCCTCTTCAAAAGGATTCGTCCTTGAATCAAATTCCTCACCTACGACATGTAAAGATAAATTAGCAACATTTAAAGTAGAACTTACATTACCATATGCAGTTGATAAATCCAGCTTGTAGGCATAGTCATTGATCCTTTCTAACACTTGAAAAGATCTATCTCCTCTTGGCTGCAACTTGTATTTTCTTCTAGTAGAAACTTTTCTTTTCGCCTATGAACCCAAACACAATTTCCAGGTTCAAAGGTGACTTTAACATGCCTTTTATTTGTTTGCTTTGAATGTTGTCCATTCCTCTTCTTAATGTTAGCTTGAACTTTGATATGCAACTCTCTAACAAACTTAGTCTTCTGCTTTCTTTTAGACAATGCATTAGCCATAATATTCCCCTTACCTTTCTTGTACTTGATCACATAAGGAAACATCTCTATGAACTCCGGCCACTTGGTATGTCTCTTTTGAAGCTTACATTGAGATTTTAGAAACTTCAAACTTTGATGGTCAAAATGGATTATGAACTCCTTTGGCCATAAATAATATTGCCAACTTTGCAATGTCATCACCAAAGCATACAACTCTTTGTCATTGATAGAGTAGTTCAACGCAGCCCCACTTAGCTTCCTACTAAAATATGCAATTGGTTTGGATTCATGCATCAATACAACTCCTATTCCAACACTAGAAGCATCACATTCAATTTCAAAAGCTTTATCAAAATTAGGCTGACAAAGCACAAGTGCATTGGTCAACTTATCTTTCAACAAATTAAAAGTTTTTTCATGCACATCATCCCACTTGAACACAACATCCTTTTTAACAAGCTCATTTAAAGGTGTAGCAATAGAAATAAATTTTTTCACAAACCTCCTATAAAAACTTGCTAAACCATGAAAGCTTCTTACCCCATTTGCATTCTTGGATGTAGGTCATTCTCTAATTGTCTTTACCTTATCTTCATCCAACTTATTCCTTTTGAGTTTATAGTGATTTTATTGATGGCTCGACTGTCAACGCACATGCGCCATGTTTCATCTTTCTTTGAAACCAAGATAATGGGCACAGAACATGGACTAAGACTTTCCCTCCTAAAGCCTTTTTGCAGCAACTCATTCACTTGCTTTGGAATTTCCTTTGTTTCCTCGGGATTGGTCTATTTGGAACTGGACAACCAGGAACAAGGTCAATTTGATGCTCAATACCTTTTAATGGAGGTAGTCCATGAGGCACTTCATTTGGAAAAACATTAGTGAATTGCTGTAACAAAGACTCAATTTCACAAGGGAGAGAAGAATGAAATTCTTTAGTGAAATAAACACCCTTGTACAGGAGTACAAGTAGTTTCTCTTTTGCTGACAACGCATTCTCAACCTCTTTTGTCTTTGCAAATGCACTCATTTTCTTACTTTTCTCTCCACTGCACTCAATTTCATGTTTTTCTTTATTTTGCTTATTTTTACTCATTTTCTTTTCTCTCTCTTGCAAAGAAACTAATTTGCTTTTTCTTTTTTGAATAGATTTATTTTCTTTTGCTTTTCTTATTCTTTTGTTCTTTCATTCTTTTTTTCTTCTAATTCCCCATACTCTCTTACTTTCCTCATTTTTATTTGGTCTTCACATACTTGCTTTGGAGAAAATGTGCTAAGAGTAATTTTCAATTCATTGTAAAGGAAAGACAAATAATTGGTATACCCCTTGTGCGTCACCTTGCGGTTGAGCTGCCATGGGCGGCCCAAAAGTATATGCTCTGCCTCCATAAGAACCACATCACATAGTACTTCACCTTTGTAATTCTCAATAGCAAAAGGAACTGAAACTTGCTTGTCACCCTTTACTTCTCCAATATTACTAAGCCATTGCAACTTATAAGGCCTGGTGTGTTTGGCAGTTTGCAAATTTATTTTCTCCACTATGATAGTACTAGCCACATTGGTGCAATTTCCACTATCAATAATCATGCTGCATACCTTGTCATTTATGTGGCACCTAATATGAAAATTATGTTCACATTGCTCCATTTCACCACATTCCCTAGGCTGTATGCTAAGAGTACGCCTGGTGACAAGAATATCTCCACTTACAGGTTCAGCAACTTCCACATCACTACAATCCTCTATGGTGGTATTTCATCATCATTTGAGCTCTCACTTTTTATTTCTCAATTATCCCGTGTAACCATTACTCTTTTATTTGGATATTGGGAAGCAATATGCCCAACTCCTTGACACCTGAAACACTTGATATTATGTGATCGATAGGAAGTATTAGTGTCACTTTTACCTTTAGATGGAGCATTTGAATATTTAGCAACCACATCTTCTTTAGGATTTGTAATAGTTGTACTGTTCTTCCAATTTGATCTCCAAGAAAAGCTAGAAGATGAAGCAAATTTGGAAGAGCTTTTAGACTTCAATTGTCTCTCCACTTGAATTGCTTTGTACAGCAAATCCTCTATCTCCATATATAATGTTGCAACACATCAGCTATCTCCTTCTTTAAGCCTCCAATGAATCTAGCCATAGTTACCTCACGGTCTTCCTTCACATTGGCTATAGTCATGGCTATTTTCATCTCCTTATAGTAATTTTGCACACTCATAGAACCTTGTGTTAAGCATTGCAATTTTCTATGCAAGTCCCTATGGTAATAGTTTGATACAAATCTTTTTCTCATGACAGACTTCATATCTTCTCATATACGAATGGGCCTTTCTTCATTTCTACGTCTGTTATTCACAAATTGATCCCACCAAATATTAGCATAGTCAATAAATTTAATAACTGTTAATTTTACCTTTTTCTCCTTCGAGTAGTTGTGGGAATCAAACACATGTTCAACTTTTCTCTCCCACTCCAAGTATACTTCACGATCATTCTTTCCTTGGAATGCAGGGATTGACATCTTAATATTACCCAAGTAGTTGTCACGTCTTGGTTCACCTCTTCTTCTTTCTATTTCATTATGTCGTCCAACTGAATACTCCTCTACTTCATGTTCATATAAAGGATTGCTAAACACGTTAAACACATTAGAAACCGACTTGGATGTTGAACAAGAATCTTCTTCTTCTTCTTCTTCATTGTGTCGATTAGAAAGGCTCCTATACCTAGGTATAGGTTGTAAATCATCCAACTTGGTATTTAGAGCTTTGAATTGTTCTTGAAAAGTCTTGATGAGTAATCTGAGATCAACATCCTGTTCGCTTTCTTCTCTAGTCATGATTAAAATACTACAAAAAATAAAGTTAGAAAAAAGAGATCCTCACACAAACACTCTCTCACGTGTTTACACTCGAATTATGTGTAGTCACTCATGTATCACTCAATTTGGCTCTTTTTTTTTTTTTTTTTTTTTATTCTCGCCTTTTACCACTCAACTTTTCCTTATGAGCTCTTAAGGAAGAACTTTTAAAAATGATGCTAAGCAGCAAGAAACAATAAGGGTTTGGGTAATGTGATAATTTTAGAGGATAAGAGTTAGCAAGAAGCAAGGAAGCCCCCTTTTTTGGGGGGTGTGATTTTTTTTTTGTATGATTTTTTTTGTACAATATATTTTTTTTTGTACGATATATATATATATATATGTTTTTTTTTGTACAATTTTTTTTGTTTTTGTAAAACGACGAAGATGCAAGGGAGAGAAAACACCTGGTTTCAAGAGTCGAAGCTTTGATACCAAATGATATGATCCTACTAAGGGATCAGAAGGCGGATCGTCTTAAAAATAGGTGAAAGTGTGGCATAGTGAAAAGGAACTTGACCCTAACCGCGACCTGCCGGTAGAACCAACACTATAAAGCGTTCTTAATCCTAAGAACAAAGGAAAAGTTCTCATGAGGAGAAGACTTTATTAAATTCCAAATTGTGTATTCTGATTGATTACAAGAGCTTATTTATAGGCTTAGCTAGACATCCCAGAAATTAAAGCCCAATAATATTTGAATTGGATAAAATCTTAACCAATCAAAATCTCTATCTCTATCTAAAATCTCAATCTCTATCTCTATCTAAATTCTCAATCAAAACTCTTTATCAAAAGTCCCTATCAAAAATAAAAAATCTCTATTTTTATAAAAAATCTCTAACGAACTACTTAGCGCAAATTACATGACAATGACTTGGGCTTTGTTTGTATTCTTCAAGATAGGCTTCATTCTTCATCAACTTGCAATAAAGTGACCAACTTTGATGCAACCTTTAACTCACTTTGCTCTAAGTTTTCCTTAATTCCCGAACTCAAGCCCGACACGGATTGCTTCATTGTTTTGGTTTTGGACCTAGTTGTGGGATCTCCAGTGTCACGCAAATTATCTTTATCTTTGTCAGTTGGATTTCTATCACTAAGTGGTACTATGCCCAAGTTCAAGAGAGAGGTCAAATGAAGGAAAGAAGAAACCAGCATTCTGTCCTTCTTTTTCTGAAAGTGGCGTCACCTTAGGTTGTGTTGGGCTAATCACCCTCTTTAAACCTTCAAAAGAACATAAAGATTTCCTAAACAAAACAAATCAAAAGTTGACTGAAACGACCATAGAATCCAAACGAAAAAAACACTAATCTTGACCAAAAACAAGGCATAAAAATAAAATGATAAATTCTAAAAATTAAAAGTCTTAGGCCCAAAATACAAAACCTAACAAAAGATCAAAATGGCCCTTAACATAAAAAAATTCAAAAAATTCAAGTCTTAAACCCCTCCCCTCTCCTCTTTTTGGACCAGACCATGAAAAGACCCATTTTTATTTGAGCCTCTTCTCAGAGTTTCCTTGTCTTGCAATTAACCTTGGCTTATCCTTAGACCTATTAAGCTTTATACCATTTTCTTTAGGTGAGTTGTCTCTACTAAGTGCGCCCGTTAGTATTGGGATGAAGTATATTTTGCCCAGGACATATGCCAAATGGTTTCCTATTTAGAGTGCTAACTTCCGCTTTACTAAAGCTTTTCTTTTACCAATAATATATACTTGAAAATACAAGTTGATACACACTGTGTAAGTCATGTGAAATAGAAGAATTTGTGTTTGGTAGTTTCTTCCTCTATTTCAGCAAAGAAGCTTGAGTTGTTTGGATGGTGGTATCATCATTTTCCTTATTTGAATTATTTTTGTTCCCCCCCTTCTCCCCCTCTCCTATGCTAATAGTCATGATAGTTCTGTTTTCCTCTGCATTACTTCTATTTAAGTAGTGTGAATTTGGACAAGGGAAAAGACACTTTTTTCTCATTGGACCACAAGATGGATAATCTGAAAACTGAAATTTGCTGTAAATAAATTTTATTCTTACCTACTTTGTGATGCATTAAATGAATAAATTTTGTTTCTACGATATTTGTTCAAGTTTACCATAAATATATTCATATATAACTTTGATTTTTTTTTTCCTATTTGAGACTCAGATTCACCAAACAATTATTTTAAAATTTTAATAGTCATAGAAAGAGTAAAATAACTTTACATGATCATTGCATACTAAAAAAATTTCATTTTATAATTTTTAACATAATTATTGTAAAAATCAATAAATCTATTATATATAATAATTTATAAAGTTATGGTATATAATAATTTATAATTGAATGAATATTTAAAATTATTCTATACCCTTATTTTAAATGGGTATAGAAGTTAGAAAATATCGTGTCAGTAATATTTTCAAAATAATGCTAATAATATGCCAAAATATTGTTAAAACCTTTTAATAACCTGACGTTTATATCATGTGTTAAAATAGTAGTAATACAAATACAAATTAGTAACGTTTAATTTTACGATTCAACAACATTTTTAAACATTGCTTAATATTGATTATATTTTAGTGTAGATAGATGCATAAATAGTACTAGTAGAATCGAAATTCTTCAACCGTGAAATTTTGTTGAAGTTCCTCTATATATTGAAGTTATTGTCCCGAAATACTAATGGTTTTCAATTTGATGTCTTTCAGGACGACAAACTACTGGACATGGTGTCATAACAAACTCATTCAACAATGAGGGTACGGGCATACAAGACTTCAGCAATGCAACAATCATGATTGTAGGGTGTAGCTGTACCTCAACTTGTGCGGGACTGAACACTCAGTAAACTGGTTTGATTAAACAATTAGTATTAATATTCAAAATTGAAACTTGGAACGGACAGTATTAAACCTTTTAAGCTCTTTGTGAGATCTGCCCGCAATGTTTCCTAACACTTTTTGGTTGAAGAAACCCTTAGAAAACTGAATAATCAATGGGATTGACGTAAAAATATGTTGTGTTGTGAAGAAAAGTGCAAGTTTTAGAAATCTTTGATGTTGACTACTGTTTACGTACTTTTGCTGAACATGATAATCTAATCTAATGAAGTACCTAAACAAGTGGTTTCGCATTCCTATAATTTATATATATTTATCGTCTAGTATTCAAGAAAATAATAATTGTACGTTAATCCTTATTTGTCTGCGCCAGATTCTGCTCCGATCATCATCATCATCATCTTCTTTTTCCCATTCCATGCCTGGATCCTACAAATACAACGCTCCTCAGCAATACATAAATGCATACCCTTCTTTCACGTCATTCTCTCCATAATGGGAAGATCAAGGGTCAGGGTGGTTCTGCTGCAAATGTGTCTTCTTCGTCTGTTGGAATGAGTGAGAACCAGAATGATGACTATGATTGCCAAGGTCAGGTATCACACTATTATTTCTATTCTACTCTTCAAGTTTCAGGCTTTTAATTTCTTTAGTAGTTTTACTCTGCTTGACCGTAAAGATAATATAAGAAACGAGTGCTGTAGATTCTATATCCCTTCTCTGCAAAAAAAAAAAAATGTTATCATAATATTGTAGGTTCCCAGTTTGACATTGTTAACTCAATGCCTTGAAGTTTTTACGCCAAAGCTAACATAAGTTTTTTTTTTTTTTTTCTGTTAGGTCGGTTGATAATGATATTGATAACTGAGAGTGTGGCAAAGAAAAAGAATAAAACTTTGATTCCTGGTCTGTTTTCAGTCCTAAACTTCGTAAAACCTTTTCACTACATCTTTTGTTATTTCAATTTTGAAGTACAATTGCTTCACAATTTCTGAACATAGATAGGAGGTTGTTGAAGCTTTGGCTGAGAAGTTCCAACAAAACCTGCTCCTTCTAGGAATTCATCTTTTGTTTTCATGCTTATGTATTTTTCTTTGAGCCCATTTGCTCTGGCCTGGGACTTGATGAACAGCGAAGATATTGAACTCTGAGTGAAGAAGAAGAAGAAGAAGTTACAGAAGCCACAGGTAGTTTTCTATAAGCACAAAAAGGCCAGCGATTGGCGACGAAAAGGCGAAACTCCCAGCTCTCTGTAAACAGCCCTTATACCCACCCCAAAACTCAATATCAACAAAACAAAGAAGAGGGAAGAAGAAGAAGAAAATGACACTAGCTCAGAGGGAAGACCTGCCCTTAAGCCTTAGTGAAAGGGGTTAACTAAGATCTCTTCCTTCTTCCCACATACTCACTCAACCATAGGGACCTATTGCTCTTTCTGCAACTATTATTTATTATTTTCTCAAGTCCAAAGATAATGTTTATAAAATGACAAACGTTTGAAATATTCTTCACACATTTTTCTTATAAGTTAAAATTTATTAAAAATTATAAAATTTGTTAAGTGAAATCATTTTTATAATTTTATATTTTTAATAAATTTTAATTAATAAAAAAATATAAGTTAAAAAGAGTTTGATGTTAGTATTTTTATAGAAATATCAATCCAATTCAATCTACTTTTTAAGGAAGTCGAAAAGTTAGGTTGAATTTATTTTTTTATTGAATTAAAAATTTATTTAACCTAATCTATATTGAAATACAAGTTGAGTTAAGTTTGTCGAGAAAATAAAAAATAGATTAAAAATACAAATCTCATGAGTTATGTTATTATTATATGATTTTATTGTTCATAACATTATTTATTATAATTTATTATTTATATAGATTTTTAGTAATTAAAAATTATCTTATCATTAAAAAATTATCTTTATTCTTTATAATATTATAATTTCATAACTTCTCATTTTTTACCATTAAAAAAACCATTTGAAAATAAAAATAATGATGCATGTTTTTTTAAACATGTGCCCAGCACGTTGATGCTGAATAATAAGATTTAAATTTTGAGAAAGTATTATTATTTAGAAAAGGTTTGGAGAGAAAAATAAAAAGGGTGTTATTATGATAAATAAAACTATTTTGAAAGAGTTAAATTTTAAACCAATAAAAAGTGTCATGCCATCTATTATATTATTGAATGAAAATTTTCTATTTATTTTAATTTATTTCTTAAGTAACTAAAATATTTATCTGTTAAATTAAAAATTATAATTATTTAAATTAAAAATTGATTCTTGTTTTAAAAATATTTATTTATTTTCGTTACTAGTAATAATTAAAATTTTTAATTAATATAATTATAATTTTTAATTTTAAAAATTAATTAAATAGAAACTAAAATAAAAAATATATATAATAACTTGATTACTAAATAATAAAATAATGATATCATAACAATAAAATTCTATTAATCTAAAAATTAATCGGAGAACAGAAATTTTTCAAATAAAATATCCTTTTTGTAAAACCAAAAATCAGCGACCACCTGAAAAACAAGGGTCTGAGCCTGTTTACATTTGACTTAATTTCATCTTCGCGAACTTGATGGTTTGAACGATGACGCCTCTAAGCTATCAACTAGAGTTTGAATTCAAGATTAGAGGCTGCAAACTCCATTTTTAATCTACTAAACTAAATATATTATTAATATAATTTACGAAATTTATATTATATATTTCTTATATTTATAACTATTAAATTAAATGATATGTAAAAGTAAATATAAATCAGAGTTGATTTGCTGATATATTAATTAATATATAATAATTTTCCGGTTAGTGATGTCACCAGTTAGTTTTAGCAAATGAATCTTAACATCCTTATTTATTAATTTACTTTTACAATATCAAAAACATTTGATCAGGTAACAATAAACTACTGGAACGAGAACTTTTAGTAAGTTCTCGAGTTCAAATTTATAAAAAAAAATGATCAGATGAGACCTTACTAAAAATATCAGACTGATTATATATTTAAATTATTAATTTGTTTACTAAAATTATAAAAAATAGTTTTTAGTCAAAAATTCAGTTAAAACTTGAAAAATAATTTATTAAATTAAAGTTATTTAATAAAATTAGTTGTTGGACATTTTTTATAATTACTATAATTAAGGTCTTTACAATTTTTTGTCTTTTAAATTGAATGTGAGACTAATTATTGATTCAAAATTTAGTTAAAGTTTTCTACCTTTACAAAGATGTGTGTTAATTAAATTCAATCCTCTTCCAAGTTATTAAGTCACTCAATAGATATTAGTGGATAAACATAATCATATCTAATTGATGAAAATTTTATAACATATACGATAAATATATAATTATTATATTAAAATTTTAAAACTTAATATTTTCCTATAATATAAACACTGAATGTAATTTTTGAAATAAAACAAAAATATAACGAACAAAATGAAAAATAATTTATTTCCCCATTTTTTATTAATAAAAGTTTAGATGAGGCATATAATATAGATTAAGACAGAGGTTAAAATTCTAAAGATATATTAAAAAAAAGTATTTATAAATTATTTACCGATAAAATTTCCACATTTACAGAAAATCTTGAATTTACGAGTTTGTGAGATATTAATTGATGGTTATCAACTAGACAAACTTTTGGTAGTATTTCTTCTTCATTTATTTACATAATTTATTACTTCTGTGTATGTATTAATAAAATTTAAATAGCAATTGTCAAGCTTAATGGACTAAAAAGTTTTAGTTATTAAAAACATAGTAAAAAAAAAAAAGACATTACACTAAATATTTTAACATTTCAAAATAATTACAAATAAAAAACAATACATTTAAACTTTTCACATCTATATAATGATAATTTATTATTTTTTTTAGTTTTAATGGTTCAATTTTAATTTTCATATTTAAAAATGGACCATTTTAATTTTTATAATTTTAATTGTTTAATTTTAGTATCTATATTTAAAAAATTAACAATTTTAATCCACTTATTAAATAGTTTAATTTATAAAATTAAATAATTAATGTATAAAATATTTTTATATTATAAATTGTTCAATTTAAAAAAAAACTTATTTATATTTATTAAAAATCAAATAATAAATTAACGGTTGATTAAAATTGTTATTTTTTTAAATGTGTAGATAAAATCAAGTAATTGAATTATAATAACTAAAAATAATTATCACACCAAAAAAGTTATTCATTTTTTTAAATATAAAAACTAAAATCGAGTAATTAAAATTACATTAACCTAGGTACCAAATTAAGAAAACCAAACTAGAAAAACCAAAAGTATAATTAATTTTTTTTATATCTTAATGTCAATTTTTAATAAATATGTCATATATTATTCTTTTGCTTTTTTAATTTATAGCAGTCATAGTTGTAAAATATTTTTAAATTATATTATCTTTATATAAGTATAACTCTATTTTTATATAAATATAACCTGAATTACCATTATATTATATTAAATGTTTTGACTGTAAAAAATTATTAAACATTTTGACTAAATTTATAAATTGTGTTCCGGTGGGGCACGCAGTTCATTCCATTCAGATTGTCATGCCAAGTGGCGTTGTTAAATTAACTTAAGGTGGCCGAAGAGTAAGAAAAAGTAGGCGAAGAGTGCCTCTTCATCATCATACCGAACTCAATTACTGAAGCTTGAGAAAGCTTGAATTTTGCAGTGATGATAATACAACCGCGTCAGATCAGTGTCTTGAACAATTTCTGGTTTGTCACTTTATATGCTCTGTTTTTTTTATGCTAAACTAATCATATGCACTAACACTAGCCATCCACACTACCCCAGTATACTAACTAATCACCACGCCCCCCAATACTCAAACATTACCTATATATTAATTAATAATGTTGATTCCAATTATAATTTTCAGTTTAGTTTTTCTGCTGTTCACCAGCTGTTTCTCTTTCACAATGGGATACTGCATTGCCTTGTATGTATATGGAATTGGTTACTGATCTAAAGTTACACACACACACACATAAAAATGTTTAAATTTTTGTTGCCTCTTTGGCAAGGCATTGCTGATTCAATTCCATCGCGTTAACACATATTTTATATCTCTCTCTTAATTAGGTCTCGAGCTGGCGGAGTGGGTGCTATAAGGAGTTTATTCAACAACAGGGGTAATGGAAGACAAGATTTCAGGAATTCAACAATCATAATTCTTAGAGGGTACTGTGGCTGTAGCTCAATATTGAACGTGCAGGGTAAGCAAATACTCAAGCATGGAGTCTAGCATTCACTTTTTAGTGAAATGTGTTATTCCTTCAAATTCCAATATTGTAATGATTTGATTTCATCACCTGGGGCAGGGGCGGATCTTCTTAACATCGTCTTCTGCTTCCAAAACCCTAACGGACCCGTCACGATAACGCAATTAACTGCATGTCCACGGTTTCCTTCTCGATGTACCACCAACACCATCTTGTGTTATTTCGTGTCCACGCATGTTCGTTGCAACTGCAACTTGCAAGGGAAAATCGATGGGGAACGAACAAACAAACTAGAATTACGATGCTAATTAAGTCTCCTTTTAAAGTCAGGGAAACAGTAGCGTAGCGTGATTCATTATCTTAATAGTCCGTTGGCCTCATCTTTCTTTCAATTGTTTCTCTTTCACAACTTGAAATTTTCGTACCATGTAAAGGATTGTGGAAAGGATTGGGATGCCAAGTGGCGGAAAAGGGCGAGGGCGAGGGCGGAAGAGTGGCTGTGGTGTCAAAGTATAATAAAAAAGATTTCGTTATATGAATGTATAGACCGACCATATCCCTTTTTATTATTTTTTTAATAGGCAAAAATAATGTATTAAGGATAGTCGAACTTATATACATTAAATTATAATTTTCACAGTCATGAATGCAAAATATAAGATTCAAACAGCATAATAAGAAAGATAAAAAAGACATTTATATTTTAGAAGTAATCAAATATTGACTTTAATTAAATCTAGAAGGTCTCAAAATCAAATATTGAGACTTGACTTTTTCATAAGTTATAGTAACTAACTATACAATTACATACCTAAAAAAGACAAAAAAAAAGTGACTTATTTTCTTTAAAAAAATAAATCATGTCGTCGGTAGTATTGTTTAGTCATACGCAAGAGAGCACTACCTGTACACCCCATAAATAGAATAGATTAAATGAAGAGAGTCTTTGAAATGCAGTAAGTGTTGGTGGATTCATAGTAGGATGATTGGTGGAATAAGAAAACTCTAACCTGCGACAGAGAGGTTAGCCAATGGTATGCACACATGAAATTAATGAATCAGCAAACAATTAGTAGTTAAGTTTAAATCTCATATAAAGTAAAATGAATTGCAAAATACATGTACCGAGACAAATAATCGCTATATATATCTTTAAAAATATTAAATAATTTAAATAATAAATATATGCTGCTTTGGATTCTAGACACGAGATAGCCTGAGGGTAAGATTGTCTATAGCATGTGCTGCTTTGGAAGATTGCTATTAGATGCTTTCTTTATGCTTTCCCTTTATTTATGGTACTACGTTACTAGCGAAGTGAAGAGGGAATAGAGTTCAACAAGACAAAACTACCTGTACCACAACCACTGGCATAGGTGGTATGCGAGTGTCAGGTCTAGGTCGAGATGGGGGTTTCAGTTACGGTTATGGTTCGAGTGGAAAAGTAGAGAGGGATCACCCCTCCACGCCGGTGAGTGTGTTAGTAGAAGAGAGAATTTCTTTGTTATCAAGATAGAAAGCAGACTACCCGAAATCGATAAGCTCTTTTAGTGATGCTTTTTCTTCTTTCGTAGTGACCAGGTATTCTCTCCAATGGGGAAGCCTTTCCCTCTATCTGAAGTTGCTTCTTTTCTTGAACTTTCTCATCTGACAGCACGCAGAATGTCCATATATAGAAGAATTTTGACTTCAATATATACTGAGAAAGACGGCAAACTACATCTCTTAAGAATCCCCACTGATAGAATGAAGGCCTGTTGAAAGGATTTTTCTTCTTTGTATGAAATTATTGAGCGCTTCCTTACCTCTTCCTGTAAGGCGCTTCACCATCAGCCACAGAAATAGGTTCTAGGGGACCTATTTATCCTAGTTCTGGTTCTAGCTTTTCTAATTGGAAGAACTAGATCTTCCTTTCGATCAAAGAGGTTATGTAGATGTATAACCCCATTAATCTCAATTAACAAATCCTAGCAAAAAGCAAGAAATCAACAGGCATACCAATAGATACATCTTGAATCTAGCATAGCAATCCTTACTGTGATTCTCTTATTTAATTTCGCAGGGAGAGATCACTCTATGATGAATCCAATCCAGCAAGGAAAAGCTCTAGTCTGATAGGCCCGGTGAGTCCAACTTCCCAGATCGGATTCGATCTCGTTCAATTCAAGAAGCCTAGCCTTATTCTTTCGTCAAGGCTGGCTTTCAAGCGAATAGAGTTGGAGGGCATGTACCGAACCTGGCCTCTTTTCCTAAGTCGACGAGGGATTAGCTTTTCAAGCTAATTGATGATTGGAACCTAAGCGCCCATTAGTAATCCCCTTCTTCTGTCCAATGCTCTTCCTCCGTGTCTAGTAGGAAGTGGGGACCCTGCCCTTTTAGAGAAGGAAAAGGTGTAAGAAAAGAAAACAGAAGAAGCTCCTACCTCCCTCCTGTACTTGTCTTGGCCCTAGTCGATGGGAGGCTAGGGTCCCAGTTGTTGGCAACTTTTCTTCTCATTTGTTTGGGCCATTTACCTGTTCTCCCGTGTAAATTCTCTCAGGTTTAGTTAAATTGCGATAGGTTGAGCTGCTTATCGATCCTGAACATGTCAAACAATTTCCTTCTTCTATATGCATTATTTCCTGACAATATTTGTTTTAGACAGATACAGAATTACTAGAATTCTTCAAACGTCATTTTCTTTTTTTAAGTTCCCTCTATATAGTCAAAGCATTGATTAATTGTGCTCAATTGCTAATCACTTTACATTTTATAACTTTCAGGAAGCCAAAATATCATTACAAACTCATTCAACAACGAGGGTAATGGCCTCCAAGACTTCCGCAATGTAACAATCATAATTGAAAGGTCAAGATGCACGCCTTCAAAGGAATATCGATTTGATTAAACCTCAAGCATTGAGCACTCATCGTAATGTTGTCAAACACTTTCTAGTTAAATAGAGAAACCTTTGGTGATATGAAAAGGATTCACGGACATGTCTTGTATGTAGGTACAACTTTTATTACAAAATCTTATATGTATTGTTGACTACAGTTCATTTACTTTTTTCTGTACATGATAATTTAATCTAATGAACCTTTAGCTTCCAGCGTCATCTAATGCTAGTAGGTTATGGCGTATTGGCATGGGTTGCATTTGTTTTTAGAGAATAATATTTATCAAGTCGGCAAGAATGAAATGCATATATAGGGGACCATCCTTTTGTTGTGTTGCGGAATGCTCCCCAGGTTTACGGATTCGGAGGGGCCTAGCAAAGACAAGAGTGTAGCCGGTATACCTTTGGATCACCTGAAGAGACTTTGGCAGTCCCAACTAGTTGGCTTTCTGCTAATCACTGAAGTGGCTTAGCCACTTGTCAACCACCTCGCCGATAGGGTAACGAGGGTTAAAGACAGAGGGGTTCGGAAGCCGGCTTGCCATGACTCCCGTCCAAATGTCGTCCGCCTCCCCCTGGCATGCGCCAAAAAATTCAGAAAAATTGAAGTCTGCAACACCGTCGGTTCTAGCCTCGATCGCCAGTGCCTTTTCAGAGGGCCGCTCCTGGCTTTGCAGCACCCTTTCTCAGCTGCACGCTTCGACGCCGAACCTCCAGCTGCAGCAGGCATGGGGGACTCCTCAGCAGAATCCAGCACAACCACAGGAGGAGGTAAAGTACTCTCCTTGACCGGCCGGCCGGCCGGCCGGCCGCCAAGGGGGAAGCCTCAGCAACTGCTCCCCACTGTTGGAATGGTGGTACGAGAAGAACGTGCCTTCAAGGCGGCGGTATCTTTGATAGGGTAGCCTGCACAAGAAATTACACAATAAAAATAAAAAAAAGTTAATCACCCTTGTCACTTATGAGCTTTGAACGAGAAAGGGTAGGCAATTGGTTGAGATTCGTGATGAACTCCTCCTCTCAGTCTTTCAAATGATCCTGGTCAACCGTGACCGAAATGATCAATTGATCACTCCAGTACAATGGGAAGAGGGGATCTCCATACTCGTTAAAGAGCAGTTAATGAGGAAAAGACACATTTAATCGTAATGATTAGCGGTTACAAAAACAAAACAACACATTTAAGAGGAACGCGAAAACTGAAGTTTTGTCAAACCAGACCAAGAGTATCTAGCTTGCTAATATAAGGAGAAACAAAGCAAGCTTCTACCCTGCGACCAGAAGTTTGAGGGGCTGTGTATCGGCCGGCCATCCTGCCCGACCCATCTCACCTACATCCCAATGTAGTGAGGCCCAAAAAGAGGAATGGACACCCAACTAAGCTCGCAAACATATTGTTGTGGCGGCCCAATGAGCCAATCCACCTCTAAAGACTCATGACCCAGGAAATAACGACTAGTAAGGTGGTTGTTAGTTAATTACTAGTTGGTTACGAGATAACTTGACTAGCAAGTACTCTTAGATATGCCTTACACATGTATAAATATCATCCTCTTCCCTATAATGAGGGTTGATCCAAAAAACTTACTAATAACACTTAACTACCTGTATTTTTAGACGAGAATAATAATAAAATTAAAATCTCAATACTAAAGAATACAAACTTTAAATATGCTTAATGCACGGTTAAGAAACTTAAATAAAAAATGAACTGGAATATTAATAAAAAATTAAATAAAAAAAATTTAGAATGAAAGTAAGGAACTCCTACAATATTTTGAATATCCACAACCATGATTCTTTAGTTAAATTTTAATTAAAGTTTGTTTTATAATTTTGGTAGAACTTTTAAAAAAATTAACTCTTCTAAAAATATTGTATTTATCAATGTTTTGTTCAAAATTATATCTTGAACCCTCTTAGATGCATGACACAAATTAAAAATAAGGAAAATGCAAAACCTTCTTTGCCATATACATATAATTATAAGAATTAAAATAGTAAATATCATAGTAGTTCCATTTCTTATATAATAAATAGAAGAGAAAAGTGTGGGTGTTGTGCAGGTCACGGTGACAAAACAAGATGGGAGTCGTTAATATTTTTTTTAGTGTCTGAGGGGAAAAAAATTTAAAATTTTAAAAAAAGAAAGTTGTCAATTTTAAAGTAAATAATAAAAGAAATTTAAAAAGTATGGATCTTGTGCAACTCACAATGAGAAAGAAAAATGAGGCTCGTTAATATTTTATTTTTAGGGTATGAGTGAAAAAAAGTTTCAAAATTAAATTTGCTAATGGGTTTAAGGAGAAACAAGAAAAAAAGAATAAACATTAAAATTCATTAAAGAAAAATGTAAAATCTCATTGCTATAAGTATCTTCAAACGCAATACCAATCTAATCATCTAATCCATTGTGAACTTGTGTAATGAACAACTTGTAAATATAAAATAAGAGGCAAAGAACAATTCGTTGTAGTCATTCTATTGAACACAAAAAAGAAACAAAGGAAATTACATTATCAACCTTCATATTATGCATAAAAACACCTCCAAAAGAGATTTTTAAGAAAAACAACCAGTACCTTAATATAAACCAACATATAATGATTCAATTGAATGAGGTCCAAGAGAAGCAAATTTAGACTTTGAGAATGAAATGATCTGTAAAGAGGCATAACAATTGGAAAATAGTGAGAGAAAATAAATAAATTAATGAAATAAAGAATGATTTGTGGGTGTTGTGTACACAGCAAAAGAAAAATTAAAAAGAAAAGAGAAGTGGTTGTTGTGGTCACAGTGAGAGAGAAAAAATAAAATAAAGAGAGAATTGTATGTGGTTACTATTTTGTTTTCAATATATGAATAAAAAAATTTCAAATTTTAAGAAAAAAAAAGAGAAAAAATTGCCAATTCTAAAAGTAAATAATATAAAAATTAAAAATAAAAGCATGGGTGTTATACACGTTGCAACTAGAGAAGAAAAATGAGAATTGTTAATATTTTATTTTTAGTATGAGTGAAAACAAGTGAAAAAAATAAATAAAATTATGGATATTGTGGTCATAATAAGAGAGAAAAATAAACAAATAATTGAAATAAAAAATAAAAACAAAAAGAAACTTGTCGGTGTTATATACATGACTGTGAAAAAAAAAAAAGATAATCATGAAAATTGTGATCATAGCAAGAGAGAAAATAAAATAAAAAATAAAAAAGAGAAATGTAAGTGTTTGTTGCGCATTATATTGAGAAAAAAAATGAGGATAGTTAATATTTTATTTTTAGTCTGATAAAAAAATCAAAACTAAATTTGCGTATAGATTTAGGAGGAAGAAATTAAATAAAAAATAAAAACAGCCCAATAAAACTGAACAGAAAAAATTATTTCTCAATCAAGTGTAATTATAGGAATAAAATAATATGCCATAACGTAGCAAAGTTGGAGCTTATCGGGAGGATTGCATACCTGATTGCTTGGGCTAACGAGTTCCGCTATGAGGCAAAGGGAATTCGCATAACAAGAATGCACAAAACTAGAATTGGCGGAAACTGGTTAACCACCGATTTTTCCAGTTCTAAACCAGTTCACCAATTTTATAGATTATTGGACCACATCATTGTTTCGTTATCGGTTCAACTGGACAAACTAGTTCGTGTCGTCTGATTTTCATAATTATGATTAAAAGGTGTATATGATATTCCCACAATAACTTATAAAACAATTTATATAATATTTATTTCTCTCCATTATTAACTTTCTTATCTTTTACTCTTTTTTTTTTTCAAATTTATTGTATAAATAATATTTTTCTAACTATAGTTAGTTTGATGTAGGCATAGTTAATAAAATAAAGAGTACTAACTAAAATAATTAAAGTAATAAAAAATAATTTAAATTAAAATAATAAAATTACTTTTAGTGTATAATTCAATTAAATAATATATTTATTATTTTATTACTTTAATTACCTTAAAAATATTAGTTCAAGTCTAATTTTAAGGAGAGAAAATCTGAAAGAAAGAAATGAAAAAAAATTAATCTTATTTTTTTTAATTTATTGATTTGATGTCACGTTTAAATTTAACAGTTTGTTGATTTGAGAAGATATCTACGTTCCAAATTATGGGAGAAATTGACTAAATAAGATCTTTTTACCTTCTTAGAATTGGATTAAATAAATTTTATTAAAAATAGAAAATAAAGATAAAAAAATATAAAAATAAATTAATAGATAAATGATAAAGGTGAAACAAAAAATAAAAATGTGTGACGAGTTACTTTGTTTTTGTTTGGATATTATTCATTTTGTCATGTGTTTATATTCTTGTTTCATTCTTTGTTTGATTCATTTTAATGCCTTCTTACATTGAATTTATCACTTGTGATTAAATAAATGTTTCTAATAAAAATATAAAAAAAGTAGTTTTTCCACAACGATTCTGAACATTGTGGTAAACATCAACCATATATCGGAATTACGTTTGTGCAGTAAATCTTACATATGAACTCTACAGATAATGTTTAAATCAACTCCAAATTTCTCCTTGCATGGATATTATATAGTGCTGATCAGTTTTCTTCCACGTGCGAGTTGCCACACGTGGTGTGCAAGTCCATGATGATGTATTGGTATTCATCATCACTACCACCCTTAACGGATTTCGAAGGAAATAAAATATGTTTTTTCACTGTGTCAATAAAGGATTCATTAGCCATTTCCCCCTAATATGTCAAAATAATTAAAATAAAATTGACGTTGTTAAGAGGAAAAAAGAAAAAAAGAAAGGCACGCCAACCATAATTAGTATCTCCTACTATTTTGGTGTGGTCCTCGTTCATATGTTTTATGTATTGAATTTTTGCCTATTAAATCTAAAAGGGGACAGACCAGCTTGTTCATAAATCAGTGAGGGCTTGTTTCAACTTAAAGTGGTTTCTAATGTGAAACCTAAAAAATTGCGTTAAATATGTGAAGGAATTGTTGCCTTCACAGTTGTCTTATCTCACTTCAACTTAATTGTTTTCAATAAAAAATACTTTACAGTTTAAAAAAAATTAAAAATGAAATAAAATAACATAATTAAATTTAAGGTTTAAATATATTTCTAGTTGATATAAATATATTATGTTATAAATAGCAAAAAATTATTAGCTGCATCAGCATCATTATACTCCCAATATGTATATAAATTAGTTGTATTGATATGTATATAAATTAGTTGAAATCATAAATACGGGTATAGTTTGAAAATTATCTAATAATTTTTTTGTAACCATTAATTAGTAAAAGAAGCAGATTTTTTTTACCCTAATAATAAATATGGAAACAACGCAACAAATCAAAAGGAGAATTAGATAAATGATTATTAGATAGCATATTTCGCATGAAGTAGAAGAGAAATCATTACGCAAAGAAGAAGAAGGAGTTTTATTGCTCAAGATTTTAAGAACCTTGTAAAAAATATGTTCCAATCTAGAGTGTCAAATGTTGACATTATAGTGTATAGAATTAACATGTTGGACAAAATTACAATTGAAAGCAATAAATTTATTTTAAAACCGAACACAGTGGTATCTGACCAGGACCAGGAACAGATTCGAATTTGGATCTTGACATAGATGGAGAGACAAGATCCTTGCATTGAGAGACAAGACATACAGGTCCTTGATAAGGTCACCCTTGCCAATCCTCTTGAAGTGTGACATCTGCTAAATAACGAAGTATTTTAAGAAGAAAGAAATAGACATAGAAGAATCATTTAGTAATGCACCAACAAATAGCAAATTAAAGGTTTTTGTGGAACATAAATGACATTGCATAAAATCAAATCAGATGACAACTTGATGGTTCCAATGCCAGTAATAGTAATAACAACTTTGTTAAGCAAAGTGATATACTTATAAAAAAAAAAAAATAGATTGATAAGAGGTGAATAAAGAAAGAGTACAACTTACATGGATACTTACACCAGAATTAATGATACAATAGTTATTTGGAAAAAGAAGGAAAAAGGGATTAACAAAAAGAACTATACCATTATCATTTGAGGATTTAGTATGAGGTATTGTTGTGGTGGAAGATTGATGGTGCAATAGGTTCATTAACTGACTATATTGTTGGGCATTAAGTTGCAATTAAGGTGTAGATGACTCAACAAAACCAAAGATGGCTTCTTAATTGGGAGGAAAACCATGTAGTTTATAGCATTTGTCCTTGTATGACCCAAGATTCCACAATAAGCACACAAGGAAAAATTCTTCTTGAGGGCCTCAGGCTTAGAATTAGATTGAGCTTTAACAATAAAGACATGAGAATTTTTAGTGGGAGGAATCCTAAGAATCACAAGAACAACAAAAATCTCAATTTCTCATTGTTTCTCGCAGTGAGAATTTGACCATGAATAAAGGAAAAAGAATCATTAAGACCCATTAGAAAATGCAACATACTCCATCTTATTAAAGTCAAACTAAGAAAGAAGATGTCGTCACAAGTATTGGAATGCAGAAACCTGCTTTCAGCAAGAGCTAGATTCCCAAAGTGTGCGAAGCTTGGTGTATTAGTGGCTAACCGAGAAGGGTCCTCGTTGAAGGGTCCAAGATCACGCTTAAGCTAATATATGAGATAACCATTTTTTTTTTTCTAAAATTGATCACTTAGGTTACTCCAAATTGTCGTAGCGGTGAAACAATGAAACACGCTTGCATTTCTTTGGATAAAGAATTTAAAATCCACGACACAACAATGTTGTTATTGCATTGCCAATTCAAGAAGTTGGAAGAATATGAAGTGTTGCCATCAGCTATAAAGAACTATAAGGAGAAATTTTGTTCATGTCATGTAAGTCTTTGTAATGCAATGTTGTTATTGCATTGCCAATCCAAGAAGTTGAAAGAATCTGAAGTGTTGGCATGAGTTATAAAGAACTATATTTAAAGAGAAATTTTGTTTATGGCATGGAATTCCCTATAATGCAATAATATCCATATATTTTAGGTAATTCTATTTTTTATTTTTTTATATACATTAGTCATATTTGTGTAGGTGTAAAAACGGTACAACTTCCTTATAAATATAGAAGATTGTAATAGAATTAATATATGAATTAAAAGGAAGAAAATGTTCTCAATCCTCTCTAGTTAACATAGTATAAGAACAACGGTCCTAGACAAATCTTATTGTTTTGTACATCATTCTCATAGCGATTAGATCAATCACCACCACTCAAAGGATCTTTCATTGATCCTATCAAATCCAAGTTCCACAACCATTATGGCCAGGCAGCAACTTGGGCTCAAGCTAGATGTCTAAGAATTAGCACGTTATAACCTTAGCGGTGCATGTTTCCAGCTAAAACAATGAGGCCCAGCAGTTTGCCGACTCACTTATTAATTTTTTTATTTGTTTTGGTATAGGCATATGCTGGTTGAGTGGTCAGAATAAAACATCAAAATCCTCTATATCGTAAAAAATAATGGCTAACTGTAAAGTATATAGGTGCAAGGAAAGGTCAAGAAACAGAAAAGGCTAAAAACAGCTTTCATATTCATAATGTTAAATGCTAAAGATTTATTAAACCGTTTTCTTCTAATCTATTTTTGCATTTATGATATTAGCTTCATTAGTTAGTTTTTCTATCGTTAACTTTTCTTCTTTTGTCCAAAGACCTTAGAATAACTTACTAACATAAGGGCTACGGCCCAATTTGTGTAACAGTGCCCAACCCAAAACCATGTGAAGCCATGGATAAAAAAAAACCACGTGAAGTTACTACGCTCACTTTGTGGCGTGCACGATCATATTCCCGACTCTGACAATGAAACTAATTTATTTAGGGAGATAGAAGTTATTAATTATTAGTGATTTTTCTCTTTTTTTAATAAATTATTTCACACAATAATCAAAATTTTAATTTCATGAACATGTCTGATTTTACTATGCAATATATGGAAACGCATTTTAGCTTACTCTATATAACTATTAACTAACAAAGCAGCCATAGACTCCATAAGGCTTTGATCCAACAATTTTATATTTATAATCTTCAAATTTTTACTTAAATTTCAAGTCAACCTTGTCATTGGTTAGAATATGGTAAGGCCAAGTCCATAAACTTATCATTTTGTGCCACGTTCAAATTAATTTAGTTAAATTCAAATATAGCTAATTCATCAAACAAATACCTCTAATATCTAGCAATAGATGGAATATTTTCAAATTTGAATTTTCGATAAGATCTTTTTCAGCATTAAAACTCCATGGTTTAGTGTTTTTTCCCCAGATACAACACTGTGAAATCGTTATTTGTTATCTTTTATAATTAAAAGTACTCATTAACCTTAGTAATTAATGGGCTGGACTCTAGAACAAGCAAAAACTCCTGATTTTATTTTTATTGCTAAAAGGGTCTAAAGGCCAACATAAAACAGAAAGACTATCGAGAGTACAAAACAGCTGAACAATCAGCTAAAAGATGAAAATGCAGAAAATCGGAAATACAATAAAAAATTCTAATGCCTGAATCTATGGACATTCCAAAATTTGCAAGCCCATCATCTGGGGAGTTCGCTTCTCTTGATTTTTTTATGACCCATGATATTCAACCATCCTCTTTTACTACCTATTTAGTAATTTAATAAAAAAAAAACAATCTTTTCTTTTTCAATTCACCCTCCCAATGTTCGCTCACACTCCGCTCACTTCCTCACTCTCCCTCTTCATTTCAATGGGACACTGAGATACCTTATCTTTAAAAGTATAGTAATTTACTAATGCTATTGGTTTAGGATTTTATGACTTCGACTGTGCTCTTTTTTATTTTTAATTTTTAACTGAGCTTTGTGTCTGTGATTTGTATGTATTGCAATTTGGCATGTTAAGTAATTGTGAACGTCAACATTAATGATTTACAAGATATTTATAATTAGATTTGATGTTGTCGAACTGAGGGTTTTATAGGTGTTCAATGTCAGATTAAATTAAACCCCATTCATTTGTTATAGACAAACGGGATGAAGGTTTTTAGTAGTCTCATGACCTGTTAACTGGACTTAGCATTTGCTCTCTATATAAAATGGGAGGCCCGAGGAATGGAATCATTTGCACTCACCACCATTAATCTCTTACAAAACTAACCTGGGACAGAGAGGTTAGCCAATGGTATGCACACATGAAATTAATGAATCAGCAAACAATTAGTAGTTAAGTTTAAATTTCATATAAAGTAAAATGAATTGCAAAATACATGTACCGAGACAAATAATCGCTATATATATATATATATCTTTAAAAATATTAAAGAAGTCTAAATTGAAGCAAAAGCCACATAGGAAAAAAACCAAAGCGAAGCACAATTCAATTGGAATAGAAATAAAGAATCTCATTGTTGACCAAAATATTCACTTCAAACATCCAACATCGAGATAAGAGACTGACATAGATCAGATATATGACTAAGAAATTGAAAATAAAATCAACGAAATCAAACATGTAGTCACAAACGAAACCCTAGATAAAAAATGAAATCATATAACGAAATAAAAGGTCAAACCCTAAATCAAAGAGATGAGAGACAAATCTAATATAAACCACTGCGAATGAAAGAGAATGTGTTATAAACTGAGAGAGAAGGAGCAAATAGAGCGAGAAAGCTAGGGTTGTAAGGAGTGAGCTAAACAAGAGGGAAGGTCACGAGGATTGCATTGCGTCAATAAAAAAGAATTTAAAATTTTTTATTTTTAGTAGAATTTCAAAATTTACTGTTTTAATTAATTAAAATACCTTATCAATATATCAAAATTTTAGTTTCTTTCAAAGTTTCCTATTCAAACCATCAATTTCCCCGTAACAAGTTGAATAGTGTTAAGTGTAATTAGAAAAATTCAAACATCACGTTAACTAAAAAATAATGTTTGAAAAAATTATATAAATAAAAAATAATTATCATCTTACAAATCAATTTATTATAATTAATTTAAATATAAAATCACATTATAAAATGATAGTTAAGTCTATTTTAAATTCATCAATTAACCACCTACCATGTCTCAAAGAGTTAGATATAATAGAATATGTAAAAAAAAATTATAAATAAAATATACAAATGAAAGAAAGATCCTCGTTTTATAAATTACTTTTGTAATTATTAATAAATTCAAATAATATTGTCTGCATAAAAACTCTGAACCGTATCAGTGAGTCCTCCCCAGATCCGGCTAATCGCATTTGCTAGAGTAGTTAAATTCATTCTTTTGTTAATTACACTTCTTTCCCACGTCGAGCACACTGACACATGACGATGATAACAGTATGCCTTTGTACCGACGAAAACAGTAGGCCTCTCCAATCATATTTGTCACAACTCACGCCATCTTCTATTCTCATATCAGAAATGTCTTCTGGATCAAGCCTTAATGCACCACGTCCTCTCTCACAATTCTTAATGGGACCCACCACCAGCTACGTGTCTCTACATTTTGCATACGTGCCATATCTGACCCCTGCAAACAAATACTGCTCATAATTATCAATTATTATATTTTAATTAATTAGTATTTAATCAGATTCATTAATCATCATACGGATACTATTGTTGTAAGTATTGAGTATTGACCCTTGATTCACTGGAAAAGCATTCCACAGTCAACAGTTAAACTTGTTTCCTTCAAGCCACGTGGTTTGTGACAGGTGCCCTGAAATATATGGGCCCCGAATTTTATGATTTTATTTTATTTATTATTTTTGTAATAGTTTTGTCTTGGATTATTTATCACTTTAAAATATCTATAAAGTATTTTTTTTTTTCAATAATACTCTCAAGAAATAAATACATTGATAAATGTATAGTTTAGTTATAACCATATAGTATAGTTTAATCATTTATAGAATAAAAATATTTAAATTAAATAAGATTATTTTATCATGAAAATTGATATAATTAATTGTTTTATTTTAAAACATATACATTATTTCAAACAAAAAAATGAAATAAAAGGAATAAATTAGTTAAACGTAATAAATAATAATATAAGAAATTAGAAAGCCTAGAGATGAGATAGGGTTCGTTCAAGGTGTATAAATGTTCTGTTAGCAAAGCAAAAGCCTCGAAGGCAATTGGTTGAATTCTTTTTTTGTTTTTTTGTTTTGTTTTGAAACAGGGTTGGTTAATTACTTACTTAGGACTAACCTTGTGGACAAGATTACCGTATGATGCTTGCCACGTGGATCGACAATAGCATAATGAGGGGTACCAGAATTAATATGATTCTGTTATAAAATTATCACATTTTATGTATCCTTTGATATTAGGTGAGGCCAATTGTTGAATTGTCCATTGATTATTGTGTAAAATTAAACTTAAATCATCTTACCTAGTTTCACCACTTGCAATTTGATGGGTTGAGATTAAGTGCATTATCATATAAATATTGACTTATAAGAAGATCCTTGCTAGTGCAATCCCATTTGATGATATTTTTTTTTTCTTCAATTAAAAGTAGATTATTATTAATTCTGATTCTCTTTGGAGATCCAACAACTGGACTCTTGCCTTTCAGTGGAAACTTGCTGAGTCTCATGTTCCCCCATGCACTCAAAACTTCCTTGAAAAACAAAGCTAGATGAATTGAGTCGCAAAGAAGAAACCAAAAAGCCAATCTACAGTATACCACACTCATGGTCATCGTGAACATACTTTACAATTATTGTTCCTTTGGCCTTTGCTCCTTTAAACCTTTATCTTTTCATCTTTGCCTTTTCTGCCAAGTGCTTCAATAAAAATATAGTGAGAGCCACGACGAAGGAAACTTGCTTTTCATATGCATTGTTGCACATGCATATTGTATATACACCTGAAATTGACTTCCTATAGGGAACAATTATAAAAGGGAAATTATGAGAAACAACTTTCTGATACACAAATAGTTTCTTTTTGTATGTAACAACTGATCAGTATATCTAAGAAGGGGAAAAACAATAAAAATAAAAGAAGGAAATATTGAGTGTCCCTTGTTATGTTTTCTATACTTTCAAGAGATCGGAACTTTTACTTTTACCGTGTGACTTGGAGTTCCCAGGCCTGCTTTTTCACTCAGTAGTGTAATTTGATTTAAAATTTACCAAACTATAGTAGGTTGAAAAGTAAATACTGGATGGGGAAAATCATATATGAGATTGGTGAATTTCAAAAGTGAATATACGACATTTTTATTTTTTAAAATGAGATAAGTCGTGTGTATATATATACATTATATTATATAATATGGCTTTGTTTAATTTGCTTTAATAGTAAATTGAAGCTATGAATGGAAGATTAGAAAGATTGACATGGGAAATAAGATAATTTGATGTTATTCATAGTTGTACATCTTCAATTCATTCATCTTAGAAGATAAAAAAAAAAAAAAAAAAAACTGTTGTAATTGCTAATTATATCGTTGGCCTACGTGCAAATTCTAGTATCTGAATCAAGACATTCTGATGTACGTAATAATTTTTTGTTAAAATTGTAATGTATGGAAGGCAAAGAAAATATCGCCAATAAAAGTTTTTGGTGCATCTTACAATGATGTCTCCATGGATGGCAACAATGTGTACCAGGCACAATTCCTTACGTCTATGAGGTTGCTCAGTGACATCCTATTCATACGGTGATGCGGTAATTTGAAATGCATCATGGTATTCTACAATTACTACTTGATGTTGACAAATTACCCAAAATTAGCATGCAGGAGATTGTAAACATATATTGATATAATCGTCAATGACATATACTACACTGTGACAATAATATTATTTGTTTATAAGTAAAATTATAATTCATTTGATATTCAAGCTACTTAAATATAAATAAATATATATATTCAAACTATTGCAACTATAACACTAAGGTATTAACATGAATGTGACATGATTAAATTCTCTTTTTTTTTAGAAAAAAATAAGTTATGCATGTTCAGTACAAATAATTATTTAGTCATTTAATCACAATATAAAAATTTGTTAATTTTATAATAAATACATTAAAAGTTACATTATTTAGATAATTTATAATTTGATCATAGTATAAAGTTGTTATAGATGTCAGTACATAATTATTACTTTTTTTAATCATTAATTTATTTTTGTATTTAATGGAGAATTACATAACCCTTTCCATCGTTACTGAAGATAAGTAAAAATAAACTTAATCAAATAAATGACTTAAATCATTTAATGATTTATTGAGTTCCTTAATTGGATGATGATCATCCATTACGATTTACAAAAATATCATGAAAAAATTAAGTTCATATTTTACCATATCTAACCATGATACACCGAGCACATAAAAATACACATATAAGCCTTTTTTATAATTAAAAGTAAACTAAATAAAGTCGTACACTGTATGTACGACTTGCCTCATTTAAAATATAAAAATCTTCTGTATGACTTTCATTTAAAAATTAAAATAATAAGTATCATGTGAGAAGTATAACATCACTTCTAAAAAAAAACTCGTCATCAATCCCATATAAAACTTACCCTGTCAAAATAATTACTTTTCAACCTATACTAGTTGGATAAATTTTAAATTAAAGTTCATGACTGGGTTAAAAAAAGGCCTCCTAGCATCGTCGTTTTATGATGTAGTTAAAATATAGTTAAAACTTGGCAATAAGTTTGGGTTTTGAATCACTTTTTTCTATTTCTATTTCAAGTATTTATCAATAGAAGAGGTGAATCTCATTTTTAGATATTGAATAATGCATTTTTTTCATGTTTCTGTCGAGGTAATATTTTTTTAAGCAAATATTAATTATTACGATGTATGGCTGATTGGTCAACTCCTCTGCTTATCAGATTTTGAATATGGAAACTCGATCTATATATATATATATATATATATATATATAAAATAAAAAAAAAAAGAAAGAGTACTTCAATTTCTGATTTACATAATCACTGCGAAAATCAAAGGCGCATGAAATCTAAGTTCAGAGCATGAGATACATAAAATCCAAACAAAATGTCCCGTCATTTAATGAATATAGAAAATTGAAAGAAAAATGCTAGTCTATTTCATACGCATATCTCCACGAAAGTGACCATACGTGTACCTTATATGACATAATTGAATGGTGCCCCATCCGAAAGCTTTGTTATGCATTTCCCACCTAATTAAGAAAGGCAATCATAGAGCAGGAGAAGGTGACCTATCTCAACATTAAAGACCATATGGTCCCCCTGCTTTGTCTTTTAACCAAACTCCCTCAGTTAATGCTTATCAGAATAATTACTTATGTTACACCAAAAACTTACTAGTTAAGTTATCTACATTAGAACAGTTCTTTCGTTAATATATACTATTATAGTATTATGAGCACAGATAAGTAGTTAACTAAATCCAAAAATTTAGTGGGTGGTAGGTGCACTTTAAGGCTTAAGCAATAATGTAGTACCTGCCAAAACTGATCTCAGCCATCAAAAATTAAGTTTAACTGAAATCAATTTAGGGCTCAAACAATGAGATTTGATTAGTTTAGAAGATTTATTAGGTCTTTCATAATTTATTTTCCAAAGTTTACCCTTCTCAAGATAGTGACAATGTCCATTGTCTGATACGTCTGGTGCCAATAAATATTCAAGACATAATAGATGGGTACAACCTGCTATAGGATGAAGGGATCATATAAATTGACCCACTTGCCCTACTTATGTCTTAGGACGTACCTTCCTAGTTGAAAATATCTGTGAAATTCCCCCTTATATTCTTTAGCATTCCTGGAAAGATCATCATCGTATTTTTTAATATACTTTTATTATTAATTAATTTTGTCAAATATTAGAAAATTATATAGGTTTTACGATTTATTTAATAAACTTCACTCATAATTTTATAATTTTTAATAAATTTTAAGCAATAAAATATTATATTAAAAAGAATATGTTATTACTGGCACTTCTCTTCTTAAAAAAAAATATTAATTTCCTCTTATATGTTTAGACGGAAAACTATATTAAGGATGGTATGATTTGATGAAATATTATTATTATTATTGCTTTTGTTTTTGTTTCTTAGTTTAAAAGTTTGTATAAGAAATAGTAAAAATAATTTTTATTTTTTGTTTTCATTTTTCATATAATAACTTTTGAAAATAAAAAGAAAAAGTAAAAATAATGTAATATCTTCATAATAAAATGCATTTTCTCAAAACTAATTAACTTTTAAGAGGATAACGTTAGGCAATGTGGTTTGTTAAAAGAAGGATATATTTAGATATTTGGTATATAGAAAGTGATAGTGTTAATGTTCTAGCACATTCGATCAAAGGTTTATAATGTTGAAACATCTGTCATATGATGTTAAAATAATGCTTTGCCTATTTCTCAGGGAAAAAAATATTGTTGTTGTGGTTGGTCAATCACTTTCGCAAGCTACAGTCAAGTTAGAACAGAAATAATCTGCAGTTATTTGTATTCACCTTCTCTTTTCTTTTTCATCTTTTTTATTCTTGTGTACATTTCGTGAACATCATTTTTGTTGTCAGTGTCCACATTGAATAATTCAGTCATGAAAACAAAATTAATTAGCATTTTTCGGGAAAGTAATACTAAGGTTCGAATAAAAAGCCTTGAAAAACAAGTCTCTCCTGGAATGTACAAGGGTTGCATTTTAACAATACTCAGAAATTATTGTTAAACTCGTTTAATTAAAAATTCTCAGTTAAATTGCAGAGCCTCGTATTCGTAGTTGAGACCACTGGCCATAGAAAACTGTCGCCAGCATTAGGCATATTAAAGATTGTGGCAATATTTCCTTTAACAGGGCTAGCCTTAGTATAAAAAACTAAGAAGTAACAACCGCATTATTCTAAGAGTAATGTTATATTTGTCAGATTTATTTTAAGAGTAATGTTATATAAGAATAGAATCTGAATAATTCTTCAAATTATTATGTATTGACACATGTCATAATCAGGTATTATACTCAATTTTTTTTAAGTTTATCCTTTGTTTTCAGAAACTCTGGCATACCATTTTTTACATTTCATACAGTAGTCTGTCCAATAAGGATCGTGCGTAATGGATAATATCACATACAAATAATAACAGGTGTTAACACATTATAATTTAAAAGATTATTCTGCCTCTATTATTTGAAGAAAGTAGCATTTTTCTTATTTTAATAATACTTATAATATCTGTTTATTTAAACGGATATTCCGTTTGTCTCTTGAGCTTTCTTCTCTTTTTTTATGACACGACCGGATCGCTATGAAAAATTGCAAATTAGACCTAAATCAAAATCAAACATATAACCAGACATTATGAAATTGCTTGTAATGCTAAAGCCTGGCTAAAGATAAAATTATTAAAACATGTGTTTTAAATTCATTAAAAAAATATTTATTATTAATTTTTATAAAATAAAATTGTTGGACCGACATTGAAAGAGGCGTTGAATAAATTCTAATCTCAAGCTTTATTGTTTAGCCCTTAAACCGTAAGTTCATTTTTAAGTATATAGGCAAATCATTATATATATACATATATTATTGTTACGGTTATGATTCAAGAAAAAAAATCCCCAACTCAAAATACTAGCCTAAAGGTCGACCAGGAAAAAAAATACTAGTATACAGAAAGAGATTCTTGCACTTTAAGTGTCACAATGAGAGATTAGTTATTTATTTAAGGAAAATTTGTAATTTTCCCTTGTTAATTGTATTTTTAATCCCTAGCTACGTACTTTGATTAGACTATTTATAATTTTAACCCGTTTTAGTTTTAATTACTTGTATTTAGTTTTAATAATTTTTCAATTGTTTGACTTAAGCTTTTCACTTCGCATTTCTATTCAATAATTAACAAAAAATAATATATATATATATATATATATATATATATATATATATATATATATATATATATATATATATATATCACCTTAAAGGAAAAATATATAAAATATTTAGATAAAAACAATAAAAGTAGCTTTCATTATTATATTATATGCATTTATTATTTTATTTTTATTTAAATATTGTATACATTTGTCCTTTTCCAAATTATATAAACCAATGATATGTCACACATTTGTTACAATTCTATTAACTATTGGATGACATTTTGCGATAAGGAACTTAATTTTCAACAATTAAAAAACTATGAGGATTAAATACCAAAAAAAAAAGTAAAATCATAGATTCCAAAATAATATATAGACTAAAGAACAAGAACTAAAAATATAACTAATAATCAATAAAGTCTAACTATGGTTGAGTAAGGTAGATAAATGGTGTAAATATTTTATATTATATTCGATTTTCACGAATAAAAAAATACAACTAATATATTTTCAAAAACATGCAGAAGTTTTAATATAGATAACTAACTTATGAAGAGATTCTCATTACTTTCAAAATCATATTTAACTTATTTATTTAATAAGGAATATATCGATCGGGGAATTGCTAATGGCATGAAGCTAATTAGCATTAGTCATTCTAAAAAAATAAAATATTAGTTGGAAAGAAACATCTACTTTAGTAACATGTATCAAACCTTATAAAAACATGCTTATCATTATTTTAGAAAGGTTTGATTTAAAAGCATACACCTGAAACAATCGTGATACTTTCATATTGCTTTTGCCTGCTCGTGTTAGGCATGGTTTAAATGAGATTTAATATCACATGCTTTTTCATCACTTGGCTACAATTCTCATTGTTTAGCTTTACTGGTGAATGGTGATTAATGAGTCAAAAAGCTTCTTTTCTTTTCTTTTTCTTTAGAGTAAAAAAGCTATACGATCATACGCTTCAAGTGTATTATATATTCACAAATTTTTACCGAGGAAATATTTTTACCTCTACTTTAAGGTAACAAAATTGCAAAAGACTACTCGTTTTCTTAAGTATACGATTTATTGAAAAAATAGAATCTCGTGGATTAAATTTATCAAGAAACAAAAGAAATTACAAAACAAGCCGAAGCGGATTTAGAATTTAACAGAAAACCAACTGATATAATGATTTATTTTTGTCCAGTTTTAAGACATCTTTTAGTAAGTATAAAATATATTTTTTAAAACAAATATAAAACCTAATTCAAACAAGCAAAATCCAATCCAGTGCCACTGGCACGAGCCGCACATGATATTTCCCCTTTGGCAGGTGCCAATGAAAAAGTAGAATTGGTCTCTCTAGTCACTGTCTCATTAAAAGTGAATATATAAAACAACCACCACCGTTAACACCTGAACCGTGACTGCTTGAACCTAACCCAGTAAAAACTAAAAAGGTAAGTAAAAAGCAAAAACTCATGCCATGGTAGCCACGGTGGGGCTCCACCGTCTTATGTCGCCGTAAACCAATCATAGGATCCCCCAAAAGTCCCAAGCCAAATCCCAGTTAATAATATTATTTAAAGTTTTTACAACACTATTTAATAATATGTACGACATGGTATGTAATACAGTGATAACTTATACTTGTTTCTATACCCAATTGCATTTGTTAGTAAAATATAAAAATGGCTCCAATTACTTACCCCACGGACAAACCCGCTGACACAAACAGGGGGGTCACACACTATTTATATTCCATACCACCTTGTTTCCCTCTGTTGGTGTCTCGGTTACTCGTTGAATTTCTAACCCGTGCCTAGATTCTCTTTCCCTTTTTCTCTGAGTCAATTTTTTACCTTGTTTTTTTAGTTGTTACAAGTTGGAGCACAAGCTCGTGTCTGTTATAGAGACACCCTTTTTTTACAGCGAGACCCGTCTGTTACAAAACTTAGTTTCTCAAGAAAAGAATCACTCACTCGTTCGTTCATTCATTATTCCCACCAAAGGAAATCGCTTTCTTGATTAATCTGCTGGCTTTAATTACCCTCCAACACCCGGCGCCTTTAAATTTCTATGTTTGCTTCTCTCTCTCATTGTTTGCACACTACGTTTAATAAGGGTGGGTGTTCCCTGCCAAAGAGTGTGATGTGTGTGTATGTTTCAATGTGAAGCTGTGTTATTTGAAGATTCAGGTGGTGGTGGTTTCAATGGATACCAAGGGGAGACTGGTTGCAGGGTCACATAATAGGAATGAGTTTGTTCTCATCAATGCTGATGAAACTGCAAGAGTGAGTGTGGCCTCTTCCTTTCTGCTTCCTCATCAATTTGCAGCTTCATAGCCTTCTAAATGTGTTACTTTTTCTGCTTTTTTCTTTGCTCTATAACTCATTATACAAAGCCACCTGAAGAGTTTGAAAAAAAAAAAGAAAAAGAAAGGAAAACTCTCTCGTGCTTCTTTCGTACTTCATTTCATTCCCATGGACAATTTGTACTTTCAGATGAGTTTTCTGTTGTTTTCGTGCAAGTAGTTTCTTATGTTTTCTACTATTCACAATGAGAGTTTCAAGCTGCGATAAGTGTATTGATATTCCGAGAATCTTCCATTTGCTTTTTAGTTTTTCTCCAGCTTCATGGTGAAAGAAACAGGAAAAAGTCCGTTTCACCGATTGGGTATCTAAGGATGGTCAATTAGCTCCTTTTTTTTCCTTGTTTCATGCTCTTTTTATGTGCTTCTACTTTTTCTCAATTTCAGAGCTGATAATTAACTGCATGAAGGATTTCCACTTGGATGCAATGAAAATCCAATCCTGTGCACCTTCCATCTTCTGTTAGTGTACTATTTTTCATTGTGCTTGAGGTTAACATTGTGCATATTAATTGCAGGTGAACGCTGTTACAGAATTGAGTGGGCAAATTTGCCAGATCTGTGGGGATGAGATAGAGGTTACTGTGGATGGTGAACCGTTTGTTGCTTGTAATGAATGTGCATTCCCCGTGTGCAGACCTTGCTATGAGTATGAAAGAAGAGAGGGGAACCAAGTTTGCCCTCAGTGCAAAACCAGATACAAGCGCCTAAAGGGTGAGGCTTCAATCAACTTTTACTTTTATAACCTGGGACATAGATTTGACTAACAATGAAACCAACATCAGGTAGTCCTAGAGTTGAGGGTGATGAGGAGGAGGAGGACATTGATGATTTGGAAAATGAGTTTGACATTGGAAGCAATATCAGGTGTGTTCCTCGACACGTTACTGAGGCCATGCTCTCTGCTCACCTCAATACTGGCCGTGGTTCACAAATGAATGCTCTAGGGGTCACCACGCCATCAGAGTTTGATGCAGCTTCTGTGGCTGCTGATATTCCTCTCCTGACATATGATCATGAGGTTAATTGATTTTTCAAATCTCATGCTTGTTCTTGCCTTGGTTATGATATTTCTGGGTCCTGGTTGTCTAATTATAATTTTTGTCAATTAAGGATGTTGGCACTTCTGCTGATAAACAAGCTCTAATGATTCCCCCATTCATGCCTCGTGGGAAACGGGTTCATCCTATGCCTTTTCCCGATTCATCTGTGTCGGGTAAGTTGTTTTATTTTGTTTTGGTTTGCTTGTGTACAATGTTTTATGTTATGTCCCTTATTATAACCTGTTTTATGTTCAACTAGTTTCTATATCCTTTTTTTTTTTACAATTAAGGCTGGTGGTGATGCAGTTCAACCCAGACCTATGGATCCTAACAAGGATTTAGCGGTTTATGGATATGGAAGTGTCGCATGGAAGGAACGAATGGAGGAGTGGAAGAAAAAGCAGAACGAAAAAATTGAAGTGGTTAAGCATGAAGGGGGTAACGATGGTGGGAAAAATGGTGATGAGCTTGATGACCCTGATTTGCCAAAGTAGGTGCTATTATTTAATTTTTATCATTGCTAAGCTACAGGCTAAAATGGTCTCTTTTTTTATTCCATGAGCTTATATCTTTTAGATTACTTAATACTTCAACTAAAAAGGCATCAATTGCTATCATCCTTTCCTTCTGTTTGGTTTTTAACAAAATATGATTTGAAACTGTGTTGACAGAATGGATGAAGGCAGGCAACCACTGTGGAGGAAGTTGCCAATTAGTCCAAGCAAGATTAATCCATATCGAATTATAATAGTACTCCGGATTGCTGTTCTTGGCCTTTTTTTTCATTATAGAATTCTCCACCCAGTCAATGATGCATATGCATTGTGGTTGACATCAGTAATATGTGAAATCTGGTTTGCCGTATCATGGATTTTGGATCAGTTTCCCAAATGGTGCCCAATTGAGCGAGAAACATACCTTGATCGTTTGTCATTGAGGTATGCATCTTTCTGTGTACCTTGGAGATTTTTTGCTTATTTAGTCTATAACTCTAATTCTTTACTCAACTTAACAGGTACGAGAAAGAAGGAAAGCCATCTGAATTGGCTGATATAGACATATTTGTTAGTACAGTAGATCCTATGAAAGAACCTCCACTTATAACCGCAAATACAGTTCTGTCCATCCTTGCTGTAGATTATCCGGTGGGGAAAGTTGCATGTTATGTCTCAGATGATGGTGCAGCTATGCTTACATTTGAAGCCCTTTCAGAGACTTCTGAGTTTGCAAGAAAGTGGGTTCCATTCTGTAAGAAGTTCAACATTGAACCTCGGGCTCCTGAGTGGTATTTTGCTCAGAAGGTTGACTATCTGAAGGACAAAGTGGATGCAACATTCATCAGGGAGCGTCGTGCTATTAAGGTTTGAAGTTTGAACCTGTTCTCATTAAGGTTTTGTTTTACTTTGTACTTTTGTAGCTATCATCTCAAAGCCAATGATAAATTGCATTTGGTGTTCTCAATGTTGTTGGCAGAGGGAGTATGAAGAGTTCAAAGTGCGGATTAATGCATTAGTTGCAATGGCACAGAAGGTTCCTGAGGATGGCTGGACAATGCAGGATGGGACTCTGTGGCCCGGAAACAGTGTTAGAGATCATCCTGGAATGATTCAGGTGAGTACTATTTTGGTCTGAATTCTAGGTTGTGAAAATGTTGTGCAAGTTTTGATAAGTTCAATTGTGATGCACTTGCGCAGGTTTTCCTTGGTCAAAATGGTGTTCGTGATATTGAAGGGAATGAGTTACCTCGTCTTGTCTATGTGTCTCGTGAGAAAAGACCAGGATATGAACACCACAAAAAAGCTGGTGCTATGAATGCCTTGGTAGAGTCCCTTCCCTCTTGCTTACATAAACTCTAATATTTCTTGTGTCTTTCCATTTTCCTGACCAATTTTTATGATATGTTGGTTGATTAATTGTCAAGGTGCGAGTCTCAGCAATCATATCAAATGCTCCTTACCTACTCAATGTCGATTGTGATCACTACATAAATAACAGCAAAGCACTTCGTGAAGCCATGTGCTTCATGATGGATCCTACATCAGGAAAAAAAATATGCTATGTACAATTTCCTCAAAGATTTGATGGGATTGATCGTCATGATAGATACTCAAATCGCAATGTTGTATTCTTTGATGTAAGTAACAATTTGCTGTGGATTATGCTTACATATGTTGTATTGTGCTTTGGAGGAAAAACTAATCTATGTTTCACTGTATTTATATAGATAAACATGAAAGGTTTAGATGGCATCCAAGGACCAATATATGTGGGAACTGGGTGTGTCTTTAGGAGGCAGGCACTCTACGGATATGATGCCCCTGCTAAGAAGAAACCACCGAGGAAGACCTGTAACTGTTGGCCCAAATGGTGCTGCCTGTGTTGTGGATCTAGGAACAAGAATAGGAAAGTCAAGTCAAGTCCAAGAAAGAAGATAAAAAAGGATGCTACAAAGCAAATACATGCACTAGAAAATATAGAAGAGGGAATTGAAGGTACAAGATTCCTCAAATTGGCATTGCCTTTCATTTGGAAACATTCAAAGATATTCTAAATTACTATCTAGTCCATTTATGTGCAATACTAACTAGTCCTCTTGAAATCCCAATCACAGGAATTGACAGTGAGAAGTCGTGGTTAATGTCACAACTAAAATTTGAGAAGAAATTTGGGCAATCATCTGTTTTCATTGCTTCAACACTTATGGAAGATGGGGGTATTCCAACAGGAGCAACTTCTGCATCACTCTTGAAAGAAGCCATCCATGTCATTAGTTGTGGCTATGAAGATAAGACAGAGTGGGGGAAAGAGGTGTGACATATCTCTTGGCTATTTAAGCAGCAGTTCATTATATGTATGTGTTTGTATAACTGTACTAATTTGCACTTGTCTTTCAGGTTGGATGGATATATGGTTCTGTTACAGAAGATATATTAACAGGTTTCAAGATGCACTGCCATGGTTGGCGATCTGTGTACTGCATGCCTAAAAGGCCTGCTTTTAAGGGTTCAGCTCCCATAAATCTTTCAGATCGTCTGCATCAAGTTCTCCGTTGGGCACTTGGATCTGTTGAGATCCTGTTCAGTAAGCATTGTCCTATATGGTATGGATATGGCTGTGGCTTGAAATGGCTGGAGCGCTTTTCTTACATAAACTCAGTCGTTTATCCTTTGACATCACTTCCCTTAATCGCCTACTGCACCTTGCCGGCTGTCTGTCTTCTCACTGGAAAGTTCATAGTCCCTGAGGTAGGATCAACTCAATTATCAGTTGTATTATTCTTGATTTGATGCTGATGCCACAATGTGAATGTTGATTTACTTACCCTTTATGTTTGAATTGATGGAAAGAGATGAAATGAAGCCGAATGGAATGGAACAGAACATGGTGGAGTGTATTCCATTCTATTCCATCCAATAGGGAAGGAAATATGGAATAAACTTTTTGTTTACTAGTTTCCTTTCCATTCCCTTCACTTCCCAAACTATGAATAGAAATTTCATTTATTCCTTGCCATTTGACCCATTGTTAGATATCCAAACGTAGTCTTAACATTAAGAGCAATTTTATATTGTAGGAATCCATAAATATAGAATGTCTGTGATGCGTTGTGTAGAGCTTTAAGCTAATGCTTCATGTTCTTGTTACCAGATTAGCAACTATGCCAGTATCATTTTCATGGCACTCTTCATCTCCATAGCTGCAACAAGCATCCTGGAAATGCAGTGGGGAGGTGTAGGCATACATGACTGGTGGAGGAATGAGCAGTTCTGGGTCATTGGTGGTGCCTCCTCACACCTCTTTGCCCTCTTTCAGGGTTTGCTCAAGGTTCTGGCAGGAGTTGACACAAACTTCACAGTCACTTCCAAAGCCGCAGATGATGGAGACTTTGCTGAACTCTACCTCTTCAAGTGGACATCATTGTTGATCCCTCCTTTGACCTTGCTCATCATAAACATAATTGGAGTTATTGTAGGTGTTTCAGATGCAATAAACAATGGCTATGATTCATGGGGTCCTCTATTTGGTAAGCTGTTTTTTGCTCTTTGGGTCATTGTCCATCTTTACCCCTTCCTCAAGGGAGTTATGGGAAAACAGGAAGGTGTTCCCACCATCATTTTGGTCTGGTCTATTCTTCTGGCTTCAATCTTCTCACTTCTATGGGTGAGAATCAACCCATTTTTGTCAAAAGGTGACATTGTGTTGGAACTTTGTGGATTGAATTGTGACTAGGAAATGGAAGTCCTAGATGGTTAGATATATTTTTATACACAAAATGAATGCAATATGCACACAAATTTTTTGTCAAAGACATTCGTGCATGCAGTAGAATCTGTTGATGATAGCCATTGCTGCCAAAAGGGCAATTTGTAGAGGGTGTGGTCTGACACATAAAATATTTGTCTTTAGAGCTTCATTATTCTTTGTTATACGTGTGTATTGTCGGTTTTAGAAGATTGAATCGGAGATCAGTAAGGTGGTTGTAATTTATAATTTCCTTCTGAATAAAGTATCTCATTTTTGTAATAAAAAATATTTACATGTGTTTGAAATTCAAATAGAAAACATGGGATATGCGGTGGTTTAGTTCCCCTCTGATGCATAATCAATTTCAAGTCATTTTTATGCCACTCCTCCTACTGCTCATAAGATAGTATATGGTTGGAGTGAATGGAGGAGGGGAAGGAAGGGATTTATTTAAAAAAGGCTTATTCCATTTTTAAGATATTTTTTATTGTGTGACTATGAATACATAATAAAATGGTATTCGACATGTAGAAGGTATTCAACATGCAAAAATAAAAAGGTTTTATTAGGACAAAGTATTATATTAAAAATGTAAAAGGTATTCAACAATTTTTTTATATATGTTTGATAGTTGAGTTTTGAAGGAAAAAAACAAATATTATGTTTTTAAATTAAGAGGGTTATATAATATTTATAAAAAAATAAAATATATCATGATGTTAAATTTATGGTAATCTATCATTTTGTTTTAGAAATTATCAAAGTAAAAAATATTATTAGAAATAAAAAATTTATCATTCACTTTCTTTTTCTTTAAAATTCATTTATCAAATATAATACCCTTGTGAAATTTTAGATTAAGATTAAAAACAATAGACCATTGAAAATAAAATACAATTATAAACACCTCTTGTAAAACCATCAATGTCATTGTCACCACCTTTACCATTATCATTGTTACTATTGTTACTTTTACTACTATAGTTACTTATACTACTATTATCACCACATGTCTACCATCAAGGAATGTAATTATATATTTATCTAATATCTTAATCACATTGTTGATGATACATAGACTTATCTATCAAAGCACTTGAATGGATATTTGAAGTGGTTCAACATCTAAAATCTACTTCAAGCGAGTCTCGTAATTATCTAGTAAGTTATATGTATTTATATATGAATCGAAAACCTCCACATATATCTATTTGTGTTAAATTCATTTATTGTAAGATTTATTTCAAAGGGTTTTTTAGATAATTCATGTCATGTTTCGTTTTAGAATGATTATTGAGGGTAGTGACACTTACATCTCCATGCAACAAGCTTATAAAATTGCACATTTAAACATCATAGCAGGCATGGTCATCGTTGAGATTTTTGGTATCTTGGGCAAACCAAGAAAATAATATTCTCATAATCATGTAAACATTGTTCTTCTTGCATTTTTTTTTGTTGCAAAGTCATTAATATTCTGTTTATAATAAAGATTCTTTAAAAAAAATATTTTCAATAGAAATCAAAGCAACACTATTTAGTCTATTTTGTGATACAATAGATCACATATAAGATTTTAATAATTTCAACTTTGAAAAACTTCTCTTAATAGATGCAACAATAACTAAAATAGTTAATATTATTCTATAAGTTGTACATACATTAGAGAAATAATTAAATGTCTTCAAAGAATTTCATATCATAAAACTTGATTTTGATTCAATTGTTAAACCTCGCTAATGGTTTTTATTTTTAAAATAAAACTTCACCATCAAGATCATAACTATTGTTCTATTTTAGGTATGTTTCAAGGTGTTTGCAACATAATTTCAGGTCGTGGTTAGAGAATGATCTAAGTTTTTCAATACTAAACAAAAATCCAAAAATTTCTTCACGTGGTATACTACTTAAATCTTCTATTGAGTGAGTCAATTGTTTGATTTATATTATATAAAAAATAATGGATCCTAAGAGACTCTTTAGCATACTTAAGGTTTGATTATGTGCATTTGAGAGGGTTGTCATCATAGTGTTTTTTTTTTCTACAAATTTAACGTTTTTGAACAAACACACATTCAATCTCCATTTCATTTGCAATTTTTTTAGCACTAATGATAGCATTTGTAAATACACATTGTAAATACAAGTTGTAGCAAATTTAACGTTTTTGAACAAACACACATTGTAAATATAAGTTGTAGCACTCTAAAAAAAATCTTTAACTTTAGTACAAGAATTTGCAATATCACAATGTGTCAAGATAAGACTATAACAACCACATGGTGTGTAAAATGCTTTAGAATTTATATCTAAATTTTCTTTATACACCTATATGTTTACCTTTCATATTTGATCCATTGTCATGTTCTTGTCATTTCACGTTATTAATATCAAGACCAAGAATTTTTAAAATATTTTGTAATTCTTGAGACAATCCTTGACTTGTTGTATCATAAAATTTCAAAAATTCTACAAAAAAAACTTCTACTTTCATTGAACTTGTAGAAACATCAACACAACGTACGAGAAAGTCATTTGTTCTTGATGGCTTACATAGAGAGTGCAATAAAAAATCACAAAAGAGTATTTTATTTCTTTAATTTTTCGGACTATTACATCTTTAACTTTATTACCTAACATATTAATCAATTTGTTTTGGATCTTATGACTAAGATAAAAATAATGAATTCCATTATGCTTGATGCGATCAAAATGTTTTGCATAACAAGATCCTATTTAGCAATCATCTCAATAATAAAAAAAAGTTTTCATTATTTTCTACATTAATCCTCTCATTTTTTTCTCAATACATGAACTTATTCTAATTTTTTTTAATATTTTTGTCTCATATTTTATTTATCAAATTATTCAATCATTATAATTATTTAAAACAAATAAAAACTAAATGCTACAAAATCAATTAAATTAAATACACTCATATAAATATTATATTTAACAAGTTACTTTAACTTATAAAAATTATTAAAATATTTAAGAAAAAAATAAACATTAAAGTACAAATAAAAATAAAGTTAATATGAAACAAAAACCAATGTTGGAATGACTTTTTATTATAAAAACCAACTAGCATAAAAATATTTTTATAAAAAAATTACAAAAACATTGGATGCGATGAAAAGGACAAAACATGAGTTGGAATAGAGGCCCGAATTCACAATAGAAGCCCATTTCAATGGAGCAAACCCTAGCCCATAAAATAGAAAAAATACAAGGCCTGGTCTATAAAATGCACAGAGAGAGTAGGGTTTTAGTTCAGTGCCTCTATTCGGGAATTCGCTCGCCGCAGCAGTAGCAGCCTCAGGTTCTCCCTTCTCCACTCTCTTCCTCATTTTCTCCTCTCAATTTGTTGTTCTTTTCGTCTTTGAATTCCTTTCGAGATCCGTAATAAAAACGATGTGGTTTTCAACCAACTCTTATGTCTGTTTTCGTCGTCACCTAGCATCTCATTTCCAAATTCGAACGCGATAGTAATCGCAATAGCAGCAACGATTTGTTTCCTCAAATTTGTGTCTTAAACTTATCACCTGTTTCTCATTTTCATTTTTTGTATAAATTATTCACATTTTCTATGTATGTTTGTTTTTGTTATATTTTGAAGGAGGAGAAGATGTCTCACAGGAAGTTCGAACACCCAAGGCACGGGTCACTGGGATTTCTCCCCAGGAAGCGGGCTGCTCGTCACAGGGGAAAAGGTTTTCTTTTCTTTTCATGTTTTGTCTCAAGTTCTTTCAACTATCATGAATTGCGGTTGTGAATTTTTAAAGCAAATCAAGGAATCTGCTATGCTAAATATGATTTTGCTGTTGTGATCTAATGATACTTGATCTTTTATTGCTTAATAAGAATATGGTATACCCAGAATATGGTTGGCTGTTGCATGGTAAATCTGAAGAACTTTTTGTGTTTTGAACGAATACTTTTTTAATGAGTTGTCCCGTCAGTACTAACTCTGTTACTGTGGTTTTTACTCGTGCAGTGAAGGCATTCCCCAAGGATGACCCATCCAAGGCACCCAAGCTCACTGCATTCTTGGGTTACAAGGCTGGTATGACTCACATTGTTAGAGAGGTCGAGAAGCCAGGATCAAGTGAGTCCTATTCTCATCAATCTTTGTTTTTTTAATTGAATTTAATGAATGTAATGTTGCCAACCTTGTATTTTACTCAGCTACTTACCTGATCATCAATAGTAGGACTGTTATTGGTGTGATTTATTTCCCAATTGTTTTTAGCATAATCTTTCCAAGGTTTTTAAATGTGAAAATCGTTTATTTGATTTATCAAAATGCAGTTTTTGGTGACACTGTTTTCTTGCAAATTATCAGAGTGCAGTAAATCTGAGTATTCAATGTATTTTGATGATGTTAAAATATGCACGTTTTCAACTAATTTTGGTTTCGAACTACATAACGTTAATAGTATTTCACTCTTTCACTGTTAACATGAAACTTTCTCTTATTTATAATAAACTTTCTCTTATTTATAATTATGGTATCTTTTATTTATCTAACTATATATTATTTTTTAATACCAGAGCTTCACAAGAAGGAAACTTGTGAGCCTGTTACAATTATCGAGACCCCTCCAATGGTTATTGTTGGTGTTGTTGGTTATGTAAAAACTCCACGTGGTCTTCGAACATTGAACACTGTATGGACTCAGCACTTGAGTGAGGAAGTGAAACGTAGGTTCTATAAGAACTGGTGCAAGTCCAAGAAGAAGGCTTTCACCAAGTACTCAAAGCAGCATGAAACTGAGGAAGGAAAGAAAAACATTGAGGCACAATTGGAGAAACTAAAGAAGTATGCTACTGTGGTCCGTGTTTTGGCTCATACCCAGGTACTAACCAGATGTTAAAGTGATTGCATAATTTTCTTTGTTTCTCATTTAATTTTATATAAAGTGGCAGTTATATACACAATTTTAGCACCATTTTCTCAACTGTTCACCCTTGTTTGTGTTTTTTTTGCCTTTTGCAACATGAGAATGATGAACTCTTGTGCTAACGCAGCTCCTTAGAATTAGGTGCTATGAGCGGCACATTCCACACGAGATTTCTGACTCCCATTGTTTTTAACTTCTTTTTGGTGCTGTTTGGCTGTTAAGAAGGATTCAGGGTGAAAGACTGATTGTTTTTGCTCTAAAAATTTAGTGGGGATCTATATATTTTGGAGTGAAAGGATGTTATACCTATGCTTATTTTCTCTTGTCCTTTTGTTTGGCCATTTCTTTGGATTAAAATTTTATAAATTTAATATAATACTGGTCACTTCTTGTGTGGGTGAAATTCCAATTTTAAAGCCACCTCCAATTATCACGAAATATCATTCCTGAGATATTTCTAATATAATAATCTGTCTTAAATCTTACAGATCAGGAAAATGAAAGGGTTGAAGCAGAAGAAAGCCCATCTCATGGAAATTCAGGTTAATGGTGGGACCATAGCACAGAAGGTGGACTTTGCACGCAGTTTCTTTGAGAAACAGGTTCCTATTGATGCTGTGTTCCAGAAGGATGAGATGATTGATATCATTGGGGTGACAAAGGGTAAGGGTTATGAAGGTGTTGTTACTCGTTGGGGTGTTACCCGCCTTCCCCGGAAGACTCACAGGGGTTTGAGGAAGGTGGCATGTATTGGTGCCTGGCATCCTGCAAGAGTTTCATTCACTGTTGCCAGGGCTGGACAAAATGGATACCACCACCGAACTGAGTTGAACAAGAAGGTTTACAAGCTCGGCAAAGCTGGAGATGAGTCTCACACTGCTCTTACCGAGTTTGATAGGTGAGTGTCTTGTTTGATTATGGTTACGTTCAATCAATTATTGGATGGTTTTTAGTTTGTAAGTCAAACTAAACCTACTTGTTTTCTGAGTCAGGACTGAGAAAGACATTACCCCAATGGGTGGTTTCCCACACTATGGTATTGTGAAGGATGATTATCTGATGGTTAAGGGGTGCTGTGTTGGTCCCAAGAAAAGGGTTGTTACATTGCGCCAATCCCTGCTTAAGCAGACATCTCGTGTTGCTCTGGAGGAGATCAAGCTCAAGTTTATTGACACCTCTTCAAAGTTTGGCCATGGCCGCTTCCAGACAACAGTTGAGAAGCAGAAGTTCTTTGGACGTCTCAAAGCATAATTTTGATAATTCGATGGAAGTGCAGGAACCAACTTCTAGAATTTTATTTGGTTCTCTTAAACATTGTAGTGTTTTCCTATAATTTGGCTTACTTTTGTTTCAAGGGAGTTTGATCGTTTCAAAACATTTCAAATTTTGTTTATGATTTTATCTTGTCTGTGTTTAATTAAGGAATTTGCATAATTGTTTCATCTTCTGTTGAAACTAAATTCACGACCGACAGCTCGACACTTAAAAGGCTTACAGCTGGTTTGGAAATTTCATACGGAATGGATCTTGGAGAAAAAATTAGGATCCCTTTAGGGAAAAAAACTAGGATTCCTCTTTAGGGCTTCTAATGGAGCAACTCCCATGAGTTGTTCTACATAATATTTTTTAATTTTATAAAAATTTTAAACTTTAAAAATATAGTATTATTTTTTATTATTTACAATGGAGCAACTCAATTTTATTTTCTCCATCCCAACTATTCTTAGAAGTTTTTTAAATGGACTCATTTTTATTATTAAAAGGCTCTTCATATTGTATTAAAGTACAACTGGGGTCAAACAAACCAGAAAGAAATGGTTTTTAATGGAGCAACTTCTTGCTGTATCAGTTACTAATTTGAAAATAAGTAGATGAGCAACTTCCATTTGAGTTGCCCTTAAGGTTGTTAAACATCTTATCGATTAATAATTAATAATGTTTTTAATAATCACATATCTGGGTGATCTTGTAGGGATCCATTCTCAATTTGATACTGATGGTGTTATTTTGAATTTTAGTCCGTTTTTGGATTGAGACCTGTGACTGAATGTAAAAAAAATGCTATATATTCATTCCATGAAGGATGATTAATGCTTTAAATAAAAAACCATGAAACTATATAGATATTGATTATCTATATCCCTATTCTACCCATATCAATCACATTATGTTATAGCATATTATTATTATTATTATTGCTATTATACTATCATTATTGTAATATACATCATAATATAATATGTTCATACATTATATGATTGTATGGACAGAATATTTTAAATAATTGATAAATAATATTATGATATTTATATTTGTGAAATAAATATTTATATAATATTAATATAATTCAAAGAATTATATTAATATTATAATTATCTTTTTAATTGTCGATACATACTTTATCTTCTACCAATTTTTTATTTTTTTTAAATTTTCTTGTATTTCAACATCATTTAAGTGAATAAAAAACATGCAAATGATATTATTATGCTTATTTTTATTGTTTTTATCATATTCGCATGATTTTTTTTTTATTAATTTTACTTATTATTTGATAAAATTTTGAACATGATCATTTTATTAACTTTTATAATAAGTCATGTTAATAATAATTTTGTAATATAGTTTTCTTTACTATTATTTTTTATAATTTTACTTGGACCCAGTATTTGAATAATTTATGTGATTTATTTCTTTTGTTGATTAGTTTTTTTTTCTTATTCAGCCTAGTGGTGGAAAACTTGAGCAAGTTTAGATTTCAACTTTGAAGTTGTCATTGTATTTTTTATTTTACAAAAAGAAGTTTTTTTTTTATTCATTTACATTTTTTCTATTCATTTAAATGATTTTTACTATTTTTTTTTTGGCTTATTTACATAATTTTCAATAAATTTTTATTTATAATTTTCATTCACATATATATATATATATATATATATATATATATATATATATATATATATATATATATGTGAATTGTTTTTAAAAATTTCAGATCATTTTTATTTTTTTTACATGTTTTTTTTCTGCATGTATTTTGTGCATAAGATTATTCATATAAAAAGTATGTTTTGAAAATCATTTTGTATTCACATAAAGTGTATGTAGTTGAATTATTCATATATAACGTATGTTTTGAAAATAATTTTGTATACACATGAAATGTATGTCGTTGAATTGTCGTTATATGTATGTTTAGTTCATGTTATTTTTTTAACAAGATTTTTATGAACATTATTTATATTTTTATTACAAATTTTGTAAAGTAAAATAATTGTTTAAATTAATTTATTTTACATTTATCTCGTGCTGAACCAAACACTGAGTAAAATCAAGAGAATTAAGTTGCAATGTGTTTGCAAATTGCAACAAGCATTTGAGTTGATATTTCTGTGTTTTGCAACATGTTAACTCACTTTGAATTAACTCTATGTATCAATTAGAACAAGTTCAAGGCAATAGATAGATAACTACATCACTCAAAAGTGTCCATTAAATGAGTTTTTTCACTGGTTCCAATTAAACGGATATATTCCTCTTATGAGATATCTTGTCCTTTTGTATTTTGGATTGATATTTGGATTAGGGTATAGTATGTCTTATAAATTTTCAATAAATAAGTATGCAATTGGACACAAATTTTCAAACTTTGGGTCTGACTAATCTTAATTTTATAGAATTAATTGTGATTAAAAAGTGAGATTAGAATAGAAGTTTTAATAAAAATAATATTTTCATATTTGCTAATAAACATTACTTTCAGATGTGTTATTATCAATAATAATATGCAAAATAATATTTAAGCAATACTGTAATATTGAATTATGAAAATATTTTTTTAACAATGCATAAGTAAGTCAGGTTTTTCACTCCAAAGCAACAAATGTGGGAACTGGAATTTGCTCAATTTATTTTTTTATAAACTATATAAGAAAATTTTATAGGTAACAAAATTCTTTCTCCAACATTTATGTATTTAAAACTTGAAATTTGAAACTACTTATTATTAAATTAAAATAATTTCACACCTTAACTAGTGACTAATTTGTTAGACAATTATCAAAATTTATTTTAAAACACGGGTTAATATCCCAGGGATAATAATTCTGAATTAAAAGTGAGTTCTTAAATTTATATGAAGTGAAAAAAAAAAATTGAATATTTTGGTTGGGTAGGCCAGATAAGCATGAAATGGCATCTCAAAAACAGATGGATAAGTTCTGGTAGTGGTTGAGTGTGTGCTTCAGACCAAAAGCATGAACAAATCTTCAAATCGTGGAACCTTAAATTCAATCTAAGTTTCTCTCTCGTATAAAGCTCCCCTGAGTTATATAACATAGGGTAACAGATTCTCGACATCATGCGTGCCACTCCTCTTTAATACTCTCTCTCCTCCTCTTCATCCTCTTTCTCTTTCTCTGTCACTCTCTTTCAGGCAAGTTCTCTCTATTTGTTTCTCCTTTGTTGTTGAGATGTCACGATTAGGACTCTGAGCTGGAATTTCGACATACCCTTTTTCTTCTTTGAGATTTTTTTCACTGTTTTTTTGTTCTGTACACTCCCTAGATTCGGGTCTCCTATTGGCTGTGCAAGTTTCATTTGAGTTTGATTGACTGTGAGATAAAAGTTTCATATTTTTTTTTCTCTTTCTCTTTCTTGTTTCCTGATTTGAACTACGTCTGTGGACCCATGATTCTATCCTTTGCATTATGATTTTTTTGACATCGATTGTGATTTAATCCAATTGAGTTTTGCAAAAGAATTGGAATGAATGATATCCTTTTAGCCTTTTTTAAGGGGTTATTCAGTTGAAGAGTTTTCCAGCCAAATGAGAGCTTTTACTTCAGTTGCCTGCTTTCAGATTGATTTAAACTAGAGAACTGCTGTGTTTTGATGCTATCCATGAATTGAACAAGTAAAAAGAAACAGTTGAAGTTATCCATCATCGTCATATTTATATTTCCTGGTTTTTGCAGGTTAATTTGCAATGACTGAACCTTCTAAGGTCATTCACGTCCGAAATGTGGGGCACGAAATATCTGAAGTACCTTCTCTCTCTTTCTCTCTCCCTTGTTGGATGTCTTTTGTGCTTTGTACCAGACAATTGGTGGAGAGTGGTGCAAGACATAGACCAGAGTAGAGGTTGAACAAGATAAAAACAAAAGATGAAAAAAATAGTCATAACTATTTCTATTTTTTAGTTCTCAAAACACTTGTTTAGGAAATAATTTTCAAAACTTAATAGAATTTGGATGAGAAGCTGAAAACAATTTTTAAAACAAAAATGTGAAAAGAAAATCAAACAGTCCTGTATCTCTGAAAATATCTGTTTTTGAAACTTCTTATAAATAGTTCTACATTTTCCATTTTAGTTCTTTATCACAACTATCTTTTATTAACTCTAATCACACATGCACATGCACACTCACACTCAGAAACAGTGTATCATAGAAGCTGCAGGGCTATTTTGTATTAGGAGAGTTGAAATGAGTATTTCTATTCATAATTGTCAATTGTAAATTGTATTTATTGTCTTAGCAGAGAACGAATTATGTTTCCTTTACCAGTAGAGTTTTTACTTTCAGAAGTTCTTGAAAGATTGATAATCTCTTCTTCCTTCGATTGCAGAATGACTTACTTCAACTGTTCCGGCCTTTCGGAGTCATAACAAAGCTTGTTATGATGCGTGCAAAAAATCAGGTTTTCTTTTTCATGTCCTTAAACAAGACTGACCATTTCCCTTGGAAACTTAAGGTTGTTCCATTTCATCTTTCTTTTATTTGTACAATCTGCCATATTTGCAGGCTCTTCTCCAAATGCAAGATGTTCCTTCTGCAGTTAATGCTTTACAGTTTTATGCAAATATTCAGCCAAGCATAAGGTACAAATGACTTGTTTATTTCTGTCTTTCAAGAGTGTACATGATTGCATTGACTATAGTTTTGAATCTTTTGATAACTTAATTTTTGGTTTCATATTTGGATATTTGGAAGCACTATTTATTCCCTTTGATGTTAAGTTTGCCTTAACCATATAATTATTATTTTTTTTGTTCTAGGGGGAGGAATGTTTATGTTCAGTTTTCCTCGCATCAGGAACTAACAACAATGGATCAAAGTCAAGGTCGGGGAGACGAGGTTGGCATTTTTTGTGTTCATATTTTTTATTGAAATCTGTATTCTTCATGTTGTCAATTGCTTATGAAAGTGAAGAGAAATGATTGGCCCTCTTTTCTGGCATGTGTATTTTTTTTTTTCTTTTTTGTATGATATTCCCCCATATCTTTGTACTGTCATCTTAGACTGTTCTATTTCAGTGGGGTCAGTGTGTTAAATTGTTATATTCTGTACTTTCCTTTTTCTCTTTATCATGTACTTCTCTATTTATTCTCCTTTCTCTCTATCTCTTCTCTTTCTCTATATGCTGTCCTGCTGTTGGGAACATTCTGGATGCACAGCCAAACCGAATTCTCTTAGTTACAATTCATCACATGCTGTATCCTATAACAGTGGATGTGCTGTATCAAGTATTTTCTCCCCATGGAACTGTGGAAAAGATTGTAACATTTCAGAAGTCAGCTGGTCAGATTCTCTCAGATTTCTCCCTTTCTCTTCTTTCCTTCCCTATTAACTTTTTTGTGTTTCTGAACTTTAACTAGGTAGACTGAGGTTATATTTTGGTCATGCAAAAATTTGTTTTGAAATAAGCAAATATATAAATATATATATATATATATATATTTCTTTGTATGTAAATAGCAAAACTTTTTCTGAAAGTTTTATATTGGAAAGTACCCAATGGTGTCATCTATTGATCCATGTGGCCAACTCCCATAGTAGAATAAATTAATAAAACTTGGTTTGTGTAATTGGGAAAATAGTAGAACAAGGTTCTTTAAATTTAATGAATTTGTAATGGCTCTGGTTGTGTAATGTGAAGTGTAATGCTTCTCCATTTTCAACACATAATGTGATATAGGATTTAGGTGGGAAAGAGAAAGAGGGGAAGAGGGAAGAAGAACAGAACCAAAACAATAGAGAGAGATGAGAGAAACAGAGAGCTCAAAAAACTGCATATTGTACTTCTATTATCACTATTCCAGTCTGTCTAAAATACAACAAACATGCTTTATTTATAAGCAGCTACAAAATAGCTATCAAATTCTTACTAACAGTAGCTGACTAACTATCATTCTTTTCCTATTTATATTTACGTAACAATACCCTTCTCCCAAAAGAGGATCCTTTCCCTCTTGACTCTTGAACTTCAAACAGGATGATAAGAGGAAGATAATTTCTGCTCAATCCCCGAAGTTTTTCAGAACTCCTTCCAAAAATTACTCACAAAAACAGGATCCCTATCACTAATTATCGTGACTACTGCTCCATGCAGTGTTGAGCAAGTATTGTTGTTGTATATGGATGCGAAAGGGCCACAAAATGGGCATATTTGCTAATATGATGAATGATGACCCAAATAGTATCCTTGCCATGGCAGTAAAAACAAAAATTCTGGGCTCTGTTTTTGGCTTCTTTTCTGCAGTTAAAGCTTTCATGTTTTTAAAGAGCTCTTCGGGGGTAAAAGGGTCATTCTTATCTGTCTCAGCTGCTGACTTCTCTTTTGTCTAGGACCTACTTCCTACTAATGTGTTCTTGTTGGACTTCCACTTATCTTGTGTACTTGCTGCTGTGTTAACATGCCAGAAGCCATATAATTCATGTTCTTGATCAACATTTTCTTCTCGGGCTGCTGTTGCAGCGGGATATCTTGCATACATGACAAGCAGCGAGCTTCTCTGATGGTTCTTGGCTTGAATAAACAGACTGGGCCAGCTTATTCTTCGTGCAGACCATCCATACAAGCATCAACAACGTATTTTTCAGATGAGAGAAGTTTGCAGGAAATTGCGTCATTCATCGTTAAATTCTGCCAAGGTGCCATGCTGTCACAGGTGCGTGTGATTTTTTGATGGTGTGTATGATGGTGCCCTCCTCTGTGACCATGTCCAAGATTGTTGGAGGTGTCTTCCCTTCCGTGCTTTAGCCATTGAAGCTGATTTGAAATGCCCATCCACTATGTCTGATAGTGTATCTACCTTTGTGAGCCTCTCAATTTGAACGAAGTGTTCTTCCATTTTGCACATATCCTGCGACTGTGTTACTGTGCCAATGGGTGAAAAGATTTTGGTCTGGTGGCCGAGGACTGTTAGGCTCTAGATACCACTGATATAGGATTTAGATGGGAAAGAGAAAGAAATAGAAAGAAAAAGGGGAAGAGGGAAGAAGAACAGATAGGATAGAGAGAGATGAGAGCAACATGGAGATTAAAGAACTGAGCAATGCCCTTCTATTATCATTATTTCAGTCTGTCTAAGATACATACACCATGCTTTATTTATAGGCAGCTATCTAATAGCTATGAAATCCTAATTAACAGTAACTGACTACCTAACTAACTAATTAACATTCATATGCCCTTGCCCTGTAATCAGATATGAGAATTTTATTAACTTTTTTTATGCCAAAAAATTATGGTTATATTTGATTTATGGATGTATAGTTAGTGTATGTTCCATTTTATCATGTATTTGCAAACTTTGTAGGCTTTCAGGCTCTCATCCAATTTCAATCCCGTCAAAGTGCTGTTATGGCAAGAAGTACACTTCAGGTTGTTTAAGAGTTCCTTTCAGGCTTTACTTGGCTTGTTAATTCTAATATTGTTTCTGAATGGTGATTAAACTTTTGGAAATTTCTAGGGACGCAATATTTATGATGGTTGCTGTCAGCTGGACATTCAGTTCTCAAAGTAGGTTAAATTTATCCAAGCAATTTCATTATGTATTGGCTTGTGTTTATAGAACTTATGCTATGCTTGTGTTTGGGCCCACTTGTACTGCCCCCCACACACAATAATGACCGTTTATTTTCTTACATGGACATTTAATTCATCCTAATTGCAGCCTTGATGAATTACAAGTGAATTACAATAATGACCGTTCAAGGTGATTCAGTTAGTTCTTGTGTTCCTTTTTTCATTCATTTGTTAATCTCTTTTGACCACATTGATCACATTGTTGCTGACTTTATTTCATCTTTCACAGGGACTTCACAAACCCAAATCTCCCTACAGAGCAGAAAGGCAGATCTTCACAAGTATGTTCTGTTTGGTTCTTTATTTATCTATTTATCTATTTATGAATCAAATCTGTTGATCTTTGTGCAGTCCATTCTAATATATATATTTTTCCTTTCATCTTTTGTTAAGCAGCCTGGATGTGGTGATGCAGGAAACGTGTATGCTGCTCAAGGTTCTGGAGCCAGGGCAGGTGCTAAATATTTTTAAATGCTTTGATTGGTTTGTCATATTGTGTTACTTTTTAAGTACTGATATTTGTCCCTTTTTTCTCTTTCCAGTTGGATTTCCACAGGTGGGTATTTTTCAAGTTGAAGTCCCAATTAGATATTATTCTTGCACGGTTAAATATATGAAGAAGTTATCATCGTTCATTTTGTATCTTGTTAAAGTAGCATTCGAGATGTGATATGGCTAATCTCTTTTACTTATCTTTATAAAATATGAAGGTATGGAATAAGGAGTTTGTATGATTGTAGCCAACCAGCTCGTAGGAATTTTTGTTTATCTCACAACTTGTTAGGGCTTTATTTTTAAGTTGATTTTGCTTTTCAAATTGGGGTTTAATTAGGATAGGGAGGATTTTGCTTCTTGAACTGTGATTTCTTTCCGTTTTTATGAACATATTTTTATCTTTTAATTTTTAGTAAAATGACTACAGACATGCATGGACATGAGATGCTTTCTTTCTTCTTGAAAAAAAAAACTATTTACTTATTTCTTATTATTTTTTTAAATTATAGATGGCAAATGCTGCAGCGATTGCAGCTGCCTTTGGAGGAGGTTTGCCTCCTGGAATAACTGGAACAAATGAGAGGTGTACAGTTCTTGTATCAAATCTTAATCCTGATGTGAGCACTTTGTCTGGCTTCTTCTAGAAAGTTCTCTCTATTTCTCAGTTTATTTAGCTTGAAATCTATTTATTTCAGAGAATTGATGAGGATAAATTATTCAACTTGTTCTCTATTTATGGGAACATTGTGAGAATTAAACTTCTCCGAAATAAACCAGATCATGCACTTATCCAGATGGGAGACGGTTTTCAAGCTGAATTGGCTGTACACTTTCTGAAGGTGTGTTTCATATATACCTTGCTGCTCATATATTATGATAATAGATTGGTAGCAAAAGTGTACATGTACACTACATGCTTCTTGGATCCTGTAGTCATCCTGCAAATGAATTTGTATTGCCTTAATTTCTGGTTGTAAGCTGGTCACAAACATTTTCAACTTTGAGATGTAGGGAGCCATGTTGTTTGAGAAACGGCTAGAGGTCAACTTCTCCAAGCATTCAAACATAACCCAAGGTGCCGACACACACGAATACATCAGTTCAAATCTCAATCGTTTCAACCGTAACGCAGCTAAAAACTACCGGTACTGCTGCTCCCCAACAAAGATGATTCATTTGTCCACACTCCCACAAGACATCACCGAAGAGGAGATTGTGAGCCTCGTCGAGGAGCACGGAGCCATTGTCAACAGCAAAGTCTTTGAGATGAATGGGAAGAAACAGGCTCTGGTTCAGTTTGAGAATGAGGAGCAGGCTACTGAAGCCCTTGTGTGCAAGCATGCAAGCACACTTTCTGGCTCGGTAATCCGCATCTCGTTTTCGCAGTTACAGAATATATGAGACTTTGTTAAGGACAACCGGAGCATCGGTTGTTGAGTACAGTAGGGACAAGGATATTTTTTATGCAGATGATGGTCATCTTCATTATCTTGTAATGGTCGCTTTGCTTGCTAACTGATTTACTCATAATGTCTACTTTCATTTTTCACCTTTAATCATTTATCTTCTCATCTCCATTGCTCTGCTAGTTATTTAGGTTGCTAACATAATGTAGTGGGGGAGGTGTAGGTTATTTTGTGATTGCGGATATAGGTTCTTGGGGAATAGAAAGGAGGGAGAATCACACTACCTTTTTTTATAAATCATTGTTGTATATGTTTTGTAATTCAGACTAAGTAGGACTTTCTGTTGTATTCTCAATCCATGTCAAAGTTTTCTAGTCCAATTGAGCAAGAAGTTTCTTTTTGTGTTTGTTTTATAAGTAAATATCTATTGGTCTACTCTTCCCTTTTGCAGCTACATATTTCCCTCCTCTAACATCTCGTATTCTTCCTTCTTCCTTGCCTGCATATGGATTGAGAACATGTTTACTTTTGAGAATTATTTTTATTTTTATTTCCTGTTTTCATTTTTAATTACAAAACTGTCAACTTTTTTTAATTTTTTTTTTCTGTTTTTAAAGATTTGTACAGGAAGCAAGGAATTTTTTTTTGGCTGTGTTTCCTGTACAAATATTTGAAAACAAGAAAATAGATCGAAAACAATGTGACGGTTTTGTACAAACAGAAAGAAAAAATAGTAAACATTTTCTTCAAAGTAAACGGGCCTAAGGTTAAGAAGAGGACCTTTATGTCATTGGCCATTTGTCTTAGAAGCACTTGCTTGAAAAGCAGGCAAGCAGGTGAACGGGACAAGTTGCTGTGAGTGAAATCATATTTCAATGACAAACTCTATTGTGAACAAATAACTACATATTTTAATTTTTAAATTTGTAGATCCATGAAAAACAAGAACTTTCATGTGGTAACACACGGAAAGGATTCAAGGAGATTATAAATAAAGTGATTATTTGAAACTTCCTTTTGTCAATGCATATAGTTAGCAAAGGATTGTGATTTCCATTCATTTTATTTGTGTTCATCCAACTATATAGCCCATAAGTGTCATTTGAAAATAAATTTTTTTAACAGGTGTATTTCACAGAAATCATCGTAGGCAAACTTATGCCAAGTTTAAGCTCCAAAAGGGACCTCAGGATTTGAAGGAAAATAAAAGTATGCTCTTGATTTTTTTTTAACCACTTTATCATCTAAGAATTTTTATTTTGAGGATATTATGAAAGAAGTTCCTGCTAAAATCCCTGCATATACATAACTGATGAGTCTCCAAATGGCATAGTTTCATTGCTTTGGGTGTTAGTTGATGCAGCTCATTAGGTTGAACAGCAAGAGGCCAAAATTTCCTTCATATTAGGAAAAAAAAAAAAAACCAAGGAAAGATACTAATACTTTTATTTTATACTCTTATTCATCATTTGTTGCCAGAAGGACATCATACTAAGAGATTTCTTTTCATGCCCTTTGGATTTCGATTCATTTAATGTAGTATTTGTCTGAATACATTGGAATATACCGGCGACACTTTTTTAATAATATCGTCTTTATTATTTATTAAAATTTATTAAAAATTATAAATTTTGATAAAACTTACTCTTAGTTTAAAAAATCTTGATTTATGGGTAAATTTTACTAAAAATTATAATTTTCAATTAACTTCAATTAATAATAAAAAAATCTAAAAGAATCCGGCTAACATTTGTCTTATTACTTATGAAACCCCAGTTGAGGTGTCCAATTCAAAACTTATTCATGCTATATGTGGCAAACAGTCAAAGTCCAAATTATGTTCTATTTTATACTGTAAGAATAAGAGAAATGATTGCCCAGGGCAAGGGACCAAATTCATGCAACTTTAGATGAGATCCATGTTTAAGCTAATCCGATTAGTTTCTTTTTTTCGTCCAGCTTCCTTGAGAGTTGTCACTTTTAATGATGAAATCAGTATTGACCATAAGCTGGGAATGTTGATATCATTAACCATGTGCAATATGATCCTTCTTGGGTCTCTTTCAATTCAATTACTCTATACATAGGTAGTCATGGTGACAAAGTCTTATTACTAAACGACCCTTTTTGTTAGGCTTCTTTTTCATAACCTTCTTTGATCTGTATAATAGTGATCTTTGAAAAGACTCATTTAGGAGAACTTGTTGACGTGTGTCACATTGCTTTAATAAATCATATCATTATCAGAGACAGAGGAGCACCCCTGACCTGAACCTGATCACAGTCTAAAACTATTCTTTTATTTTATTTTTATTTTTTTTGTTTCTCCTTTCTTTCTTGTCCTTTATGTACGTGTCTGGTTCTGTTTTGATTGCACGTAATACTCACAATGTAAGATTGATAACTGCTCTATTCATTGATTAACTTTGAAAATTTTTGCTGCTTCTAGTGGTTGTGACATTAGTTTGGTTGCTTTTGACATAAGCTAGAACGGGACAAAAGATCAAGGCTCATTTTTCTAATTCCTTTATTATAACTCCTTTTGGGGGAGAGGAGCTGTGATGAGTTATAATTGAGTGATTTAAATGCTTTTAATTTTTAAAAGTATGAAAAAATTATTTTAGTCTCTAAGTTTTTATTAATTTTAATTATCATAAATTTAAGTTTTTTTAAATACAATATTATTATTTATTAATAATATGATATATTTAAATATATTCTTAATGATCACTTTAAAATAATTTATGACGTGATATATTTAGATATATTATATAAATTGTCATAGAAAAGATCACTTTTAAAATTTATAAAGCTTAAACTAATTTTTTTTTTGCAAAAATAAAATTTATCATATTTATAGAGTAACAAACATGCAAACCTAATTGATTACACAGGCTTCCTTACTCCCCTGTAGCCCCCAGCTACCTATCTTCCAATTTCTTTTAGGTTTGATTCTTTTTCTTTCACTAAAAAACTGTTTTGTTTTATTTTTCTTTAAAAAATGTTGACCGAATGAGTTAAAAAATTTGGATCTTCAAATAATAACGATAGGGAGTTGTACAATTGCTCATTTTGTCCACTCAACACCGACCATGGGATATTGTTTGGTGTATGTTACAACCACTTGGAATTTTCTTTTCAATTATTAGTAGCCAAAGTCAAATCAAACTTGGATACTAGAGTCTAGCAAAGTCAAATTAAACCTTTAAAGATTTTCTTCTTTGTGAGTTCAAGAGATATATAGAATGTTCTTCAAGTCTCTTTCAGATTTTCCTATGGACTATAATAGATCATCCAAAAGAAAAATAAATCACACTACTTAAAATGTTAAGTATGCATTGATACCTCGCTCGTACTTATTCATCTATCTTTCCGGGCACAGGAGGATCTTTTGCCATTTGAGGCATACAAGAGTTTAATTTTCAGGCAATGCTGCACAAACGCATATTCTGTATGTTTTCATTTTTTTTTTCTAACTTTTTCTTTGTTTTACATTAGATTAGTAATATGATAAAAAAGAAATACCATTTGTTTGGCAGACACGACACCTATTTAATGTGCAATTTTTTGTTCTATTGAGAGAGGGCCCAACGTACTTTTGTTTGGAAATACCAAATTATTTTCTTAATTTTCTCTACATGTTTGAGAGTTCGTGATGACAAAAAACTAAATACACATGGTTCGATAAAATCTGTCCTAATTTGAAATTGTCAAATGAATTGTTGTTTCTAATTAACTAGTTGGCCGTAATTAAAAATCAATCTTATTAGATGCTGATCCTACGCATGTATATTTTGGACTGCTAGAGTATATTGTTAGCTTTCCACTCGATTTCGAATATAAATAAAATAAGTTTTATTTATGATAATTAAATAAGTTAGTTAATATTATTTAATTATATTAATTTTATTTAAAAAATATTTTTTCTTTTAAATTATTCTTTATTGAAGTTTAATTTTAAGAATAAAAAACAGATTACTAAACATAAAACTTTAATTAAAAATATATTTTAGAAATAATATTATTGAATAAAATAAAATTAATTAAAATTTATTTATAAGCCACAACAACCTAGGAATTTTTTTTATATCCTATTACCCGAGACAAGTATTGTTCTTGTACTTGAATTTTACTGATTTTATTTCTAGAAACCATAAGAAAAGTGTTTACAGTGCCAGGTAGATCAATCCTTCTACACTGTCATGTCAAAAGTAACTTGGATTTTTTTGTTTATACGCGACAAGGTCTTGCCAAAGTGATGATTGAATCATGTTACTGTCGGCAAGTTCCATGTTTGGTTTTAAATTTCGTTGGAAGTAGAAGTACTTGTGATTAGGGTTAAGCTAACTCCCAAAAGTATGGTCTTTAAATAAAGAAAGAAAGCTATCTACAAACTAATCATAATTTTGGATTTGTCAATAAATTCATCTATTCTTTATAATCAGTTTATATATCTATTTTGGCGCAGGCTTCTGAAGTGAGTCACAAACTATATACATGTGATGTTTTCTCATCCGCATTAATTAATCAATAATTTCTGCATTTCCATAAGATAATCTTTTAGTACAGGAAAACAGAGACTTCTTAATATCACAAACCCATGCATAGATTATCATTATCTATTACAAGCAGTTGCACTCACGTGTTTGTTTGTTTTCTTTACCTAACTCATTGTAGTCTTATAAATAAATAAATAAAATGTGTCACAACTTTCAAGTTTGATTAAACGTGAAGACACCGAAAGGGGAGAAATTTTGCAAGACTCCTCCTTATCTTTAGGCTTTTTGATGTGGATTGGATTCATGATGTTGAACTGTTCAATTTAAACTTAAAAATTTTAAGTTGATATATTTGATTACTTCATTCTCTTTGTTTTTCATTGTCGATACCCACGACCACTTCTAAGTATCAGGACTATAAGATCAACTTTAATAAGTTCCAACGATCTGTTTTGTACTTTTGGATAAAAGTTTTTGTAAAAATGAGGAGGGTTTATAATATATTATTTATTATTTATTAAAATTTATTGGAATTATAAAATTATGATTGAGTTTTGTAATTTTGGATCAAAGTTTTGTAAAAACACTGGGAAACCTTAGGTGAATAAGGCTGATCGTGAATCAGAATCTAGGTTTGGAGTCGATTACACACATGGATTACATGGTATACCTACACGTCTATCACATGATAGTTACCCAAATCAGCCGTATGAACCAAAAAGACCTTTACACTATGTTGATAGTTTGCCAAGAACAGAATGTACATTTACAAGTAAAATACATACATATTTTGGGATTTTTAGGATGAACAACTTGACAAGAGTGTGCCTTTTGTTCTTACATACCTCCTTTTTGCTAGAGGAATCAAAGTTCACATAGTTTTGGATATGCTATTAGGTAGGAGAAATGGACTACCCCTTAGGCATCCAGGGATTAAATGACATTAACGGGAGGTGGACTATCCATTAGGTATCAATAGGTTAACTAACATTAAAAGAAGTTGGGCCATCCATTAGGCGTCCAAAGACTGACTAACATTGAACGAGGTTGGACTATCCATTAGGCGTCCAAAGATTAACTCTCAATGAGAGAGGTTGGACTATCCATTAGGCATCTAAAGGTTAACTCTCAATGGACTTCCCATTAGCATCCAAAAGAGTTTGGAGAAACACGAAACTAGATAATTCACAAATAGATGCTAGGATATTTCATAATGAATGCTGGAAGGGACCGAGACCGATTCAATAAGGGATATGACTGGATGCTAAGACCGACTCGACCAACCGAATTAGGAATGACGTAGCCTTCGACTATGTAGAGCCGAGACCAGTCAAGAACATGTCTAAATGGAGAGATGCGCTTAGTTCAGACTAACTCGAAGGGAGGATTGAGACCGACTCGGCCCTTGCAGGTGCCAATTACATGTCAACTAATCGACGTTCCTAACTGATGCTTAGAATAACAACTTTAGTGCGGAGATATGGATGATAACCTATAACATGTTAAGCTATTCTATTCTGGTTTATGGAAATGTATGTCTACAGAGTCTAGAGAACTGACCTGGTATCCAGGGGGTTTCGTGTTACTCTTCCTCCTCGCTGCACCTTCAACGCTTCTTTAAAGAACCAGTAGCAAATCAACGCTCAAGGAAGCCTCCCTTCTTTCTCAGCTCAAGTTCTTTGACTTGCTCTTACTGTTAAGCTCTCCATTAATCTTTCTTTCGACCTCTCAGACTTTCAAACCACAAACTCTTTGGCTCCAACTCTTGATCTCAATTTCTCCACTACATTCTCAATTTGAAATTTCTGACTACGAATTCTCCCTCTGAAATTTTTTGACCCCTTTCCAAAATCTTTGACTCAAATTCTTGCTCTGAATTCTTTGCTCACAAATTCTTGCCCTCAAAATTTTCAACCTGAATTCTTTGCTCCCCAAATTCTCGCCCTCAAATTTTTGACCCTTTTCTCTTCATTTTGATCCCTTTTATAGGCTACGCTTGAGGTCATCAGTGCGTCAGATTTGGCCACGTGTATCAACCCCAATCATCTGATTCTTCCCCTTTCGTTTTGCTAATGCTAAGGGTTTCTAAACCATGTGTCTTGAACCGTGTGTGGCACGTCCACTTCAGATCGTGGCACGTTCTATCCTCGAGTCTCACTCCTCTGTCATTTTCTTCCATATTTTAGTTGCTTTTGAGCTGACAACAAATCAGGGGCAGGGGATTGTTGTCTTCTCCTGCTTACCTAGTCGACAGTGGGCCCCTTGGTGCGAGATGCACGAGATTTTGTCCCTTTTGCTAACCTGGACAAATTTGGGTCTCACAGACTTCTCCTTAGCTTCTTTTGCAATAAATTCATTATTCAATTTGTGAATGCCTCACACATCTCTTCTATTTGTTGAACCATTGACAAAATTGTAATATATCCAACCAATTAAATTTAATTTAAAGAAAATAAAATTACCATTTTTTCATAATGAGCTACATTAAATATAGACCCACCACAATAGACTAAGGCTCCCTTATCAATAGCTCAATTTTCCTTGACAATAGAGCTCTTGTTCTGGAAATCTATAGAATCCCAATGTTTGTTCAAGGCTACTTAAACATTGGCTGGAATCCAATTTGCATGATCATGACCATTCCTAATCTTGTTCATTGCATTTTTCAAAATACGTGAACCCTTTTACTAAAAAATAGTTATGATATTTTGCTCATGTTGCAGGTCCCACCTATACTCTTTGTGCATTAAAAATGAGTTAAGCAATAAGAAAAATACAATAAACAGTACAATTGAATTGAACCATAATTTAAAGTACCTTAAACTCTTTGAACCACATATCATCAACTTGAAGTCGTACCTTCTTCCAAGTTGACCATGATTCATCAAATTTTTATGTAATCATCTATGAGATCATAACAGAAGGACCATGTGTTGGTGTAAATATATGGAAAATGATATTGTTAATATCATATTTAAATAATGTTATTTAAAAGATTAACTATTATATTAAAATTTACTTACTCTTTGTCTATTGCTTCTATTGCTTAAAGGAAAGGTCTTTGATTTACTATATATTCAGAATGTAGAGATGAGTGTTTAGGTGTCAATGAATCTTCTAGTGCTAAAGGTGTGGCCACTACAGAAGGTATAGTGGGAATGGATTCGCCCACAAAGGTAGGTTGTGGTTCCTCTTGAATCGTAGGAAGTGTGTTTCGTTGGACAATAGAAATTATTGACTTTGAGGTTAAGATGTGAATGGTAGATGTGGAATATACTTATAATTATTCCTTACAAACTTGAAAGTCTAATAAATCTAAGGATTCAATTTTTTTTTGACAAGTATTGAATTATCTATTTAGAAATATGTGCTAAATGTTTGTCTCATATATTTGCTAAATTTTCATTTAATATTTTTTTATACATAAGAATTTGTTTGTAGTGTGTATTTCATTATAGAATCTAACAACATGATGTATATATAAATTATTAGAGAAGTAAGTGGGTTGCGATCAACTTGTGAATCTAATTAACTCAACCCAACAATATTTCACCAGGTTGAATCATTAAATTGGATTGAGTTTATTTTGTTTGACCAATTATAATTGAATTAGATATTGGATTAGTAAGTTCTAAATCCAATCAACCCAACCTAACCCGATCATTTTATAATTATTCTAATAAAATTATAATTATTCATTAATTATGTTTACTTTAGATAGTTGAATTTGTATTTTAATTTAAATATGCATTAAAGTATTTAATAACATAACTAATTTATAGTTGTACTTAAGTAAAAATAGTATATTTATGAGTCATTATAAAGTTCTTGCATAATATACATTGTCATTTTGATTGTGGTATAATTGTACATAATTATTATTAAGCTAATTTTTTTACATACTTGAATGTCTTGATTTTAAACTAGTTGAATTAATTATATACTTTATTTTAATTTATTTATTTTAATTTATTTCAAAATTTTAAAATATATTATTATTTTATCCAATTGATCAGAACACTCAATCCAATTAAGGTCGAGTTGTTTAACAAAAAAAAAATGCAAACTCAACAACCACTCCAACTATACTTCATTGAATTGAGTCTTAAATTAGATCAAACTAAACTCAATATAGACCATTTATACATTCTAAATTATCAATTAAGGAACTAAAACCAAATTTTAAATTTTGATAAAAACTAACTCTCTTGTTTCCAAATAAACAAGAAAATCCAAAATTTGTTCAACTAAAAATAGAAATCAAAATTTTTCTAAAAGACAATACAATAAAAATCTTAAACAATACTTTGTAACAACAAAATCCACTCATCAAGTATTCTTAAGTACAAAAGTCAAATTCACTTCAAAACAAATTAGAGTAAGAAATTTAATTATTTTTACATGTCATGTGTGTACTTAGAAAATTATTTCTCCTCTATCCTAATTTCTTACAAAAAGTTGTATGTAAATTACTCATCATTTTGTTGTTGTTTTTTTTTATTATTATTATTTTGATAGGTAAGTTATCACTATCACTTTCAGTCTTATTTGTTTCTTGTTCTTCCTAATTCTTTGGTTAATGTTTCTTGCATTTTCTGTATTATTTTTGTATGGTTCTTCCTTTTTCTTTGGTTAGTTCTTATTTGATTATTTTACTTATTTCCATCCATTTGTTTGTTTCTTTGGATTATTTAAGTGTCCTTTCTCTACATTTAATTTTTTTTCACTCTATTTACTTTTCATCGTCATTAATTTTTGTCTCAACAAAATTCTTCTTGTCAAGTTAATTTTTTTTGCTAGTTAATATTTCATATTTTTAAATTCATATCAATTTACATATCTTATTAATCAAATATTCTTCCAATTTATGTATGTTTTTGGTTCATCACCAACCGAACAATCTTGATCCACTACATTATTTTTTTTTCTCAAGTTCATTGGCTTCGTAGATGTTGCTCCAATCATCTCTTGCGAGTAGGGTTTGAATTTTCTAATATTTATAAATCACATTATATCATACTAAGTTTAAAGGAGGACATATATTCATAGGGATTGATTGAAAAAAAAAATATAATAGAATCTTAACAATTATCATTTAGATATATACTGGAACAAGTCTCCAATCAAGGCCAAAAGGTAAAAGTGGTCTAGGTCTTCCTTTTAATGTCAATGTTCCGATCTCAAATTTGCTGGCATTTATTAGAGCTATTACATGTGAGGTATTATCTGTTTTGCCTATCTTGTAAGTATTCATGTTTTTGTTATTAAAAATGACTCCATGAATTTAAGAAAAATGATACTTATAAACTATCTTTGAGTTAAACAATATCAAAATAAGGGTGTTAATGATCATAACAATTCATAACATGTTAGACTACATGATTTCACACTTTTTATGTGCACTGCAAATTAATATATTTTTCCTAGATCTAATGCATATTCATGTTGGTTTGGCAAAAATAGAAAATAATTCTCAATCGCTTATTGAACAAGAATAGGAAAATTCAGAAAGTCTTTGGTTGCGTGACGCAAACTAGAACAATGAACCAAAGAAATGTATTGACAATAATAATGGTCAAAGTATTAGAAATAAAAAGCATGAATCTAGTCATTAGTGAGTTAAACGCTGATCCCGTCCAATTGCAATGCAGATTTTAGTCTTGTAATAGGCAGAAACAGACTAAGTCAAAAAAGAGCGAATTGTTCCTTGGATGAATTTGGTGATTTTGGCCAATTGACAATAGCCTTGTAAGCCATGACTAGTTTTCCTTGTTCCACCCTAGAAAGATTAATATTTTATACATAATAAGATAATATTTTTCATCAACAAAAAGGAATAAACTCAATGGTTATATTCTATTCCATATGAAAAATTATCTGAACCAGTTGCAATTTAGGAAGAAAGGGAATTGACGAGGGTAGAGATGGCAATTCCATCCAAATTTTATAGGTATTTAAAAAATATATTTGTAATAAAAATTTATACTCACCTATATATATATTGATTTAAGTTCAAAATTATATTTTAATAATTAAATTAATAGTTAGTAATATACATAATATATATGTATGAGATATTTTATTTAAATAATTTTATATATATATATATATATATATATTACTTTGTTGTTTTAAAGATTCCTAATTTTTTTCTTTTACTTTTATTAGTTTTAAAAAGACTTTATCTCAAAATTCATTTTAGACGTAAAAATATATTGTGTCTACAAGATAAAAATAACTGTAGAACAAAATATATATATTATAGTGTTTAAAAAAATGTGTTAATATCGTTATTATGATTTTTTATTTTAAAAAAGAAATTAAAGTTTAAAAAATGACAATATAAAAGAAAAAAATTAGCAAGACCTTTTTTTTTTTTGAGATTTAGATTATGTTAAAAGTCAAAAGATTAATCAACAGAGATGCGGAATTTAACGGGCAGTACTACAAAATTTAGCGGAAGTTGCTCCAAATTGTGGGTGATGACATGATCCACGCATAATTCCATGTGTTTTTTTTAGGATTAATTATATGTGGTTAAAAACAACTAAGAGTAAGTCCTATAATTACCTGTGGCATAGGTACTTAAAACTGCGAGAAACGTTTGTCCGCTCATGGATTCCGCCAATGGTTCTCCTGTAGGTAAATGAATTAATAAGGATTTAAATTGTCTATAAAAAAAATGGTTGAAACCACTTTTACTTATAGAAACCAATGAAAAAAAAACAAACCACCACTTGATCTTAAGTAACTTAAACCCTCCAATCAACTATAACACACCTTTTAAAATAACTATATTTTATAAATAATTAAATAAATTACATTTTTTTAGAAAATAAGTTATACATAAAAATTAGATGATGTTTGAATTCAAATATAATTTACAGTTTGTATATATTTAAAAAATATTAATATTATCTTTTTGGTTAACGAATATTTAACAAATTTTTAAATATGACAATAGATATTGAAATGTTTAAAAAGATATTATCTATATTTAAAAATATTATTTTTTTTACATATAAGAGATATTTAATAGCATCTAAATATTTAAATAATAGATATTTAAACAATCTAGTTTGACTTAATAAGGAGAATATGGATAACCTTTTTTCCTTCATAAACTATTCTTTTAAACTTTCATGTACGTGCCACTACAACAAAAAAATAGAAGAGGAGCATCCTAAAATTGTCTCAAAATCTTTGTTTTTCACCTTTTAGGTATTAGGTGTTGTGAGAGATATCGCTCAAGGATGTGAATATAACAATGGGTAGAGGGATTGACTCATACCCCATTAGTTGTTTGCGTTTCACTACATCTCTCAATTGATAAAATATTTAGTTGTTTAATTGTGATTTCTTGTCTCTGTCAATTGATAAAGTATAAGATCTTAGTTTTGTGATTCTGAATTAAAATTGATTGTCCTTATAATCCCAATATGTGATGTTTGTTTGTCTTTTTCAATTGGTATAACACATGGCTTTTAATCTCATTATTGTATTGTAGGTTAAGGTTTTCTAGAACCTCAATTATAGTATTTGTTTGTTTGAGTGTCCTCAGGAAGGAGATTAAACTCCTAGATTAGGATACAATTTTTGTGTTAATTATTGTGAATTTGGTTGATTTTGTGAAGGCGTACCTATATATATGTTTAGTTGATTTTTTTTTTGTGAAGTTTGATCTTCTCATCAAAGACACCCAAACAAACAAATACTATAATTGGGATTCTAGAGGAAATCCCTTAACCCACAATCATGAGATTAAAAGTTGCGTGATTTATCAATTGGAAGAGATAAACAAACATGACAAATTGGGATTGTAGGGACAATCCATTTTGACCTACAATTACAAAATTAAGAGTCTTGTACTTTATCAATTGACAAAGACAAGCAATCATAGTCAAACAATTAAATATTCTATCAAATTACAATAACAGTGAAACATAAGCAACCAATAAGGTTTAAGACCAATCTCTCTACCTATATTCATACCACATCTTTAAACAAATTTTTTTATCCCCTTATCTAAAAGGTGTAAAACAAAGACTTTGAAACATGTTTAAGATTTTTTGCTGTTGTAGTAGCATAAGATGATTTAGAATAAAAATTCCTAACGCACTAGGAATTGTGCTAACTCTCTTTTCTTATAGCATCAGAACATGTCGAACTATATTATCTTATATATAAAGATAATGTTTTTAAAATATAGATAATATTTTTTTAAACATTTCAAGATCATATTTAAAAGTTTGTTAAACATAAAGATAATTTAAATATTTTAAAAAGTTGCTAATTACATTTAAATTCAAATATTAGTTGATCTTTAAGTAACACTTATTTCTTCAAAAATATAATTTATTTAATTATTCACAAAATATAATTATTTTATTAAAAATTATTAATTATATTTAAATTTAAATATTACTTAATCTTTAAGTAACATTTATTTATTCAAAAATATAATTTATTTAATTATCCATAAAATATAATTATTTTAAAAGATGATATAACACAACAACTAATTAATATGAATAATTACATCACAAAAATTGATATGTTTCGTCGACCCTAAGCAACCAAAGCTAAGATTTTTGTATTTTAGTGCTCAAAGTGAAAGTGCTCTTATTTGTGCCTTTTTCTTTGACCAAGGCTTTTTTAAGTCATGAAATAAAATTGAAAATAGCTAAATAACTTTTAGTTTTATTTTAAAATTTATTATTTTTAGTTTAAACTTTTATATTTAAAAGGCCAAACGTTACAATAGGGTGTTTCAAATACCTTATATCGAGTTTATTTCGTGTGTATTTGAATTAGATTTTAAAAAAATCATTTCAATAATTAATTACTATTATTATAATTAATTCTTATGAAATAAATTTTATATTTAAATATGTTAAGATAAAAAAAGTCTTAAAATTCTTAAAATATTTGACAAAATTATTTTTTATAGTAAAAAAAAAAGGATATGAAATTTTTTTTATCGAGGATAATTTTGTATTTAAAATAGATAATTATCAGGAATAAAATAAGAAAATAAAAGATTTTAACCTAAAATACCAAACATGCTTGAACAAGTTTTTCATCAATCATATTATAATTTCTGAAAATAATATAATTCAAACATGCTCTTAGACTTGTAAAGGTAGATTATATATTAAGCTTTTTATACTAAGTTTTATAATCAAATTTATCAAAATAAATTTCTATTATTAAATTTATAATGACAATAATTTATATGATAAATTTATTAGATAAATATTTAATTAAACTATTCATCTAAATAGTGGTTAATTAAATTATTTACCTAAAGCTACTTTAATTTAATGCTATAGGAATAGAGAATCTAATTCCGACAACTTGGAAGAAGTTTCCTAAAGTAAAATTGTAATAAATCGAAAAACTTGCAATGATGCTATCGTGTGTGTTTTAAAGTACGGAGTTGAAGACAAAAAATATAAAACACGTGCTTAAAACGGACGGGAACCTAAAAATTCAACTTTCAAGCTAAGCATATAGTGAATGATTAATTGATGATATAGATTGCAATGAAATGCACCCGCACGATGGTCTGTGACGATGAAAATGATAGAAGAAGCAGGCACGGTACACGTGTCGAGCAGTTGGTGTGCTGATGTACTGTTTGGTATAGTTATTAGTCTAAACAGTACTGATAGATCATAAAGAAAAGTGAGGTATGAGTAAGTGTTTGGGTGGTTATACCAGCCATTTTGCATCCCTCAATTTGGAAAACATTGTTTGGCTACTTGCCTGTCAAACAGGTTCATGTCTCCGCGCATTTCGAAATGTTTCCAGGGTTAGGAAAATTAGATAGCTAGGTTATACCATATAAATACACTTTTTTATTGCATTCATTATATATATTTTAAGGTTATTACATTTAACTTTTTATCATAAATTCAGAAAACTTTTTTTTAAATATACTAACAATATACAGAGAAAAATTTTCAGTTCATCCCAATTAAGATCTTATGACTAATTCATTTAAGTGTGTATTTAAATCTCAAACTGGTCTAGTTGAGATCATTATCTCCATTTTAATTCGATGGCTTAGAATCTTGCGAAAACAAACCATACAAATTAAATTATAATATAAATACTTAACTATAATATGAATCGCCTATATAATTTTTTTTAATTATTAAATAAAGACGCATAAATAACTTTAGTTATGTTATATACTAATACTACTACTTCTCTAGCAGAATAAAGGTCAAAACATTTGTCCCACTAATTCTCTGGTCAAACTTTTTAAAATATTTTTTGTTTGATATTATATGTATTACAATTTTCTTTCCACTTTTAAATTAGATAAAAGTTTATAATGATATATATTGATAAATATGTGATTATAATCTATATATGTAAATTATTATAGAACGTAATTAATCTTTATATGTTACTTAAAATGTTGTTTTAATTTTGTAAGATTGTTGAGACCTGAGTTGTTAAAAAATTTTAATCCTTTTCCGTTTTATTTTAAATTCTTAAACACTGACAAATATACATAAATATTTGGTTACCCCATAAAATCATAAAATAAATACCCGAAAATAAAGGGTAGAGAAGCATTACTCATGCTGCCTGCCCCCATGCCATTGTTTTTCATGACTCATTATATCAATTAGGTAATGATATTTTTCACCTAACTTATTATTGGCGCACTTGAGTAACTATAATAGTTAGTTAAAATAGTGTATGTACTAGGTCAAAAGTCTTTGGATTAATCAACCATTCAACCTTGTTTTATACCCTCATTTCTTGAGTTTGACATCAATTAATAGCAGTTTAGCACTTATATTATCGCTTCTCTTGATTCTTGATGTAACTTAGAGTACCTCACTAATAACTTCTAGTATAGTAACCAGGCCGAATTGATCTGATAATTAATTGAATTGATGTTTAATTAGATATTAGAAGAAAAATTATTAGCATAAGTCAGTATTAAGATTAACCCTTACAAAATAGTGTAAGAATGATACCTGTGTGAATTTGGATAAAGTATCATAATATTTATCTCTATATACATACACATTATAAAAAAGAAATATTAATCCGTCAGTATATTCGTACAATCGTACTTGTACGCAGTAATTTTATTAATTACTCATCATCATAATATGGAACCTAGATATTCATAACTAAAGTTATTAATTAGTCGCACTTCAACTAAACAAAAATACTATTTCATATTATAATTATAAAACATAATATACAAAATACGTAACTAAATTAAAATATAATATAATAAAGTAGTTAATTACAAAACATAGTATATATATGTTTAGTACTTGTAACATAGAGAGTAATTGATTTAATTACAAATTCAACATAATAAACTTATAAAATAACTAATTTATAAACTCGCAAATAAATTATGAAAACTAAAGGTGTAATTTTAACTTATAATTCTCAATTTAGTATAAATAATATATATTTTGGATATTAAACACGGTAGAAACTTATGTACCAATACCTACATCAGTTCCTATCAAAATTTGAAAGTAAATACTCACATCCAAACTCATTCATTTAGTATGTAACTCTCCTTTTCACTGTATGTATTGTGTGTGAGTACCATTAGATCTTATTAATTCCAATAGTGATTTTCAGTTGAAGTTAATAAATAATAGACTTAATTAATAGTTGTACTATCTCAATTTTGGTTCCCCACTTTTTTTTTTGGTGACTTGGCTTCTCCCACTTTATGTTAAATCAATTAGATTTTTTATTTTTAAAATCAAGTAAGTTTAGTCTTTCCATCAATTTTTTTATTTAAAATATTAATTTTTTTTATCGAAATATTCGAGAGCTTATGATGGATTTGAGATATGAAATCATTTTAAAATTTTAGAAGTTATATAAACAATATATTGAGAATTTGGTAAAATTTGGAGAGTTTTGTAAAATGGAAAATGAGGATTTAAAGAAGAAAATTTGATATATTTTACTTCGAATGTAATTAATATTTTGATTGATAAATTCTGAGTGGAAAAATATAAAAGTGGAAATTTAAAAATTTGAAGTACAAATATAAATACGAAATTTTAATTTACACATAAAAATTTAGTTAACTCAAAAACACTAGAAGAATAATATTAGACGTAATCTAGATTAAAAACACCAGTGTAATGTTTTGTAGATTTCATCCAAGACGGTAATTAAGTACTAATACCGAACTTTTCGTTTCTCCCGACACAGTACACGTGGAAGGGATGTTTCATATACACCTGCGTTTGCCCCGCCCCATATGCTAGAAATTATTAGATATGGTATCAATTAATTTTTATATAATATGCAATCAAAAAGTGTTATTATATATATATATATATATATATATATATATATATATATATATAAATAAATATATTAAAAAATGTGTACAAGAAGAGAAATATTAAACAAATTCATAATAGAATGAATAGGATTTTTTTTAAAAAATTTGAACTTGTTATTTTATATAAATAAATATTATTATCAATTATTTATTGTTAAAATAAAACGTAACCTTAAATAAATCTTAAAAAAAAATTTAAGAAATAAATAATAAATATGATAGATAAAAATATTAAAATTTTAAGGAGTATTAATAACATGATTAAAATTATATTAGTTTTTACTAAATGATATAATCAAAATGAACGTAATAAAAGGGAAGAGTTCTTGTAATAAAAATATTAAACATTTTTTCTGTAATAATAGAAAAATGTTTAGTGGATATTTATTGGAAGTGTTTATACTCGGACCGGAAAAGAAATAAAAGAGAAAAATAATAGATCCGATAGAAAACATACCAGTATGAGAAGATATAGATAAGAAAAATGAAGGTTATAATGTAATTTTGATTTTTTTTTGTTTTAGTTTGATATTCTAATTTTAAAAGGTTTTATTTTGATTTTTAAAGTATTTTTGTTAAATTAAATTGGTACTTCTAAATTGGTGATACGCGACAAATAAACTGTAAAATATGACGAGTTAGATAAATGTTTGTCATATTGATCAAAATTATTCATTTTAATATAAAAATAATAAAATAATCATTTTAGTATAGTAGAAATATTTTAATAGGTCAAAATAAAATAAAAATTTATATGAAAGACTAAAATTTTATTTTAACTAAAAAATGTGACAATTAAATGCTTGTGGTGTTGAATATCCAAAAATGAGAATTTTATATATTATAAAGATGACCTAATTAGTAAGAAATAAAATTCATATATCATAAAGATGTTAACATGTAAAAGTATCCGCAATGAAATATAATTCAATTTGTAAATGCTTATTAATTATTAATTATAATAGTAACACACAACCTGAGTTTTTAACTTAGTGAAACTTGTTTTATCCCTTTATTCACACAAAAATTCTCATTTTAAAATTATTTTTTAATAATTAAAAATCTTACCCATATTGGTTTATATAAACAATCATTCTATTGCAAGAATTCTAACTTATTTACTCTAATAATATTATCAAATTACTTAACTTTAAAACCTAATAAAAGCAACTACATAAAAAATACTCTAAATATCTCTATAAATATTTTTTAAACCTCCTATACACATCTCACCTAAAAAGGTGAAGGTGGAGAATAGGGTGAGGACGCGGAATTGTCTTTTTCTTTTTCAGTAGTGATGGGTTCAATGTAAGGACAAACCCCACCGATCCATATAATTCCAAACAAACACTCAAACAATATAATCCACATAACGTTTAGTTCATCTCATTTTACATCAGTATAATCTTTATTATCTAATTATAGTTAATTTCAATTCATTTTATTCTATATACACTTGTCCCGTAATTTCGCTGTCTTATTCTTGTGTTTGGATGATGTGCAACATACATTACCTCTCAAAAGCCTTCTGTTAAAGTTCAACAATCTGGTCGTTGAGTTCGTGCCTAACTTAGATGTTTAGATTTAACCTTCACCCTTCCCTTCCTCTTATATATTCCTAGCACCTATTATACTATGGATATTAGGTCAAATGCTATATTATTCTGTTTCATTTTATTTTAACTTAATAAACAGTATTATGCAGACATGCATGAAATAGCCGTCTGAGTTCCCACAGAGCCGTGTTTTGACCATACAATCAGATTCCTTCAACAAGTTTTTTCCTTCGCAGGAACTAATCTTAATTATAATTGGACAAAATAAATTTCAAACGTATAATTCATCTGTGAGATTTATTATATATGAGACGTGTGTGCATACAAAAGATGTATTAAATGATAGTTTTTATTTATATATATAAGAGTGATTAAAACAAATATTAAATATTAAATTTTATCATCAATAATTCAAATTAAAATACACAAATTAAATAAAATTTAAAAAGTTTTTAGTCTTCATTATCATGCATACTTATATTTTCGTGTATATATATATATATATATATATATAAAACTTTATGAGTGAATTTATCTTAAATAAAAATATGATAAAAAACTCCATTTTAGTATATTTTGAAAAATATGTTACGTCAATGTTAACATATTGAATAAGATATCAAATTATTTTAAATAAATATAAAAATTTGTATGTATAATTTACATAAAATAAACTTTTAATTAACAATAAATTTTAAAATAAAATTATCAAATTAAAATTATTTAATAGTGTAATGGTCTACGAAATAATACGTATACATCCGTGATTCCCAACCTAATCCACAGTAGTTCACAGCTTAAGCCTTATCTCATATTTACCTTATTTAAGCAAATCTTTAGTGAGTTGTGATTTAATCCTGAGCCTATTTTGTGCTTTCTTTTTCAACCAGACCGTCCGTCAGTTAACTATGGGCTAATCACAATTCTCGGAGCCCAAAATAATTAAAGTACGTACATATAATATATGTGATTTTTTTTTTTGTTGTTGACTGGGCATAGAATTCAACTCAAAGATGATCACTGTTTCTTTCTTTCTTTACATCTCAAAAAGGAAACCGACAACGCTAAGGATTTGCAGAAAGCGCAGCTAGTTAGTTCCATTTTGCAACCTCCATTAGTTTTCAGTCAAAAGCTCTTTAGGTGTGAATCCACATGCCAAAATCATCACAGAGGCGGCAACCACATCTTTCTTTATTTATTGGTACAGTATTTTTTTTTATTTTTTCATTTTTCATTACACCTCGCAAGTTATTTTTATTTGTAAGAATCAACAAACGAAAAGAGAAATTAAAGATAGTGGTAGTGGTGTGTTTAATTATGTGTTTGCATGGTGGAAGCTAGAGTAATAGAGGCGCAACAAGGTCACTGATGTGGGGACTAGCCAGCTCCTCATCATGTTAGATTTCCCTTACCCTTCTTATGTGTGTATATATATAATAACATGTTAATTAATTTCTTTCTCAGAAGGAATCAATCTTACTTTGGCGCAACAATATAAAGGTTAGAATCTCACACGTGCTTGCCAACCGTGGCGCACCAAAGGGGTTTAGGTTCAGGTTCGGGGAAGTTGACGGCGGAGCAAGGCGCCGATGAGGAAGAAGCGGAGGCGAGTCTAGGTTTGGTTCCGAGCCATGTGGTGTCAACCTCTGCTTCGGTGGAGTGGGTCCCGGCAAGTGGATTTCCCATGATGCCACGTTTTATGCATGTATCTTCTTCTCCGGGTTTGTCTTCTTCTTCTGGGCCTGCTCTTTTGGGCTCGGCATCAGCTTGGGTTGGGCACAAAAGAGCGCGTGAAGATGACACTTCTACAGGTGCGGGTGAGGGTGTTTCTTCTCATCAGTTAACACAAACACAGGTTACACTAGGGAGTGAAAGTGAAAGTGCGTCGCACGAAGAAAGCGGCGAGAGGAGGAGGAGATACAGAGGGGTGAGGCAGAGGCCATGGGGGAAATGGGCGGCGGAGATTCGAGATCCTCACAAAGCGGCGAGAGTGTGGCTTGGAACGTTCGACACCGCCGAGGCTGCAGCCAGAGCTTACGATGAGGCCGCATTGAGGTTCAGAGGTAACAGAGCCAAACTCAACTTCCCGGAAAACGTTGCTGCGCTTCGACCTCCCGTTCCCGTTTTTCCGCCGAGTGTGGTCGCCGGTTCTGCTTCCGCGGCCACGAGTTATTCACCGGCGGTGATGCAAGGGGCGCCGCTTCAGGGCGCCCCTGATTTGATGAGAGACTACTGGGGGTATTCTCAGCTGCTAAGGAGCACAGGGGAGTTCCATGGACTCGACCAGTGGCTCTTCGATTCGCAAATGGCAGCTCTTCAATCTTCCTCCTCGTTCTTATCGCCGCCCTCCTCTGCTTCCTTTCCCCTGTTTTCTAGCCAGCAAACAGGGGTTTTCCGGCCACCTCACGCAGCCGATGACGCTAGCGACGGCTCACAGTTTCCACCTTCAACGTGGTCAGATACCAGCGCCTATCCTCCTCCGCCTCCTGGTTGACATGGAATAGTGAATACACAAACTTTTTTTTTTTTTAATATACTATTTTTTCTCTTTCTTTTGTCAAAGAAAGAACGAGGTCTTCTTCTGTTTTTTGTTTTTTTTTTTTAATAATCCCTTTTTGTTTTTTAAATGAATCGGAGTTCACTGAACTTTTATGTGGTTTTGAGTTAAAATATTATTTGCTGCTGTTACTTGAATAAAATTAATTGGAGATTCTGAAGGCAATGGGAGATGATGATGATGATGATGATGAAAGGTTAGAGATAGATAAATGTTTTAGTGGTAGAAGGCAAGGCAACATTTGGGGTTGAAGTTTAGTTTAGAGATAAAGACAAAGCAGCATTCAGAGGCTTGAAGCTGAGTTTATTCCAAATTCTCATCTCGATGGATTTGATGTTAACATTTTCTCAACAATCCACGCAAAAGGTGAAGAAACCAATATCTTTTGCAAAAGCTGTACCCAAAAAATGAACTTTATTATTAAGGTGAGGACTGGGGGATGTATATAGAAGATAATTATTTAGAATTATAATAGGGAATCAACTAACATTTATGATACAATACAGACTTAAAAAAAAAAAATCTTGTAATATAAGCGAAAATTAGTTTTAGTCTTTAAATTTTTTTATCTTCTTTAAAATTTTAAATGTTGTTTTTATTTTTATAGAATAAACAATTTTCATTTTAATTTCTATAAAAATATTTTTATTTTTAAAAATTTTAAATTGTTGACTTTAATACATAACATTTATTTTAAGAAAATAAACCATATGTAAAATTAAAAAAGACTTTTGAATCCTTATTCTAATATGATATGTGTATGTATTATCAGTTGCTAGTTAGGGATGATTAGGTGACTAGACAAAAACGATTAAACAATGTCACATAAGGTTAACAATTCAAAAACAAAATCATGAAAAGAAAAAAAGATAAATTAAAACATTTTTTATTTTACATTATTAAAAAATATTTATTCTTAAAATTATGAATATATATATATATAAAATAAACTATGAACTTGTTAAAATGTTACTTGTTCAGCATTATATAATAATTATAATTTAAGTTTTATTCTTTAATTTGGTTTTTTTTATAAGAGTCACAAATTTTTGTACAGTAAGAATTCAACAAACAAAAACAACTACACCTTAAAGAATTCCATGAGAAGCACAAAAAATTACAAAACATATTAATCATCCAAGTAAATTTGACCTCAGATCCAATTTAAATATATATTAAATTTATGAGTTTATTTTTATCTATTATTCAACTTGCTTATTTTTATGTGAAATTTTGTATTGACACTTATCCTCCAACAATAATTAATTAATGTAATTGTTGAATTATTTTATTTCAATCAAAATTATTAATTTATCAATAAAAATTTTGTATTTCGCAAAGCGACACTATCACATACCATTTTGCTTAATAAACACAGGAGGAAATAAATAACATATAACATGAACCATACATATATATCAAATAAGAAATAATGTAATGTGATTCGTAGCATTACAATTTAACAAACAGTATTATACAGACGTGCATGGAATTTATCAATGAAAATCATAGTACTTTACTGTACCCACAAAAAAAACATATTATGAAAGATAGATAACTTCCGATCTTCAAAGTGCATTTATATATTTTTGCTAATAGAGATATTGGAGTATTTATGCTAATAATACTATAATTCTTTAAATATAGACTATTAAAAATAATTTTATATAACTTGATAATTACATTTATATACTTTTATTTAAATAGTTATTAAAAAGTAATCTTTAATTAAATATATCTTTGACAAATAAGTATAAATTATATAATAATTTTATAGATATATAAGAATAAAATGTAAACACGAGTGGTATAATAAATTTATAAAAAAAAATATAAATATATAAACTTGACTTGAATTAGATTGGATCGATTTTTAAAAAAAATTAAAATTTGATCCAATTTAATAAAAAATGTTTATTTTATTTAGTTTTCAATTTTTAACATCGATTTTTTTAATTGGATCGGATTTATTTATGAATATCTCTAGAGACATCGAAGCTAATAAAATAAAATAAAAGCTTCTCCCACAAATATTGCAGTCATAATAAAAACAAAAACAGACATAAAAATGATAATCTTACTTAAAATAAACAGAAGTATGTGGATGATATACATACTCTAAGACAAGAAGCGAAATCAACAATATTATCATTCAAGCAACATTTATCATAAAATCAAGCATGTTACTTCTACAAAAATTAAAATAAAAACATTTTACACTGCAATAACATTAAGATCAAATTAGACATGCAACACTATGCAATAGGTTGACAATCATACTTGTAATAGAATTAACTTTATGAAAATTTTCTAAACATAAAATAATCCCCTAGACATATCTTTTAACATGGTAAAACATAAACACTAGCTACAAGTTAAGAAGATGACACATGTCATAAATTATTTAAGAGACATAGATATTGATGACAGAAAAATTGTTTATAAAAACCTTCTACTAACCTTTCATATAAGACAGATATTTATTCAAACAATCTATATTTATGATACTTTAATTATATATTATATGTCCAATCTCAACATTTATTATTTTTTAAACATTTATATAACATACAAGAAATTCTTTATTTTTAACTATTATTGTATATTTTAATAGTTAAGATATCGATCATTTTTATTAATTATTGTTAAATAGCTAATATTTATTAAAAAAAATTATTAAAATATAAATTTGTTATATTATATATGGGTAGATAAAGATATTAAAATAATAACTATGGCTAGAGTTACTTAATTCACTCAACAATTACTTGTATATGTATTAAATAAAACGATTTAACTGTTAAATTATTTTTTTTAATAAATTAATTTTACAATTTTTTATAAATAATATATACAATAATATTAATTAAATATAATTTTATAATTAAAATTAAAAATATTATTTAGAAATCAACCGTTCAAACTAATTTTTATGGATTTAATCAGATCTCACCGATTATGAAATAATTTATTTTTGAAATAGCTTATCTTTTAAAATAAATAGACTGGTTATCAAACTAGAACCTAATCAAATTGATCTAATTGTGGATCCAATTTTCAAAACAAATTCTCAAAATAGTTTATATTTTTAAAATAACATAAGAGATTATACTAACTTAAAACGATTCATCCTTAAAATATATAAAATTTATTTTTTAAAACTTGAATCCGTAAAACTTAACTTGACACTAAACAAATATAAAAGATGGGTCAGCTCATCCAAACCCCTACTAATTATTAAATTAAAGCCGCTACTATATAGAATGTAAGATAGAGGCATGCTCCATCATTACCCGGAACTAGATTCTTTCTAGTTTTCAAAAAATTAGATAAGATTTCAACCTTTTATTAATTTTAATATTTAAAATGAAAAATTAAAAAATTTAAATGAATAGTTAGATCTACAACTAAACGCTCTCACCTCACTTTTAATTGGACACGATCCGAGTCTATCGTTATCCAACCTTACCGCCAAAGTCATTAAATTTAACAACTGGATAAATCCTCACTCATGAGCGGCATGAATATGTAACTCTTTCATTTTTATTTTATAACTCCACCCAGACAGCCATGAATTGATGTGGACCAGTCAAATCAACACAATCTTTTTTTACTTCACATAATATGAAGTTTTTTTTATATTGTTAACTAAATAAAAATGATTATAAATGGAATGGTTCTAAATCATTTAATAACATTTTTATTAATTATTTTTTTTATAGTAAATATTAATATTATTTCTATTTTAAAATATTAAATATATTTATTTTTTTATTAATATTTTATATAAAATATTAGGAAGATTTATGAAAAATTTATACAATATAATAATATTCTTATAAATATTAGTTTAAATTAATTATTATAAAAATTAATAATTTTCATACATCAAAATAATTAAATAAAATTATAAAAAATATTTACACACTATCAATAATCAATTTATTCTAATTAAATTTAATATAAAAATTAAGCTATACAAAATATCAAGATCGAATACTTAATCAATGACAATGTGGCATACATATTATTTATATTTATATATTTTTTTATTATTAAATTTAACTAATGTTATCTTACTTTTCTTATATAATTGCGCTACTCGATCGGTGATCTCATCTGATGGTGGTATAAAAAAGTATATTAGTTTCGGTTATTTCCGACGATAACTATGCAGAACTTTATGACCATACATACTTTTACCAAATATTATTTTATAGTTATATAATATTTTTTATTGTTAAATTTAACTAATGTTATCTTACCTTTCTTGTATCGTTGCGCTTGCACTATTCTGTCGTCTCATGGTGGTGTAGTGAATGGAAATTGATTCTTTGCATTGTGTATATATTAATTGATATCTCTGATGAAGATTGAATGATATATATTTTAGGTGGTTATGCAGAACTTTACTAATGTTTAATAATCAACTTGTCATAGTATAGTTTTGATTGGACTTTGGACTCTGCTTAACGCATAGTTGCTACGTTTCAAAGTGTCCTGTTGAATAGATCAAAATTTGGACCAACTTCACAGAGAGATTGTTCTCATTCTAAACAAAAAAATTGTTATACTATATGTGGAATGATATATACCTTTGAAATAGTAAAGTTGCCTTTTCCTAACAAATAGGTAACGACAAAAAAAAAATGTTATTCTTAAGAATTTTTTGGTTTAGCATAATGGGAATGTATTGTTTCGGGGAGGAGTAGGCAGAGATTTACGGAAATTAACTTTGAAAATGGAAAGATTAACTCAATTTCAATCACATCCCTGCTCATTATTAGGGACGTTGAGTTCTGACTTAATCTCTTCATTCAACGAAGCCCATATGCATGAACAAGCTATGACTTTAAAGAGAGTACATATTATATTATTTTTCCAAAAATTGACCGCTTATAAGTATGTAGCCATGAAAGTTGAAAGTTATTTTTGACTAAAATTTATAATAAATAAATATTTTAAATATATAATTATATTATAACTAATATTTATAATAAATAAATATTTTGAAAATATAAATTTTATTTCAAATTTATGATAAATATTTATATTTAAATACTGATGATTTTTGTTAAAAACATTTATATTTAAATTAAAATTAAATATAAAAAAATATAACCAGAAAGAAATAAGGGATTAAAAAGAACTTTAAGATCGTTCTTATTGAATAATGAGAACTAAAAATACTTTTATCTAAAATATTCATTATAATTTATATAAAGAGAAGACAAATATCTTGATAAAGTTATCTATTGAAGTAATTGACAAACATAAAATAATATATATATATATATATATTAATTAGATTTATTGATAAATATATTTTAAAATAATTATAATTATAATTATAATTTTTAATTAATTTAAAACTCTTGTTATTTTTATTCATAGATAAACTATTTTAATAATATTTTTTAGTTTCAAATATATATATATTTTTGTTATGCATTCTACTTTTAATTTTATATTATATATTAAAAACTTTTGAACTAAGTTTAAAATAAAATAAATTAACATACTTAAGTATATGTCTTATTTTCATTAAATTAATTAATGTAATAGTTAAAATATTTTAAAATATGATATTAAAGTAATAAAATAAATAATATAATAATTAAAATAAATGAAAGGAAACAAAAATAATAATAATTGTAGAACCTCATTTCTATCCGGCCAGAAAAAAAAAGATAAAAGAGAAAAAAACAAAAGACAGGAGGGGAGTAGCAGGTGGCTTGCCAAAAGAAAGGAAAGGTACAACAAAGGCAGGCGCGTATGAAGGAGGAAAGGTATGTCAGGTGTTGGCTTCTGAACGAAGCCACCCCAGGATTGTCATCCTACATGCAAGCAGGGACGTGAAAGCAACTTTCCGCCGAATTGGTCAGAACCAAGGAAGGAGTGGTCACTCACCGTATTAAATGCAAAGGTCGTTGCATTAATGGAGAAAAACCCCTCAGAGGGCACCACGACATTAGGGACCATAGAGAAGGAGCCACCACATTAATGAGGAGGATCTCCTTGAAGATTTAGGAAATGATGACCTGAGGGCAGGGAGTGACCTATAAAAGGCCCCAAGCTTGAAAGAGAGAGGGAACTTCTAGGGAGGAGAATTTGTATTGAAAAGGAGAGTCTAGAAAAGATTTTCAAAAGAAAGACCGAAGAGGAAAAAGGAAGGAGTTCATCCATTCTTCAGTGAATCAGTAATCTCTAGGTATAAGGTAAGACTTTCAAAATATCCCCCTGTGCATATCTATTTAGTGACCATAAGTTCTAAGCCAACACGCTTTCTTTGTTGAGCCTAGGAACATACTACAATCTGCGAGCCAATTTCGAATCAGTTCCCATGTAGCCGAAATCGAGACTGGTCAAGAGTTGGCACTCTTCGGTTCGACTTGAACACCTATCAATTTACACGCACCCACCAAGGATCATTCAGTATGTCAAGTCGGTCTCAGTCATCCACTAGGCTGAGTCGGTCTCGGCCCCTTTTACTATCTAACCATCCATGCCTCAGAACTACATAAACTTTGACTTCTCTCCATTGTAATAGGAGATACATAGGAGCAAGAGACAACTCTTGTCAAGTTCATCCAAAAAATAAAAAAAACCCCAAAACATTTCTTGCTTGTCTTTTGTAAATATCTTCCATTTTTAGAAAGACATAAACTCTAACGTAGAAGTCATATGTCATTTCATGCATCTAGTTAGGGTAGTTATTCTTGGATAGACGTAGTGGAATACTAGTGATCCTCACACGTAACTAATTTCCGAACCTACACTTTTATTCCAGACTAACCTTATCCCTCATAGATTTCTTGTCGTTTTCTATAAAAATGTCGGTGACGACTCCATATTCCTTGTTCCTTTCCTAGAAGGGACTCAGATTCCAAAATCAAAGTTTTCACTGTCCTCGTCGCGATCTAGGTTGCGATAATAATATTTCAGCTTATATAAAAAAAGTGATAAAAAAATTTAATAAATATTTTATAGGTAAATAGAAAATAAAATATAAAAACCTATAAGTTTTTAGAAGCCAACATTTTGAAAAATGCAACATAGAAAATTATTTCAAAAAACACTTACTAGTTATTAAAAAAAGATTGTTTATCAAATACTATTAGAGTTTAATGGTCATGCACTGATAATGTAAAACAACTTTGCACTGTTATTCAATTACAAATTATTATTGGTATAACTTTAAGATAATTATTATAAAAATAAATAAATTTATCATACATGATAGTTTATAATTAAATAACAATTTAAAACTATTTTAGACTGTTAGTTCATAATTTAAGGTCAAGCAAGTTTCCAACTAGTAAAGAAAGATATAACCTAGCCGAAAGAGCTTGGTAAAACTATTTGTTGAAGTGATTAATAAATATAAAATGACAAAATAGTTAGATTTATATGATATTTTATATAAATTTTTAATTTATTTTATGAATATATATATATATATATATATATATATATATAGAAATTTTAATTATAATTTTAATTAATTTTAAACTATTATAATTTTATTTTAGTTATATTTTTTAAGTTTTAATTTCTCTATTTTTCATATTCTATTATTAATCTTATATTATATTTTAAAATATTTCTGATCAAACTTAAAATAAAATAAAAATAATATATACGTAAAGGAGACGTTATATTTTTATTATATATCAATAGTATGGTAATAGAATCCTACCTTATGTAAAAGTTATAATAAAATAAATTTAATAAATACTTTAAGGTAAAAAAAAAAGAATCGAGAAATTAAAACACTACTTGATCAAATCAAATAATTCCCTCGCCTAAAAGAAAACTCAAAACATAAACAGCTAGCTAGGTAGTTATTTAGAGAAAATAAATTACATACTTAATTGGTTATGAGTTTTTACATTGTCTATTTAAATTATAATGTATAATAAATTTGTATATTTTAATATTATTTTAAAATTATATTAAATATAATTTTTAATTGATTGACGGATAAAATATTTTACATTCATCGTACATATAATATATAAAATCGAGGTGTCTACAAAAGTTGGTATCTTTGGTACATACAAAAGCTGGTGTATAAATATTTAAGTCCCACTTGTTAATATTTTAAGGTTAATACTAACGATTTGATTTATCATTATTAAAAAAAATTTAAAATTTACTATCAAATAATTTTGTGACTAATTTTAAAATTAATAACTATTTAACTAATTTTTAATAAAAATAATTAACTATAAAATTATTATAGTATTAATGATAGTATGAAATAAGTAATAAATTAGTTAAGAAAATAATTTTAATTAATTTATAATAAATTTTTAAAATTTATAGTTATTTTCTAATTAATTTGTAATAATAAAAAGTATAAATGAATATAATTTAAATTTAACTAAAAAAATAATATTTTAATTAATTAATAATTAATTAATTAAAATTTAACTACTAATTTAAATGGTAGCTAAAATCAATAATAAAATAAAAAAATATTGTAAGTTCTGTTATAAAATCTAGTTAAGAATTTACATCACGCTGCAGTTGCTAATGAAAGTAACGATAATTATTTAATATATTTTATTAAACATTTTAAATTATTTAAAAGTATTAAATAATTTTTTTAATCAGTACCTTAAAGCATTGATTGATATTTACTTATTATTTATATATTTTTTGAGCGTAAGGTATATCAACGTTTAATCTTGATCAATTTGTTTTTTGAGTTTTTGATCCTTTATGTGTGTATTCATTTTGCAAGTATTTAAAATTGGAATTATATTGAATCTACCTAAACTTTAATTATTCCATACCAGAATTTACTTTTTAAAGGCTGAGATATGCAATAAGTAGTAAGAAGTGCATGAAAGGCATTTATCGAAGTAGAATCCAAAGCATCAATTGCAAAACAGCAACCCCCACTTGGGAGGTAACACGAAACGACAAAAATAGTGTTGTAATAAATTAATGATTGAAGATTAACCTTGCTAGTTGCTAGGTCACTAGATGCATCTCCGTATAATATTTATCTCTTTGAGAGTGAAATTATTATAATACCTTAGGCAAAAGAAATGTTATAATAGCGATCACGATGAGATTACGTGAGATTAAGGTTTACGTCTTGTCGGAAGTACCAAACCCCAAACAGCAAGCGTCACTCTCGCTTTTACTTCTCCAACTACGTAAAATGGGAAGGAATAAAATATCAATTCATTTTCTTTGTCCATTTTTCTCTGATTATTCTGTTTTAATTATGCTTTGGTCCCATGTCCATGTGACATCACTCGCTGCGTGGTTTCAGCAAACATTCGTATTGAAGGTCTTATCGTACATGTGGCAAGCAGAGTATACCATTTTATTCAAATAAATTGATATACAATTTCATATCATAATGTGGATCATGTTAATTCCAAGGTTAGATTTTAATTAATTCAAGTCTAGTAATTAAAATTATTTAGGAAGATAAAGCTCCTCTAAAACTGTTTTTTACCAGTTAGACTTATAAGTGCTAGTCGTTAATATAAACTTTTAAATATATAAAATTATTAATTTGTTATATTTTATTAAATCATATAACTTTTTTAAAATAAGTCATTAAATATTAAATCTTTTATTTCATTATTTATTTTAACTCAATACAATTTCATATACTATTCTTGAATACACTATTCTTATATAAACGTCGATAGAGAAAGAAAAAGAAACTCCCAAAGATGATAGTTATCTTATCTTGAAATTTCATTTGAGTTGCATGAAGTCTTTTCATGATTTTTATTGTTAAATAGTTTGATACGGAATACTAAAGCTTTTCTATAAGATTCAAGATAATATAAGTAGAATAAATCATATATTTGATATGAGATTTGATTTTATTGGTGTAAAGGTTTTGATACAATTATTCATTGATAAATTAGCACGTCAATTAAAGAGGTAAGCTTTATAAATTTTAAATACATGTTGTGATTGTTTAATTTCTTTAGTGATTCCATAGTAATAATGTAAAAATTTATACTAATAATATTAAAATTAAACTCAACATATAAATTAACTTTAAAAGAAAAAAAATAAAGATGTATCCATTAGAGTAATTTACAAACATTGATAACAGGACCAATAGAGATTAAGTCTAGAAAAAAAAAACTAAACTAGTCCTCTACAATGTAGAATTTTTTTTTGAATTCATGCTTCGTCTGGTAAAACAAAAATAAAAAAGAAAGATGAGGCGAGGGAAAGAAATGGCAATGAAAGGAGGAGCTAAAGTCATTTGATAAGCAAATAATGAGGTTGTGAAAAAAAATAATGCGAGTTCTACGTCTTTTAATTTTTTTGTAAAATTGCATGAAAATGAACGAGAGAAGAGTGAAGTAGCAAAACATTTTGCCATAATTTTTTTTTTGTAACAATTAAAAATTGCTACAAAAATTTTAATTTTATGATATTTTAAAATAAATTTTCAACAATTCTATATGTTTCTTGATGATTTAAAACTACTAATTTATTGGCAAGAATTAAGTTTAGGAAAAAAAAAAAAAGTTTCTATAAATATATTAATGGGGGAGTAGTATAAAAATGACATATTAAGATGAGCTTGAGTCTTTATTTTTTTATACGAGTAATTTTTTTTCTTTTCAAATGTCGCCAAAGCAAAAAAAGAAAAAAAGAAAAAAGAGGAGCTTGAATTTTTAAAAGAAAGATGACTCGGGAATTTTTAACGCATGACATTATTGGCAAGGTGTAGACTGTAAACTTATTTTGTAATGCTAGAAAAAATGAAGATATTAATGATTATAATATTATACATAGTTAACTTAACGATAAATAATTCAACAAGACAAGTAATTTTTTTTTCTTTTTAAATGACTTCATATCTCTTTGAGTGATTCTACTTAAAATTTTAACTTTTGTGAAAATATAAATTAAGGCTGTAGATTATTTATCCGGTTAGTTACAATATAATTAATGAACTACTTTTGTAAGTGGATTAATTTCATCTGCAATATTATTTATATATTTTGAGTGTTCCTATTTAAAACATTTAATTTTTGTAAATGTAAATCAGTGCTAAAGATCAGATTTGTCACGATAAGATCAACACATTTATGAGTGCATCCAATTGTCATATGCAAAGAGATTAAGGGAGATTACTTATTTTAACTTGAATTAATTGAGATATAATGTAATTTTTATAGGGTGAATCATTTAATCTTTTTGAAATATAATATTTGGTTAAGTTGGTATATAAGGTTAATAAAATAGTAAAATAGTTATTAAAATTATATATTATTAAGTAATTTAGTTTTTGAAAATGTTATAAACGATCAAATTAATATTTAAATTTAATTTAGTTTTTAAAATTATAATAATTAATCAAATTGATCCTTAAAATTAAAAAGACTCATTTGTAATTTTTATTTTTTAAATTTTAAATTTTACAAATTATATATATATATATATATATATATATATATATATTTACATATTTTGACTTTAAATTTGGATAATTTCACAAAAATTGTTCCTTATTTTTAAATTTTCACAATTTTCACCTTTTGTCTAATAAGTGCACTTAAATAATTAAAAAAATGATAAAAGTTTAAAAATTAGAATTTGAACCCTTAATCCTTGGAGGCGACAAAATGAATTATTCAGTTTGATAGGTCTATAAGAGAAAATAGGTTAGCCCAATTTTTATATGGACTGATATTTTGCTGACCTATTAAACTGAGTTAATTTGGATTTTTTTACTTGAAATGTTTATTATGAAGAAAAAATAATAATATTTAGCTAAATAAAGCTAATTATTTTTAGGTCATTTCAACCTACTTAACAAGTTAAGGTCAAATTAACCCAATTCTTTTTAAGTGAATTTTAAGTCTAGTTCGACTACACGAACCATCAAGTTGAACTGATTTTGGTCATCTCTATTAATCTCTTTCTTCTTCATAGAGATGCATTAAACTATTTAGTCAATGAATGTTAGTGAGACTCCCTTATTTATACTCTCTTTACTAATAAATAAAAAAAGATACTCACTAAATGAGAGTAAGTCCAATAATATTTTTGATTTTCAATAAATTTCAACAAATAGTAGAGTATTAGAAAGAGAGTCTCCTTGATATTCTTCTATTTTGTTCATACATATGCACATGTACGTGTATGTATGTATATATATATATCATTATTGTATTTTTTAATTAAAAATATTAAATTAAGATAATAAATTTATTTATTCAATTATATTTATAATTTTTTTATAAATTATTTATACATATTCTAAATATTAATAAATAAATTTATATGATATTATATAATTTAACTAATAAATAATTTTATATAATTTAATAAATAAATTTGTATAATTTATAAATTTCTATAATTCAAATGAGAACATTTAAAAATAAATTCATCATCTTAACTTTTAATATTTTTCAATAATAAATAAAAACATATATTTAAAAAAACAAAAATGTAATTAACAAATGCAATAATGATATATATAATATATTTTTATATACAAACTAAAAAAGTTAAATAACTTAGTAATTTTGGTGATTATGGAGAATGAAGGAGTTAGAGACTCAAACTTCAACTTCAACATTTTTATATTTTAATGATTTAATTGTACTTATTAAAAAATTTAAAAGTTGAGAATATAATTTGTAAAATTTTTATTTGCAAGATAGTTATTCTCAATAGTAAAAATGTTTAATAAATAAATTTATAAGATATTATATAATTTAATTAATAAATAATTTTATATGATTTAATAAATAAATTTATATAATTTATAAATTTATATAATTAAAATGAGAACATTTAAAAATAAATTTATCATCTTAACTTTTAACATTTAAAAATAAATTTATCATCTTAAAAAATATACTTGAAAAATAAATACAATTAATAAATACAGCAATGATATATATAATATATTTTTTTTACAAATTAAACAAGTTAAATAACTTAGTAACTTTGGTGATTGTGAAAAATGAAAGAGTGGAGGACTAAATTTCAATTTTAATGTTTTTATCATTTTTTTAAAATATTTAAAAATTTAAAAGTAGAAAATATAATTTATAAAATTATATAAATTTAGAGTCAAAATAAAAAAGATTAGTAAAATTTTGAAGTTACAAGACAAAAAATATAATTGTTTTTTTTTTTTAAATTTGAAAGATGAATTTAACTCATTAATTCTAATTTTAAAGATTTAATTAATTGATGACATAATATTTCAATAAATATTTTATTAATTTTAAAAATTAATTTAACTAATAATTATAATTTCAATTACTAGATTGACTCGATTTTTATATATCAAAGATCTAAAAGAAAAGGTTCTATACTCTTATTTATACATTTTCCCTAAATTTGAATGAGAGAATTAAAAATCTTTAGAGCATCTTAATAAGTGACATCGTTCTCAAACAGAATATGGCTGCAAAAACTCTAATATATCCTTTATACATTTTGATTACGGGAAACAAAGTTTTTCATTTAAAGTGAAGTGGACCATTTTCGTCTCTTTTGAGTTTGGGCGTGACAATTATTGCTACGTTGCCAACCATTTTGGGTATTCAACACGGCAGGGTTTGGATCCACATACGTTTGGATCTGCCACTACCGTTTGCCAAGTTAGGATTTAAGTTTACTTTCAGAAAAGAAGATATGGCATATTTGTTTATTGTTTTATTGGATAAGTTACATTAACGAGAGAGGCCATCATAAAACTTGAGTAAGCTGGTCACTGTTTGACAATTTTCTCCAACGAAATAAAATATGCTTTTGAGTCATTATATAAGCTGCAAGAGGATAAGTATTGAATGTGATGTGCATATCAATTTGATGTCACGTGAGAACAATGTTTGAACCCTATGTTTCAATGATATTATAATCAGAAAATGATGTAAGATTTGCTGGCCAGTCTCATGATTTCTATCTGGCAATGCCATTTTTTGGATAACACTTATCGCCTCAGTGGACTAAATAACACATCTATACACTTTACAACAAGTTCCACACTATTCACTCTTCTCGAGTTTGCTGTGGCAATAGGCACTGTTTTTTTTTTCCTCTATTATTTTCCTTTAATCTTTCCTTTTTTGAATTTTCAAATTAATAAATTGAATTTTTATTTAAAATATATTTGTTTGAATGTAATTTATATTTAACATTTTGTCTATTACTAAATTATAATGTTAATATTTTTCACATCAATGAAATAAAAAATAATAAAAAACCTGCATAAAACTATTTTCTTAAAAATTATTTATGTATCTTAATCTATTTTTTTAACATTGATTAAAATTTTGTGCATTAAAAATGTACAATATAAATATGTTGTATTCAAATATATATAATAAAAATAAAAATCTAACTGTTTTCTTAACATTTATTTTTAAATCTTAAATTGATTTTTTTAAATTTTATGTATAAAAAAGTATATAATGCTAGTTTTCTATTCAAACACAATAAGTATATAAATCTGCAAAAAAGTTTCTTTAAATTAGGTAAAAAATTGAAAACATAAGTTCATTTAGATCAAGTAATAAAAGTTATATATATATATATATATATATATATATATATATATATATATATATATATATATATATATATATATATATATATATATATATATATATAATATTATAGAGAAAATATATTTCAGTTTGTTTTAATTATTTTTATCATTATATTAAAAAATTATTTAAATATATTTTTAATCTTTAAAAACGTGACATTAGTTGTTAGAATCGATTTCCATCAAATTTTTTAATTTGTAATTATTAAGAAATATAAAATAATTTATTTTTTTTACTCCCTACAAATAATTTAGTGAGAGACTAAAAGCACATTATTTTAAGTTAAATATAAAGAATAAACGAGAAAAAAATTTAAAGAATGACTAGATTTAAAAAACACTATATTATCAAAATAAAAAAATGCTTTTAAACCATAAAATATTATAATATGAATATTTAATGTTCAATAATAACATACATATTTCAAAATGACAAAATACGTTAAAACCTTGTATCGAGGCAAAAATAAATAAAAATTAAATATTAAAATTTTTTAAACAATAAATGTACGGTGGCTAGCGTCATCCACAAAAGTAAAATTAAGAATTAAGAAAAAAACAATTAAATATGTTCCTAGTGCGTATAATATACTCATTCTATGTTTTTAAGTTGCTATAAAAAATTCTTACAATTTTAATTTCTCTAAATTTTATTTTATGGTTTTAATTATTATGGCTATTCAATTTTTAGAGATTAAATTTAATATTTTTTTAAATAATAAAGACTAAGATAAATACCTTGTAACATAAAAAGATTATAATATTAAATGTTTATAATTTTAGAAGGACTAAAAAAAATATCATTAAAGACTAAAATGGAAAAATAAAAATATATACCAGATAAAACCATAAAAAATTATAATTTAGGATTAGAAGTATAAAAGGTTATATTATAAGAATTAGAAATATATTTAAGCAAAAAATCAAAAAATCAACCGTTTATGTTGTAGTGAGTGTTCCCACTTTTCATAATTTTTTTTACAAGATGTTTTAATGCATTTTCATGCATAATTTAACAATCAATATTTGGTCATCTTAAGTATTCTCACACAATACACGTCAATATTATTCAACTTATTTCAATATTATTCAATTTATTTCAATATTATTGCTTGGCCAAATTCAACAATCCATTTTCCAAGGAATCGCAAAGCTTCAGTGCTTTAGATAACTTTCATTACTTGTGTGCAGTTATTCCTCGACAAATTAATTACAATTTAATAGAATGGTAATAGTAATTTCAGCTTCAGAAAACTTTGAATATGTTACATCCATCTGGCCAAAAAAATAATACAAGGAGATTGATTGTATCATATTGTAATTAAGATGGAACCAAACTAAGTTCTCAACTAGGAGTTAACAGACCTGTCTCAATGGACATTCACATTTGTTTCCCAGTGCCACATTTCTGAAAGGCACAGAGATGACGTTTTAAGCAAATTTACATATAACAAAAGGATAATGAAACAAAAATGTTGTTATAGTATTGATAAGATGACAAGATAGAGAGAATGTTATGTAAGGTGAACTAATCTTGACCGTACAATCGTAGGAAAGATTAACTCCTCTCTCTCCACATGTCTCCCATTTTTTGCTATTGAGCTGATGCTTATATCCAGGCCAAATCAAAACTTCATTTTTAGTCAAATTAGAGGACTGTTTGATATGATCTTTATTACAGATTTTGAGATTAATTTCTTACCGATGAAGCTTAAGTATTCCAATATTACTAAATGTCTTCTAGATACGTTTGATATATAGTTATCTTCAATTTCATGGAACTCACGTTAAAATTGAATATAACACCTAGATTTGGATTCTCTGACGTTAATTGTGGCACAAATATTAAAGTGTCGTACCGTTTATCGTCAAAATTCATGTGAGTATTACTACTTGAGTGATGATACATGAATAATCACTCTAAATACTTCGTTAAAACCCATAATTTATTTTTATTTCTTTCTTTTTTCACATTAATCATTATATTTATACTTATTAGGTGTGAAATAAACTTGTAGAATTATAGTATATATCCACATATAATTTTTTTAAAATATAACTTAACCAACCAAATGAGAAATTAATGAAACTACTTACTCAGTGAGGCACAAGTGAATTTCATGCTATAAGAGAAAATGTGTGAGAAAGAAAGTTTCACGGGATATGTTATTAAAATCTCTCTTATTATTTTAATTTTACTTACACCAGGGGTGTTATGGTAGAGAATGGGTCGTTGTTATTCCCTTTCTCTTTTGCAAATGATCTTATTGATATTCACATGAATTTTGACGATAAACGGTACGAAACACTTTCTTACGAATTACACAAATTACAATGTGAAGAAATTTTACTGGAAAAAGTTTAACTGACCCTACCATGTATGATATTGCATCTATGATCGATTAAAACAACTTTTCGTATGTATATCTTCCATACCCAATAGAAAGGCTCATAAAAGCTACGTACTATCATGTTAGGAAAAATATATTAAAGAGAGAGTAATAATTACTAGCACTTCTTAAATCAAATAATAATAATAATAATAATAATAATAAAAAAAAGAAAATTTTGTTATTATTCCCTTTCTCGTTGTTGAAGTTTTAAAAAATAAAAAAATAAATCAGTTTCATAAGAGAGAAATTTATTATGTAAAGTCGATAATTTTATTGGGTTGATGAAGACTTTAAATACAACTGAAACTCAAACAGAAAAGTAAGAAAATAGAATCTATACATGAATATATTTATCACTTAATAACTTTTTCTTTCCTCTCTTTTATTCTATTAGTTTGAAAAAAAAATTTTACGGATCAGTTTTTTTCTCCAATATTTCAAATTAATTATATTTTTTCTTCATCATTTTTTTTTTTTTTTCTTTTGCATATGATCTCATTGATCCGTCATTATTTGTCAATGCATTATTATCCTTATACATGATAAAATAGTTTTATTTTTTTAAAGTAAGAAAACTTTGTTTTTACTTATTTCTCTTTATATTTTGATGGTACGACGTATTTTTATTTTATTTTATTTTTGATTTTTCACATGTCAAATTAAGTGGTTTTTTTTTATAAAAGATTATTTTAATTCTTTTAAGAACAAATTTACTGAATTAGGATGATTTCCATTAAAATTTAGTTTATATGTATATAAAAGAAGGCAAGAAAGGAAAGAAATAAATATTGAATAGAACAAAGAAAGATTTTATTGATGATTCTCCCATCCACACCAAAGAAGACCCTAAAAGAAAAGTATCCCACCACACATTGGGTTTACCCTGCACGTATGCATTGAGGCTACAAATGATCTTATTCTTTATAAAGTTTACTTGTGGCTGTGAATGCAATATTACTGAGCAACATTATATTCTGATTAAGAGCAGAAATAGCAGGATTATTAATATTTTCAGCAGCCAAACCTCTGTCACAACATGCAGGTCCATCACTAGCAACTTTAGAATCATAGTTAGCAGTTTGAGGATCATCTTTCAACTCTTCCAAGGCACTCCTGAATGATCCAACTACTCCATCATAGTCAAAGTTTGCACATTGTTTAATGGCTGGAGAATTTTTCTAGTTCGGCCAACCCCTTGAGGAAGTTCTGGCCATCTATACTCTTGTTCAAAGCCAAATTCAAAATTGCCTTTGAAAGTTCAGCAAAGTCTTTTTGCTTGCACGATTGAAGGATCAGCTTCAGTTAGAATGTTGAGGCAATTGGTCTTGTCCTGCAAGATTTCTTCACAAATTTGGCCAACCAGGCCTTGTTGAAGAAGAACTCTTGCATTTGTCGACAAAGGAGAATAAGAAATGAGAATAAGACAAAGAGAGAACAAGACTGCTGAAGAATTCATTCTGTGGTGGGAACTTTTACTCAAAGGGGCCTAATTGCTTGCTAGGTGTGGGAGACAATGAATTCATTACTCAACTTGCTCAGCTTTTTATACCAACTCAACTTTCTATTTTCGCTTATCACGCATATTTATAGGATCTACTGTTTTCACCCGCTGCTTCCACGCCCATGTTTACATTTTCTTTTTACTATAAATATGCAAGTCCTATGACCTTTAATTATATTTGGTTTTAGTTATTATAATTTTCTTTTTTAGATCTTTATATTTTTTTAGTGTTATTTTTGAATTTTTATTACTTACTCTATTTAATTTAATGCTGACATGTTTAATAATATAATAATATTAATTGAGACTAAGTGAATTAATATTCACAAATATCGATAAAAATAATTTAAATTTAAATATATTTTAAGTTCTTGTAAATATAATTATATATGATTATTGTTATTATAATTTTTTTTTGTTATTTTTAGATCTTTACATTTTTTTAGTATTATTTTTTAATATTTATCACTAATTTTAGTTAGTTAATGATCACATGACTTACAAAATAATAATATTAATTAAGATAAATAAGATAATAAATAATATTTTAAATTAAGGTAATTAAATTATTTATAAGTATTCAATTAATTAATTAATTAATTTTTTGGTAGAATTTATATATTAATTATTTTATATAAATAATATAATTAATTATATATAATTTATTGTTAAATATATTACTAATAGTAATTTTATTTATTTTAATATTATTTTTATTTTTCAATTCACTAATTTATTTTTAAAATATTATATTTTAAAAAATATGTAATTTATTTAAAATTATATAAATTGAAATGCAAAAATAGCATAAAAATATATTAAAATTAAATTATACATTTTAAACTAAATTGTATTTTTAAAAAGTATAATATTAAAAGTAGATTAGTGAATTGAAAAGAATAATATTAAAAAATAAAACTATCGTTCATAATATATTAAAAAATAAATTATAAACGCAATTTATATGTAATCAACATATTTATATAAAATAATAAATATATTAATTAGATGAATTGAGCTCCTAGAAATAAATTAATTATCCTAATTTAAAATATTTTTTGTTATCTTAATTACAATTATTTATTTTAATACTCACGTCAACACTAAATTAACTAGAATTAATAATAAGAATTAAAAAAATGACAATAAAAAATATAAGTATCTAAAAATGACAAAAGATTTTACAACACTAAAACCTGTTTCATATTTGCAACACCTAAAATATATTTAATCCAATGATTTACTACTAATCAATTATATTTAATGGTGGGCTTACGTTACATAATTAATATTCAAATGTAATAAATGTAAGACCCCAAATATGTTCTAGTAGAATGGAATTCCAAATAAAAGTGGAAGATAACCGCTTGCGAGATATATAGAGATAATCACTTACGATATATATAAAGATAACCACCTACGAGATATATATGCAGATATAACCATCTCTGAGATATACATTATGTACCAAGGTGGTTATGCTGGACATAATATCAGGAAGAAAATCGTGGGATAGTGCATGCGACCAAACCGGGCCTATAACGACCTCGGACGAGGCCTATATAAACCCTCAGAACGAAGAGAAAAGGGTCGGGAAAAAAAAGGTTGAATATAGGAAGGAAAAGACTGCTCCACTCAAGTAAGGAAGAGCAAACAGAAAAAGGAGAAGAAAAAGTATAGTGCCAAAACTTCTGGATACCAGGTTAGCTTCTAAAAATCTCATATGCATGCTCATAAGATAGTTTACCAGACTAGCCATATAGTCCACACCCAGCCCAGCAAGAACTACGTGAACTTTGAATTCTCCATTGTAAAAGGAGATACATAGGAGCAGGAGACAATTCCGGTCAAGTTTCACAATAAAAGATACTTATTTCTTTTCTAAGATTCTTTGGACTTCAATAGATAGTCTACTCTATCCTAGGGGTTCTTTTGCCTTGAAAAATCATACAATTACCTCAGAGGGAGTTAGCTGCACCTACAAATGATATAAATACTACCGTTGCATTAGCTTTACTTACGTCAGTTGCATATTTCTATGCGGGTCTCTCAACTCATTGGATGCCAATGGACAGTCCACTCCCCTCCCATCATCTTTGGATGCCAATGGACAATCCATACTTTTTTATTACCTCAATCCTCAGCCAGAACTACGCGACCTTTAATTTCTCCATTAAAAAATAGATACGTAGGAGCAAGAGGCTTACTCTTATCAAGTTAACCATCCAAAAAACACAAAAAATATCCCACACTTATTTCGTGTAAATACTTTATTCTTAGAAAGGTATCAATAAAAACGTAAGAGTCATTTCCTTTTCATACAGCCAGTTAGGGTAACTATCGTTTGATGGACGTGTTTAGATATCCAGTGATCCCTACGCGTAACCGACTTCCAACCTTATTCTCTGATTCAAAGACCAGTCTTATTCACTCAAAGGTTTCCCGACATTTTCCATAAAAATGTTGGTGGCGACTCCGTCTTCCTTGTTCTTTTTCTGGAAGGAACTCGAAAACCAATTCTAAAAAAGGCGTCACGATTTAGGTCGTGACAATAAATTACAAGTATTTGCTTTCTTATTACATTAATTAATTTAAAAAAAATGTTCTCAAATGAAGCAAATAATTGACACGACCTAAATCGCACCAGGGGCGATTTAGAAAATAAAATCTATTTGAAGAAAAACAATGCTTTATTTGTTTCAAATTGGAAGCTGAATCCATCTCTGGGAGGAAACCGACTGTACTGAGTCAGTGTCAACTCGGCTAATCCGGGAGGACTGACCAAACCTGATCCGACTTTGATGGGAGTCGCCACTGACGTTTCAAAGGTACTTTGGAAACCAGGAGTGGATAAGGCAAGTCTGCGAAATATAGAGTGTAGGTAAGGAGTCAATTACGCGTGAGAATGACGTGTCATCCCACCCATCTACCATTTGTTAGTTACCCTATGAATTACATGAGCTAAAATAACCTTTACTTTTGCTGCTTTTTGAGGCATGACTTAATGTACTAAGAGGATGGGTGTACAGAGTTTAGGGTGTTTTGAGATGCATAACTTGACAAGAGTCTGCCTCTTGCTCCTACGTACCTCTCATAACTTAGAGGAATCAAAGTTCACATAACTATGGAGGAATGAGATGAATGTAGAGACAGACTATCCATTAGGCGTCCTAACTCGTAATGACCTTAATGTTGGGTTATTTTTGGGCTCTCAACTATGTGGACAAAAGCCCAATACTCTCAAGCTTGCTAGGTCTCTCTTTATAAGAGGAGAAGGGGTCAGATTTGGAGATTGAGAGAGAGTGGATTTTTCACAAAGTGAGAGAGAGACAAAAGAGATTGATAATACTTGTACTCCTAATTAATCACAGTGGATTGATTTCTTTGATCTGGACGACCCGTGGTTTTTTACTTCTCACATTGAGGGGGCTTTTCCATGTTAAAAATATTGGTCTCTCTTGTGTGATTCTTCTCACTATTGCTTTCATTCTCATTTGTGGTTACTCCTTAGAGATTCTTGCAAGTGAGGGGAATTTATATCCACTACGTTGGTGCATCATTGCATGTGCCTTATTGCTTTTTCCCCATCACTTAATGCAAGTGGATTTTCCATTAGGCGTCCACGAGAGGGGGTATGGAGTCTGAGCTATCCATTAGGCATTCAACTCCTAACTGATTCTTGAACTAAAGTATGGACCATCCATTGGGCGTCCAGTCTTGAAATGACCTTAATGCAGGCAGACTTTCCATTAGGCATCCATGGGAGGGGATATGGAGTCTGAGCTATCCATTAGGTGTTCAACTCCCAACTGATTCTTGAACTGAAGTATGGACTATCCATTAGGCATATTGACTTTGAAGTGACTCTAGATTGAGTGTTTGTGTGAACATGCATGTTAGACTGGGACCGAGACCAACTCAACACTGGATGCAGAGAACGATTTAGAGTCGGATGAGATGTAATGTAGGATGATATACAGGGAGGAACCGAGATCGACCCGGTTCCAGACTAATGCGGACTACATGTCTGCAAGTTGGTTTGCTACTTTGAATGGAAAATGTGAGAGGGTGTTCCCTATAGAATGGTTGCTTCGGTGATAGTTCGAGTAAGGGACTTACCTGGTATCTAGAGATGATATTGGTACTTTCACTTTCAGCTTGAACTCCTCAGTAGTAAATTTCCTCAACAATTCTACCTCGAGCTTCCCTCCCAAATTCCTGGCCTCGAGTCCTTTGCATTAAGGCCTTTTATAGTGTTTGGAGGATGGCGAGGGTACCTGTCAGATCTTGTCACGTGGGTTTGCCCCAGTCTTCTGATCCAAGTTGTTAGCCTTGGCAATCCCTAGGTTGATGCTCGTTGGGTCCCGTGTCTAGTCGTGGCACGTTCTTCCTAGATCGTGGCACGTTCTACAAGTTGTGGCTGACCTGGCAAATTCTATTTCCATTGGGCTGTTGTGATTGGTGAGAATCTTCACGTCATTGGAGTTTATGGGGTCCTTGTCCCCTTGACATGGCTTCATCAAGGGCTATTCTCGGCTCTTGAAGGATCTGACGGCTCAAGGCCTGATGGATCCTGTGAGGTGGTGTCCCCTTTGCTAAGGTGGTTGATTCTGCTTGATTTCCTGCTGACTTGGCCGACTCTGTCAGCACTGAGCTGGAGCTCTTGGACCTCTTTTGGGCTATGTTTGGTCAAGTGGGTCATATCTGGTGCCTTATATGTGTTCAAGCCGTTTTGGGCCTTCCCTTGCTAGGATTGGACCTCTTCGAGGGGCCCTCTTATGAAGCAAGCTGGTAGTTCGGCTCATCCTCCTTTATTAGGTTAGGTCCGGGTCTTCTTTCCTTAAGTAGGTTCCAATTTGAGTCTCCTCCTTTTACTGGACCAAAGTTGGGCCTGTTTGTCTTGGACGGACAAATTTGGGGTCCTACAATAATACATCACATAATTTTTAAAAGAAATGTTTTAAAATTATTCTGTGCATAATATTAGTTGATTTAGTTTTGGACCTAGAAAATATTGTTATCTACATTTGCATATGGTCTACATCCAAGTTGATTTAGTTTTGGACCTAGAAAATAGTGTTATCTACATTTGCATATGGTCTACATCCAAGAAAGTAAAACAATATTCAATCAAAGTCTCAATAAAAGAAAGCAAAGAACTGGAAAGTATACTAGCTTCCAAGTTTGAAGTTTGTCAAAGGACATATAAAAATAGCAAGCATAACTTGACGCGCTTGACTATGTGCCCCAACAAATGCTATTTGCCAAGGTGCTCCCACTCATCACAAACACGTTCGTTACCTAGAATCTTTGAAGGTTGCATAATCAAATTAAGTTAAACTTCTTGCTAGAAACAGGGAACTTCTGGGAATCGGAATTTTATTAAGGGAGTTTCTTCTCATTCTTCGTCTTCTCATTCTTCTTTTTCTTCTTCTTCTTCTCATTCTTCTTCTTCTCATTCTTCTTCTTCTCATTCTTATTCTTCTCATTCTTCTTCTTCCCATTTTTCTTCTCATTCTTCTTCTTCCCATTTTTCTTCTCATTCTTTTTCTTCTCATTCTTTTTCTTCTCTCCTTTTTCTTCTTCTCATTCTTCTTCTTCTCATTCTTCTTCTTCTCGTTCTTCTTCTTCTTATCATTCTTCTTCCTCTCATTCTTCTTCTCATTCTTCTTCTTCTTATTCTTCATCTTTTCATTCTTCTTCATCTCATTCTTCTTTTCATTCTTCTTCTTCAAGTGAAACACACCATGCATGCACCTTAGATGATCCACTGCCTCCAATCTCTCATGTTTTATCAATAATTAATGTGCTATGTTCAGGTCTAATTTTGAAACAGTGGAAGATTCTGCTTCACATTCTAGGAGAATACTATGTGCGTCCTTTCACCTCAGTAGTTTTCATATGTTTGAAAGGCTTTATTGAGGATAACGTGCAACTCATCTGAATCTTTTATCTTGTCGCTTTTCTTTCATTCTCTGCTCATGGTTCCCTTGAAGGAATATTCACAATCAATATGTAGTTTTCTATCATATAAGCACTTATATATAAACAGTATTTATAATTGAAGAGAAAATACGGTTAAACTGATCTTATATAAGATGTAAGATATTTTCGTAAGTTATGCTGAAAAACTTTTTGAAATAAGTTGAAAACAACGTAAGAATATCACAAGTTTTATTTTAATGTTTTCTACTGTAAGAGCTTATAATATAGCAATTAACAAATTAGGTCCGGGTTTTCCTTGGATTATTTAACGTAGAAAACCGGCAGATTCAAGGTTTATTGGATTGGAGGTGTGAAGAAAATAATGGTTTGCATATAGTGGGGGTGAACTTCAAACAAAAGAAATCTAAATATGATCATTTATTAGGTCTATACATTTTAGAAAGTCTAGAAAAACAGAAGACATGAGTTGAAAACACATGATCAAAGCTTATCAACATACCAAACTATGCAACCTTACATGTAGAAAGAAACAAGATTGATTTCCATTTCACAGTGAAATCATTTCAAGACAAACGCCACACAATGAGAACGCCAAATAAGAGCCCCAGACACAAGTTTAGGTATATTCAAAGTATCAAAATACATCACAAGTAGATGACATACAACGACACTTTCACACACACCGGAACAGTTTCCTTTGAAAAATTCATGTCATGCATCAAGCAAGCAACACAATTCCCAGCCATTTCAAATCTCTTGATTCAACTTGCCTTGTTTCTAGCTAAAAGAAACCCTTGATAGAAAATACCCCCTCCACCCAATAAAAGAAGAGAAATTCAAGGTTATCCTAAAAAATTGAAGTGCTTTGATACTGTTATTAAAATAATCTTTCTCCTTTTCTCTCTTTCTTTCATTTGTTGTGCTTCAATTCATTCAACTGTTAATCCAGTATCAAAACTTATATTTCTAAAGGTACCGTACCATAGCAACTCTGAAAAAAAGAATATAGCAAGGGCCTGAGTACCCCGATTCATTTATACTCAGATGACACACAAAATAACAAACAACAATGATAAAAAAATGAAAAGAACCCCAACGTTACCGATAACAAGCATGCAATTATGCAAAACCCTACAAAAAGAAATTGGTTTCTCAGGCACATATTAAGATTACCTCAACAAAACCATCAAAAACTTATGCAGAAGAGAGCTACAATAATTGCTTAAAGACACTTATTCTACGAACTACAAAATCCATTCTCTACTATAACACTACTGAATAGTAAGTCACTTTAATAGTTATAAGTTATTTTGATTAATTTAAAAATTAGTTTGACAAATAAATAAGTTTGTTTGTTATATAATCTTATTTTAATAATTTTTAACTTATTTTTATAAACTAATTACAGTAATTTATAAAAATGAGTTATTAATTTTTTTTGTTTTTTTATTTTTATTTTTATTAATTATTTTACTTATAAATCAAATATCTAAATATGTTATTTTATATTTCTCAATTAAATTATTAGTTAATTTTATTAAATATTTTTAATTCAATAAACTAACTTATAAATTTTTAATTTACCTCTTATCTTATACTTTGATTGTACGACGCCTTTTTATTTTATTTTATTTTTGATTTTTCACACGTCAAATTAGAGGTTTTTTTTTTTGATAAAAGATTATTTCAATTCTTTTAAGAATAAACTTACTGAATTAAACCGATATCCATTAAAATTTAGCTAGTTTATAATGTTTTTTTTACCAAACTCACTTTTTAATAACATAACATGTGACACCATCCTTTTTATGCACTTTCTTTTTTAATTTTTTTTTACATATGATCTCATTGATCCGTCATTATTTGTCAATGCATTATTATCCTTATACATGATAAAATAGTCTTATTTTTTTAAAGTAAGAAAACTTTGCTTTTACTCACTTTCTCTTTATATTTTGATGGTACGACGTCTTTTTATTTTATTTTATTTTTGATTTTTCACATGTCAAATTAGGTATTTTTTTTTTTATAAAAGATTATTTCAATTCTTTTAAGAATAAATTTATTGAATTAGGATGATTTCCATTAAAATTTAGTTTATATGTATATAAAAGAAGACAAGAAAGGGAAGAAGTAAATATTGAATAGAACAAAGAAAGATTTTATTGATGATTCTCCCATCCACACCAAAGAAGACCCTAAAAGAAAAGTATCCCACCACACATTGGGTTTACCCTGCACGTATGCATTGAGGCTACAAATGATCTTATTCTTTATAAAGTTTACTTGTGGCTGTGAATGCAATATTACTGAGCAACATTATATTCTGATTAAGAGCAGAAATAGCAGGATTATTAATATTTTCAGCAGCCAAACCTCTGTCACAACATGCAGGTCCATCACTAGCAACTTTAGAATCATAGTTAGCAGTTTGAGGATCATCTTTCAACTCTTCCAAGGCACTCCTGAATGATCCAACTACTCCATCATAGTCAAAGTTTGCACATTGTTTAATGGCTGGAGAATTTTCTAGTTCAGCCAACCCCTTGAGGAAGTTCTGGCCATCTATACTCTTGTTCAAAGCCAAATTCAAAATTGCCTTTGAAAGTTCAGCAAAGTCTTTTGCTTGCACGATTGAAGGATCAGCTTCAGTTAGAATGTTGAGGCAATTGGTCTTGTCCTGCAAGATTTCTTCACAAATTTGGCCAACCAGGCCTTGTTGAAGAAGAACTCTTGCATTTGTCGACAAAGGAGAATAAGAAATGAGAATAAGACAAAGAGAGAACAAGACTGCTGAAGAATTCATTCTGTGGTGGGAACTTTTACTCAAAGGGGCCTAATTGCTTGCTAGGTGTGGGAGACAATGAATTCATTACTCAACTTGCTCAGCTTTTTATACCAACTCAACTTTCTATTTTCGCTTATCACGCATATTTATAGGATCTACTGTTTTCACCCGCTGCTTCCACGCCCACGTTAACATTTTCTTTTTACTATAAATATGCAAGTCCTTATAAATATGACATATTTATAAAAGAAAATTTAATCTAATTATTAAAAATATAAAAGGAATACTGATTAACAAATAAATAAATTTTTAAATTTAGTTTCGAGATATGTTAATGCAACCATGTTCATTCTCTCTCCATCAATTTTGATAGGCTTAAAATAGAGTTTATGTATTATTAAAGATAGAAGGAACGTGCGTATTCAATCCAAAAGAAGAAGAAAAAACAACTTATGTGTAGGCTTAGACATGAAGAATATTAACTCAAATTAAAATATTTAGAAGGCAAGTACAAGTCATTTCATATATAGACCTGAATTTTAGTGAATCTTTGTACAGTTCTTTATACGTCAAATTAAGTGGCAAAAAAAAGTCATAAAATATTAAAAAATTAATTAAGAGTCCAATATATATTGATCATATTTTCTCTCCACATATCTCTTTTTTGGATTTTCTTTCACTTTATTGTTGGATATCCAGGAAAATTGTTCTTTTATATTTAAATAGTATCTTTTTTTCTTACGCATGTTTTCTACGTTGATAAACTCAAATAGGTAAGTATAATATAAAATTTTGAATAAAAGTCTTATAAATATAAGTCAAGTAACATTATTTTATTCAATTTTTTCTTATTAATTTTTCATAAATTAATATAAATATCATGCAAAATAATTCTCTAAGAATATTAACATTAGCACATTGTTATTAATTATAAAATTTATATATATATAACAAATTAATGATAAATACAAGAAAAGTGAAGACAATGGAGTTCTTTGAATGATAACTTGGCTAGAGCATAAAGAAAAATACTCGTGTGGAAGAGGATTGATATTTTCATATGAAAAACATGACAAATTGTAATAGTTTTCTACAAAAATTAACATTAACATGTTATTAATTATAAAATTATATATATATATATATATATATATATATATATATATATATATATAACAAATTAATGATAAATACCAAAGTGAAGACAATGAAATCCTTTGAGTCGGAACTTGGTTAGAGCAAAAAAAAAATTACTCGTGTCGAAGAGGATTGATATTTTCATATGATGCGATTTAGTTAATATTTAAAGACAAACATATCATATCACGATAATAATAAGGATGTGAGTTTATATATCGTCTTAAAGGACTAGCATGTCAACTTTTGAAAAGTTTTAGTGTAGATTTGACAATTAAAATTAGAAAAGATAAAAATATAGAAAGTAAAGTAAAAACAAGAAAATGATAAAAAAAATTGCTTTTAGTTCTTTTTGGAATTAAGTGTTTTAGTTTGGTTATGTTTCTTTTTTTTTTTTTACCTCTACTTATACAAATCTCTTATCTTACTTCCATGTGTTACTGGAATATATTTAGTACTTGGTTTAGTACTCCTAATATTATTTACCTTAGGATGATTCCTATTTGGTCCAGAAAAACCACTATTGCTAGTTGAATTAGAAATCTAGAAAAAATGTTGGTCATGCAATTCCTTTAAACTCAATTATCTTATAGTTTTAGCAACTAATTAAGGTGTGGTTACATCTAACTAGTTGATTAACATGCAATCATATTCAAGTAGTAAAGATAAATATAAAATTGCATTCAAAAGGGTAATCAAGTGTTTCAAACACAAATACACACCATAATTCTTCAAAGTAAATCTAGCTACCCATACACATGTTGAAAAGATAAGCGAGAGATAATTAAATAAAAAACTAGAACCATAGAAGCTTGGAGTTCCACTCCTTTGCTCTATATCCCATTTTTTGCCTTATCTTCATGTGCCTTGCAAGGAGTTTTTGAGGGCAAGGAAAGCACTTGGAAGAATGGAGGTGGTGGAGTATGGAATGATGGAGTAGAATGACATGTATCAAGAGTGGTAAGATTGAGTTTTTGTGCGAAGTGTGCCTTTTTGGGGGCTTGTAAAGTCAACAAGATAAAATAAAATAGTGTGTAGATAAAATAAAATGACATGCAAAAGAAAAATAAAATAAGAGATAAAGATAAAATAAAATAAAAGATAAAAATAAAATAAAATAAAAGATAAAAATAAAATAAAATAAAAGATAAAGATAAAATAAAATAAAATAAGAGATAAAGATAAAATAAAATAAAATAAGAGATAAAGATAAAATAAAATAAAAGATAAAAATAAAATAAAATAAGAGATAAAGATAAAATAAATATAAAGCTGCACAATTGTGTTGATCTTTTGTGCCTTCATCTTTTTTGGCCAAAAGTCCTTGTTTTTATAACATTTTCCCCTTTTTTGTTTGTGCGTCTATGTTGCATTAATCTCAGCAAATGGGTAAATTATGCATTGTATTTTATAAAGAATATTTAGAATTTTATCCAAAAAGATACATTATTACTGTACAAAATATTGGTTTATCACAAAGGATATGACACATGAGTTCTTCCGTTCCTATAATGTGTTTTTTAAAAGACAAAATAAACAAGGAGAAAATGAACTCAAACTTCTTTTTAACTAAGATGACCATCAATTGAGTGCTCAATTAAAGGATGAGGTCTTAAAATGTGTCTCTCACTAAATCACATGTTCAATTTTTTTACTTCTCTCAAGTGTTTAAGGATTCATAATTATATCCACTCTCTTCCCCTATAAACATTCGTTACTTATGAACTTGTAGATCAATTAATTTCTTGCAAACAACTTTTCAAGCATATGAGTATGACATGAATTTTTATAGGTTTTAACGAGGCATATAGGTTCTTGTGTTAGGTGGGGTAACAAGAAAGAAAATAATATTGTTTTGCCAAATATGTTGCCTTTTACCTTTTATCTTTACACCACCCTCAAGAATTCCTTCCTTGATAATTAACATTTGTCCTTTACCTCTTTCATGTTTCTCTTTTTGCATACTATCCTCAATCCTTTAGGACTATAATTCCTTGTTGGTGAAGCTTTTGTTTCTCTGTATAGAATAACTTATTATTATTTTCTTTTTTTTATTTTTTCTTTCTTTTTTTATTCTTTTGTTCTTTTTTCAATTGCAAAGGATGAGAATTGTTTTGGCTATGGAAGAGGTGCAGGGACTATTGCCATGCCTTGCTATTCCACGAAACCCTATTGGGATTGCTGTATTTTTATTGTAGTTTCAAATAAAAGAATTTCTGCATGGACTCAACGACAGAAACTATCTTTTCATCCAAATCTCACAATTTGTAACGTGTAACAAGCCTGAAGCTAATTTTTAATTTCTCAAAAGTTGGTCCTCTTTTGTTTGAAAGGCTGAGCCCAATTTTTTTTTTGGAAGAGGAAGGAGCAATATTGCCTCCTTATTTACATGCTTTCAATATCTCAGTTTCTATCGGACAATAAGTAAATACATAGAATATTGATAAATTGTTACTTATAAGAAGATCTCGCTCCCCATAAGATATAGCAATGCCCCCAACACTAGAGAGAGAGTGCAACATTTATTGAATTGACAAAACAAAAATAGAAAGAGAAATAAAAATAAGAAAAATGAAGAAAAAAGAAATCCAAAAGTACTAAAAGGGAAAGGAACAAGAAAACAAAACAAACCAAATGAAATACCAAAAATGAAAATGAGTCAAGTTGCCTCTTGGTAGTGCTTGTTTAACGTCCTGAGCTTGACGAACCCCTCATTGGGCAATGTGATATTGGTGGTTGAGAAGGACTCCATAAATTCCTCTGTATAATGCCTTATTAGTTGACTCTTCACCTTAAAACTAGTCTCATTGTCATGCGTATCCTCTATTGCTTTATGCAAGAACACTCCAATTACTATTTTGGGCTTGTGTTGCTGTTTATATTTCTTGTGTCATTTTTTGATGGACACTTTATATGGTTTGGAGTTTCCCAAGGTTTCAAAGTAAGGCTTCCTTTTATAGTTCTTTGAGATTTCCCCATTAGAGTTGTCAAAAGTTTGCATACAATTACAAGACACAAGGGGCGAAGAGATTTTATTAAAGCTAAAAACTATAAATTTTACCTTTTCATTACCTAGTCTTAAGTTCAATTCATCTTTCTCGACATCTATTATCGTCTTTCCTATGGCAAAAAAAGGTTGGCCTAGAATTATTGGAATTGTATCGTCTTCCTCAATATCTAAGATGACAAAGTTAACACAGAATATGAACTTTTCTACTTTTACCAAGATATCGGCCATGGCGAGGAGACTCTAGGTGGGACCGTCATGTCATCTCGGCCGTCGGCCCGAGGGCTAAGGGCCGATATGAACTCAGCCCCAGTGGCTACAGTGTGGCAGGAATCTCGGCTTGATATGGGCGATGGAGATTTCTTAGCTTGGAATGATGTGAAAGGTAATTTGAGATACTAACCTGGTATTTGGAGACGGTGAATGTCTTTTTCCTGCCTTTGTCCAGTATCTTTGCCTCTCCTTCAATCAGCCCTTGGGGTTCCCCTTTTGCTTCTTACGTGTAAGTCGTCAACTTTCTCTTCAGCAACTCTCCGTTGCGCCTTGCTTAGTCTCTCCTTTCTTCTCTCCTCTTTTTTTTCGCCCTGAATTCTTCGTCCAAAGGCTTTATATAGGGCTTGAGGTGGGTGCGTAACAACCCAGATCCCGAGATTCTCGCAGATATTATTCTCTCCTTATTTCCGTTTCTCATGCGAGTCACTTGTAATCTGGTATATTCCATATGGGGTCCACTGGGATGTAGGAGACTCGGTCAAGCGTTGACTCAGTCTTGGGGTGACTAGGGTGGACTCAGTCTCGGCCCAATTTGGAATCGCAAGGTGATGACTCAAGAGTTTGGAATTAGGCCAAGGTGGAGGCTGATTCAGATTTTTGGAAGGCACAATGGGCGCTCTAGTTCCGGACAATTTTGGAGTGCTACATTGATTATATTTTTTCTTCACCATTTTCTTTCTTTTTTAATTTTCTTTTGCATGTGATCTCATTGATCCATCATTATTTGTCAATGCATTATTATCCTTATACATGATAAAATAGTCTTATTTTTTTAAAGTAAGAAAACTTTGCTTTTACTCACTTTCTCTTTATATTTTGATCGTACGACGTCTTTTTATTTTATTTTATTTTTGATTTTTCACATGTTAAATTAGGTGGTTTTTTTTTTTCTAATAAAAGATTATTTCAATTCTTTTAAGAATAAATTTACTGAATTAGGATGATATCCATTAAAATTTAGTTTATATGTATATAAAAGAAGGCAAGAAAGGGAAGAAGTAAATATTGAATAGAACAAAGAAAGATTTTATTGATGATTCTCCCATCCACACCAAAGAAGACCCTAAAAGAAAAGTATCCCACCACACATTGGGTTTACCCTGCACGTATGCATTGAGGCTACAAATGATCTTATTCTTTATAAAGTTTACTTGTGGCTGTGAATGCAATATTACTGAGCAACATTATATTCTGATTAAGAGCAGAAATAGCAGGATTATTAATATTTTCAGCAGCCAAACCTCTGTCACAACATGCAGGTCCATCACTAGCAACTTTAGAATCATAGTTAGCAGTTTGAGGATCATCTTTCAACTCTTCCAAGGCACTCCTGAATGATCCAACTACTCCATCATAGTCAAAGTTTGCACATTGTTTAATGGCTGGAGAATTTTCTAGTTCGGCCAACCCCTTGAGGAAGTTCTGGCCATCTATACTCTTGTTCAAAGCCAAATTCAAAATTGCCTTTGAAAGTTCAGCAAAGTCTTTTGCTTGCACGATTGAAGGATCAGCTTCAGTTAGAATGTTGAGGCAATTGGTCTTGTCCTGCAAGATTTCTTCACAAATTTGGCCAACCAGGCCTTGTTGAAGAAGAACTCTTGCATTTGTCGACAAAGGAGAATAAGAAATGAGAATAAGACAAAGAGAGAACAAGACTGCTGAAGAATTCATTCTGTGGTGGGAACTTTTACTCAAAGGGGCCTAATTGCTTGCTAGGTGTGGGAGACAATGAATTCATTACTCAACTTGCTCAGCTTTTTATACCAACTCAACTTTCTATTTTCGCTTATCACGCATATTTATAGGATCTACTGTTTTCACCCGCTGCTTCCACGCCCATGTTTACATTTTCTTTTTACTATAAATATGCAAGTCCTATGACCTTTAATTATATTTGGTTTTAGTTATTATAATTTTCTTTTTTAGATCTTTATATTTTCTTAGTGTTATTTTTGAATTTTTATTACTTACTCTATTTAATTTAATGCTGACATGTTTAATAATATAATAATATTAATTTAGACTAAGTGAATTAATATTCACCAATATCGATAAAAATAATTTAAATTTAAATATATTTTAAGTTTTTGTAAATATAATTATATATGATTATTGTTATTATAATTTTTTTTCGTTATTTTTATATCTTTACATTTTTTAGTATTATTTTTTAATATTTATCACTAATTTTAGTTAGTTAATGATCACATGACTTACAAAATAATAATATTAATTAAGATAAATAAGATAATAAATAATATTTTAAATTCAGATAATTAAATTATTTATAATTAATTAATTAAATAAGTAATTAATTAATTAAGTAATTAATTAATTAATTTAATTTTTTGGTAGAATTAATATATTAATTTTTTTATATAAATAATATAATTAATTATATATAATTTATTTTAATATATTACTAACAGTAAATTTATTTATTTTAATATTATTTTTATTTTTCAATTCACTAATTTATTTTTTAAATATTATATTTTAAAAGTATATAATTTATTTAAAATTATATAAATTGAAATGCAAAAATAGCATAAAAAAATATTAAAATTAAATTATAAATTTTTAACTAAATTGTATTTTTAAAAAGTATAATATTAAAAGTAGGTTAGTGAATTGAAAAGAATAATATTAAAAAACAAAATTACCGTTCATAATATATTAAAAAATAAATTTAAACATAATTTATATGTAATTAACATATTTATATAAAATAATAAACATATTAATTAGTTGAATTGAGAACCTAAAAATAATTTAATTATCCTAATTTAAAATATTATTGTTATCTTAATTACAATTATTTATTTTAATACTCAGATCAACACTAAATTAACTAGAATTAATGATAAGGACTAAAAAAATGACAATAAAAAATATAAGTATCTAAAAATGACAAAAGATTTTACAACACTAAAACCTAAAACCTAAGTCATATTTGCAACACCTAAAATATATTTAATCCAATGATTTACTACTAATCAATTATATTTAATGGTGGCCTCACGTTACATAATTAATATTCAAACCTTTTATTTCTTTTAAAAAATAATACTAATGATCTTGTAATAAATGTAGGACCCAAAATCTTTTCTAGTAGAATGGAATTCCAAATAAAAAGTAGAAGATATCTGTTTGCGAGACATATAGAGATAATCACTTATGAGAAATATAAAGATAACCACTTACGAGATATATAGATGTAACCACCTCTGAGATATACATATATAACCATCTGCCAGATATACAGATATAACTACCTGTAAGATATACACTATGAACCGAGGTGGTTATGCTGCCCATAATATTAGGAAGAAAATCGTGGGATAGTGCATGCGACCAAATCAGGCCTATAATGACCTTAGACGAGGCCTATATAAAGCCTCAGAACAAAGAGAAAATGGTCGAAAAAAAAGGTTGAATACAGGAAGGAAAAGACTGGTTCACTCAAGTCAGGAAGAGCAACCAGAAAAAGGAGAAAAAAGAGTATAGCGCCAAAACTTCTGGATACCAGGTTAGTTTCTAAAAATCTCATATGCATGGTCATAAGATAGTTTACCAGACTAGCCATATAGTCCACATCCAGCCCAGCAAGAATTACGTGAACTTTGAATTCTCCATTGCAAAAGGAGATACGTAGGAGTAAGAGGCAATTCCGGTCAAGTTTCACAATAACATATACTTATTTCTTTTCTAAGGTTCTTTGGACGTCAATGGATAGTCCACTCTATCCTAGGGGTTCTTTTGCCTTGAAAAATCATACAATTACCTAAGAGGGAGTTAGCTGCACCTACAAATGATATAAATACTACCGTTGCATTAGCTTTACTTACGTCGATTGCATATTTCTATGCGGGTCTCTCGACTCATTGGACGCCAATGGATAGTCCACTCCCCTCCAATCATCTTTGGATGCCAATGGACAATCCATACTTTTTTATTACCTCCCAAGCCTCAGCCAGAACCACGTGACCTTTAATTTCTTCGTTAAAAAGGAGATATGTAGGAGGAAGAGACTTACTCTTATCAAGTTAACCATCCAAAAAACACAAAAAATATCCCACACTTATTTCGTGTAAATACTCAATTCTTAGAAAGACATCAATAAAAATGTAAGAGTCATTTTCTTTTCATACAACCAGTTAGGGTAACTATCATTTGATGGACGTGTTTGGATATCCAGTGATCCCTACGCGTAACCGACTTCCAAGCCTATTCTCTGATTCAAAGATCAGTCTTATCCACCCAAAGGTTTCCCGACATTTTCCATAAAAACATTGGTGGCGACTCCGTCTTCCTTGTTCTTTTCCTGGAAGGAACTCGAAAACCAATTCTAAAAAAGGCGTCATGATTTAGGTCGTGACAATAAATTACAAGTATTTGTTTTCTTATTACTTTAATTAATTTAAAAAAAATGTTCTCAAATGAAGCAAATAATTGACACGACCTAAATCGCGTCGAGGGTGATTTAGAAAATAAAATATGTTTGAAGAAAAACAATGCTTTATTTGTTTCAAATTGGAAGTTGAATCCATCCATGGGACGAAACCGACTGTACTGAGTTGGTGTCAGCTCGGCCAATCCGGGAGGACTGACCAAACCTGATCCAATTTTGATGGGAGTCACCACCGACGTTTCAAAGGTACTTCGAATACCAGGAGTGGATAAGGCAAGTCTGTGAAGCGTAGAGTCTAGGTAAGGAGTCAGTTACGCGTGAGAATGACGTGTCATCCCACCCATCTACCATCTAGTAGTTACCCTATGAATTACATGAGCTAAAATAACCTTTACTTTTGCTACTTTTTAAGGCATGACTTAATGTATTGAGAGGATTGGTGTACAGAGTTTGGGGTGTTTTAAGATGCATAACTTGACAAGAGTGTGCCTTTTGCTCCTACGTACCTCTCCTAACTTAGAAAAATCAAAGTTCACGTAGCTCTAGAGGAATGAGGTGAATGCAGAGACGGATTATCCATTAGGCGTCCTAACTCGAAATGACCTTAATGCAAGTGGATTTTCCATTAGGCGTCCACAGGAAAAGGTATGGAGTCTGAGTTATCCATTAGGCGTTCAACTCCCAACTGATTCTTGAATTGAAGTATGGACTATCCATTAGGCGTCTTGTCTTGAAATGACCTTAATGCAGGCGGACTTTCCATAGGCATCCACGGGAGGGGGTATGGAGTCTGAGCTATCTATTAGGTGTTCAGCTCCCAACTGATTCTTGAACTGAAATATGGACTATCCATTAGGCATCCTGACTTTAAAGTGACTCTAGATTGAGTGTTTGTGTGAACATGCATGCTAGACCAGGACCGAGACCAACTCAGCACCGGATGCAGAGATCGATTTAGAGTCAAATGAGATGTAATGTAGGATGATATACAGGGAGGAACCGAGATCGACCAGATTCCAAACTAATGCGAACTTCATGTTTGCAAGCTGGTTTGCTATTTTGAATGAAAAATGCGAGAAGGTGCTTCCTATAGAATGGTTGCTTGGGTGATAGTTCAGGTAAGGGACTTACCTGGTATCTAGAGATGCTACTGGTACTTTCGCTTTCAGCTTGAACACCTCAGCAATTCCACCTCGAGCTTCCCTCCTAAATTCTTGACCTCGAGTTCTTTGCATTGAGGCCTTTTATAGTGTTTGGAGGATGGCGAGGGTACTTGTCAAATCTTGTCACGTGGGTCTGCCCCGATCTTCTAATCCAAGTTGTTAGTCTTGGCAATCCCCAGGTTGATGCTTGTTGAGTCCTACATCTAGTCGTGGCACGTTCTTCAGGTCGTAGCTGACTTGGCGAATTTTGTTTCCATTGGGCTGTTGCGATTGATGAGGATCTTCACGTCATTGGAGTTGATGGAGTCCTTGTCCCCTTGACATGGCTTCATCGAGGGCTGCTCCCGGCTCTTGAAGGATCTGACGGCTCAAGGCCTGATGGATCCTGTGAGGTGGTGTCCCCTTTGCTAAGGTGGTTGATTATGCTTGAGTTCCTGATGACCTGGCTGACTCCGTTAGTATTAAGCTGGAGCTGTTGGACCTCTTTTGGCCTATGTTTGGTCAAGTGGATCATGTCTGGTGCCTTATATGTGTTCAAGCCGTTTTGGGCCTTCCCTTGCTAGGATTGGACCTCTTCGACGGGCCCTCTTCTGAAGCGAGTTGGTAGTTCGGCTCATCCTCCTTTATTAGGTTAGGTCCATATCTTTTTTCCTTAAATATATTCCATATCTTTTTTCCTTAAATATATTCCAATTTGAGTCTCCTTCTTTTTATGCACTTTCTTTTTTAATTTTCTTTTACATATGATCTCATTGATCCGTCATTATTTATCAATGTATTAATATCCTTATACATGATAAAATAGTCTTATTTTTTTAAAGTAAGAAAACTTTGCTTTTACTCACTTTCTCTTTATATTTTGATCGTACGACGTCTTTTTATTTTATTTTATTTTTGATTTTTTACATGTTAAATTACGTGGTTTTTTTTTTTTTTGATAAAAGATTATTTCAATTCTTTTAAGATAAATTTATTGAATTAGGATGATTTCCATTAAAATTTAGTTTATATGTATATAAAAGAAGGCAAGAAAGGGAAGAAGTAAATATTGAATAGAACAAAGAAAGATTTTATTGATGATTCTCCCATCCACACCAAAGAAGACCCTAAAAGAAAAGTATCCCACCACACATTGGGTTTACCCTGCACGTATGCATTGAGGCTACAAATGATCTTATTCTTTATAAAGTTTACTTGTGGCTGTGAATGCAATATTACTGAGCAACATTATATTCTGATTAAGAGCAGCAATAGCAGGATTATTAATATTTTCAGCAGCCAAACCTCTGTCACAACATGCAGGTCCATCACTAGCAACTTTAGAATCATAGTTAGCAGTTTGAGGATCATCTTTCAACTCTTCCAAGGCACTCCTGAATGATCCAACTACTCCATCATAGTCAAAGTTTGCACATTGTTTAATGGCTGGAGAATTTTCTAGTTCGGCCAACCCCTTGAGGAAGTTCTGGCCATCTATACTCTTGTTCAAAGCCAAATTCAAAATTGCCTTTGAAAGTTCAGCAAAGTCTTTTGCTTGCACGATTGAAGGATCAACTTCAGTTAGAATGTTGAGGCAATTGGTCTTGTCCTGCAAGATTTCTTCACAAATTTGGCCAACCAGGCCTTGTTGAAGAAGAACTCTTGCATTTGTCGACAAAGGAGAATAAGAAATGAGAATAAGACAAAGAGAGAACAAGACTGCTGAAGAATTCATTCTGTGGTGGGAACTTTTACTCAAAGGGGCCTAATTGCTTGCTAGGTGTGGGAGACAATGAATTCATTACTCAACTTGCTCAGCTTTTATACCAACTCAACTTTCTATTTTCGCTTATCACGCATATTTATAGGATCTACTGTTTTCACCCGCTGCTTCCACGCCCACGTTAACATTTTCTTTTTACTATAAATATGCAAGTCCTTATAAATATGACATATTTATAAAAGAAAATTTAATCTAATTATTAAAAATATAAAAGGAATACTGATTAACAAATAAATAAATTTTTAAATTTAGTTTCGAGATATGTTAATGCAACCATGTTCATTCTCTCTCCATCAATTTTGATAGGCTTAAAATAGAGTTTATGTATTATTAAAGATAGAAGGAACGTGCGTATTCAATCCAAAAGAAGAAGAAAAAACAACTTATGTGTAGGCTTAGACATGAAGAATATTAACTCAAATTAAAATATTTAGAAGGCAAGTACAAGTCATTTCATATATAGACCTGAATTTTAGTGAATCTTTGTACAGTTCTTTATACGTCAAATTAAGTGGCAAAAAAAAGTCATAAAATATTAAAAAATTAATTAAGAGTCCAATATATATTGATCATATTTTCTCTCCACATATCTCTTTTTTGGATTTTCTTTCACTTTATTGTTGGATATCCAGGAAAATTGTTCTTTTATATTTAAATAGTATCTTTTTTTCTTACGCATGTTTTCTACGTTGATAAACTCAAATAGGTAAGTATAATATAAAATTTTGAATAAAAGTCTTATAAATATAAGTCAAGTAACATTATTTTATTCAATTTTTTCTTATTAATTTTTCATAAATTAATATAAATATCATGCAAAATAATTCTCTAAGAATATTAACATTAGCACATTGTTATTAATTATAAAATTTATATATATATAACAAATTAATGATAAATACAAGAAAAGTGAAGACAATGGAGTTCTTTGAATGATAACTTGGCTAGAGCATAAAGAAAAATACTCGTGTGGAAGAGGATTGATATTTTCATATGAAAAACATGACAAATTCTAATAGTTTTCTACAAAAATTAACATTAACATGTTATTAATTATAAAATTATATATATATATATATATATATATATATATATATATATATATAAACAAATTAATGATAAATACCAAAGTGAAGACAATGAAATCCTTTGAGTCGGAACTTGGTTAGAGCAAAAAGAAAATTACTCGTGTCGAAGAGGATTGATATTTTCATATGATGCGATTTAGTTAATATTTAAAGACAAACATATCATATCACGATAATAATAAGGATGTGAGTTTATATATCGTACTTAAAGGACTAGCATGTCAACTTTTGAAAAGTTTTAGTGTAGATTTGACAATTAAAATTAGAAAAGATAAAAATATAGAAAGTAAAGTAAAAACAAGAAAATGATAAAAAAAATTGCTTTTAGTTCTTTTTGGAATTAAGTGTTTTAGTTTGGTTATGTTTCTTTTTTCTTTTTACCTCTACTTATACAAATCTCTTATCTTACTTCCATGTGTTACTGGAATATATTTAGTACTTGGTTTAGTACTCCTAATATTATTTACCTTAGGATGATTCCTATTTGGTCCAGAAAAACCACTATTGCTAGTTGAATTAGAAATCTAGAAAAAATGTTGGTCATGCAATTCCTTTAAACTCAATTATCTTATAGTTTTAGCAACTAATTAAGGTGTGGTTACATCTAACTAGTTGATTAACATGCAATCATATTCAAGTAGTAAAGATAAATATAAAATTGCATTCAAAAGGGTAATCAAGTGTTTCAAACACAAATACACACCATAATTCTTCAAAGTAAATCTAGCTACCCATACACATGTTGAAAAGATAAGCAGAGATAATTAAATAAAAAAACTAGAACCATAGAAGCTTGGAGTTCCACTCCTTTGCTCTATATCCCATTTTTTGCCTTATCTTCATGTGCCTTGCAAGGAGTTTTGAGGGCAAGGAAAGCACTTGGAAGAATGGAGGTGGTGGAGTATGGAATGATGGAGTAGAATGACATGTATCAAGAGTGGTAAGATTGAGTTTTTGTGCGAAGTGTGCCTTTTTGGGGGCTTGTAAAGTCAACAAGATAAAATAAAATAGTGTGTAGATAAAATAAAATGACATGCAAAAGAAAAATAAAATAAGAGATAAAGATAAAATAAAATAAAAGATAAAAATAAAATAAAATAAAAGATAAAAATAAAATAAAATAAAAGATAAAAATAAAATAAAATAAGAGATAAAGATAAAATAAAATAAAATAAGAGATAAAGATAAAATAAAATAAAAGATAAAAATAAAATAAAATAAGAGATAAAGATAAAATAAATATAAAGCTGCACAATTGTGTTGATCTTTTGTGCCTTCATCTTTTTTGGCCAAAAGTCCTTGTTTTTATAACATTTTCCCCTTTTTTGTTTGTGCGTCTATGTTGCATTAATCTCAGCAAATGGGTAAATTATGCATTGTATTTTATAAAGAATATTTAGAATTTTATCCAAAAAGATACATTATTACTGTATAAAATATTGGTTTATCAAAAAGGATATGTATGACACATGAGTTCTTCCGTTCCTATAATGTGTTTTTTAAAAGACAAAATAAACAAGGAGAAAATGAACTCAAACTTCTTTTTAACTAAGATGACCATCAATTGAGTGCTTAATTAGAGGATGAGGTCTAAAAATGTGTCTCTCACTAAATCACATGTTCAATTTTTTTACTTCTCTCAAGTGTTTAAGGATTCATAATTATATCCACTCTCTTCCCCTATAGACATTCGTTACTTATGAACTTGTAGATCAATTAATTTCTTGCAAACAACTTTTCAAGCATATGAGTATGACATGAATTTTTATAGGTTGTAACGAGGCATATAGGTTCTTGTGTTAGGTGGGGTAACAAGAAAGAAAATAATATTGTTTTGCCAAATATGTTGCCTTTTACCTTTTATCTTTACACCACCCTCAAGAATTCCTTCGTTGATAATTAGCATTTGTCCTTTACCTCTTTCATGTTTCTCTTTTTGCATACTATCCTCAATCCTTTAGGACTATAATTCCTTGTTGGTGAAACTTTTGTTTCTCTGTATAGAATAACTTATTATTATTTTCTTCTTTTTTCTTTTTTTTTTTATTCTTTTTTCAATTGTGAAGGATGAGAATTGTTTTGGCTGTGGAAGAGGTGTAGAGACTATTGCCATGCCTTGCTATTCCACGAAACCCTATTGGGATTGCTGTATTTTTATTGTGGTTTCAAAGAAAAGAATTTCTACATGGACTCAACGATAGCAACTATCTTTTCATCCAAATCTCACAATTTGTAACGTGTAACAAGCCTGAAGCTAATTTTTAATCTCTCAAAAGTTGGTCCTCTTTTGTTTGAAAGGCTGAGCCCAATTTTTTTTTTTTGGAAGAGAAAGGAGCAATACTGCCTCCTTATTTACATGCTTTCAATATCTCAGTTTCTATCAAACAATAAGTAAATACATAGAATATTGATAAACTGTTACTTATAAGAAGATCCCACTCCCCGTAAGATATAACAATGCCCCCAATACTAGAGAGAGTGGAACATTTATTGAATTGACAAAACAAAAATAGAAAGAGAGAATAAAAATAAGAAAAATGAAGAAAAAGAAATCCAAAAGTAATAAAAGAGGAAAGGAACAAGAAAACAAAACAAACCCAATGAAATACCAAAAATGAAAATGAGTCAAGTTGCCTCTTGGTAATGCTTGTTTAATGTCCCGAGCCGGACGAACCCTTCATTGGGCTATGTGATATTGGTGGTTGAGAGGGACTCCACAAATTCCTCTGTATAATGCCTTATTAGTTGACTCTTCACCTTAAAACTAGTCTCATTGTCATGTGTATCCTCTACTGCTTTATGCAAGAACACTCCAATTACTATTTTGGGCTTGTGTTGCTGTTTATATTTCTTGTGTCATTTTTTGATGGATACTTTATATGGTTTGGAGTTTGCCAAGGTGTCAAAGTAAGGCTTCTTTTTATAGTTCTTTGAGATTTCCCTATTAGAGTTGTCAAAAGTTTGCATACAATTACAAGACATAAAGGGCGAAGAGATTTTATTAAAGCTAAAAACTATAAATTTTACCTTTTCATTACCTAGTCTTAAGTTCAATTCACCTTTCTTGACATCTATTATCGTCTTTCCTATGGCCATAAAAGGTTAGCCTAGAATTATTGGAACTGTATCGTCTTCCTCCATATCTTAGATGACAAAGTTAACATAGAATTTGAACTTTCCCACTTTTACCAAGATATCCTCTGCTATGTCACATGGATGAGTAATGGTTCTTTCAACCAGCTACAAAGAGACATTAGTGGGTTGGGATTCCTACAAGTCAAGTTTCTTAAAAGCAAAGAAAGACATTAGATTTATGCTTGCATCTAGGTCGAACAATGCTTTATCAAAATTTGAGTTATCCATGATGCAAGGGATAGTGAAACAACCTAAATCTTTAAGTTTAGGAGGCAACTTCTTAAGTAGTACAATAGAACACTCCTCCGTTAAGTTTACCACCACAAACTCCTCTAACTTCTCTTTATTAAATATTATATTTTTCAAAAATTTGGCATAATTGGACATTTGAGTGATAGCTTCAATAAATGGAATGTTTACGTGCAATTTCCTAAATATTTCTAAGAACCTAGTGAACTTCTTATCCTTCTTTTCATCTTTTAGCCTTTGAGGGAAAGAAACATTTAATTGATTTGGTGTTGCTACCTTCTCACCTTCATTAGCGACATCAGTTATGACTTCTTTAGTGGGGGTTTCATCCCTTGGTGGGATTGCCTTTTTTTCTATATGTTGGGACTCCTTTAACTTTTTTCCACTCCTAAGAGTGATGAACTTTATCTCTTCCTTTGCGGTTGACTCAATTTGGAGTAGTGGTGGTGGGCCCTAAACCTATTGGGTCATAAGGGTGGCTAAGGAGGAGATCTGAGCCTTTATAGCTTTAAGTCTTTCATCGGTCTTGGTCATGAATAAAGTTATTGTATCTTGTAGGTTTTGCCTCACTTCTTCTTGCCTTTGTCTCTGGTTCTAATGTTACATAGGTGGAGGTCTATAGATGTTCTGAGCTTGACCTTCGGGTTGTCCTCCTCGTTGGGGTGCTTCCTCCATCTTGCATTATAGTGAGGGGAATATAGGTCATTTTGATTTCAGACAATGAAGTTTGCTTCCTCTATGGCCTTGGTAAAGAAATTTTCCATCTAACAATCTTTTTTCGTGGCATGTGGTCCCACATTGCTCACAAGTGGGAGGAGAAGATGACACACACTGTATTAGTGACTCAATCTGTCTAGTGGGAATGACTAACTTCCTCTCCATTGTACCTCTTATGTCTACTTGGTACATCCAAGCTAGCCTTTGTGTCACATACCTATCACTTGGGAAATAATTGTTATTATTTGAAGTCATATCTTCTATAGTGGCGTATGCTTTGCTTGGGGGCTTCTTTCTAATTGTTCCTTCATGTGCTGCATCAATATTGGTTCGGTTCAAGGTGGAAAGGCCGATGTAAAAGATCTAGACCAACTGTTCCTTTGGGAAGTCATGGTGGGGACATCGAAGCATCTCCTAAAATCTTTCTTAGGCTTCGCCTAGGAGTTCTTGCTTAAACTAAGAGAAGTTCATGATGTTCTTCTTCAGTTTATTAGATTTGGACAGGGGGGAAGATATTTGAGCAAAAACTTCTGCATGCACTTGTTCCACGTGGTGATGGCTCAATGTAAGGGTTGTGAGCCACTCAAGTGCCCTATCCATTATGAAGAATAGGAAAAACCTTAGGTGGATAATGTCTATTGGAACATTGTTTATTCTTATTGTGTTAGTGAAGCGTGTGAAAACTTTTTTAGGTCGGTGAGGGGCTCTTCAGTGGGTAGCTCTCTAAACTAGCCCATGTTCTGCAACATGTCAGGACTAGCTTTAGCTCAAAGCTACTAGTCTCCACCAAAGGGTAATAAATGTTATCAATTACCTCAATAGATGAAGTAGTCTTGTAATGTCCTCTCTGGTGGATATTTGCCATATTTGCAGTGATCCTTGTGGTTTCCTACCATGTCCTTTTTCGTTTTCTTGCTCTTATGAGCAACTTTTACGATCTCAAGATCAAACTATAATTGTGGTCTTTGGGATCGGGCAAGCATAAACAATGATAATATAGATCAAGTAATAGACAATAGAAACACACAAGCAATAGATAGTAGAAGGGGAAATTGGAGTCTAATCCTACTAGGATATCCCAACTAGTCCCCGACAATGGTGCCATAAACTTGATGTGATTTAGTTAACGCTTAAGGATAAGCGTACCGTATCGCAATAGTAATAAGGATATGAGTTCAGATATCGTACCCAAGGGACTAGTATGTCCATTTTCGAAAAGTTTTTGTATATATTAGACAATCAAAATTATAAAAAATTTCAGTAGAGGAAGTAAAGTTAAAGCAAGAAAATGATAAAAAAAAAGATTGTTTTTAGTTTTTTTTTGAATCAAAGGTTCTGGTTTTGTTATTTTTTTTTCCTTTTTGACCTCAATTTGGACAATTATCTTATCTTACCTTTGTGCATTACTAATTATACTTCTTAATGCTACTAGGAGACCTAGTCTAACACCGCTACTATTTTATTTAGGATGATTTCTATTTGGTCATTTAGAAACACATACTTTAGTAAGCTAGAGATCCATAGAAGTTACTATTATTAGTTGAATCAGAAGCCTAGAAAAATGTTGGTAATGTAATTCCTCTAAACCAACTATCCTATAGTTCCACCATCAACTAATTAATATGTGGTTACCTCTAACTAGTTGATTAACATGTAAGCATATTCAACCAACATGATAATTCAAGCACTAAAGATAAATAGAAAATTGCATTCAAAAGAGTAATCAAACGTTTCAAGCATAACTACACCATAAGCCTTAAAAGTAAATTTAACTACCCGTAGACATGATGAAAAGATAAGCATACGTAATTAAATAAAGAAAACTAGAACGTATAGAAGCTTGGTGTTCCACTCTTTTACTCTATGTCGTGCTTTCCGCCTTATCTTCAGGTGTCTTGCAAGGAGCGTCGGGGGTGAGGGAAGCACTTGGAGGGATGAAGGTGGTGGAGTATGGAAGGATGGAGTGAAATGACAGGTGTCGAAAGTGACAAGAGTGAGTTCTACGGTCTCCAAGTTATTCCTTTTTATACTGTGCAAGTGAGATTTTTTCGAGGCTTGCACGGGCGATAAGATAAAATAAAGTAGTGGGAAGGTACAATAAAATAACATAAAAAATAAAGATAAAGATAAAATTAAATAAGAGATAAGAATAAAATAAAATAAAAGATGAAGATAAAATAAAATAAAAGATAAAGATAAGATAAAATAAATATAAAGTTGTACGATTATCTTGATATTATGTAACTTTATCTTTTTGGACAAAAATCCTAATTTTTTGTGAGTTTATGTTGTATTAATCTCAAGAGAAAAAGTAAATTATGCATTATATTTATAAAGAATATTCAAAATTTTATTAAAAAATACATTATTATTGTATAAAATATTAGTTTATAACTTGAGAATAAAGAAAATTATTCGATTGAAAAATGATTGGTATTTTCATATGCTAAACGTGATAAATTATAATTCAAAGATTATTACAAAGAAAGACATCAAAAACACAAATTATAGGAACTCTTTTGAATCACTTCTCTTTCATGATCATCCTCCTTCTTAACTGGGCATTTGTTGGCTTGTTGCAATGTCACCGTCACTGTTGGTATTTTTTTTTTTTAATGGTATATGGCAAAATGAAACACACACACTTAGCCAGACGTAGGAACCTAGAAACAAAAAGAATTAGTTGGACATAGGAAACTGGCAAGAATAAATGCTAGTTGTCCATTTACTTTCTTTTATGACGCACTCTTCAAAGAGCACGTAGACATAAAAAATTATGACGAAGGAGTACGACTCCCCTGCTAGCAGAACTCCCATTAAAGGTTGAGCCTCTCTTTTTTCATTAGTCTGGACTTTATAACTGAGTTTTTTACATAAAGAAATAGACAGGATGGTGTAGCTAAATTGTAATTAGTATTGTAAATTAGACTGTTTTGGGACCAATTAAGGTTAACTATCGTCTCTAAGTGTGCTTCATTTTAACCTTAGGACCGAGTCCATATAAAAAATAATATAATATTTTTATTATGTATTACTCATTTTATCTTTTTTCTCTTCTTAGATTTTTCTGTTTATCTCTTATTTGTAAAAAAAAATGTATAAATAGATTTTCTCAAAACATTAACTCCACTTCGAGTGTATATATAATATATTTTCAATCCTATGGTTCATTTCTTCTAAGTTTTCACACAATAAATATAATTAAAATAATTAAAATTATAGAATAAAAAAGCTATTCAAAGTCTTCTGTTTTAGGAGTGGATAATATCAGTACTTGCAAGTAATACATGTGTTATTGATACATTAGATGTGGTGAATATTTTTATGATAACCAGGCACTCCATTCTGATCCAAAAGGTGAAGCAGCAAGATGGATTAGAAAAAGAAGGTTAAGAAAAGTAATAAAGAGTATATTATCCGGAGGGGAGAGATTAAGCTCAAAAATAGAATTTTACGAGAACATTTGATTTATGGAGTTTCATGTTCCTCTTATTAGTGGACAAACAGGTCCATTTCGATGCTTGGGTTGTTTATGCTATTAAGAGAAAAATTAAATATGTATTAAGATTGGTTTTGTGAGTTAGAGGTGGAAAAATTTTGGTCACTAAGGCTCTCTCGGTGCAAAGAAGTCAGAAAAGTTGTTTTGCTATGGTGTGGAACTTGCTTTTAAGAACATAGAAAAAAAAGGTGATGAATTACCGAACAATTAAAAAAAGTTGAAATGATTGAGATTAAAAATTAATGGTTATGATATTTTCACTCACCTCCTTATTATTATCGCGACATGATACGTTTGTTGTAATGTTTTTTATGCTCCAGTCAAGTTTCGATTCAAAGGATTGTCTTAATTTTAGTATTTATCATTAATTTGTTATATATATATATATATATAATTTTATAATTAATAACATGCTAATGTTAATTTTTGTAGAAAACTATTAGAATTTATGAAAATATCAATCCTCTTCAACGAGTATTTTTTTTTATGCTCCATAGTCAAGTTATGATTCAAAGGACTTCATTATCTTCATTTTTCTGGTATTTATCATTAATTTGTTATATATATATATATATATATATTATAATTAATAAATGAAAAATTAATGAAAAAATAACTCAATAAAATAATGCTCCTTGACTTATATTTGTAAGAATTTTACTCAAAATTTTATATTATACTTAATTATTTGAGTTTATCAATATAAAAAATACATGTAACATTTGAATATAAAAGAACAATTTTTAACCCGGATTCCCAACAACTAAGTGAAAGAAAATCTAAAAAAAGAAGTGCGGAGAGGAATTATAGTCAATATATGTTGGACTCTTAAATAATTTTTTAATATTTAATTTATGACTTTTTTTTTTTTTTGCCACTTAATTTGATGTATAAAAAACTGTACAAAGATTCATTAAAATTCAGGTCTATATGTGAAATGACTTGTACTTGCCTTCTAAATATTTTAATTTGAGTTTATATTCTTCATGTCTAAGCCTACACATAAGTTGTTTTTTCTTCTTCTTTTGGATTGAATACGCACGTTCCTTCTATCTTTAATAATACATAAACTCTATTTTAAGCCTATCAAAATTGATGGAGAGAGAATGAACATGGTTGCATTAACATATCTCGAAACTAAATTTAAAAATTTATTTATTTGTTAATCAGTATTCCTTTTATATTTTTAATAATTAGATTAAATTTTCTTTTATAAATATGTCATATTTATAAGGACTTGCATATTTATAGTAAAAAGAAAATGTTAACGTGGGCGTGGAAGCAGCGGGTGAAAACAGTAGATCCTATAAATATGCGTGATAAGCGAAAATAGAAAGTTGAGTTGGTATAAAAAGCTGAGCAAGTTGAGTAATGAATTCATTGTCTCCCACACCTAGCAAGCAATTAGGCCCCTTTGAGTAAAAGTTCCCACCACAGAATGAATTCTTCAGCAGTCTTGTTCTCTTTTGTCTTATTCTCATTTCTTATTCTCCTTTGTCGACAAATGCAAGAGTTCTTCTTCAACAAGGCCTGGTTGGCCAAATTTGTGAAGAAATCTTGCAGGACAAGACCAATTGCCTCAACATTCTAACTGAAGCTGATCCTTCAATCGTGCAAGCAAAAGACTTTGCTGAACTTTCAAAGGCAATTTTGAATTTGGCTTTGAACAAGAGTATAGATGGCCAGAACTTCCTCAAGGGTTGGCCGAACTAGAAAATTCTCCAGCCATTAAACAATGTGCAAACTTTGACTATGATGGAGTAGTTGGATCATTCAGGAGTGCCTTGGAAGAGTTGAAAGATGATCCTCAAACTGCTAACTATGATTCTAAAGTTGCTAGTGATGGACCTGCATGTTGTGACAGAGGTTTGGCTGCTGAAAATATTAATAATCCTGCTATTTCTGCTCTTAATCAGAATATAATGTTGCTCAGTAATATTGCATTCACAGCCACAAGTAAACTTTATAAAGAATAAGATCATTTGTAGCCTCAATGCATACGTGCAGGGTAAACCCAATGTGTGGTGGGATACTTTTCTTTTAGGGTCTTCTTTGGTGTGGATGGGAGAATCATCAATAAAATCTTTCTTTGTTCTATTCAATATTTACTTCTTCCCTTTCTTGCCTTCTTTTATATACATATAAACTAAATTTTAATGGATATCATCCTAATTCAGTAAATTTATTCTTAAAAGAATTGAAATAATCTTTTATCAGAAAAAAAAAACCACCTAATTTGACATGTGAAAAATCAAAAATAAAATAAAATAAAAAGACGTCGTACGATCAAAATATAAAGAGAAAGTGAGTAAAAGCAAAGTTTTCTTACTTTAAAAAAATAAGACTATTTTATCATGTATAAGGATAATAATGCATTGACAAATAATGATGGATCAATGAGATCATATGCAAAAGAAAATTAAAAAAGAAAGAAAATGGTGAAGAAAAAATATAATCAATGTAGCACCCCAAAATTGTCCGGAACTAGAGCGCCCATTGTGCCTTCAAAAAATCTGAATCAGGCTCCACCTTGGCCTAATTCCAAACTCTTGAGTCATCACCTTGCGATTCCAAATTGGGCCGAGACTGAGTCCACCCTAGCCACCCCAAGACTGAGTCAACGCTTGACCGAGTCTCCTACATCCCAGTGGACCCCATATGGAATATACCAGATTACAAGTGACTCGCATGAGAAACGGAAATAAGGAGAGAATAATATCTGCGAGAATCTCGGGATCTGGGTTGTTACGCACCCACCTCAAGCCCTATATAAAGCCTTTGGACGAAGAATTCAGGGCGAAAAAAAAGAGGAGAGAAGAAAGGAGAGACTAAGCAAGGCGTAACGGAGAGTTGCTGAAGAGAAAGTTGACGACTAACACGTAAGAAGCAAAAGGGGAACCCCAAGGGCTGATTGAAGGAGAAGCAAAGATACTGGACAAAGGCAGGAAAAAGACATTCACCGTCAATACCAGGTTAGTATCTCAAATTACCTTTCACATCATTCCAAGCTAAGAAATCTCCATCGCCCATATCAAGCCGAGATTCCTGCCACACTGTAGCCGCTGGGGCTGAGTTCATATCGGCCCTTAGCCCTCGGGCCGGCGGCCGAGATGACATGACGGTCCCACCTAGAGTCTCCTCGCCATGGCCGATATCTTGGTAAAAGTGGAAAAGTTCATATTCTATGTTAACTTTGTCTTCTTAGATATGGAGGAAGACGATACAATTCCAATAATTTTAGGCCAACCTTTTTTTGCCATAGGAAAGACGATAATAGATGTCGAGAAAGATGAATTGAACTTAAGACTAAGTAATGAAAAGGTAAAATTTATAGTTTTTAGCTTTAATAAAATCTCTTCGCCCCTTGTGTCTTGTAATTGTATGCAAACTTTTGACAACTCTAATGGGGAAATCTCAAAGAACTATAAAAGGAAGCCTTACTTTGAAACCTTGGGAAACTCCAAACCATATAAAGTGTCCATCAAAAAATGACACAAGAAATATAAACAGCAACACAAGCCCAAAATAGTAATTGGAGTGTTCTTGCATAAAGCAATAGAGGATACGCATGACAATGAGACTAGTTTTAAGGTGAAGAGTCAACTAATAAGGCATTATACAGAGGAATTTGTGGAGTCCCTCTCAACCACCAATATCACATTGCCCAATGAGGGGTTCGTCAAGCTCAGGACGTTAAACAAGCACTACCAAGAGGCAACTTGACTCATTTTCATTTTTGGTATTTCATTTGGTTTGTTTTGTTTTCTTGTTCCTTTCCCCTTTTAGTACTTTTGGATTTCTTTTTCTTCATTTTTCTTATTTTTATTCTCTCTTTCTATTTTTGTTTTGTCAATTCAATAAATGTTGCACTCTCTCTAGTGTTGGGGGCATTGCTATATCTTATGGGGAGCGAGATCTTCTTATAAGTAACAGTTTATCAATATTCTATGTATTTACTTATTGTCCGATAGAAACTGAGATATTGAAAGCATGTAAATAAGGAGGCAATATTGCTCCTTCCTCTTCCAAAAAAAAAATTGGGCTCAGCCTTTCAAACAAAAGAGGACCAACTTTTGAGAAATTAAAAATTAGCTTCAGGCTTGTTACACGTTACAAATTGTGAGATTTGGATGAAAAGATAGTTTCTGTCGTTGAGTCCATGCAGAAATTCTTTTATTTGAAACTACAATAAAAATACAGCAATCCCAATAGGGTTTCGTGGAATAGCAAGGCATGGCAATAGTCCCTGCACCTCTTCCATAGCCAAAACAATTCTCATCCTTTGCAATTGAAAAAAGAACAAAAGAATAAAAAAAGAAAGAAAAAATAAAAAAAAAGAAAATAATAATAAGTTATTCTATACAGAGAAACAAAAGCTTCACCAATAAGGAATTATAGTCCTAAAGGATTGAGGATAGTATGCAAAAAGAGAAACATGAAAGAGGTAAAGATCTAAAAAAGAAAATTATAATAACTAAAACCAAATATAATTAAAGGTCATAGGACTTGCATATTTATAGTAAAAAGAAAATGTAAACATGGGCGTGGAAGCAGCGGGTGAAAACAGTAGATCCTATAAATATGCGTGATAAGCGAAAATAGAAAGTTGAGTTGGTATAAAAAGCTGAGCAAGTTGAGTAATGAATTCATTGTCTCCCACACCTAGCAAGCAATTAGGCCCCTTTGAGTAAAAGTTCCCACCACAGAATGAATTCTTCAGCAGTCTTGTTCTCTCTTTGTCTTATTCTCATTTCTTATTCTCCTTTGTCGACAAATGCAAGAGTTCTTCTTCAACAAGGCCTGGTTGGCCAAATTTGTGAAGAAATCTTGCAGGACAAGACCAATTGCCTCAACATTCTAACTGAAGCTGATCCTTCAATCGTGCAAGCAAAAGACTTTGCTGAACTTTCAAAGGCAATTTTGAATTTGGCTTTGAACAAGAGTATAGATGGCCAGAACTTCCTCAAGGGGTTGGCCGAACTAGAAAATTCTCCAGCCATTAAACAATGTGCAAACTTTGACTATGATGGAGTAGTTGGATCATTCAGGAGTGCCTTGGAAGAGTTGAAAGATGATCCTCAAACTGCTAACTATGATTCTAAAGTTGCTAGTGATGGGCCTGCATGTTGTGATAGAGGTTTGGCTGCTGAAAATATTAATAATCCTGCTATTTCTGCTCTTAATCAGAATATAATGTTGCTCAGTAATATTGCATTCACAGCCACAAGTAAACTTTATAAAGAATAAGATCATTTGTAGCCTCAATGCATACGTGCAGGGTAAACCCAATGTGTGGTGGGATACTTTTCTTTTAGGGTCTTCTTTGGTGTGGATGGGAGAATCATCAATAAAATCTTTCTTTGTTCTATTCAATATTTACTTCTTCCCTTTCTTGCCTTCTTTTATATACATATAAACTAAATTTTAATGGAAATCATCCTAATTCAATAAATTTATTCTTAAAAGAATTGAAATAATCTTTTATAAAAAAAAAATACCTAATTTGACATGTGAAAAATCAAAAATAAAATAAAATAAAAAGACGTCGTACGATCAAAATATTAAGAGAAAGTGAGTAAAAGCAAAGTTTTCTTACTTTAAAAAAATAAGACTATTTTATCATGTATAAGGATAATAATGCATTGACAAATAATGACGGATCAATGAGATTATATGTAAAAAAAAATTAAAAAAGAAAGTGCATAAAAAGGATGGTGTCACATGTTATGTTATTAAAAAGTGAGTTTGGTAAAAAAACATTATAAACTAGCTAAATTTTAATGGATATCGGTTTAATTCAGTAAGTTTATTCTTAAAAGAATTGAAATAATCTTTTATCAAAAAAAAAAAACCTCTAATTTGACATGTGAAAAATCAAAAATAAAATAAAATAAAAAGGCGTCGTACAATCAAAGTATAAGATAAGAGGTAAATTAAAAATTTATAAGTTAGTTTATTGAATTAAAAATATTTAATAAAATTAACTAATAATTTAATTGAGAAATATAAAATAACATATTTAGATATTTGATTTATAAGTAAAATAATTAATAAAAATAAAAATAAAAAAACAAAAAAAAATTAATAACTCATTTTTATAAATTACTGTAATTAGTTTATAAAAATAAGTTAAAAATTATTAAAATAAGATTATATAACAAACAAACTTATTTATTTGTCAAACTAATTTTTAAATTAATCAAAATAACTTATAACTATTAAAGTGACTTACTATTCAGTAGTGTTATAGTAGAGAATGGATTTTGTAGTTCGTAGAATAAGTGTCTTTAAGCAATTATTGTAGCTCTCTTCTGCATAAGTTTTTGATGGTTTTGTTGAGGTAATCTTAATATGTGCCTGAGAAACCAATTTCTTTTTGTAGGGTTTTGCATAATTGCATGCTTGTTATCGGTAACGTTGGGGTTCTTTCATTTTTTATCATTGTTGTTTGTTATTTTGTGTGTCATCTGAGTATAAATGAATCGGGGTACTCAGGCCCTTGCTATATTCTTTTTTCAGAGTTGCTATGGTACGGTACCCTTAGAAATATAAGTTTTTGATACTGGATTAACAGTTGAATGAATTGAAGCACAACAAATGAAAGAAAGAGAGAAAAGGAGAAAGATTATTTTAATAACAGTATCAAAGCACTTCAATTTTTTAGGATAACCTTGAATTTCTCTTCTTTTATTGGGTGGAGGGGGTATTTTCTATCAAGGGTTTCTTTTAGCTAGAAACAAGGCAAGTTGAATCAAGAGATTTGAAATGGCTGGGAATTGTGTTGCTTGCTTGATGCATGACATGAATTTTTCAAAGGAAACTGTTCCGGTGTGTGTGAAAAGTGTCGTTGTATGTCATCTACTTGTGATGTATTTTGATACTTTGAATATACCTAAACTTGTGTCTGGGGCTCTTATTTGGCGTTCTCATTGTGTGGCGTTTGTCTTGAAATGATTTCACTGTGAAATGGAAATCAATCTTGTTTCTTTCTACATGTAAGGTTGCATAGTTTGGTATGTTGATAAGCTTTGATCATGTGTTTTCAACTCATGTCTTCTGTTTTTCTAGACTTTCTAAAATGTATAGACCTAATAAATGATCATATTTAGATTTCTTTTGTTTGAAGTTCACCCCCACTATATGCAAACCATTATTTTCTTCACACCTCCAATCCAATAAACCTTGAATCTGCCGGTTTTCTACGTTAAATAATCCAAGGAAAACCCGGACCTAATTTGTTAATTGCTATATTATAAGCTCTTACAGTAGAAAACATTAAAATAAAACTTGTGATATTCTTACGTTGTTTTCAACTTATTTCAAAAAGTTTTTCAGCATAACTTACGAAAATATCTTACATCTTATATAAGATCAGTTTAACCGTATTTTCTCTTCAATTATAAATACTGTTTATATATAAGTGCTTATATGATAGAAAACTACATATTGATTGTGAATATTCCTTCAAGGGAACCATGAGCAGAGAATGAAAGAAAAGCGACAAGATAAAAGATTCAGATGAGTTGCACGTTATCCTCAATAAAGCCTTTCAAACATATGAAAACTACTGAGGTGAAAGGACGCACATAGTATTCTCCTAGAATGTGAAACAGAATCTTCCACTGTTTCCAAAATTAGACCTGAACATAGCACATTATTGAAAAGACATGAGAGATTGGAGGCAGTGGATCATCTAAGGTGCATGCATGGTGTGTTTCACTTGAATGTAAATGTTTACTTCTGACCATTTCCTTTCCCCACTTAGCTTCTCCAGAAATCACTTTCTTTGCATAAACCAAGTCACTCATTCCTGACTGGGGAACTTGATTGCAGGGTGCCATAACAACATATCAATAACCACAAATTCTTATTTACAGAGAAGTAAGAAGGAACCATTTAATTGATTCTTTCACTATGGCACATTTGTAGTTTCATTATTCCTATCAATTTTCTTGCCTGGTTTTCAACGAGATGGAGTATGAGGAAAAGGGATGAATATTATACTCCTTGTCGTTTAACTTGTATGCTTAAAGAAAATCAGGCTTAACTTATGGAACTTACAGATATTAAACACTTTTCCTTTTCCTTTTCTTTATTTTCTCAGAAGATAATGTTATAAACTTTATTGGGATCTTTTCAAGTATTCAGATTTAACGTGTTTAAAATATTTTATTTTGCCAACCAAGATTACTTCTCGAAGAAAAAGTTTTATAACATCCCATGAATTGTTGATCAAGTTTTATAACATCCCTTGCTTGCGTTATAGCTCTAACCATGCAATGTATAAGTTATATATGTTTACCAACGGTGCTTTGCTAGGTTGGAGTGGGTGGGGATTTGTACAACAGAATACTTATTTTGGTTGCGAAAATTCCCTCTCTCATTCTCTCAATCTATCTTCTTCTCTTCTTATAAGAGAGGTCTAGTCGGTTTGAAAATATTACACTCTTATCCACATAGTTAAGAACCAAAAAATAATCCACCATGAATTTGGGTGGAGGTTGTTAGATTTATATGATTGTTTCCAACAACATTATTTTTTAAGTTTTGTATCTTTAACTTTATGTGTTAAATTATTCATATTGGTTTTTGTACAGTTATAAATGCTTGTAAAACAAGCTCCCTTAATAAAATTCCTATTCCCAGAAGCTCCCTGTTTCTAGCAAGAAGTTTAACTTAGTTTGATTATGCAACCTTCAAAGATTCTAGGTAACGAACGTGTTTGTGATGAGTGGGAGCACCTTGGCAAATAGCATTTGTTGGGGCACATAGTCAAGCGCTTCAAGTTATGCTTGCTATATTTATGTCATTTGACAAACTTCAAACTTGGAAGCTAGTATACTTTTCAGTTTTCTAGTTTCTTTTATTGAGACTTTGATTGAATATTTTTTTGCTTCCTTGGATGTAGACCATATGTAAATGTAGATAACACTATTTTCTAGGTCCAAAACTAAATCAACTAATATTATGACTGGAATAATTTTAAAACATTTTTTTAAAAATTATGTGATGTATTATTGTTGGACCCCAAATCTATCCGTCCAAGTCAAACGGGCCTAGCTTTGGTCCAGTAAAAGGAGGAGACTCAAATTGGAATCTACTTAAGGAAAGAAGACCCGGACCTAACCTAATAAAGGAGGATGAGCCGAACTACCAGCTTGCTTCAGAAGAGGGCCCCTCGAAGAGGTCCAATCCTAGCAATGGAAGGCCTAAAACGGCTTGAACACATATAAGGCACTAGGTATGATCCACTTGACCAAACATAGCCCAAAAGAGGTCCAAGAGCTCCAGCTCAGTGCTGACGGAGTCGGTCAGGTCAACAGGAAATCAAGCAGAATCAACCACCTTAGCAAAGGGGACACCACCTCATGTAGAACGTGCCACAATCTAGGAAGAACGTGCCACGACTAGACACGGGACCCAATGAGCATCAACCTGGGGATTGCCAAGGCTAACAACTTGGATCAGAAGACTGGGGCAAACCCACGTGACAAGATCTGACAGGTACCCTCGTCATCCTCCAAACACTATAAAAGGCCTCAATGCAAAGAACTCGAGGCCAAGAATTTGGGAGGGAAGCTCGAGGTAGAATTGTTGAGGAAATTCATTGCTGAGGAGTTCAAGCGGAAAGTGAAAGTACCAATATCATCTCTAGATATCAGGTAAGTCCCTTACTCGAACTATCACCCAAGCAACCATTCTATAGGGCACACCCTCTCACATTTTTCATTCAAAGTAGCAAACCAACTTGCAGACATGTAGTCCGCATTAGTCTGGAACCGGGTCGATCTCGGTTCCTCCCTGTATATCATCCTACATTACATCTCATCCGACTCTAAATCGTTCTCTGCATCCAGTGCTGAGTTGGTCTCGGTCCTGGTCTAACATGCATGTTCACACAAACACTCAATCTAGAGTCACTTCAAAGTCAGGATGCCTAATGGATAGTCCATACTTCAGTTCAAGAATCAGTTGGGAGCTGAACACCTAATGGATAGCTTCGACTTCATATCCCCTCCCGTGGATGCCTAATGGAAAGTTCGCCTGCATTAAGGTCATTTCAAGACAGGACGCCCAATGGATAGTCCATACTTTAGTTCAAGAATCAGTTAGGAGTTGAACGCCTAATGGATAGCTCAAACTCCATACCCCTTCTCGTGGATGCCTAATGGAAAATCCACTTGCATTAAGTGATGGGAAAAAAGCAATAAGGCACATGCAATGATGCACCAACGCAACGGATATAAATTTTCCTCACTTGCAAGAATCTCTAAGGAGTAACCACAAATGAGAATGAAAGCAACAATGAGAAGAATCACACAAGAGAGACAAATACTTTTAACGTGGAAAAGCCCTATCAACGTGAGAAGTAAAAAACCACGGGTCATCTAAACCAAAGAAATCAATCCACTATGATTAATTAAGAGTACAAGAGTTATCAATCTCTTCTGTCTCTCTCTTACTCTGCGAAAAATCCACTCTCTCTCAATCTCCAAATTTAACCTCTTCTCCTCTTATAAATAGAGACCTAGCGGACTTGAGAGTATTGGAATAGTTGAGAGCCCAAAAATAACCCAACATTAAGGTCATTTCGAGTTACGCCTAATGGATAGTCCATCTCTACATTCATCTCATTCCTCCAGAGCTATGTGAACTTTGATTCCTCTAAGTTAAGAGAGGTACGTAGGAGGAAGAGACACACTCTTGTCAAGTTATGCATCTCAAAACACCCCAAACTCTGTACACCTATCCTCTTAGTACATTAAGTCATGCCTCGAAAAGCAGCAAAAGTAAAGGTTATTTTAGCTAATGTAATTCATAGGGTAACTACCAGATGGTAGATGGGTGGGATGACACGTCATTCTCATGTGTAACTGACTTCTTACCTAGACTCTACATTTCGCAGACTTGCCTTATCCACTCCTGGTTTCCAAAGTACCTTTGAAACGTCGGTGGCGACTCCCATCAAAGTCGGATCAGGTTTGGTCAGTCCTCTCGGATTGGCCGAGTTGACATCGACTCAGTACAGTCGGTTTCGTCCCAGAGATGGATTCAGCTTCCAATTTGAAACAAATAAAGCATTGTTTTTCTTCAAACAGATTTTATTTTCAAAATCGCCCCTAGTGCGATTTAGGTCGTGTCAATTATTTGCTTCATTTGAGAACATTTTTTTTAAATTAATTAAAGTAATAAGAAAGCAAATAATTGTAACTTATTGTCACGACCTAAATCGTGACGCCTTTTTTAGAATTGGTTTTCGAGTTCCTTCTAGGAAAAGAACAAGGAAGACGGAGTCGCCACCAACATTTTTATGGAAAATGTTGGGAAATCTTTGAGTGAATAAGACTGGTCTTTGAATCAGAGAATAGGCTTGGAAGTCGATTACGCGTAGGGATCATTAGATATCCAAACACGTCCATCAAACAATATTTACCCTAACTGGCTGTATGAAAAGGAAATGACTCTTACGTTTTTATTGATGTCTTTCTAAGAATAGAGTATTTACACGGAATAAGTGTGGGATATTTTTTGTGTTTTTTAGATGGTTAACTTGATAAGAGTAAGTCTCTTGCTCCTACGTATCTCCTTTTTAATGGAGAAATTAAAGGTCGCGTAGTTCTGGCTGAGGCTTGGGAGGTAATAAAAAAGTATGGATTGTCCATTGGCATCCAAAGATGATTGGAGGGGAGTGGACTATCCATTGGCGTCCAATGAGTTGAGAGACCCGCATAGAAATATGCAACTGACGTAAGTAAAGCTAATGCAATGGTAGTATTTATATCATTTGTAGGTGTAGCTAACTCCCTCTGAGGTAATTGTATGATTTTTCAAAGCAAATGAACCCCTAGGATAGAGTGGACTGTCCATTGATGTTCAAATAACCTTAGAAAAGAAATAAGTATCTTTTATTGTGAAATTTGACCGAAATTGCCTCCTACTCCTACGTATCTCCTTTTGCAATGGAGAATTCAAAGTTCACATAGTTCTTGCTGGGCTGGGTGTGGACTATATGGCTAGTCTGGTAAACTATCTTATGAGCATGCATATGAGATTTTTAGAAGCTAACCTGATATCCAGAAGTTTTGGCACTATACTCTTTCTTCTCCTTTTTCTGGTTGCTCTTCCTGACTTGAGTGGAGCAGTCTTTTCCTTCCTGTATTCAACCTTTTTTTCTGACCCTTTTCTCTTCGTTCTGAGACTTTATATAGGCCTCGTCCGAGGTCGTTATAGGGCCCGGTTTGGTCGCATGCACTATCCCACTATTTTCTTCCTAATATTATGGACAGCATATGTATATCTGGTAGGTGGTTATATATGTATATCTCAAAGGTGGTTACATCCATATATCTCGTAGGTGGTTATCTCTGTATATCTCGTAAGTGATTATCTCTATATATCTCGCAAGCGGTTATCTTCCACTTTTTATTTGGAATTCCATTCTATTAGAACAGATTTTGGGTCCTATATTTATTATAAGATCATTAGTATTGTTTTTTTATAAAAAATAAATGATTTGAATATTAATTATGTAACTTGAGCCCACCATTAAATATAATTGATTAGTAGTAAATCATCGGATTAAGTATATTTTAGGTGTTGCAAATATGACTCAGGTTTTAGTGTTGTAAAATCTTTTGTCATTTTTAGATACATATATTTTTTATTGTCATTTTTCTAGTTCTTATCATTAATTCTAGTTAATTTAATGTTCACGTGAGTATTAAAATAAATAATTGTAATTAAGATAACAAAAAATATTTTAAATTAAGATAATTAAATTATTTCTAGGTTCTCAATTCAATTAATTAATATATTTTTTATTTTATATAAATATGTTGATTACATATAAATTGTGTTTATAATTTATTTTTTTGATATATTATGAACGATAATTTTATTTTTTAATATTATTCTTTTCAATTCACTAACCTACTTTTAATATTATGCTTTTTAAAAATACAATTTAGTTAAAAATTTATAATTTAATTTTAATATATTTTATGCTATTTTTTCATTTCAATTTATATAATTTTAAATAAATTATATACTTTTTAAAATATAATATTTTAAAAATAAATTAGTGAATTGAAAAATAAAATAATATTAAAATAAATAAAATTACTGTTAGTAATATATTAACAATAAATTATATATAATTAATTATATTATTTATATAAAATAATTAATATATTAATTCTACCAAAAAATTAAATTAATTAATTAATTGAATACTTATAAATAATTTAATTACCTTAATTTAAAATATTATTTATTATCTTATTTATCTTAATTAATATTATTATTCCGTAAGTCATGTGATCATTAACTAACTAAAATTAGTGATAAATATTAAAAATAATACTAAAAAAATGTAAAGATCTAAAAATAACAAAAAAAAATTATAATAACAATAATCATATATAATTATATTTACAAGAACTTAAAATATATTTAAATTTAAATTATTTTTATCGATATTTGTGAATATTAATTCACTTAGTCTCAATTAATATTATTATATTATTAAACATGTCAGCATTAAATTAAATAGAGTAAGTAATAAAAATTCAAAAATAACACTAAAAAAATATAAAGATCTAAAAAAGAAAATTATAATAACTAAAACCAAATATAATTAAAGGTCATAGGACTTGCATATTTATAGTAAAAAGAAAATGTAAACATGGGCGTGGAAGCAGCGGGTGAAAACAGTAGATCCTATAAATATGCGTGATAAGCGAAAATAGAAAGTTGAGTTGGTATAAAAAGCTGAGCAAGTTGAGTAATGAATTCATTGTCTCCCACACCTAGCAAGCAATTAGGCCCCTTTGAGTAAAAGTTCCCACCACAGAATGAATTCTTCAGCAGTCTTGTTCTCTCTTTGTCTTATTCTCATTTCTTATTCTCCTTTGTCGACAAATGCAAGAGTTCTTCTTCAACAAGGCCTGGTTGGCCAAATTTGTGAAGAAATCTTGCAGGACAAGACCAATTGCCTCAACATTCTAACTGAAGCTGATCCTTCAATCGTGCAAGCAAAAGACTTTGCTGAACTTTCAAAGGCAATTTTGAATTTGGCTTTGAACAAGAGTATAGATGGCCAGAACTTCCTCAAGGGGTTGGCCGAACTAGAAAATTCTCCAGCCATTAAACAATGTGCAAACTTTGACTATGATGGAGTAGTTGGATCATTCAGGAGTGCCTTGGAAGAGTTGAAAGATGATCCTCAAACTGCTAACTATGATTCTAAAGTTGCTAGTGATGGACCTGCATGTTGTGACAGAGGTTTGGCTGCTGAAAATATTAATAATCCTGCTATTTCTGCTCTTAATCAGAATATAATGTTGCTCAGTAATATTGCATTCACAGCCACAAGTAAACTTTATAAAGAATAAGATCATTTGTAGCCTCAATGCACGTGCAGGGTAAACCCAATGTGTGGTGGGATACTTTTCTTTTAGGGTCTTCTTTGGTGTGGATGGGAGAATCATCAATAAAATCTTTCTTTGTTCTATTCAATATTTACTTCTTCCCTTTCTTGCCTTCTTTTATATACATATAAACTAAATTTTAATGAATATCATCCTAATTCAGTAAATTTATTCTTAAAAGAATTGAAATAATCTTTTATCAGAAAAAAAAAAAACACGTAATTAGGAGTTAACAGACCTGTCTCAATGGACATTCACATTTGTTTCCCAGTGCCATATTTCTGAAAGGCACAGAGATGACGTTTTAAGCAAATTTACATACAACAAATGGATAATGAAACAAAAATGTTAGATTAAGAGTCTTGGCTGTGTCTCTTGTGCAACACCACTTTTGCTATAGTATTGATAAGATGACAAGATAGAGAGAATGTTATGTAAGGTGAACTAATCTTGACCGTACAATCGTAGGAAAGATTAACTCACTCCTCTCTCCACATGTCTCCCATTTTTTGCTATTGAGCTGATGCTTATATCCAGGCCAAATCAAAACTTCATTTTTAGTCAAATTAGAGGACTGTTTGATATGATCTTTATTACAGATTTTGAGATTAATTTCTTACCGATGAAGCTTAAGTATTCCAATATTACTAAATGTCTTCTAGATACATTTGATATATAGTTATCTTCAATTTCATGGAACTCACGTTAAAATTGAATATAACACCTAGATTTGGATTCTCTGACGTTAATTGTGGTACAAATATTAAAGTGTCGTACCGTTTATCGTCAAAATTCATGTGAGTATTACTACTTGAGTGATGATACATGAATAATCACTCTAAATACTTCGTTAAAACCCATAATTTATTTTTATTTCTTTCTTTTTTCACATTAACCATTATATCTATACTTATTAGGTGTGAAATAAACTTGTAGAATTATAGTATATATCCACATATAATTTTTTTAAAATATAACTTAACCAACCAAATGAGAAATTAATGAAACTACTTACTCAGTGAGGCACAAGTGAATTTCATGCTATAAGAGAAAATGTGTGAGAAAGAAAGTTTCACGGGATATGTTATTAAAATCTCTCTTATTATTTTAATTTTACTTACACCAGGGGTGTTATGGTAGAGAATGGGTCGTTGTTATTCCCTTCTCTTTTGCAAATGATCTTATTGATATTCACATGAATTTTGACGATAAACGGTACGAAACACTTTCTTACGAATTACACAAATTACAATTTGAAGCAATTTTACTAACTGTTGCACTCTAAAATTGTCCGGGCCAGAACGTCGTTTCAGCCCTCCCTAAAACCATCTTGATCCCCTCTTGGCCCAATTCCAAGCTCTTGGGCCACTTCCGCATGACTCTAAGCTGGGACGGGCTTAGACCATTGAGTCCACGCTTGACTGAGTCTCCCCACATCCCAATGGACCCCAAGCGTCGTGGGAGAAATAGAAAGAGGGAGAGGATAATATCTGAGAGAATCTTGGGATTCGATTGTTATGCAGTCACCCCAAGCTCTATATAAAGCTCCAGGATGAAAGAGAGAGGGACGAAAAGAGAGGCAAGGAGAGAGAGAAAAGAAAGCTAGAGAGCAAAGACCGAAGAGAGAAAACAGCCAGAGACGGGTCAGGAAAAGCTGACGACGACACGCAAGAGATGAAAGGAGAATCCCAGGGACTGGCAGAAGGAGAGGATCAGACGTTGGACAAAGGCAGGGAAGACACATCCGCCACCTCTAAATACCAGGTTAGTACTTCAGTTCAACCCCTGCATCATCCTAGGTTAGGTTCCTCATTGCCCACCTCAGGCCAAGATTCCCCACCATGCTGCGTGGCCCTGGCCGTATCCATTTCGGTCCTGGACTGCCCGCCGACATGACCTGGCTCCCCCACCCTGATTTCTCCTCAGCCGACTCGATTTCGGCCTGACCAGCAGGCTCATGCCGACTCGATCCCTCTAGTGAGATCGGGCCGGCTCGAGCCGACATAGACCCAACCTCAACCCCCCATGTCTATGCCGACTCGACTCCGGTGGAGCCGAGACGAGACATACCGTCCCAACCTCCCTCCCAACTTGACCTTCCTTTAAAACAAAACTCCCCCAGCCAGAACTACGTTGACTTTGACTCCTCTAGAGCCGAGGTACGTAGGCACAGGAGGCATACTCCTATCAAGTCAAATCCTAAATCCCAGAATACCTTGCCTAAACCTCTTCCATCCCAAGGCAAGACCAAGTCCGAGTGTCATCTCTCTTCCCATATAGCTAGTCAAGGGTAACTATCAAGTGATATGCATGTTGTGGTGCTCACCCTGCTCCCTGTATGTAACCAACTCCCGAACCCACCTCACCGATTCAAGACCAGCCTTTCCATTAGGTTTCCTGGCGTTTCCTAAACCAAAACGCCGGTGGCGACTCCTACATGGCCGACCCGATTTCGGCCCACTCAGCCTGGCGTCACAATTTAGGTTGTGACAACTGGAAAAAGTTTAACTGACCCTACCATGTATGATATTGCATCTATTATCGATTAAAACAACTTTTCGTATGTATATCTTTCATACCCAATAGAAAGGCTCATAAAAGCTACGTACTATCATGTTAGGAAAAATATATTAAAGAGAGAGTAATAATTACTGGCACTTCTTAAATCAAATAATAATAATAATAATAATAATAATATTTGCTTTTATTCTCTTTCTCGTTGTTGAAGTTTTAAAAGATAAAGAATAAATCAGTTTCATAAGAGATAAATAAGAGAGAAATTTAGTATGTAAAATCGATAATTTTATTGGGCTGATGAAGACTTTAACTACAGCTGAAACTCAAACAGAAAAGTAAGAAAATAGAAACTACACATGAATATATTTATCACTTAATAACTTTTTCTTTTTCTCTTTTTACTCTATTAGTTTGGAACAAAGACTTTACGGACCAGTTTTTTTCTCCAATATTTCAAATTGATTATATTTTTTCTTCACCATTTTTTTTCTTTTTTCAATTTTCTTTTGCATATCATCTCATTGATCCATCATTATTGGTTAATGCATTGTTATCCTTATACATGATAAAATAGTCTTATTTTTTTAAGTAAAAAAACTTTGTTTTTACTCACTTTTTCTTTATATTTTGATCGTACGACGTCTTTTGATTTTTCACATATCAAATTAAGTAGTTTTTTTTTTTTTTGATAAAAAATTATTTCAATTCTTTTAAGAATAAATTATGATATCCATTAAAATTTAGTTTATATGTATATAAAAGAAGGCAAGAAAGGGAAGAAGTAAATATTGAATAGAACAAAGAAAGATTTTATTGATGATTCTCCCATCCACACCAAAGAAGACCCTAAAAGAAAAGTATCCCACCACACATTGGGTTTACCCTGCACGTATGCATTGAGGCTACAAATGATCTTATTCTTTATAAAGTTTACTTGTGGCTGTGAATGCAATATTACTGAGCAACATTATATTCTGATTAAGAGCAGAAATAGCAGGATTATTAATATTTTCAGCAGCCAAACCTCTGTCACAACATGCAGGTCCATCACTAGCAACTTTAGAATCATAGTTAGCAGTTTGAGGATCATCTTTCAACTCTTCCAAGGCACTCCTGAATGATCCAACTACTCCATCATAGTCAAAGTTTGCACATTGTTTAATGGCTGGAGAATTTTCTAGTTCGGCCAACCCCTTGAGGAAGTTCTGGCCATCTATACTCTTGTTCAAAGCCAAATTCAAAATTGCCTTTGAAAGTTCAGCAAAGTCTTTTGCTTGCACGATTGAAGGATCAGCTTCAGTTAGAATGTTGAGGCAATTGGTCTTGTCCTGCAAGATTTCTTCACAAATTTGGCCAACCAGGCCTTGTTGAAGAAGAACTCTTGCATTTGTCGACAAAGGAGAATAAGAAATGAGAATAAGACAAAGAGAGAACAAGACTGCTGAAGAATTCATTCTGTGGTGGGAACTTTTACTCAAAGGGGCCTAATTGCTTGCTAGGTGTGGGAGACAATGAATTCATTACTCAACTTGCTCAGCTTTTTATACCAACTCAACTTTCTATTTTCGCTTATCACGCATATTTATAGGATCTACTGTTTTCACCCGCTGCTTCCACGCCCACGTTAACATTTTCTTTTTACTATAAATATGCAAGTCCTTATAAATATGACATATTTATAAAAGAAAATTTAATCTAATTATTAAAAATATAAAAGGAATACTGATTAACAAATAAATAAATTTTTAAATTTAGTTTCGAGATATGTTAATGCAACCATGTTCATTCTCTCTCCATCAATTTTGATAGGCTTAAAATAGAGTTTATGTATTATTAAAGATAGAAGGAACGTGCGTATTCAATCCAAAAGAAGAAGAAAAAACAACTTATGTGTAGGCTTAGACATGAAGAATATAAACTCAAATTAAAATATTTAGAAGGCAAGTACAAGTCATTTCATATTTAGACCTGAATTTTAATGAATCTTTGTACAGTTCTTTATACGTCAAATTAAGTGGCAAAAAAAAGTCATAAAATATTAAAAAATTATTTAAGAGTCCAATATATATTGATTATATTTTCTCTCCACATCTCTCTTTTTTGGATTTTCTTTCACTTTATTGTTGGGTATCCAGGTTAAAAATTGTTCTTTTATATTTAAATAGTATTTTTTTTCTTACACATGTTTTCTACATTGATAAACTCAAATAATTAAGTATAATATAAAATTTTGAATAAAAGTCTTACAAATATAAGTCAAGGAACATTATTTTATTGAGTTGTCTTCTCATTAAATTTTCATGAATTAATGCAAATATCAGGTAAAATAATTCTCTAAGAAAATTAACATTAGCACATGATTATTAATTATAAAATTTATATATATATATATATATATATATAACAAATTATTGATAAATACCAGAAAAGTGGTGAAAATAGAGTCCTTTGAATCATAACTTGACTAGAGCATACAGAAAAATACTCGTGTGAAAGAGGATTGATATGTTCATATGAAAAACATGACAAATTCTAATAATTATCTACAAAAATTAACATTAGCATGTTATTAATTATATTTATATATATTTATATAAAATAAATTAATGATAAATACCAAAGTGAAGACAATGAAATCGTTTGAGTCAAAGAGGATTGATATTTTCATATGATGCGATTTAGTTAATGTTTAAGGACAAACGTATCATATAGCAATAATAATAAGGATGTGAGCTCAGATATCCTACTTAAAGGACTAGCATGTCAACTTTTGAAAAGTTTTAGTGTAGATTTGACAATCAAAATTAGAAAAAATATAAGTATAGGAAGTAAAGTAAAAAACAGAAAATGATAAAAAAAAATTTACTTTTAGTTCTTTTTGGAATTAAGAGTTTTGTTTGGTTATGTTTTTTCTTTCTTTTTACCTCTATTTATACAAATCTCTTATCTTACTTCCATGTGTTACTAGAATATACTTCTTAATGCTATTAAGGCACTTGGTCTAGCACTCCTAATATTATTTACCTTAGGATGGTTCCTATTTGGTCCAGAAAAGCCACTATTGCTAGTTGAATTAGAAATCTAGAAAAAATGTTGGTCATGCAATTCCTTTAAACCCAATTATCTTATAGTTTCAGTAACTAATTAAGGTGTGATTACATCTAACTAGTTTAACTAGTTGATTAACATGCAATCATATTCAAGTAACATGATAATTCAAGTAGTAAAGATAAGTAGAAAATTACATTCAAAAGAGTAATCGAACGTTTCAAGCACAACTACACACAATAATTCTTAAAAGTAAATCTAGTTACCCATACACATGATAAAAAGATAACTATAGATAATTAAATAAAAAAAACTAGAACCCATAGAAGCTTGGGGTTCCACTCCTTTGTTTTATATCCCATTTTTTGCCTTATGTTTATGTGCCTTGTAGGGAGTTTTGAGGGAAAGGGAGCACTTGGAAGAATGGAGGTGGTGAAGTATGGAATGATGGAGTAGTGATAAGATTAAGTTTTTGTGCGAAGTGTGCCTTTTAGGGGGCTTGCAAAGTCAACAAGATAAAATAAAATAGTGTGTAAATAAAATAAAATGGCATGCAGAAGAAAATTAAATAAGAGATAAAGATAAAATTAAATAAAAGATAAAGATAAAATAAAATAAAATAAAAGATAAATATAAAGATAAAAAAATATAAAGTTGCACAATTGTGTTGATCTTTTGTGACTTCATCTTTTTGGACCAAAAGTTCTTATTTTTATAACATTTTCCCCTTTATTTTGCATCTATGTTGCATTAATCTCAAGAAAAAAGATAAATTATGCATTGTATTTATAAAGAATATTTAGGATTTTAGCCAAAAAGATACATTATTATTATACAAAATATTGGTTTATCAACCCTTTTATAGTTGAGAGACATCTCCCTCTCAAGTTCTCTCTCAACTTCTCTTTCTCAAGTTCTCTCTCAAATTCTTTCCCTCTCAAGTTCTCTCTCAAGTTCTTTCCCTCTCAAGTTCTCTCTCAAGTTCTTTCTCTCTCAAGTTCTCTTTCTCTCTCAAGTTCTCTCTCTTTCTTAATTCTCTCTCTCAAGTTCTTTCTCTCTCAAATTCTCTCTCTCAAGTTCTTTCTTTCTCTCTCATGTTCTCTTTCCACTACAAAATAAATACGTAATGGATGGAGGTTATTATTATAATTTTTGGTGGTTGAAAACTGCCTCAAATAGTATTTCTGGTATTTAAAACAACGGCTGGTGTCACATTCAAAATGCATTTTATTTCTCTTTCATTTATTATTTAGCGAGGGTTAAAAACCGCCAAGAAAAGTATTCTAATCCTATCAAAAGGAAAAGGTCAGACTGATCCGGGCAAAATGGTGAAGAAAACAAGAATTGATTTCCCATCTCCATTTTATGTTTGTGAGCTGGAAGCTGAGAAAACAGAATATCTCAACACAGGCAATCAAGTATAGAGATTCCTCATACATTTTACAAGCAGTAGAAATGCACACCACAGTAAAAAAAAGACTCAAAATTCAGATTATACTGCACATAATATAACACAACAGAAAAGAAAAGCAATGTCAAGCTAAGGAAAGGAGACCAAACCGGCTCATAGTTTGGTCCTGAAGACGCAGCACTACTTGAGCCAGCAAGGGAGCAACCCTTGGTAAGGTAGGGTAGGTTGGAGTGCCAAGAATAAACCAATTAAAGCTTAAAAGTGCAACAACATCAGATGCAGGTTTATTTCTAATGGTGGAGAAAAATTGCACCACACTCTACAAGGACATGCCTACTACGGTAAAGAGAGCCACCACAAGAGGCATGCAAGTGTCCTCAGCTTCCCACACAGTGATTCCAACCACAAGTGACATAACGGCACTGAAAAGTGACTGTGAAAGAACAACATCTCGACGACGGTCTAGTGCTTGATCATTTCTACATCCTTTGGTCCATTTTTCAAGAGTTTAAGCAACTCACTTCTGGTTTTTCTATCATCTTCCAAAATATCTTTGCGCATTAGAAGATCTTGAAGGGCTATTCCACTCCCGTTGTAGTTGGAGTTCATTGACAAGATAGGATGGGAAGTGTTGTAGTTGTTGTCATCAATGTTTTGGACTCTCTAGTGTAGTTTCGATCTGCGGAGCTCCAGTATCCCTTTCCTTGAAGTTCTTTCAGCTGAAGGTTTTCATTTGTCTGATCCCGCAACTGTCAAGGAGACATGAATAACAAGCAAAGAAACAAATGAGGACAAGCTATTTGTACATAGATATGACTACAAACACTTAAATTCCCATTTAATAAAGCAACTGCAGAATTGGATAGAACAGTGATAGTAAGGGTCATTAGGATCAGTAGAAAACCGATAAGACAAAATAGTTTTAGCATGTCGCTGAATATTTATTGTTATACAATCTCCTGCCGTATCTTGAACCCATAACATCTTCACCAAGTTTCAGGACTACCTTTTAATTCAATGGAACTGATGCTATATAACTTTCAGAAAGTCTTAAATTATATAAATATAGGTGGTATTTTGTAGTAAATTTTATCTCACTTTGGCTAAATATATGTCAATCTTGACAACCTCGTCAAATACTTGCATAATAATAATACTGACTTTAATTTCTAATGATTGCAGATAGTAACATTTTGCTTGTTATTTAGTGTCAATCAGAAGCTAACAAATCACAGACTAGGATATAAATTAAAAACAACTGCCTCCGTGTCTGATATTCTACTATATAGTAGAATTTTAAATGCCATGTCTCAACAGTGGAAGACTTTCAACAGGTAGCATCAAGAAAGTGATAAATTTTATCACATTCAGGTAATATATAAAGTAGGCACATGGTATAAATTATTTACCTTTCCCTACCTTGATCATTGCCTTGGCAAAATACCAATTTGTGTTTGTTTAGTTATTTCAGCATCTGTTTCACACAATCCGAGATTCTAAACGTGACCAGAGAAATGTGATGGATTTACGTTGGACGGAGATTGAATGGTTTTACAAACACAACGCTAACTGTCCAAGGGAAATTACAAAAATGCTTCACGACTTTTTGTGGGAAGCTCTAGATCGGGTTCAGATTCACTGAGATAAGAAGTACTGCTCCACCATACCTTGATTGACAATTGTTTCAAATACAGATTTATAGCATACAAGGAAGAAAACCATTGACAACATTTTGCTTGCAATGAAGAAATTATTGCATTAATCAAATGAATTTCAAATCCGAAAAAAAATGTTAATACGAGTCATCATTGACATAGAACATGTTGGCAATTTGGCAAAATTATCATTTCAATAAGATAATGCAAACAGTAAGTGCCTTTAGTGCAAAGTCTTTGTCCACCATGCGAGCCCTCACTCCCTAAAATGAATTCAAACATAATAAGATTTTTTTTAGATAAATTTTTTCGTATATATTTATGAGATAAGAAAATAAAAAAGAAAAATAAAATAGAATTTCGAGAACTTATTTTTCATGAGACTACTTTCGTATCTTCTTGTAGGCCTTCGGCTAATTGTCAATCCTTAGGAGAGATTTCATTAGTTTGTGTTGGAAAGTCGCCTTACCTACCGCCACTTCTAACATTTAGTTGCAACCTTTTTTTTGGAGATAATCTTAATTGTAGCTATTTTAAATTTTTTAGAAACACTTTCATTTAACTTATTCATAAATTGAGGTATATGAGATAATTTTAACTGAAAATAGAAGTTTCATTCAATCTCCTTTTTTTTTTTTCTTATAATCACTTATTTAGAAATTTTGTCAAACTAGCTATTTTCTTGTGTAAACAGTGAATGTTTTTTTAACTGTACTTTATTATCAATTTGATTGCTCAATCAATGTCTTAATTATCTATGTTGTCATTTCTGGCTTCTAGAACATTCATAGTTAACAAGTTGTGGTGGTTTGTCTTTTCCTGAGTGTTTGAGTGCTACAGGTTGAGGCTGCAAGCAGAATCTAAAGGATTCCGGCTTGACGATACAGGGTTGTTTCTAGCTACTCATGGTTCCGGCGACAAACGGGTATGACATAAAAGAATCTTAACAACTGCATATCCTGGTTTGCTTGAATTCTCACGTATTATGCCACTGAAGGGTGCAAAAGGTAGTGCAGGTTTGAAATTTGATACTGAAAAGGAGATATTTGATTTCCTGGACTTCCCTTGGCTTGAACTACACGAAAGAAGATGGAAAAAGAATAAAAATTCATTTTGTGTAGGTTTTCAACTGTCAAAATATGTTAAGTATAAAAAATCGAAATACATTTATTGTCTGGTTTTAACCGCTACTGAATACCAAATGAAAAAGAATAAAAATACATACTATGTCGGTTTAGAACCTCCAATAAATATTTTTTTATTTTCTAGAAAAAAACCAGGGATTAAATAAAAACTGTTTCGGGCGTATGCAGCACCAGCGGTTATTTTAACTCCAGAAATACCATTTGTGTCGGTTTACAACCGCCATAAATTGATAACATTTTTTTTTGTGGTGTAGGACGAGAATGATATTTGAATTGTTCTACGCGATAATATTTATTGTGTTCGATAAAAAAACCCTCTTATATAATAGAACGATTAAAATATTAGAACGACACTTTAATATTTGTACCACAATTAACGTCAGAGAATCCAAATCTAGGTGTTATATTCAATTTTAACGTGAGTTCCATGAAATTGAAGATAACTATATATCAAACGTATCTAGAAGACATTTAGTAATATTGGAATACTTAAGCTTCATCGGTAAGAAATTAATCTCAAAATCTGTAATAAAGATCATATCAAACAGTCCTCTAATTTGACTAAAAATGAAGTTTTGATTTGGCCTGGATATAAGCATCAGCTCAATAGCAAAAAATGGGAGACATGTGGAGAGAGAGGAGTTAATCTTTCCTACGATTGTACGGTCAAGATTAGTTCACCTTACATAACATTCTCTCTATCTTGTCATCTTATCAATACTATAGCAAAAGTGGTGTTGCACAAGAGACACAGCCAAGACTCTTAATCTAACATTTTTGTTTCATTATCCATTTGTTGTATGTAAATTTGCTTAAAACGTCATCTCTGTGCCTTTCAGAAATATGGCACTGGGAAACAAATGTGAATGTCCATTGAGACAGGTCTGTTAACTCCTAATTACGTGTTTTTTTTTTTCTGATAAAAGATTATTTCAATTCTTTTAAGAATAAATTTACTGAATTAGGATGATATCCATTAAAATTTAGTTTATATGTATATAAAAGAAGGCAAGAAAGGGAAGAAGTAAATATTGAATAGAACAAAGAAAGATTTTATTGATGATTCTCCCATCCACACCAAAGAAGACCCTAAAAGAAAAGTATCCCACCACACATTGGGTTTACCCTGCACGTATGCATTGAGGCTACAAATGATCTTATTCTTTATAAAGTTTACTTGTGGCTGTGAATGCAATATTACTGAGCAACATTATATTCTGATTAAGAGCAGAAATAGCAGGATTATTAATATTTTCAGCAGCCAAACCTCTGTCACAACATGCAGGTCCATCACTAGCAACTTTAGAATCATAGTTAGCAGTTTGAGGATCATCTTTCAACTCTTCCAAGGCACTCCTGAATGATCCAACTACTCCATCATAGTCAAAGTTTGCACATTGTTTAATGGCTGGAGAATTTTCTAGTTCGGCCAACCCCTTGAGGAAGTTCTGGCCATCTATACTCTTGTTCAAAGCCAAATTCAAAATTGCCTTTGAAAGTTCAGCAAAGTCTTTTGCTTGCACGATTGAAGGATCAGCTTCAGTTAGAATGTTGAGGCAATTGGTCTTGTCCTGCAAGATTTCTTCACAAATTTGGCCAACCAGGCCTTGTTGAAGAAGAACTCTTGCATTTGTCGACAAAGGAGAATAAGAAATGAGAATAAGACAAAGAGAGAACAAGACTGCTGAAGAATTCATTCTGTGGTGGGAACTTTTACTCAAAGGGGCCTAATTGCTTGCTAGGTGTGGGAGACAATGAATTCATTATTAAAGGTATTGGGTTTTTTATAGTAACTGAAATTCTAATTTAGACTGATCATGCATATTTGTTGGAATGTAAACGAGTGGTTATGATACATGGAGCGGAAATCAATTCCTCTTTTATGGCAAAAAAAAAAAGTCATGCAACAAATTTACCGTTTAAATAGCTTGTATTAACCTAGCAGTGCTAAAACAGAATTATGTTCAAAATTTTGTTAGCACTGCAAGGTTGCTAAGTGAATCAATAACCACAAATGTCGGTAAAAAAAAATTAACTAGTAAATTATTCTTTGCTCACATTACATTACATAATTAATATTCAAGCTTTTTATTTCTTATAAAAAAAATAATGAATTTTACTCTTTACCAATAATCTTGCAAGAAATTGCAAGTCTTTGTTTTCTTATTACTTGAATTAATTCCGAAAATAAGTTCTAAAAAAAAGCAAGTAATAATATATAACATAATTACAAAAAAAAAATATGTTATTAAAATTATTCTGGGCATATTAATGTTACTTAGGCCCACATAAACAAATATATTGGCTAATACTATTGTGCCCAAGAACAAAGCCCAACACTCCCACGAAGCTCAAGAATCTTCCTGCAACCCATTGAGACCTACACAAGTGCAAAGCACGGGAATTAGAATACATTTCGTTAACAACACAAAGTAAATTACGACATTAACCCTAGAGGTACATTCTCTCACCTAAGAAGTACCACTATAACTCATCGGAGAGCTATATAAATAGGTCTGTGTGTAATGAGATACGTAGATAGATATATACTGAGAAAGGAATAAATAACACTATATAATTATACATGAGTTACACTAAATTTGAATCGTGTGTATGGGTAAAGAGATAAGTAGATAGATATATAATGAGAAAAGATTAAATAACACTATATAATTATACATGAGTTACACTAAATTTGGATTATTAATATAAAATAATTTTATAATTAAGTTTAATAATCACACATATACAGGATAAAATAGTTTTATATTGATAATCAATCAAAAATCTTTATTAGTATAAGATAATGAGAGTAAAAGTCAACAAACATACTCTATATGGTGATTAGTGATTAGATGATGGTATAAAGTATTTTACTCCATCATTGTATAGTTTATTATTTTTATTGTTTATAATATTTTAATATATGTAATAACCTTAACATATTAAGATAATATTTGAAAAAAAAACAAGCTGAAAAGATAGTTGAAAATTGAAAATTCAACTAGAAGTTGGAAATTAAAAGTAAGTAGCTAATATCTAAAAGTTTTTCAGTTAGTTTATTGAATTATAAGTATTTAATAAAATATGTTAAAGAGTTGATAAATGTAAAATAGAAAAAATAGACATATTTATATGATATTCTTATATACTTTTATTTTAATTAGTATAGTTAAAATATTTTAAAATATTTGTAACAAATATATATATACCAAAAGAAATATTGAAGTATGATGTTAAAAATAAGATAATAAATAATATAATTAGTGTAATTATTAAAATAAATAGTGTAATATAAAAATATTAAAAAATAAAATAAAAACATAATCTATCAGAATCAATAATATGTTAAATATAATGCTAAAATAATAACATAAATATTATAATGGTTAAAATAAATAATATAATATTAAAATATTTAAATAAAATAAAATAAAATAAATATATTATTTATCATTATCATTATATTATGTAATGAAAGAGTAAAAACAATAAATTTTTTCTTATGAAAAAAAGATAAAAAAAATAATAAAGGTAATAAAGTTGTGTATGTGTGATGAGTAACTCTCTTAGGGTTACTCTTGAAGAAGTAGAAGAAATTCTTAATACACATATACTCCCTCTAGTCTCGTATATAAGAAAAAAAATATAATTTATACTAATTAAAAAGTTGGTTAACCATCATTTAATTGTATCAATTTGGAAACATTTTTCTTAAACTAACCTTCATTGAACTTGATATCAAGAATAAAATAAGGTCATTGAAAACAGGGTCTATAATAAATTAAGAGTATTTTACAAATAACTTTATTAAATGAGGTGAATGTAATTGATATTTGCTTATATGTAAGACGAGCACCTATAGTATTTTTATTTTTATTGTTTTGCTTGTATTCGAGATATAAGAGAGTAGGTAATAAGGTCTATGATAATCCAGTAATAATAATAATATATGTTGTGACCTAGGTCTCGACGGGGTCGGTGAGAGGGTGTGTATCTATCATCCTAGTTCCCTTCGAGGAAGAGAAACTAGGAGACTGGAGTGGTCATCGGCATTTTTAAGGGAAACGCCAAAAAACCTAAGGTTAGATAAGATTGGTCTTTTGGAATCAGATCTCGAGTTCGGGAATCCACTACGTGCAAGGAAGATATTAACACCTTACCACGTCCGTCCTAAAACGATTACTTTTTAACTAAATGCATGAAATATGACATGACCTATAAACTATGGTTTTTTATCTTTTGGACGTAGGCTGGAATGGACATATGTACAGGGGAGGGAAGAAGTATTTTTGGGTTTTATGAACTTGGCAAAAATCACATCTTGCTCCTACATATCTCTGAATGCAATGGAGAAGTCAAAGTGTACATAGTTCTTACTAAGACTTATGGGCTAAATGGGATGCTGATTACCTAGTCGGGGTCCTAACTAGGTGTCAATGGGGATGAGATGCCGACTAGGAATCAACTCAGATGAGACTAAGATACTAGTTATGTGTCGGGTGGTCCATGATATGCTAACTAAGTGTTGGTTGATTCAGGATGGGGTGTCGGCTAGGGGCGAGCCTGATCTGATATCGGCTAGCCGACTTGGGTACTGGTGGGTCCTTCTAGGTATTTAGCTAAGTGTTTGTTTAAGGGTTTGATCAAAGCAAGGTGCAATGTAGATAGTATACTCAAACTGAAAGTTTTAGGATTTTTACCTAGTTTTTGAGCGCGTCGTCATCATCACACAGAGGACAAAAGTCAACTCCTTTCTCTTTTGTCACTAATCCTTTTATAGGTCAATTTCTCCTCTCCTCGATCTTTCAGAGAGATTTTCCACCATTAATAGAATGACTCCCCACAAGGTTCCATTAATAAGGTGGTGTCCCCACATGATTTCTTCTAGATTTTCCACCATTAATAGAATGACTCCCCACAAGGTTCCATTAATAAGGTGGTGTCCCCACATGATTTCTTCTAATAAATGTGACGATGCCCTTATTTAATGTGATGGTGACCTTTCGAGCTTCTCCTCTAGCCACTACAACAGAAAGTGTCTTTTGCGACCTTGGTTTCTCGCAAGATGTCAGAACTAGGACGACTTTTCTGAAAAAGAGACAGCAGACAGCTGCTTACCGTCGCCGAGGAAGATCGAGGGACGTGATCCCGTTAGAATATGCTTCCCTAGCCAACCTTACTCTTTTTTCTTTTCTTTTTTTTTTTTCTTTTTTAAAAGTATGAACAAAAACAAGTGATCACAAAATATATATATATATATATATATATATATATCAAGTTACTTAAAGCAACTTGAAAAGAGTTTTTTTTTTTTTCTCATAATTTGATAGTTCATAATTTAATAGATCACAAGAAAATAAATACTTTGATTAACTTAATTTTTCCTCTCTTTATCTATATATATATAAAAGGTGTATGGCAGATTTCCTGCTTAAATAAGAGGTATCTTTTCTGCATTTTATCATCTAATGGAACATTGAAAAGTCACATAGTATAATAATCAATGCATTATATTTTTAATATTTAAAGAATTTTTTAATGAAATACTAATTAAGGTTTTTAAAAAGTTGTATCTAATCATTCAGAGAATATGTTTTTATTTCTTAAAATGTCTCAAAAATTGGTTTTAGTTTCAATTAAAATTTAATATATTTGTAGTCTTTATATTAATTTTTTTTTTTTTAGCACAAACACTAGATGTTATCATTATTGTTAAATAAATATTATTAGGAGTGTTGTATAAGTATTAAGATGAAGTGACAAAGGTTCCACAATCAAATGTTGCAAAATGGGCAATTCGAGATATGTAGAAGAAAGACAGACTTATCTCAAAAAACAAAATTTCATACCTAAGTAAGAAAATATGATGGTCAACACCTCAGAACAAATAGCAATGAATTGCCATTTGATTTTATTAATTACTCTCCCTTCATAGCAATGCATTTAAATTGGAAATTGACATCATAAATTGCCTTAAAATGGAAGATTATTTGTGGCCAGGAAAGCAATGTTGCTAAGCAACGAAATTTGGTGATTAAGAGCAGAAATGGCAGGATTAACAATATGGTCAGCAGCCAAGGCAGTTTCGCAATTTGCAGGTCCATCACCAGCAACTTTTGCATCATAATTAGCAGTATCAGGACTATCTTTCAACTCATGTAAGGCACTCCAGAACGATCCAACCACCCCATCATAGAAAAAGGTTGCACATTCTGCAATGGCTGGAGGACTATCTTTTGTCACCAAACTCTTGAGAAAATTCTGCCCCTTTTTCCCTTTCTTCAAGGCCAACCTCAAGATTGCCTTCGAAAATTCAAAAAAGTCTTTTGCTTGTACGATTTTAGGATCTGCCTTCAGAATGTTCATGCAAGTGATGTTGTCTTGTGAGGTGTCCTTGCAAATTTGCCCAATAAAGTCAGGACTTTTACCAAGTAACTCGTCATGACCATGAACTCTAGCATTTGTTAGCAAAAGAGAATGAAAAATGAGGATCAAGAAAAGGGTGAGCATGAGAGAACATAGTGTTGAAGAATTCATTTTGTGGTGGAAAATTTAAATCAAAGGCTCCTTCTGGTTGGTGTGAAATTTAGGCCAATGATATATATATATAGGAAGTACCATCATTGGTTATGATGCATGGAGCAGAAAACTATTTTTTCTTTTTTGTATGTTTGCGCGTGTAAAGTTGGATTTTGAAGATAAGAAATAATCAATAATTATGGTCAAACTCACCGTTAAATAATATATATATATATATATAATAACTTTAGGTTGGATTTTGAATTTTAAATTTATGTCAACAATTAGGGTAAAATTCATCCAACAAACTCAGTGCTAGAATTATTACAATCAAAATCTTGTTAGTATTGAGGTTAATAAATGGACTAATAACTACTCTCGTCAATTAAAGAATTAATTACTAAATTTAAATCACCAATAAATTGAAACATTGCTCGCATTACATATTTAATATTCAAAAATTTAATTTGTTACCAAAAACAATAAAATTTTACATTTTACCAATAATTCCAGTAATAAATTGCAAGCTAACAATAATTACTAGCTATTTCCTTTAATTTTTTTTAGGTTTAGTACATTTGTACTTCATGAATTTCTTTAATTTTTAATTAGATTCCTAAATTAAAAATATAAATATATAATTGGATCCTTGAACATTTTAAAATTTTGTAACTACATCCTGGAGGTAAGATATTTGTTTGCAAATCATTACCTTTGACGCAGCATATTATTATTTCATGTCTTGGTCCATGAATATTAACTCACTAATATCTTAATTACCTTAATTTTAATCTATGAAATTATCTTAATTTGCTAACTTAGTAAACCAAATCTTTTAATTTAATCTCTGATTCTACCCATAGCAATCAACTCGTATCTCTCATTTTTGAGTTGAAAGTGTTAGGTTTATTTACGTGTTGTTGTTGAATACAGTATGGACAAAAAAAATTGCATATAATTGTACGTTTATTAAAATATATCGTCGTTAGTCATTTTGGGTTGGGTTGGTTGTTGTTGTAGGTAGTTCGGCTCTTTGTGTTTTTGGGTTATGAACAAAAGTTCCAAACAATGAAGTGAAAGAAGGAAATGAAGGAGGTGAAGGAAGGTGTTTTATAATCGTTTTTTATTGTTTTTTAATGTACCAACTGAAGGTCTCCATCATATTATAATGCATTCTATTTTCAAGATTTAATTGTTTGAGTTAATTAATGATTTTCGATTGAAAAGTCTTTAGAAAAATGTATATAATCCTTCACATATAATGAGTAATATTTTAAATATTACAGTACTAACAAAAGTATTTGCACTTATATTTTAAATATGTAATTATAATATAATATTTCTTAACTTTTTATTTGTAGTTGATTTTTGTTTCACCATGTGTTTAATTAATTTAGTTTTTTGTTCTTTACTTTCATGTCTAATAAATATTAAAAACAATTACATATTTATTATACTCACTATCTTTGTTTTTTTTAGAAACTTGAAGTAGTATATTTTGTATTTTAGTTTTATTGTTATTGATATTATTCATTGTTTTCTACAAGATTTTTTTCAAACACATTGTTGTCTACACCATTACATGTATATATATTAAATTATGTGAATTAATTTATATAATACGTAAAATATCATATAAATTACACACATCCATAGTTTTAATTGTTCATTTAATTATTTGTAATAAATAAAAATTTAGTTAATATATTATATTCACAAAATAAAATACAATTAGTAAAAAATGATTAGATTAAATTAATTTTATACTTATACAAGTTTAAATAACTTTAAAATCATATTAATGTTTTTTAATTTGGTCACTTTAAAATATATTTTATAAACAATAGTAATAATTAAGAATGAGAACTTTTGAATGCTAGGGGACAACTGTTATTGCTCCATTCTTGTATTTAATGAGTATTTAATGTTATTTAATGTATGAAAGCATTTAATATATTTAATGAATATTTAATATATGTATTTAACTAATGTTATTGACTTAGTATTTATACAAATATTAAATATCGTCATTATTGTATTTATAAAATATAATATATAATTGTAATAAAAAATAAAATAACATATAACATTAATAATATTACTAAATATAATATTTATGAAATATAATATATTTATTAAATTTAATAAATATAATATATTTTTAACGTAGGCACATTTTATGGTACAATTGAACCTTAATTTGCCATGTAGTACGAGTATTATCTCCTTTTGCTAGACCTAATCGGTCCTGATAATAAATAAATGTCATATATGCTAAATGATAATATGCTTATTAGATATATGACTTTCTCATGCGAATCCATATATATTAAAATTCTATTGTTAAATAAAAATTAATTAGTAAAAATTTAATTAATTAATTAGTTTATATATATATATATATATATATATATATATATATATATATATATATATATATATATATATATATATATATATATATATATATATATATATATTACATTTTATTTTATTATTACTTAAAAATAGTATATAAAAAGGAGTTTAATTTCTATAATATAAAATATTTTTATAATCTCAACCAATAAAAATTAGGATAAGTGTGACTTTTAATTTTATTTTGTTTTTTTGGGATGTGACTATTAATTAATTCTTGTAAAAATTAATAATCTTGTAAAAATTAATAAACTTATAATACATAGTGATTTTTTATTAAATTTCAATGTAAAAATTATTTACTTGTTAATGTATAGATTATTTTATCTTATAAAAAATATTTTAAAATAGAAAATTCAACTGTATATTCATATAATATATATAAATTGATAAATATATAAACTAATTTATCTTTTAAATTATATTGTTACTTATTTTTTAGGTAAACTATTATGAATAGAATAAAATAAATATTATATAATTTAATACATTTTTAAATTAAAATTTTAAAACCAATTATTTTATTCATTCTATATAAAATTATGTGAGTTAATTCATATAATATGAATATATATATATATATATATATATATATGTCACATGCCATAATCGTTCATTAAAATTTTGTGTAATATTTTTTTTCAATATTTTTAACAAGGAGATATTAATGTTCTTAGGATATTCATTAATAAAATCCTTAATGAAATATTTTATAATCATGAGATTATAATAATATTATTATGATGTTAAATTTTAAAAATAAAGGTAAAAATATTTAAAGAATTTTTTACTTTAGAATGCAAATATTTAATCTGTTCTTCTATAAGAAATTCAAATTATAAAAAAATTATATTTTCAGTCTCTATCTTTTTGTTAAATGCAGTAAAGGTCCATATACTTTTATATAGATCAATTTAGATCTCAGACTTAAAAAAATGGATTTAGTCAGTTTTATCAAATAATTTATAATGTTTTTTTTAAGTTATGAAAGACTAAATCTCTATATTTTTTAATTTTAATAATAAAAATTTTCAATACATGAATTTAGCCCCTAAAAATATTGATTTAGATAATATTAACTATTTGGTTATTTAACCTATATCCTTATAATATTAATTAAGAAAATTTTAAATAAGGAAATATTTTTAAATTAAAATATAATATTATAATTATGATGACAAAAAAATTACCGTATTCATTATTTTGGAAGTTCAAACATATATTTGTTAAGTTTTCCTTTAAATAATTAAAATTATTAATTATTGTCACGAAGGTAGATGTCATGTGACATCATTTCATCCATTTTTTCCTGTTAAATGCAAATCATAAAATTGTATAATTATAGTAGTTATTAGTTAAGGTAAATATGATCAATATAATTTCCGTGATTTCAACATTCAAATTAATAATGTAATTAAGTATATTTTTTCATATTTTAATTCAATTAGTTCATTACACTAATATATATTTTAATTCAAATTTATAGCAAATTTAAATTAAGAAATTTTGCAAGATTTATGTTGATTTCATAACATAGATATACTCCTTCCAAACTTAAATATAAACAAAACAAAAATTTCATGAAGAGTAGATGTAAATATAATCAAATTTTAACTAATTTTATTATTATTTTCAAATTATTTTTCATTTAATTAAAATTTTATTTTCAACTACTCTTTTTATTGTTAGTCAAATTCGAGTGTAGGATAATTTTAAAAAATTATTTTTTATACAAAATTCATAAAACTAAATAATATTAATTATATTTCTTAATTAACACGTAAGTTAGTTAAAACTAATTGTTGGTCCAAACTTAGTCTTACTTAAAATTTTCCATGTCCCTTAGGATTGATAATCAAATATATATTATGATAATAAAAATTTTGCCATATAAACAAATTTTACGTGACAATACCACATTCATTTTTTCTGCCAAAATGCAGTCAATTTCTTTTTTGAGATAAGATCTGTCAATATTAGATAGATCATTTAAATATAAGTATAAAGATTTATATTAAATTTACACTATCAATACATATTAATCTTACGATTTATAATATCTTAATTATATATAATTTTAATATATTATGTGACCATCAATTAATTAACTTTAATCAATTAATTAAATTATTATCAAATTAACTTCTTTACAAATAATAAAGCATATATTTATTTTTTTTTCTATTTATGATTTAATAACAAGTAAAGCAATATATTTTTTCTCAACTTTTCTAATAAAATTACATTATATAAAATATATAAAGTAAAGAATAAAAATATCAAAATTAATAAATAAGTCAAAATATTAATTATTTTATTTTTATTTTTATTTATTTTTAATAAAATTAACAAAATACTTTACAAATTGAGAAATAGTCTATAAAAAATTATTTATTTTATTAAATAGAAAAAATTAAAAATATAATAATTACTATTTGAACTTATTTATATTTATTGTTACCTTATATTCTTTATTATATACGTTTTAATGTAAAAGTACTAGATTAGTAATTATTTATTTTACTTTTTCACACTTAACTAATAATATATTTTAATAAATATATTATCTAAAAATTTTCATTTTCAAATTTTATTTCATATAATTAATTTTAAAATTTTATAAAAATGAATATCAATTAAATGAGAATTAATATTAACAAATCATCATAATAAATTCAACTATATATATTGGTTATAATTTATGAAAAATAAACCACACATGATAAAAAAAATATCATTAACTAAGACTTTAACATAATTTTATTACTTTCTAATTGTTAAAAAAAATTACTTAATTTATAAAAACAATAGCAACCAAAAATTGTATTGATTCTTAATGAATCATAAAATTATATATTTTGTTTGTTATCTAAATAAAAAATAAATATATATTTATTATAAGAAAAATTATACAAAAATATTAATTTGATAAAATTTTTATAAATAATTAAAATAAAAAGTTAAATCAATCAAACTATCCATTAAATCAAAACAAATAATTTAATTGATTGATCAAAAGTTATTTAATTGTCACAAACAGAGAGTGTGTAGATTTTTACAGTCAAAAGAGAGAAGAGAGAGAAAGAGAAAAAGATAAAAAAAAAATGTTCTATTTTCATCTCTACATAGAATAGTCATGTCAAAATCGCAATATCTACTTCATTAATTGTTGGATCGGGCTGAAAATTCAACAGTAGATTCAACACACAGTTTTACATCTTGACCGTTCAAATCTTGATTTGAAGGTTTATGGTGTGAGAAATCATACTCGTACAGCAGCACGATTTTGTGAATTATTTACTTTCGTGTTTCTTATTTCTTGTTCTTCATGTGAAAGCCTTGCTTGCTTACTTGTGTTGCCTGGTTGTATGTATGAATTATGCTCTTTACCAAACACTCGTGTATCCTTATTTGATTATAGTGGATTGTGCTACATTGAAGGGGTTTTTCCACGTTAAAAAAATAAAGATAATCATTGTAAATAAACTACAATATTCACAATCTCCTAATAAGATATTTAGATATTTGTAACCTCTTAATCTAATGGGATAATTAGATATTCGTAACCTCTTAATGAATTACCTATCATATCTTATTAGATATTTATAATATCTCCAACACTCCCCTCAAGTTGAAGCTTACAAAAGCTTTCAACTTGTTACAAGGAGAAATATTTATTTCCCTACAAATAATAATTTGAAAGGCAACTCACAGATGCTAGAGAAGTCGAAGAACATGTTGAAGAAGTCCGAGAAAATTGATAGAAATATAGTTTAACCAAAATAACAAAAATGTCCATTGGCCAAAGAGAAATTTCTTAGCAAGCAAAGTTCAACTTTTTAAAAAATCACATTTGAAAGTTTTAAAAGAGTCACCATCGAAATAAACGTCGATGAGAGAGAAGTCACACCTAATATGATTCATGTGTAAGAAATGAGTCTTCATCGAAATGAACGTTGGTGGGAAAGAAGTCATCACTAATACGATTCATATGTAAGAAAAAATCCAAAGCTAATGAGCAAAAGCTTAACCATCAAGCAAAAGTCACAATTCAAGGCTTAACCACTGAACAAAAGCAAACATGCTTGACCACCTAAATAGCAGAAGCAAAACCAAGAACAAATGTTTAACCATCATAAAGCAAAAGCAACAAAGCTTAACCATTAAGAGCAAAAGTCATGCTTGACCACCTAAACAGGCAAAAGCAAATCAAGAATAAACGTTTAACCACCATAAAGCAGAAGCAACAAAACTTAACCATCAAGAGCAGAAGTCAAACATAATACTTAACCACTCAAGACAGAAGCAAAATATATCAATGTGTAATCATTTCTGACAGAAGTTTAAACCAATGTTTAACCACCATATAGAAAAGCTATCATCAAAGAAATTTACAAGAAACTGTTGCAATACAAATTTTCCTTCAAAAAAAGAAAAATTCACAAGCACCATGTGAGCAATGTAGAAACCACAACCGCAACTTAGCAAACTTATGATTTAAAATCCAAAATGAATTCAAAATATTTCATCAAATCGTTGGTATGCACAATAAATCTTGTTTTGATTTTCCTTGTATTCTCCCTTGCGTAACAACAATGTTGATGGCTTAAGTCATTCCATTGTCATATCAATTATGCTTTCACTTTGTTATGATAGTGAAAGAAGAGATCAAAATCAAAGAATCTTGTAGTGAAAAAAAAATCATGATAGGTGTCAATGCTCAATCCACATATCTTGTGAAGACGCACCAAAAGGAATGTGTTGAGAACCAACGATGAAGTACAATTCTTCATAAATTCATTATAATGGTCAACACCAAGTAGAGATGCAATCGAGGTAACAAGTTTGACACATCCCAAAAACACAAGGGTAAAACTAAGAGAATTTCTGATAAAGTAGAACATAGCAGAGTTAGACTATAGAGTTGCTTGCTATAAGAAAATAAACAAAGTAAGAAGAAAAATACTAATTTGTTGCACAGCCCATAACTGAATAGTGCTCTGTTTTGAGCTTTCCAAAAACTCTGGCCCGGCAAAAAGAAGATTTTTACCCTCTTGCTGTATTGAACCTAGGTTGTTCTTTTACAAGAACAACAATTGCAAGTGCTAACTATGGAAGCAATGTTGTGACACCAAAAACAAATCATAGTCCATATGTATCCATCAAAGATCCACTGAAGTAGGAGCTCACAATTCCTCCAAAGGCCGAAGAACCCCAACATAAAAATTAAAGAGATCTTGAGGTGCCATCTCCACCACTATTGAATCTACAACATCCAAGAAGGTGATAGAGAAGGCAAAAAAAACAATATTATATTTGTTGTCAATAAAAGTAGTCATCAAACTCTATGAGAGCGCACCAATCAACCTTGATAAAACACTAGATATGACCTTTTTTTACTAACCAAAGAGGGGGACAAAATCACTAATAAACACATACAAAGGTTTGACAAGTCACACAATGTAGAAAAGCCAGAAATCACAATTGTCTCAACAAGGTCCAAATATAAATCATCTTTTAAGTAAAAGTTCACAACCAACCTTGCAAGTCCTAAAACACCTTGAACAAAATATATCATCGCAATAGCAACATTACCATGGGGGACAAATCTACCCCAAATAATTTGATGTTACTTGTAAAACATTTGTGTTATCAACAACAACTCTGACGACAATATGGTGAATCCCAAGCTGGGGACTCTCCATTTCGTCGTTGTCCAACAAGACCATTGATGGTCATGGTGCGAACGTGCAGATCAAGAATGATGATGGTCTCACCATGCAATACATGAACAATGTCACCATCCATGGAATTCACATAAAAAAATCGTGCTCAAAGATGGCAGTATGATTAGGGACTCCTACAACCACTTTGGGTTAAGGACAAGGAGCAACGATGACGCCATCTCCCTATTTGGAGCCTTTAATATTTGGATAGATCATGTTTCCCTCTCTGACTCCGTTGATGGTTCCTATCAAAGTCATCATGGGCTCCACCGTCATCACCATCTCAAATTGCCACATGACCAAACATAACAATGTGACACTATTTGGGACTAGATACTAGCACCAAGCAATAACGAGCTAAGAGCCAAAATTACTCATCTTTCAATATAGAATTTCACTACTAGAAAATTTAAAATTTGCTACAAAATAATTTTGTGGCTAATTTTAAAATCAATAGTTATTTTGTAGCTAATTTCTAGTAAAAATAATTAGCTACAAAATTACTATAATATTGAATGGTAGCATGAAATAAGTAGCAAATTAGCTAAGAAAATAATCTTAGTTAATTTGTAGTAAATTTTTTAAAATTTGTAGTTATTTCCTAACTAATTTGTAGTAATAAGAAGTATAAATGAATATAACTTCAATTTAGCTAGAAAAAGTAATATTCTAGTTAATTAATAGTTAATTAGTTAGGATTTAGCTACTAATTTAAATGGTAGCTAAAATTAGTAGCAAAATCAAAAAATTCTTGTAGTGTTTCCAAGGTCTTCAAGGAATTTATTATCTAATAAGTTCCAAGACCTTGGACCACCTTGCCATTAAAAAATGTCAGAACTTGGAGCTAATAAATAAAAAAAAGACTACAATTCATGGAAGGGATAATGGTGACCAAAGTTGCAATAGTTCTTCTAGAAGAGATAATGGCAATCAAAGGGCAAAAAACAGGTAAGACTTATAACAAAATAAAAGCACAAGTCATGGAAAGCATAATGGTTGGTAATGCGACCAAGGTTGCTTTCGTTCTCTTGGTCACTTTGGTCATTATCATTTCATGTTTCGAGGTTGGCATGGGTGAGTTTGTGTGATAATGCCTACAAAATTGATTTTGATGCCTCTGTCTCAATCCCTGAACTGAAGTGAGGCAACGAAAACAGAGCTCTTAAGATTTGAAGCTCTAATACCATCTTAGAAAGTGGCTTCGAGCCTAACTCAACCTTAAAAGCTAGCTCAAGAGATGAGGATTGTACCTCACTTATAAACTTTTTTCAGACTCTATCTCTAACTAATGTGAAACTTAGATTTTTTTTCCCAATATAAATCATAAGATTAGTTTGTATTGACGGTTTAGATTTGGTGTAAGTCTTTAGACTAACACCTAGTATTAACAAATCTTATCTCATATATAATATTTTGAATTAATTAAAATAATTATTACTAATATATATTTTTTAATTAGGGTGATAGAATTTTTTCTAAATTAAGATAATTAAATTATTTTAAATTATTTAGGATATTTAGAATCAAATCATCCACATTATATCTATATATATAGAAAATTATTACACTAACAACACATTCTTTTTTACTTTCCAATTAAATGAAGTCAATTTTTTATTTCTAATTAATAAAATTATAATAATCGAGGATGTATTTATGATATATCTTTGGTGGGACGCCTAATTACAATCCTGAAATGACGATCACTCTTCCTACAATGGCATTTGAGCATGGGTAGCAGAACACATGTGTCTTGTGTTTTGCCACATCATTCATGTGTTATATAACTACCTAACATTTTTTCTCGTGCAAAGCTCATTGTATAAACACATTTGACACCTAGGTATACAACTAATCTTAATTCTGTCACTCTCTTTTTCTTTTTGACTTGAGCATTGGAGTTTTTGTAAGTGGCCACCACTAGAATCTTTAAATTATTGTAGTCATCATTTAAACCAAGAAAGTCTCTCTCCCACATCACTTAAAAGTCGATGTTAAGGATAATTTATAAATACTATCATCCTTTAAACTACATAAGTATCTTTAAAGACAAAATATAATTTTCAATAATATAGTAATTTTTCAAGAAAAAAATTAGGTTATTAAGACGAATATACATTTCCTGTAAATCATGTAACTTATTATCATATAAATATCAATCCACTTATCTTTTTATTTTTTTAAAGGTAAATTTATGTCTTTTATTCATTTTCTTTCAATATTTTATATATATATATATGGCCTAATATTTAGAATTATATTTGTTCAATGCAACTATAAATAGTTAGGTAGACATGATTTTTTTTCATTTTTTTTTGTTTCCTTCTAAAATAATAATTACTAACGTATTCTTTTAAATATGTATTTAGCACTTCATTTAAGTTGGTTTTTAACTTTTTACTAATAGAAAAACTTATTTAACTAATAAAATATTAGTTAAGAACTTTTTCGTCACTAACTAATTTTTTAACTTTTTAATTAATTTTCAACTATTTTCGTTATACATGATTTATTTTTTTTTCAATTTCTATGGAGGGATAAATACATATCAAAAACACAAATTTATTGATTTTTTACTCTTTCTCTAATGTAATTTATGCTTTTTTTCAATTTTCTTTGAATGCTTTGTATATATTTTGACTAATATTTCGAATTGAAAATTTGTTTGTTGAGTTTTCACTTATTAAAATATACAAAAAACTTAAAATGAGATATTTTATAAAAGACATATTGTTGAGTTATAGAAGAAGATTTTACTTATTGGATCTCAAAACCAAGAGCGTCATGTTCAGTCATTTTTCTTAAAAGTAATTTATTAACCATTATGAAAATACTTCTTTTACTAATAAGCTAACAACACGTGACAAACAATAATTTTTTATAAATTATTTTATTTTATATTTAATTTTTAACAACTTTAATTTTAATATTTCAATTAATATATCAAATCAAATATCAACTTAAATTAATTTAAAATTACTATTTATACTATTATTAATTAGTTTACTTAAATCAAATGAAAATTCAAATCAATCTTACAATAGCATAAAATAATTCATATATAAATCATGTCCGGCACTAATATAAACTTATTTTTAAACTTATTTTTTTAATTTAAATTTATCATTAGTAATAATTTTAACATTATATATATATATATATATAAATATAAATATATATATATATATATATATAAAATCTATAAGTGAATAATATTTTGACTTAAATCAAATCAAATTCTAATTAAGATTTTTCAAAGAAAAATATTGCAGTTAAATTATGAAACTTATAATCACAAAGTAATGAATTAATAATGACAAATAGTTTGTATGAAAATTATTCAAAATTTTAATTAATATTTATCAATTTTAATCTAATTTAAATCTAAACTAACTTGAGTAGTACAAAATTTTTAAAAATATATTTATACATTTTGAGATGATATGGAAGGTTCAAAAAATTTGCATAAAAGAAGAGGGATTCTACTTTACATTTTGAGATGACACAACATATTGTAGAAGATTTTTTGAATGCCGTCCATTTGAAGGCTTACTTTTTTACATAATTGTTTATTTTGCATTCATTATGTATGTTTTTGAAGGTTGATTTTCCTTATTTTAATTTTGAATTTTTATTTAAGTATTTATTTATTTGAGAATTAATATATTATATAATTAAAATGTTATTTATTTTAATTAATTTTTATTTAAATTATTTATTTAATGTATTATATTTATTTATTTTTTATTTTTTAATAAGTTGCAACGTAGACTTGAACATCCATGTGCCAATTTATTTAGGAAAAAAAATAGAACTGCGTCCCACATGTGATGATGTAAGAATCTGTGGTCCACATGAAACAAAGTCTAAATTAAAAAAAAAAAAAAGCAAAAAAACACTGAAAATTTATTTCTACGTAAATTAACATTTTAGGTAAAATATGATAAATACAACCTCATTTTAATAAAATGTTTCAAATAAATCTATTTTAATAATTTAATTCTAATTTTGCACTAGTCTGATCGTTCACCCACAAATATTCATGTCCTAAAACAAAGACTTTTTATAAAAAAAAAAAATCATACTAAGGAAACATTTAGAAAAAAAAAATTGAAGTTAACTTTGTTTTATGTTGTTTATAACTTGATTTAATAAGCTTCATAAACTTACCAAAATATATTCCTTTCAACGTATTACTCTCATTTTATAACAATTTATTAAATAAATATAGTTAAATTATATTTTTGTCTTTTATTTTTTAAACAAAATTCATTTTGATTTTTTAAATTATTTTAATCTTTTAACTTTTGTCTTCCATCTAAAATTAACGTGGTAGTGTTTTGTATAATCATTAATTTAAAATATTATTTTTAATATAATAGCAATTTTAATTACCATTATAATTTTATTTTATTAAATTTCATCTTTTTTTTTTCTGCCTTAGCACCACACAATCCCTTTTCTTTGTCCATTTTTCCTTTTCTTCTGCTACCCACCCCCAAACCTCCACAACCATATTTTAAAACTTTCACCAACACACCTACACCACCATTCCAAAGTAGCAAGATAAGTTTGTTAATTTAATTTTTTTTGTGTCAACAAGAAAGCTTTAATGATTTGATAAATTTTAAGGTGAGACTTTTATTGGCATACCAACAATTTTAACCGTCTCTATATTAATTTTATTTAATTAAAATTACTAAAATAAATCATCTTTCTCACATGGTTGCAGAAAACAATTTTTCAATATGTTGCTGGTAAGAAAAAAGCGAACTTAACCCATCATTCTATAGTAAAAGATATGTACTCAAAACATGAAAAAAAATAATCAAAACAAACAAAATTTCATGTAATTTGTTATATAAAAATATTTGATTATTACACAAAAATGAAATTATTTGATTTTTTATTATATAGATAGAAACATGGAACGAAGTTTCTCAATGAATTTGATAAATCAAGAAAGTATTTATTTCCGTTTATCATAAACACTCTCACACACTTTATTTTTCTTTTTAATTTTTATAACTTCTCATATACTATTAAATTAAAAATTATTATTATATAAAACACTAATAACATTAGTTTCAAATTAACTAATTTAAAAGATAAAATATCAAAACAAATTTTCCTTAAAAATAAAAAAATATATATATAATTTCTAATTTCTAATTTCTAATAAATTTCAGTTAAAGAAATATTTAAAAAAATAATGTTAAAAAATTATTATCAACATTTCTCATCTGTTTATCCAATTACACTCTAAGACCCCTCGTTTGGAATAGTTGCAAATATTTGTTTTTATTTTTAAATATAATTTTCAAAATAAACTGTTTGATTAAAATTAAATTAAAATAATTTTTATCTGAAAAATTCTCTAAACAAAAGAAAAAGAAATTCTGATTATAGATTTTAATTTTAAAAAATATCTACTATCTTGCATGACCAGTGTCCTTGCCTGACACTTTTCACCTCTGTTGACCCTCAACACCTTCTATCATCATTGTTGCTTATCATCGGACACCCTCTATCACTACCAATGCTACCAATATCCTCAATCACAGTGGTCCCCACCTGACACCCTCCACCGGTGGTGCTTACAACACCTTATACCAGTGTTGACACCTTTTAGAACAACCCAATTATGCAGAATAGCAAACCAAAACGAATACTTCAAAACTGAATCTGAAACCATAGATACAAAGTATTCGTAGAGAAGCTTTTTCAGTGTCATAACTGGTTATTTACACAAAGAATAAAGGCAAGTAAAGATGAGATCCATATATTGGACTGTTAAAAAATAAGGGAAAAAGAAAAAACAGGATACTTGGTTTCTCAAACAAATTACAAGCACACATTTCTATATGCCTTCCCAAAGAACTAGGGTCACCACAAAAAAGGTAGGCTAAGTTTTTATACCAAAAGATTCAACCCATTTCCTTTTCCATCTATAGTATCCAAGTAATCCCACATCATATATGGTTGATGCCATTAAAATATGGTAAGAGACAAAACACACCCTGAAATCATTGGCGCATTTCCTTTGAAGTCACATAGTTTCTGGTTTCTGTGACATTTGAATTGGCAAGGACATCTTGTGCAATTTCCCAGTTTGCACTCCTTTCCCAACTGGAGAGCCTGGCATCGGATCGAATTGTGGGAGCTCGATGATCTGATGACAAAATTGAGTCAGGTTCAGATGCATTGTGGGGTGGTCCACTGCTCCTAATGTCCTCATCAAGTTCTTCCACGTTCCGGCGCTGTGATATCTTCAATAGGTCTTCACCAATATCAAGATCATCTTCAACCTTAGGACGGCGATCTCCACCCAAGTCATCCGGTTCACGATCCCGGGCAATGATTGTAGCCAGTGGCCTTGGCACCTCCTCTCGAACAAAAGCCCTGAAATTGTTCCTTGAGGGCTTTACTTTTGTGCAGAACACTTCCAGAAAATTATTTAAACAACCCCTATTAAAAACATTGATCCTGCCGTCAGCTCTGTACCGGAAGTTTTCGTAGGTAGTCTGCAAGACAAGAGACACTAACCTAGGTGATGAAGATATTCATGTCTCGTTTGGTTATAAGCTTATAGGAATATAGACATGGTACATATTATATTATATCCCAAAAGGAAGATCCATATGAATATTAAAACCAGAAATGTAAAAAACAAATTGACTGACCTGATTTGTGCCTATTAGGTACAAGTGAAAACCAGTTAGTCCACCAACAAACCACAGAGAGATGAAACAATAAGCCATTAGTATCACAGATGCAGGGGATTCTTTCATCGCCTTCCAAACTGTGCCGTCATAATTATCCATCAGAACCTTGATGTAAAAAGCTGAGAGGGAAAACACATAGATGCACAGAATAGTTGCTGAAGAAACAAACATAAAGAAGTAACGATAGTTTCTCTGCACGTTGGAAAAGGCCCAAAAATACATGAGAACAAAGCAAATAAGTAAATAGCATACATCAATAAAGAAGAAAACATGTATCATAAAATAAAGTATGTTATGACTGTCGAGTCAACTATCATACCAGACCAATGCATTGCCCCACCCAAGGGCAATGGTGATCAAAACGCTCAACACAGTTGTTGCAAATGGAGCAATGTGAGCAACGAGGAGGACGATACAGCATACAAGTCTCACAATATTTCACCCTTACAGCAACACCATTGACTATAACATCTTTTGTTCGAGGGAACTGAAGACTGGGTGTTTGTCGTCCAGTTCCCCCAACATCAGCAGAAACTGAAGAATCATAACGAAACTCTTCTTCAGGTGGATGTGGATTCCTCGGAACGATGCCCGGATCACCTGAGGAAGTAAGAAAGAGAACCACCAGGACCTAGAGACATAGGCTGTGAGATTATATTGTGACATACTATATGGGATCATAAAGAAGATTAAAGAAAATCATTATCTTAAAAGTGCAATGCTATCACCAAATTGAGTTCCAACTTCAATTTAGTTAATTCAAAAACTATTAGGGGGAAATGCTAATAGATCAATGATGAATTGATTTGATATGTCAGTGATTGAGTTAAACAAGCCACACTTCTGCAGTTCTCAGCATTGGCTCATAACAGGTGTACAACGGACAGAATATATTGTGGTTGAACAGTAGAAAGCATGTTCTCTGTGGTATATGATAGCTTGCATTAAATTTGGACTGTGGAACTTAAAAACAGACCAAGTCAAAACTAATCATGCATACAAAAAGATAAAAACATCAAATATTGAAACAAAAAATTAACAGAACTTACATGAATAGTAAAGAGAATAGCCACTGCTAAAATAGCATATCCAGAATTATATGAAGAAAATTCATGCCGAAGATGCCTTGCTACACATACACAAAAGATTATGACTGGAACAATAATCAGCAACAAGGTGACAATCAGGGACCTAGCGTCAGGCCCAAATACCAACCTTCCTCCACATATGAATTTCTGCAGAAGATTAGAAGAAAAGTATGAAATACAAAGTAACATAAGAGTTAAAAATTTGCAGAAAATAGGCCGTGACAAAAACTAAAACACTTCTGAAAATTAGACAAAGGAATGCAATATTAACAGAATGCTACATCATTCCAAGAGGACAATATCGTAGATTAGAAAGGAGAATAATGAATCCTCTTATCATATCTAAAACTGAAAGAACCCAATGAGTCAAACTGGATCAAAAATGTAATATAGTCCAATATTTTTGCATACAAATGATAGATCCCTTGAAGCAGCCATTAACCAGGCACCATCACAGGCACAATCCTATCCTACAACAAATGTAAAGGGAAGGAGATGCCCTTGAAAATACAGGCATTTATTACAACCAAATACACTAGAGAACTACATTTACTGCACAATGCCATAAAATTTCACACTCCTTGTTCCTTCCAAAAACTTTAAGGCACATAAAGAGAAAAAGCTCCTATATGATAGGACAAACTCATTATTGACTAGGAACCCCAAAACAATTCACCAGGTCTACCACTAAAGTGCCATATCTATAATATTATCAGCTTATTTTAGCGTGTTTATATCTACACATCTCTATTTCTTTATAAACTTAAATAGTTTAACTACCATTTGATGTATGTGTCCATGATCATATCAAAACTTATATCATGCAGACTTAGAGGTTATTATCTCTTTTTCTCATCATATTCTACACCTATGAGGTAAAACAAGAAAGAGCACCAAACACATCATGAAACATAATCACCCATAGTTCGTCACTTGTCAGATCACCTCTTGTAGGTTGCAGATTAGAATAGTTGACAAGAAGATTCCAGTTGCAACAATTATGTAGCATCAATCTTCCAACCAACAATACCATCAAACGTTACCAGCCATCATCCATCTCCAATAAAAGTTACTGTAACCAGTAGCTGTGCAGATTACTACTTCATATGATTACCAATTTACCCAAGATTAAAACTAACTTATCCAGGAGTGGGGGAGGGGAACATCAATTTCAGCAATTCTTCAAGATTAATTACTTTGCACATGGAAAAATCCTCATGCTCAAACCAGATAATCACCTTTACACTTGATATTTCTAATCCTTTCAGAGCCTGTTCTACCACAAGCCGCCTGGCATCATATCAATCATAACAGTAGCACGCATCTGTCTATGCTGCTCAAGTGGTCCATCCCATGTTAAGCCAATTTAACCCAACTAATAACCAAACCTACATCATATCTTACTCAATAATCTATTCATCAACTTTACAATTTATCATCAGTCAGGAATCACATCATCAAGAGAATACGAAAATCCTCCATGACAGCTCTATTCAAGGCACAGAATCACCTAAAAATATCTTAAATGAACGTAATCCTTCTTCAACAAAAGTCAAGAATATAAATAAGAAGAAAAAAAGTACCCAATGATTTCAATCCTATGTCCTAACTATCTCACATGACTTTTTTTTTTTGTATGAAAACAATCATAGTATCATCGAAAGATACAAATTGAAAAGTGATCAAAAGCCCAAACTCACTATACTGTTCAATTCCACCTTCCTTTTCACCCCGAAACTAAAAACACGTCCAGAGCAAAAAAATTTTAGCAAAACTAGAAAAAAAAAAAAAGTCAAATTCTGCATCTTCATAAAATTATTTTCCCAAAAGACAAAACAAGCCAATTGAGCCTAACACTTCCAATTAGTTAACAAGGCACAACATTAAAGTACTGTTGCAGATACCTTTCCCTATAATAAACATAAAACCACAGCTGAGTTGAAAACCAACTGTAATCAGGCACAACACAGCTCAGCATCCAAAGTTGTAGAATCCCCCAAAAAATAACACATAACCACACCCCACTACCAGCTCAATTTTTAAAACACAGCCAACTTATAATTTTTTTTGTTAAAAGTCCAAGTAAAATAATTTCCCACCCACTTGCACATTCTAGCAACCAAACAACCTGCCCCAGAAATTCAAAGGCTTGAGCATGGAGTCACGAATCCAAAGCATACGCAGGTATACAAAAAGCTAAAATAGAAGGAAGAAGAGGAAAAGAAGCGAACTTTACATTACTTCCTTTCCAAACTTGGTAGACGCGCTTTGCAGCCATGAAGAGTCCTTCTTGGCTGGCAGGCACACTAGGCAGGGAGGGAGTGGGAGAGCCAGAACTGGCAAGTGTTCATCTCACTCTCATTCACGTTCCACTGAATCAGAGAGAGGGTCAAAAATTGTGGGCCTTGTCTGGAATGTGATGGAAAAGCTTCACACAAAAGAAAAAGAAGAGAGAGAGAGAGAGAAAAAAAAAAAAAAAGTGATTGTGATCCCAGAGATGGCGGTTTCCCAGTTTGGAATTTTGGATTTGTGCCAGGAATGTTTCGGGGGAAATGAAAAGAAATAATGGTTTGTGTGCGCGCGCGGCTACAATAATGTAGCCAAACAAAACAGATGAAATTATTTTTTTTGACTTGTCTTTGCTACTACACACTTTATTATTATATCAATAAGAAAATTACCTCCATTATCTATTATACACTTATTTAATCTCATTTTTTATTTTAAATAATTAAGACAGCACCAACCACATTTTTTGTTTTTGTTTCATTTTAATTTTATTTCGCCTTCTCACACGTCACCCTCGGTGGCTGTGACAGTGTAATCTTTTGTGATATTCACTTACCTATTTTACCACGGACACGTCAGCATCCGGTGGGGTCCAGTGTTCAGTGGCATGATCCAACGGTCCCGGTGGAGATACTACTCCCTTCTCTTTCACTGAATTAAATTTAGTTACGTCACTCCGAAGATAACAACAAAAAATCGAAACACTATTCAGTGATATCTTGTCATGTTGTGTGTGAGTAAATAATTTAATTAAATATTTTAAAAAGTACTTTAACTGTTTTAATAAAAAAATTAAATGTCTATCGAAATAGGTTAAACTAATTTATAAAAAAATTTAATCACATTTATACATTTAAATAATTATCTCTAATTTGTCCTAATTTTATAGTAATAGACACTTTCACTCATTGAAATTGGATTACTCTAAAAAATTAATTTTAATGGATTATTAATATAAATATTGTACAATAATAACTAATTAAAAAATTCTAAATACATTTATTTTAGAACTACTAGGATAGGCCTAAGAGTAATTTATTTTTATAAAAAATAATTTTATTTTAGGTAAACCATGTGTATCTTTATTTCAAGGTATATATGATTTTCACTAAAAAAAAATGAGTATTTTTATTTATAAATTCTTATTTATTTGCATTAAGTAAGTTTATTTTAAGTAATAATATATTTTTCTTGTTTATACAGAATGTCTATTTATTTGTGTCAAATTCTTATTTAATTAAATATTTAAAAATTTATTTTGTGTAAATTGTGATATGTATATCTATATTTAAAACAAATTAAGCGCGTACCCCCAAAACATCTTATTTATGGAAAAAATTTAACAAATCTCTTATATTATACAATAAACTTAAATCTAATATATATTTTTTATATCTACAACTATAATTTAAATTTATATTTAAATTGCTGATGATATTAATTATATTTTATTTTTTTATAAAATTAATAACTTTCCTATGTACATATTTAACTCATGTATGACAAGAAAAAAATTTTAATTTATCCATCAATATCAATAAAAATAGTTGAATTAATTAATTTAATTACTAATTTTATAAATTTAAATTTTATTTTAAAAACATTCGATGAAGGTACTACATCGATGGAAACAAGAAAATAGTAGATAATTCACTAACAAATTTCATAATAAATAAAAGTATAAAAAATAATTAATAATTAATATATTTAAAAAAAGTTTTATTTCTTATAATTAAGGTTATTCTCCATATTTGTTTTTTATATATAAGATGAAAGATAATACGATATATGTTATAATGTTCAAATTTGTATTTTTTTTACGCTTCTTCTTAATTTTTATCTTTTTAGTCTTTTAATTGGTCTTTGAGTTTAATTTCTTTAAAAATTACTGAGTTCGTTGAAATTTTAGTTTCTTTTACCCATAATAAGTAAAATAATGCGTTAGTTATTATAAAAGTTAATAGTTTTACGTAATTTCATATTATTTTTTAATAAATGCATCAAAGTTTATAAAGAGATTAATATACAATAAATACCAAAGACAAGATGCTTCTAAATATATTTTTTTCATGCACGCAAGATTGAAGATTGATTTTAAAATAAAATGCATAGAAATTCATTGCATTCAGATTAACACAACTCCGGTAAGATACTCAACATATAGATAAAAGAATTAGTTAGAAGAATATTAAAGTATTAGTTAAAATAAAATGAATTATGATCAAAGACAAATATTTTATTTAAAATAATTTAAAGTATTAGTTAAAAGAATAGAAGAGTGTTGAGAATTGGTATCATATATAAATCATAAAAATATTTAATATTTTTTAATAAATATTTAACATTTAATAGAATATATTAAATACTCTTTAACTTCTATCATTTTTAAAACAGTCATTAACAGCTCCATTTAATTTGTATAAAATATAAAAAAGGAAGAATCTTACACCCTAACAACAGCTGCACAAATCTAAGTAGAACGATCTTTTTGTAGAAAAACTAGGCCACGTCATTTTATATAACAAATATTAACTTGATTATAAAGATAAAAGTAAAATTTCAAAAAACAATTGTTTTTTTTTTTTAAAAAATACAATAATGACGCGGAGTTAAGTTGTAGAAAATCATGTTTGTAAAAATGAATAAAATGAGATGAGACATTTTGTAAGCACTTGATATGTATAGCATTATTTTCTGTTTGGATGGATAAAATGTTAGAAAAGAAGAGTTTGAAATGGGAATGCAGGAGTGGAAAAAAAGGCATTGGAAGGAAATGGAGAAAAGAGAAGTTCCAACCTGGCTTTGGTGGTCTTGGCTTGACCGTGCCAGATTCAGATGCTTTAACCCTTCTCCCATACCAAAAATTGTTGCTTTTTCCTAATAATAATAATGATAAATATTCCATGCCCAAGTTGTTGATTAAAGCATTACCGAAACCTAGGTATTCTCCTCACAAAGTCAGCTTTTTAAGCATAGCAGGTCTTTGATTCTTAATTGTGCCTTTCTTGTTAGGCAATCTGGACACAACACACCTACATGTTTTCGACCCACTCCCTTCCTTTTATTTACACTGCACTGTTTCCATCAATTAAAGTGGAAACAAAGTGCTCACAAATTACTTATTCTTCTTTTCTTTTATAACTATATATACTTCTCTAATAAATTGTAAATTTTGTTTCTTATTTTTAATTCACATTTTTCTTTTTCTTTTCCTCCTTAGAGTACGCTTCAACCTTTTCTTTTTCATAGGAATCCGGAATTTCTCCTTGCTATTTAGAGTATGTTTGATTTAGGAAATAAAGAAAATAAAATAAAAAATGAAACTATTTGATATGGATGAAAATAAAATAAAAAAGATTAAAAAATTCTTGTGTAAAAAAATGTAAATATAAAACAATATAATATTCTGAATGTAAAATGTAATATAAATAAAAAAAAATTATCTTTTCTCTCTCGTTTTAGACTAAACATGAATTTAATATGGGACCCGCATGTTGTAGTCTCTCACTCACTTGTCCCTTGTAGTAAAGGGAGTAACAGATTTTCCTTCCTCATTCCATATTTTGTCTTTCTATTGTACTAAATAAACTATTAAGGTGGTGTTTTTCATGGCAATTGAAAAACAATCTCTATATTGAAGAAAAAAAATCCCCTTAAGCAATATACATGCTTAAGTGGTAGATATTTATTTATTTTAAGTAAGTTATCAATCTTGGGTACGAACTCTTTTATTAAAATAACTAATATTATCATATTATAAATATTTTCATTCAAATAAAATTGTTCCTTGTAAAATATTTAGATCACCCGAATATCTATATATTTTCATGAACAGATAAAGTAATGTTTAAAAATAAATATTCATTTAGCAAATATTTTAATTCATAATTTAATTAGTTTAAACTTTAAATGATTAATTATCAAAAGTAAACTAGATAACATAATAAAGCGATTGAACCAAAAAAGATGCGTCTCATTCGTGATTCAATTGAATGAATTGATTAAATCAGCTAATTTAGTTTGGTTTTTACTTTTTACATCATTTATTTGAGGTAGCTCATAATGCTAAGTTTTGGTCTGCTAGACACAAACACATGCTTGCAGAACTGATTCAATGGGGTGCACCCATAAAAACACGTAGTGGGTTTAACACTATATATGTTCGAAAGAAAATGGTAAACTCCATTTTAATTTTTATCGTAATTTGAGTGGTGGGTATTTTTATTTATTTTTTAGTATGAAAGGAAGTTGATAGTATGGACATTTTATTAAAATACAAAAACAATCCAACAAAATGAAATTAAATGGTCATCGAGTGATTGATAAAAATAAAGTTTTAAAAATATGTTTTAATGTTAAAACTTATAATATATTGTTTTTCTTTCTAGGTTTTGAAGGTCACTTATCAATGATATTTTGATTACCCATGTCTCCAAAGTGAATGTCGTCACCCCAACAATTTCTCAATTTTGGCCGATTCACGTAATTTATAAAACCATAATTAGAATTATCACTAAAAGATGAAGAGAGTGATTTCATTATTTGTGTTTCGGAATTAATGTAGCTTTATTTTGAGAAGACAGAGATCTAATAACATTATAATAGCTCAAGAAATATTCCTTTCACAAGAAAGAAAAGAAGTCATTAAGGGGTGGATAGTAATTGAGATTGATCTTAAAAAGACATAATACAATTTATTGAGAATTTTCGATAGATACAAATCTAAATGCAAAAGAAAAAAAAATAACTCTTCCTTTTTTTTTTTAACTATATAGTTGTATGATAAAGTGTAAATTTGATTTCTTCTTTTTTTTTAATTGTGATTTTTCCTCCTAAAGTACCATCGAGTGTGGTTGAACCTTTTTTTTGGAACTTATCCTTTCTACTTAGGGTGATGTTTTTTATGGCAAAAAACCATCATTTGTATGGCAATAAAAAAATCACCTTAAGCAATATGCATGCTTAAGGGGTACATGTTTAATGTTTAATTTTTTAAGTAAGTTGTTAATTGTCTATATGTCTTGTGTATGGAAAAATATTTAAATAGCCAATATTACCATATTATAATTTTTTGTTCAAATAAATTTGTCTCTTATAAAATATTTGAAAAAAATGAATTTGTATAATAATTAATGACAACCTAAAATTATTAATCACCTCGAATGGGCTATTAGTTACAAAGGTCACCCAAATGTTTATTTTCATGAACAGATAAAGTAATGTTTAAGAATAAATATTGGATTTTATGTCAACAAAATAAATAAGCTAATTTCGTTTGGTTTTTACATCATTGATTTGAGATAGCTCGTAATGCTGTTTTCGTAGGCTAGACACAGACACATGCTTCCAGAACTGATTCATGCGTAAAAAATGACGTGCGTTTAACTCATGCGTGAGTAGTAACTACAAATTTAACTTCAAACTATTTATGTTTGAAAGAAAATGGAAAACTCAATCTTAATTTTTATCGTAATTTGAGGTTGATGGGTACTTTTTTATTTTAGTACCAAAGAAAGTTGGTGGAATGGACATTTTATTAAAATAAAAATCCAACAAAGTTAAATTAAATGGTTATCGCGGGTTGATAAAAATAAAATAAAAAATGTTTTAATGTTGAAACTTATAATATATTCTATTTTTTTCTAGCTTTTGAAGGTAATTTATCAATAATATTTTAATTATAATGTCTTGTATTTTTTTTCTTTGTTAGGCCAAACCATACGCAACAACACTTTCTACTTTTTTTTCATTAAGTTTTGTATTTTCCTATTGTTGTATTTTTATTCTCTTTCATCTTTTTTCTTGATTTCTTGTTTATATAGACATACAATCTCTTCTTGTAGTGTCAGATACTACTTAGTGAGATATTAAACATATAAAACTTTAAATAATTTTCGTATCCTTTATAATTGGTGTGTGAATTATAGCATATATTGTATGACTGTTTATACATACGTACAAGTAGATTTGCTTGCACAAGATCATATTAAAATATATGTAGCATTCATATCTAGTGGTGCACAATAACAATACATGTGGTGTTATGTGATTAGTAAATCTTTGTCATATACAAAGTGTTTTTAGTTTATATAATTATACTTAATATTCTATCATTCTTGATCTGTTATATATAATTTGTTACACTAAAATTTTTTCTTTTTCTTAAAACGTTCCCCTTAACTTTTTTAAAACACGTGGATAATTATTTTGTTTTATTATTTTATTTGATATTTCAAAAGGTTAATGTCTCAAATTAATTAATTTAGAAAGTCAATCTTAAATTTAATTATTGCTTATAAAAAATAAATATTTGTTTTGTCATTTTTAATCAGGTTTCACCTTATTTTTAAACATGATTTAGTAGGTAAAAATAATTTTAAAACACTATTATTATTTAAAATAAATATCTACACTTCAAAGTTTTATAGAATTATAACTTTTGGAGATAATAATAAATTTTTCTTCCATTTTTTCTGACCTTTTGGGTTCACACTAAAAAATCTTACTACTTTTATTACCTCTAAGTAAACTGGGGAGAAGTATGTTAAATTTTTAAAGACTTGTACCTCATATCGTAAATCCTAGAGAACAATGTAAAATCACACATCTTAGACTAATTTATTTGTGATTAATTAAGCTCTTGTCTTCAAGATTGGGTTGTGGCTCATGGTTTAGGACAACCACAATAACAATTTTTAGAATGGATGCCTCCACATCAATTTCTCAATTTCAATCAAATAGTTTATGCAAGGTGATTTTATAAGATCATAATTGGAGTTATTATGGTCAGGTTTAAGAAACAATGTTGTTGCTTGTGTCTCTAAATCAATGTAACTTTGTATATAAAAAAAAGTCCTACCAATATTGTCATGGCTTAGGAAATATTCCTTCCATGAGGAAGAAAAAGGCAACAAATTGTGGATAACAATTAAGGTTGATTTTGAGAAGACATATGATAAATTTTATTGGAGGTTTCTAGTAGATATTATGATTGTCATTAGTTTTAAGCAAGGGTTTATAAGTTTTATTAGGTAACATATTTTTGCACCATCCATGCATGTTTTGTCTAGTGGTGAGAAATTTGAAAGTATCATGGCATTGGACTAGGATATCCATTCTCTTTGTATCTTTGTGTATTGTGTCTTAAAATATTAGCCCACCTTATATTGTCACAGTAAATCATAATCAATGAAAACTTATAAGATTAAGCATAATTGATCATCTTATTCCTTACTTTTCTGTGAATGATCTTTTGTTATTTAAGGAAGCATGTATTAGCCTAACAAAAACTTATCCTTGATTGTCTTAATATTTTCTTGTGAAACCTTAAGCCATGACATATCTATCACTAAGACTATAACATTTTTATTAAAGAATATTTACTACAATAGAACCATAGAGTTGAGTTGCATGTCTAGATTTTAACTCACATATAATATAGGTATATGTCTTAGGACCTCCATCCTGCATAGTCGAAACCACAAAAAAGTTTTTTTTTTCTGTTTCTCATGGAAGCAATCTTGTTTGATGCATAATCAAACATTAAATGCATATGGTTATTTTAATAAATATTAAACTTTGATTCACTATGTTGTAAGGACTTACTTCTTTTTACTAGACCTGACACTTATTAGTCATAAGGAAACTTTTTATTATACAATTGAGAGTACTAAAACTTGATTTACAAATTGAAAAATTAATACTTTATCATTTGTTAGTTAAACTACTTTTCTCAAATTATGATTGTTGCAATGTGTAGTCAGAGAATACAAACCATGTGAAATAGTATTTGTGACAAATATAAAAAAACAAATAAATTTTTACCAAATTTCACATCATCTAACTTATATTTTTTTTTTATATTTTTAAATATTTTTATCAAATGATGACTTACAACAAATAATTCTTTAAATACTTAATAAATGAAATAATATATATACATTAAGTTACTTTTCCTTTTAGATGGAATACTTAAGAAAATACTTAATTCATAACAATTTATTAATTCTTTATTAAAATATAATAGTCATAGACCTAACAAATTATTATTTTTTTATTAGTATACGGTTAATAAACATACAATATATATATAAATAAATAAATAAATAAATAAAGTATACATATTAATGGAATTTCTAATTAATTAATGTTAAATCGATATTTTAAAATTACAAATTAATGATTAAAGAAAATTTACATGATTTAATTTATCTTTTCATGAAATGGTAATATCAAATTACAATTATAATTTTAAAAGTAGCTACAAATATAAAAATTAAAATTAATTATTAGGATTAATTTTAATTTCTAATTCTAACTTTAGACTCAAAATAATTTTAATATATTTTATGTTAAAAATTTTCCTTTTTAACAAATAAAAGTATAATATCAATATCAGATATAGAATATTAAATTTTATGTATATTATTCAACAAACTCTATCCCTAACCCCATATTAATAGTTTTCAATATTTTTTATTTGCTAATCAATCTAACAAGTTTAGTAACGGTTATAATTTAAGAATTTGAGCTTTATGGACTATAAACATAAAAATTTTAAATTATTAATTAATTAAAAATAAATTATTATAAATTTAAGAATTTTATTGTAGATAGTAATTTATAGTTAAATTATATTGAATACTAAGCATTATAATTACAAAAATTTTATAAGATATTTTTTATTAAATCATTCATTCATCATAAAATTTAATTATGAGAAATTTAATAATTCGTTGGTGAGTTTCTTTAACTTCTCCGTCCCGTGAATCCAACTCCACCGCCATCTTCGGCGTCATTATAACTGTACTTCGCCGGCACTGTTATCGGAAACCGAGCGGTAGACGGAAGATTTATCCTCCAGTGCCGAAAGGTCTTCTTTATCAACCGGGAACCGGTACCTGCATTCGAAGTTCGTTGATCATTGCGCTTTTCTGCGGCACAGGTTTTACCCTCACAAACCATTTCTCGCTTCAGCCATTAGCGTTGAGTTCGCTTTATTGACTATGCCAAATTCTTATTTTCAGAGGCGAATCTAACCCTACCATTGTTATTGCCTGCTCAAATTTTCTGATTCCCTAGGTTTTAGGGTTCTAGTAAAAGCTATTTGAATTCTTTATTACTACTAACAGTTCAAGCTTTTCCGTAGTAGTAGCACTGGAATTGTGAATTTGTGATTCAATAGAGTGAGTATGTGACTCTTAGGTTAGGTCATCTTCAACCACCTCGTGTCCCTTAATTTTAACTACGTTTAGTCTCTAATGGGAGATAGCACCGTATCCAAATGAAAGGGAATAGAAGAATGAAGGGCCAAAAACTGGATGCAAATTTGGATATTATGTATTATGGGCCCACCTAGAGAAAACTTGTACTGACAGTGTTATTTTCAGTTGATTCACACTCTTGCAATTTCGTTGTTGTGAAATTGTAGGCTTAAACTAGTTTATAATATCTTCTGGGATTGCTTGAATGGGGAAAGAGCTATTTCTAACCCATGTCTCTAATGGTGAAAAATAGCTAACCATACCTGTTCTTATTGTTTTTGAAGGAAAATTTGAATAACTTAGATTAATTTTTGACAACTTCCTTGAAAAATATTGAAAATAAAATGAACTTCGTTCTTTTGTGGTGATTATCGATTAGTAAGGGGACGAAAAGCTGTGTTCTTATTTCTCTAGAAGTTTGGTTTAATTTGTTAGTTGATAATTAAAGATGAGTCCTGAACATATTAATTTATGTGTTTTGCTCTGTCTCTCTCTCTCTAAAATTATGTATGTTTCCTAGTTTTTCAGGTTACCAATACAACCATTGCTCAGATGGTAATTTTTTTTTTCTTTATTTAGTTTGTGTCTCATTTCCTTCTCCATGTCTAGCTTTTCTTCTTCTTTTTTTTCATGTTTTTATATTTTTATTTTATTGAAAGCAATAATGCTTATGTTAATGTGTGTTTGAGTCAAGTAACAAGAACATTATTAATTTGAAGGATCCACATACTGAAGAGTTGCCTCAGTACATACATATAAATCAGAATGAATTTTTCATGCGAAGGTTAGTAAGTTCCTTATGTAGTATTTCCTTAATGGTGCTTACTTTTATTTTCTCCCCCTCTTTGTTTTCTTCTCCAATTCTTTGCGATCATAGTATATTTTGATGGAAACTTCTTAGTATGAAATTGAATTCACACTATGTATTGTTAAACTTGATTGGCTACTGATTGCTTGATGGTGTTTCACTGTAATTCTATTAACTCAGAACATGCATCCTTGTTGGTTGTCTTTAAACTAATGAAATTTTCTTACAAAAAACCCTTTGAACGATTTAGTAATGCTGAATTTTGATTCCATCTGGTATTAAGTTAAAGTCTGGAATAATTTGTTTATTCATTTGAACTTGCTATTTGTGCTTATTGGTGCCCTTATTCTTTGGTCATTTGATATACTTGGAGCTTTGATTATTAGTCTCAATATCAAGTATCAACACACTGGCCTTCCCCTGATCACTAGAAGTCCTTCGTAATTTTCTATTTCCTTTGAGCCAATCCCCATGGAAAACAGGAGAGTGAGCATAATTGAGGGGATTACCGGACAAACAAGATTTAGTAAGATTAAGCTGCCCATCCAAGGAATAGTAAACATCCTTCCATGTATCCAAATGCGTAGAGAACTTAGTAAGGACAGGGTTTCCAAAAAAGTAAACCTAGCAAGGAAAAAAGTTGCTGGCATTACAATTGGAATACATCTTTTAAAAAACCCAATGAGTGGAATGAGATGGAATGGAGTGGAGGCCATCCTCTTCCTTTCATTCTCTTTTAGAAAACCCAAATGGGGATTTACATGTCCATTCCATCCCTTACCATTATCCAAACATAGCCTAGGTTATAAGCCCATTCTTTCCCTTACCATCAATCCAATCATAAATGCAAAATCTAATGACTATTTTGTATCAGAACTCTGGATTAAGCTTTATAAGTTATATTGATTTGTTTGCATTTTGTCTTTATTTCTTTCCAGGCATAAGAAGCAGAAGGAGGAGGATATTGCTATATGTGAATGCAGATATGATGCCGATGACCCTGACAGTGCATGTGGAGATAGCTGCCTGAATGTATTAACCAGCACTGAATGCACCCCTGGCTATTGCCATTGTGATATCTTATGCAAAAATCAGGTGAATTCATGTTTAGGTCTGTATGTGATGATATATGTTGTTATATATTATGTAAATTCATATGCATCTGTCAACTACAAAATACTATCAAAATCAAGATACGGTCTTTTGTTTACTACAACAATCCTGCAGCTAGTTAAAGGTTGATCATGAGAAGTAATTACTTATTAGCTCCCAATCTGTGTCTCTGAGGGAACTTGACATAATTACTGCTTATATATATATTTATTTATTTATTTATTTATTTTAATTTGATAAACTTCCCAGTAGCATTCAAGAATGCCCTTCTAGAACTTTCTTGTTTCGTAGTTTTTGAACCTTTGACCTACTTTTGGATGAAGCTAACATCAATTACTATATTCATGTTTCATATGTCTTGTTACAGAAATTTCAGAAGTGTGAATATGCAAAAACAAAGTTGTTTAAAACTGAAGGCCGTGGGTGGGGTCTTTTGGCTGATGAGGACATTAAGGTAATCATATAATGAATTGCTCTAAAATTTGGAAAAAGAAAAGGGAACTTTCTTGCTATACTTGAAGAATGTCATTGCATTTTCTGCTTTGTTATGGGTATGGCTAATTATTTAGCAATTTCTTTGGAGCAGCAATGCCACATTTTAATTTATTTATTTCATACAGGCAGGACAATTTGTCATTGAATACTGTGGAGAAGTAATATCATGGAAAGAAGCCAAACGTAGATCCCAGGCTTATGAAATTCAAGGTCAAATGTCATTTAATTCAATATTTCTGTTTGACTGGTATTTAATCTTATGGTTTTGTAAAACTTTTGTTTGCTATGCAGGTCTTAAAGATGCATTTATCATTTACCTTAATGTGTCTGAATCTATTGATGCAACCAGAAAAGGAAGCCTTGCTAGATTTATAAATCATTCCTGGTAATCACTTCAAACAAAAATATGAAGATTTAGTAAAACGAACCTGCTATTATGCAAATATAGTAGGCACATTTTCTTATTCTCCTTGTTTTGCATTGCCCAAGGTTTGATATCAAATGTATACTTTTAAGTTTGCAGTCAACCGAACTGTGAGACAAGAAAATGGAATGTGTTGGGGGAAATAAGAGTTGGAATATTTGCAAAACATGATATTCCTACTGGAACTGAATTGGCTTATGATTATAATTTTGAATGGTTTGGAGGTGCAAAGGTTCGCTGCCTCTGTGGTGCATTCAAATGTTCTGGATTCCTTGGGGCAAAATCTCGTGGTTTTCAGGTAAGTTTTAACTACAGTAGTTGTAACCTCAAAAACGTTAAGTGCTTGAGTTAAGCCTTTCATATGCTTAGGCATGATGTGATTGTTGTAGACTAGTACATCATGAGCTTCTAAGTCCCAGTGATAGCTTGAAAGGTGATGGTTAGATGTTTTTTATTCTTGTGATAGTAGATGATTGAATATTAAAATTAAATAAACTGCAAATGCAATGTCATTGAGGCTTGATTAAAGAGGTCAGCTCTTCTATTCAATTTGACAGTCAGTTTGATCCATTGTAGAAAAATGGTAGAATCTTGCTTTAGGTGATTTGGGCATGTGTAGAGAAGATCACCAGAGGCCTAAATTAGGAGAGTAGATCACATTGAGTGTAGCCTTGGTGCTCGAGGTAGAGGGAAACTGAAACACTATAGGCAAAGCCATTGAGAAGGATTTAAAGGTCAATGACTTTTCTATAAAATACTACGGCTTTGTTTGATCCTTGTAACCAACCTAACATAATAGGAAAAGGATTGATTGTTGTTGTTGTGTCAGTTTTGATCTAGCGGAATGCTTGCTCCAATAATCATTTTATTGGGGAAAAAGTCTAGCAGTTGTAGTAATTGGAAATAGCTTGCTGTGTCCTTCATTGTATTGCTTTTTTTTTTTTTTTTTCCTTTTCTTTGATTATTATTGATTTTTAATCAACTACTTTTCCTAATGTTGGGAAAACTATGAGCAGGAGGATACTTATCTATGGGAAGATGATGATGACAGGTAATTTTTAATATATCCTTTTTTGTGATGCATTCATCTGAATAAAAGCTTCAATTTTCTCCCTTAGTGATCTGCACACCACTTGTAATAAGCAACATCAAGTGATTTAATATTGAATACCTGCACCAGAAACTAGTTTCATTGTTTCAAAATTTTCCTTTCTCTGAGTATGGGGAAACAAACAAGCATTATCTACTGTTACACTTGCACATGAATATTGTCTAGAAAATTCAGTCGTTTAATTTTCATGTATTTTATTTTTGGTACAAAGTTATAACATGATTTGTCGTTTTATATATGTATGTCATTATTGGACATAAAATGCTAACATTATACTTATTTTAGGGTTTAAATATATTTTTTAGTCTTCGAAAAATAGTTATTTTGGAATTAGTCTCTATATAATTTTATTTTTCACTTTTTTTTCTTACATTTAACCTAAAATACTGTTTTAGTCTCTCACCAGTGCGTTTTTGTTAGGAGTAAAGGTGAGTGATTTTTATATTTCTTAACAATTACAAATAAAAAAAATAGATTAATTCCAAAAGCAACATATTTTCAGAGATTAAAAATATAATTAAATCATTTTTAATATACAATGTTTTAACTTTTAAATAATGGTAAAAGTAACTCAAACTGAAGAAAAATGTATATATATGTTTATTTTTAGTTTTCACTTTTATCACCCAATTTAAAAGAAATTATTTTTTTCACCTAATTGAAAGAATTTTTTCAGATTTATTTATTTATTTTTATTGTATTTGAACACAAAATATGAACATTATAATTTTTTATACTCTATTTTAAATAATGCTAAAAAATCAGATTAAGATTAAAAATAAAATTTCCCAATTTTTATTTATTTTTGTTGTATTTGAACACAAAATATTGATACTTGACAGTATAACTTTTAATATAGAAAATTTAAAATAATGCTAAAAAATCAGATTAATATAAAAACATTTTTTATGTATAATAATTTTTCCTAATTTTTAATTTTTTTTCATAGTATTCAAACACAAAATATTAGCATTGTAACTTTTTAATACAGAAAATTTTGAATAATGCTAAAAAATAAGACCAAGACAAAAAATAATTTTTTATACAACAATTTTTTTAACACTATTAACATTGTACTTTGTAATATCCAAATTTAAATCTGTCCCCCCTCCTGTTCGAAGAATTTTATACTAGATTGCTGATAGGTTAGTATGTAGTTATGTTAGTAATTAATTAGTCAAAGAAATATAAAGGGTTCTGTTAGAAAGAAGGGGAATGGGTCTGCAAATGATTAGGCTCATTAAGTGTGAGTTTATGTTAGTAGACCAGTAGTTGATATAAATAGGAAGAGAGGTTGAGAGGGATTTTATTTTGCCATTTGAGAAAAGTGGGGTCTTTAGGTATTAGGAGTTGCAAACCCTCGAAGTTCTGCAATGTTATTTTATACAAAATGAGAATTTCTTCTCTATTCTTTCTAATAAAATACCAAGTTTCTATCAACTGGTATTAGAGCTCTGATCTTGGAGCTGTGGGTATCAATTCTTGAAGATGATTCCAGAATTTGAAGGAAAAGAACCTATTGGTGGCTGAGTAATGTGGAGCAGTATTTTCAGGCAACAGGAATAATTGAGGCAGAAAAGATAGAGTCGAGAAGGCTATGTGAGGACATACGTTTGTTTGGTGGTATGTGTGGAAAGGGGACCATCCAAGTGCATCATGGTGGGAATTCTTGAAGGCTTTGCTCAAAGAGTTCCAGCCAGAATTTGACCCAGACATACCAGTGTTGGTCCAAGATGAGGAGTAAGAACTATTGGAGCCAAGATGAAGATGGGGGAGGCAGAAAGCAAGAAGCATCATGGGGTAGAAGAAACAAAACTTGGTGAACTAGAACCAAAAACAAATCTAAAGATCAAGAACCAAGAAAAGAATCAGGGCAGCATTGAAGAATCAAAATTTGTGAATGGACCAAGAAAAGAAGATGAAGTTCAAGAGTAAAGCCAAGAACCAATGGAGTGGAAGGCAGAAGCCTATGCAAGAAAACATAACAGAAGGTGAAGAATTGGAGAGAACAGAACCAACGGTTCAAGGCAAGAGAGGAATTCAAGAAAGGTACAAAAATTGGGAGCAACCCAATGACATTCTGGACAAAGAATCAGAAAACAGAGGCAAGAATGAAGTTGTTGAGATCAAGAATCAAAGTGACAGGGATGGGTCTGTTTATGGGTTGCAAAGAGGAAGAAAAAATTGAGGGAAGCTCTATGTTACATGAAAGGAGAGCCAAGGATTGAGTTGAAGGAAACAGTGGAGGTTTTGGGTTTGGGTAGTACCATCAACCCACTACAAAAGCACAATAAGGTGGAGGATCTTGACAATCCTCAGCTACAACCATGTGCAGCAGTGCAGTTTGCAAGAGAGCCATGGGATTTTCTCATTATCACTACAGAGGCTTTGATGCTCTATTTCATGGACAAAAGTACTGCTGAAAACAAAGAGTAGATGAGCATGGGAAATTCACATGTTTGTGTTTGACCCAGGTGGAGTGAAGGCCATTTTGAGTTGCAGTGGTCTGATTGGCTTGGCATTCTACTTCAAACAACTAGAACACAGAAGGGACTTTATTTCAGCAGCCATAAGCTGTTTGCCTTGAGGACAAGGTGAATGTTTGGGGGTGGGAGTATTGATGTGTAAATAAGTAGTTATGTTATTAATTAGTTAGTCAAAGAAATACAAAGGGTTATGTTAGAAAGAAGGGGAATGGGCCTGCAAATGATTAGGCTCATTAAGTGAGTTTATGTTAGTAGACCAGTAGTTAATATAAATAAGAGGGGTTGAGAGAGATTTTATTTTGTCATTTGAGAAAAGTGGGGCTTTTGGGCATTAGGAGGTGCAGACTTTTGAAGTTCTGCAGTGTTCTTTCTATAAAGTGGGGATTTCTTTATTCTTTCTAATAAAATAAGTTTCTATCAATTGCTTTTTAAGGTTTCTTTACTGTTGGTGTGTGTGAAACCTACACAATCCAAAAATGGCAAAGTATATGCTTCGTACTCGTATTCAATACTAAAATGCCTATGATATGCCTAGATATGTATCCAAGGAGCATCCTCTATTTTTTTTTTGTTTATCTTATTGACTGATACGTTTGGAATTACAATTTTGTTATTTTCAATAGGACTAGAATTACATATGGCTCTGTCTTTTCCTTTATATCTTTGAAGCTTTAGTAAATAATAGACAATTATATAGAGTCAGGAATAGAACTAATGATTGCTTTGGTGGCATTCTAACATGGATTAGGGATAAATATGTAATTTTTGTGACATGTACACAGGGTAAAAATATATTCTGATAAGGGCAAGCTGGCAAGGGAAAGATACGTAACTGATTTTTTTTTTCATCATTTGATCAAAAGTTTTTTTTTTTTTTTTTTTTATTAAGTTGTGATGATCATTCAATGATATAGTTTAGGTATTGATGAGAAATCATCAATGCCTCTTTACAAATTTTGTGCATTCTTGTGTAGCAATTTTTTTTCTTAAATTCATGTTAAGGTATCTAAACTTCATCATATCTTGAATTTTTAAGAATTTTTTCCAGTGTTCTTGTATCCCTGTCATATCGTTATGACATGGATATGTCAAGCTGTGGCAAATAGCAGTTAATGCTTGCTGGCTGCTGAGCTGGTGTTGGAGGCCTGGGCTATGACATATGAAGAATGTGGACATGCTTTCTTCACTGATTTGATTACCAGGAATGGATAAATGCCCATCCTGCATTTAACTTGTCATGGATAATGCCCGCCCAGCAGTCCAGTACATATGATCTACAAATTAATTCAGCATTGCAAATTACTTAGTAAATGCCGCAGTTGAAAAAACAAAAGGAAATGTACTTTGATATCTTCTAATTGACCTTGTGCTGAAGACTGGACTGCCTTAACTATAATCATCAAAGCTGTAGTCTAAATCTATCTATTAATATCTTGTTGACTTGGTCTTTTATTGGTTACAGGTACTCTGTTGAGAAAATTCCTGTATATGACTCAGCGGAGGATGAACCAGTGTCAAATGTTAGTGGACGAACTGAACACTCTTTGGATGTTATGATTAAATCTGAGCAATTATTGGAGTCCACTGCTTTCCATGTTCAGACACTTGATTCAGTTCAGATGAAAGGTTTAGATGTCAAGAAGATTAAAACTGATGTAGCAGAGGAGGATATGAACTTGTACTCCCAAGATACTGAACAGACCCTATCACAAAAGAATGCAATGATATCACGAATCCGAAGTAATACTGCAGGGAGAAACTATCACATTGGACCTAGGTCCATGTCTACCAAAAGATCAAGGGCATATAATGGCGGAAGGTTTAAAAATCTCATAGAGAAGAAAATCGATGCAAAGTTTGCAGCTGGCCTCTTAGCCTCCAAGGAAGCACAAGAGGAGATTTTAAATTGTGAGGTATGACTTTATTTAGTTTTTTCATGTTGCTGATTGCTGAACAATGTAACCTGGTTTTTATTTTGTTATTAGTGGACTTAATCTTAGTTAGCTAGGTATTTCATCTTGTAAAGATAGCTTTAGTAATGTATTTTATCAGTTTCATAGTTGGATGAGGATCCTTGCTTTATATGACTAGCCAGAATCTAGACCTACCATTTAGTTTGAGGTGGAAGCCTGAAGGAGTTCAACTAGGGGACGGCTGTGCATGATTTAGTAATGTTGTAATTGTAAACATTGTTTGATTTGATGTCAAACTTCAGTCTTATGACATAATTGTAATCCAAACCAAAATTGCAGATCACCCAGTTCTTATTTTTGGTTTGGATATAGTTCCTCTAAAGTGAGAAAGTAAAAGTGCATTTGTTGTTTATTTGAATTTAGTTAAATTTACAAAGCACTTTATTCAAATTAATGGTAGATGAGTTCTTACCTTTTCACTTTACATTCTTACTCACTTTAAAGAAGTCAAATTCCTTGTCCTCTGGTCCCTCCCTTTATTTAAAGAAGTCAAATTCCTTGTCCTCTGGTCCCTCCCTTCATGTCAAATATTTTCTTCTTACAATTACTGTTTAATGCACATGCAATTCTATGATTGTTATGTCACAAATAACAAAAAGATATCAATGTGAGCATGATAATGAAAATAATTGAATTGTTAGGGACATGATATAGATGAGAATTGTGAGAGGGTTGGTTCTTTATAGTAAATGCTTTATCATGATTCCATTATGCTGTGTGTAATATTTGTATTTTCCTTGTCTAGTTTTGTGTTGATCTCTTATTGAAAGGTCTCCGTGCAGAAAAGAAAGGATGATGCTGCGTCTGCTCTTGATTCCTTATACGATGAAATACGGCCTGCCATTGAGGAACACGAGAGGGATAGCCAAGACAGTGTATCCACGACTGTAGCAGAGAAGTGGATACAGGCTTGCAGCCTAAAATTGAAGGCGGAGTTTGATCTTTACTCGTCCATTGTCAAAAATGTTGCTTGCACTGCACAAAGGGCACCTGGGCAAGCAAAACCTTCTCAAGTAGATAACGATAACGAAATTAAGCTCTTGACAGGTTGAAATTCTTTTCACATTTTTTTTCCATAAATTAAACTTTTTTTTATTTTTAAATTCATAACATGGAGAATCTACGATTCGATTAACAAAACCTTATAATATTTATTTACTATTTTGCCTTTTGTGCCTGTATTTTATTTTTTAGAATAAACTTTCATTTTAGTCTTAGTTCTTGAAAATGTACATCGCGGTCATATTAGTTTATGAAATTATTTTTTTTAAATAAAATTTTGAAAATATAATATGTCAATTACATTAGTATAAAATTAAAAAATATATATAATTTAAGTAATAATATTAATATATCTTTAGAAACTAAAATAATAATGAGTTAAATTTATAAATTTATATGAAATAACTGAAATTTTAAGGGTTAAAACTTTTAAATTTTGAGATTGATATAGCAGTACTTTCTGGATCATAATATTAGTTTACCGGTTTTGTGGGAATGAAAATAAATGGAAAAAAAGGGGTTACCTAGACAAACACAAACTTCTGTTTGCGGAAATTTATATCATTATTATGGTCATCGGCTTATGAAGTATTTTCTCAGCATATACACGTCCAAAGAATATTCTCATACAGATTAATGATAAGCTTATTTAAATTAATTATTTCCTAGACGTCACTCTGGGTTGACTGGATTGAATAGAACGAATTGTTAATTCATGGCTTAGGTATCCATGAGGTAGGGTATAGAGTTTCTGACACATTTTATAAGATTAACTGTGATGCACTTTAGGCGTAAAATATTATACCGTGAATAAATAAAAAATATTCTTAATATGATATTTAAAATATTTATTATAAAAATAAAAGTCCTTATTGGTATTTTTGATTTAAAGGAAAAGTTAAAAAGTAGAAAAATAATATTATTTAGTAGATTGTTTGGTAAAAATAAAAATAAAAATTATTTTTTTCTTTTTTTAGTTGTGTAAATAATAAAAAATAGAAAATAATATAAATAATTTTAATAAAAAAATATTTTGGTCTTTTCACTGCATCAAAACAAGTTTTCCTCTCTCCTTATCAAAATGGATGGATTCATAAAGTATAGGTCTCCCGTCTCCCATAATTTTGAATCTTCCTTGTATGTTATAAACATACCAAAGAGTTCGGATACTGATTTTTTTTTTTTCATTTCTCCCTCTTCAGTCACTTTGTTTTCCGTGGTTTCAAACTGAGCCTACATGTCAAATATGTGATTGGGACATTGTAACAATGAGTATATTAATTAAAATCTTATTTTATGGAAAAAGGAAAAAAAAGAAGATATTAGGAATGTTATTTGTTTGGGTCCAACGGCAGGGTGGTAGCATGAAATGACAATTTGGTGAGAATGGCGGATCTTCCGGAGCTGTCAGTGTCTGGCTGGGTGATTCTGAATCAAGAAACTTGTAATGATTCAAAACAGTAGAGATAAAATAAAATGTACTTACAAAGTGAGAAACCCTTCTTTTCTTGGTCAATACCTTACGTCACTAATAATGAACCGCCAAAATTAAACTCACCTAAAATATAGAAACAGTGAAAGTAGAAAACTATGCATATGCACAGCAAAGAGTGGGTTAGAAGACGTTAAACAAATCCCGTTGACTGGTCTGCCACAACACCTTCCACGAAATCACAATCACACTTTCCATTCCATTTACCCTTATCTCTCCCTTAATCATTCCACTCACTCTCTCTAAAACTCAAACCCCCTCCCATGGAACACGCGTACCAAGCCATCGCCGCCGCCATCGGCAGCTTCTTCGTGGTGACCCTCTTCCTCGCATGCGCCATCATCCTCTGCCAGCACCGCAATTCCAGCAAAGCCCGAACCCAACCCGCCCAGAGCCGAACAAGGCCCGTTCCGAACCGCGACGCCTCCCTCTCCATGGCCGTGGTGGACGCCAGCTGGTCCTCCGACCCGAACCTGATAAAGATGTCGTGGGAGGAGCTGGCACGCGCCACCGACAACTTCTCCCCGCAGCTCATCGTGGGCGACGGCAGCTTTGGCCTGGTCTACAAGGCCCGGCTCTCCACCGGCGCCCTTGTGGCCGTGAAGAAGCTCTCCCCGGACGCCTTCCAAGGCTTCCGGGAGTTCACGGCAGAGATGGAAACTCTAAGCAAGCTCCAGCACCCCAACATCGTGAAGATCCTGGGCTACTGGGCCTCCGGCCCCGAACGCTTGCTGGTCTACGAGTTCATCGAAAAGGGAAACCTGGATCAGTGGCTCCACGAACCCTCCTCCAACGACGACTTTTCCCGCTCCCCTTTGCCCTGGGTAACCCGGGTCAACATCATCCGCGGCGTGGCCCACGGGCTCTGCTACCTCCACGGGCTCGACAAGGCCGTCATTCACCGCGACATCAAGGCCAGCAACGTCTTGTTGGACTCTAAGTTCCAGGCCCATATCGCTGACTTTGGGCTTGCGCGCAGGATTGACAGAACGCACTCTCACGTGTCAACGCAGTTCGCGGGAACCATTGGGTACATGCCTCCCGAGTATATAGATGGGGTTAATGTGGCTAACACCAAGGTGGACGTGTACAGTTTTGGTGTGTTGATGATTGAAACCGCGTCCAGTCGCCGGCCCAATTTGCCCTTGAAATTGGGCCAGGACGACATTGGGATGATCCAGTGGGCCAAGAAGATGAAGGATCAAAATACGGAGATGGAAATAGTTGATGTGAATATTAGTAGAGAAGGGTTGAGTGAGGATAGCGTTAAGGAGTATGTGCGCATCGCTTGTGAGTGCATCGGTCAGTATCAGAAACAAAGGCCCGATATGCCCGAAGTTGTCAAGTGGTTAGACTCAATGCCACTTTGAACTTATCTCATCCATTACTTCTATTACTATAACATTGATTACTTTACGTCTTCTTAATAAATGTGATCAAATTATCACATTTTTCCTCCTCCTCCTCTTCTTCTTCTTCTTGCCCTCAATTCACTTGTATAATAAACTTTACATGGAAATAAGGATTTTATACCCAATTTCTCCCTTCTCCTTTCTACTTTCTCTACACTGTTAATAATTGGCAATCTCTCCTCTTTATTGGATCACCAACTTATACATCTTGTGCCCAGCTTATCCATAGTCAATGGAAATGCTAAACTTATTAAAATTCCCATGTTTTTCCTTTCCAGTAGTCACGGTTTGGTACTTAAAGGTACCAAAATAATTAAGTTACCTACAAATTCTACTATATAATTTTTCATAGTTCTTAAGCTATTTTTTAGGATATGTTTAGTTCCGATCATACTATTAAAAAATATGTATTCTTTTTTCTTTTGTTTGCCCAATCTTTTTCAAATATCATGGGGTGATACATGTAGTGAGTGTATTCATTTGTTTATGATGAACAAGTTTATGAGTTACTAAGGTAAATAATTATTTATCTGTTACTTGTAAGCAAAATAGGTGGTTGCATATAAAATATTTAAGAAATTATATTTTAATTAAGTCATAATATACTTGACCTAATATTAAGGTAGTACACAATTCTCAAACTTTGTGTGAAATAAGTGAATGAAACTTAAAAGACTAAATAAGAATACATGTTTGAGATATAATTCAGCCTAAAACATTCATAATACAAATTTAAAAAAGAAAAAAATAGACAAAAAAAAAAGTGAAAAATGAAATAATTTTTAGATATTTAAGGGATTATATTTTAATAATTATAATATATTTGGCCTATATACAATCCTCCAATCTTTAGGTGAAGAAGTGAATAAAATTTAAAAAACTAAATAAGAAATATATGTTTGATATATAACTCTGCCAAAAATATTAAGAATACAAATTTAAAATAGAAAGAAAAAAGAAAGAAAGTAAAAAATGAGATAATTTTAGACTATTTGATAAAAAAAAAAGAACAAATTTGTATAAAATAAAATAAAATAAATATCATATATAAAAAAATAAGATGCCAAATAACTAGACATATTTTTACATGCGGACATAAAATATGTTCCTTCCTTCTTTTTATATGCGGTTCGAATCGAAGGAAGACAAACTACAATGACTATTTTTCGTTCCCCTCTCATCAGTCATATACTTTCATCCCTACCAAACAAATGCTTAATGTTAGTAAAAAGTAAGCAAATTCTCGTTGTGAAAGATAATCATAAACATAAAATTTTAATTATTTATCCAAGATTCCTTCTTCAGCCTTCTCAATCCCAAAATAATATGGATCTTTACAATGAAAGTTAGGCCAGGATGCTAATATTCAAAAGGTGGGATTAGAACCGCTAAACAATTATTTAATTTTGGGTAAAGTCTTGTTTCAAATTTTGTTTATATAGAAAATAGGTAATAGAAGAGTTCTAACTCCCGAGTAGTGTTTTTCAAATGCTAAAAATCTAAGACAAACATATTATTATTCAATGATGAGATTTCAAATATCCTCAAATGGATTAAAATATTTAAATATTAGTAAATGTAGTTTGTTAATCACCATATTATGAATGCTGGACTCTAAAATCCTGAAGGCAAATAAAAAGAATTTATAAATTTAAACTGGATTTTTTTTTCAAACAATCCTACGCTTACCCTTTTTTCTTATTTATTTTATTCAAACTAAGTATAGTCAATTGTATTTGTAAACTGAATGACGACATTTGTGGACAAAAATTTAATATTCTCATACTCGAGGAGAACACAGAAACAAAGAGATTAAGAGAGTGTGAATTTTGACAAAGTAAAAGAGAGAAGAGAGAGGGAGAGAAAGAGAGAAAAAAAAAAGTTTTGTTTTCATCTCAACACAGAATAGTCACGTCAAAATTGCGATATTTACTTTTTTAACCGTTGGATCGAGTTAGAAATTTGACAGCATGTTCAATACACATAGTTCTACATCTTGACCGTTCGGATCTTAATTTGGAGGTTTGTGGTGTGATAAATCATGCTCACACAATTGCTCGCTTTTGTGGGTTCTTTACTTTCTTGTTCCTTCATCGGGTTCTTTATTTTTTTGTTCCTTCATCTTGTTCTTCATCTATAAGCTTTGCTTACTTGCTTGTGTTGTTTGTTTGTATAAACAAATACTGTTCTCGACCTAAACACTCTTATATCCTTATTTGATTATGGTGGATTGATCTCTTTAGTATTGATGACTTGTGATTTTTACTTCTCACATAGAGTGAGTTTTTCAAATTTATTTGTGGTTACTTCTTATAAATTCTTACAAGTTAAGAGAATTTATATATGTTGTATTGTCACTATATTGGTGGTGTCTTATTGGTTTTTTCAGTACATTATTACTTTTTTCTCATTAGACATTGACGTGTGAACTATTTGAAAGTCATGAGTGAAATCTACTATTGCTTAAAATGGATTTGTAAATCAACTTAATTAATCTTCATATCTTGACAAAGATTATGCATCGATGAGATAAATGTGAGTAGTTTTACGTAATTATATAATAAAAAATTATTATTTATAATATTTTTATGATAGTTATTATAAAAGACAATATATTTATCATTAATGATCATTTGTAATTGAATGATAATATAAAATTATTTTAGATGGTAAGTATATGACTTTTTTTTGTTAGAATTTAATGGTCATACACTAACCTTGTAAAACAATTATATATCATTATCTAATTACAAATTAATGTTGATATAAGATAATTACAGTAAAAGTTAATAAATTTATTTTGTGATTAAATGACTATGTAAAATTATTTATTTTTCTTTCCTCACGTATAATTATATAAGTTTTTTTTATATTCACTTTATCTTATATTTATTATATATATATTTATCTTTTTTATTATATTATTTATTATATGTCTTACCTTTTTTCTTTCTTTCTTTTTACTCATCTTATACCAGAAAGAACGTGACAAAAACATTATTTAATGTAAAATTTCATAACTTACAGATTTTACACTGATTTGTTGCATCTGGTGGCACTCGTGCCTCGTGATCAAATAGAAAATTCAAAATCAGAAATTAGATTATATGACAAATTTTATATTTGGATTTTGAAAATTGGGCATGCATAATACTACTATAATAGAGTGTTACTCACACCCCTACAATTTTTATATCAAAAAACACCATATTAAAAAAAAATTCAGGTTTGTCAGAGTAAGATTTAAGGCAGAGACGTGCATATATTATAAAATATGTTTTTTATTTCTCAAATATTTTAGAATATTGATTTTGGTCGCTAGAAAAAATTAATATATTTTCAGAATTTACATTTATACAGAAGTACATGTTTTTAGTCTTTAATAAAAATTAAAATTTTATCACTTTAAAAAAATATAAAAACTAAAAAGTATTAAATATTTTGCATCAATTAAAACTAATATTTAAAATTTTGGAGAGATATATCCTATAAAATAACACTGCACACCGGTGGGGGAGCAATTGGGTGACTTTGTGACCGATATTTGAAGGACTTTCTTGTTGTTGTTGCTGCTTTTAATTAGACTCTAGAAGGTAAGAAAAATAATATAAGAATGGTCAAATAATCCTGAAAAAAAGAAAAAAATCAAAACAGGCACCACAAAATTCCAAACTGAAAAAACGATGAAAAAGTAAAAGAAGACGTGGCCTAAAAGATTAAAACAATAGTTCAGACTTCAATCGCATATTCAAATAGGTACCATTTATTAATCCAACATTATTTGCATGTGCCAAGGAAAGTTTTTACCTATCAAAATGTTGGATGATAGGAATAACTGTTGTATGAATTCCATGAAAATGGTATATTACAAACCCAATATGTGATTTCCGTCAAATTTGTTTTTATTTTACAATTTCTTATCTAATTTTTATCCAATAAAAATATGAAAACATACTTTCGTTTAATAGATCATATTAAATCTATTCGTACTAATTAGCAGTTTTCTTTTATTTATTCTATGCCAAATGCATTAGTTTTGTTCTTAAGAGTATTTTATTTTAAATAATACAATAACTGTGCTCATACCTGCAATTTTTTTTTTCCCATTAATCCAAATATTTTCTTAAGCTTCAACTTTCATATGTTCAATGTTCTGATGTTTCTAAAGGTTTGAAACGTGGGAGAACACGAAATTGGAAAAGGACCCAAACTCCAAGAGAATTTAGACTGGGCTGGGGAAGGAGCAATTTGGACTGGGCTAAATTTGGATGGGGAAGGAGATGATTTTTAAATTTAAAACAAAAAAATAATAGAAACTAATTTAAAACTATGGTTTCATTCAGGTTTTGTTTTATTAGTTTTCAAAATATATTAAACAGTTTTTAGAAACTAATATTTAGTTAATAGAAACAAGCAAGAAGATGAGTTAATAAAATCAACCTCAGTAACTAAAAAAGTTAAATCAATATACTGATATTTAATTACAAATGGTCGTATACGATATTTGTTAATTTTATAATAATAATTTTAAAATTATATTAATAATAATTTTTATTAATTAATAATATAATTTTTTTATATTGGTAATACATAAAAGTTAAGCTTTAAAAATATTATATTTTAAAAACTGAAAAAAGAGAAGTTTATCTTTATTATTTTTAAGTCAAACATCTTAAAAATGGACCTATTTAGTATAGAAAATTTTGAATAATTTACATGAATATATAGTTTTTAGATCCAAATTTTAATGTCGTCGTTATAAAAAAAATCTCAAATTTATTTATTTTCTTTTTCTTTTTAATTATTTATAACTTCTTTCTTCTCATTTTCATTTTATTTATCCAAACACATTAAGAGAGAGAAAATTTTTACGTGAGTGTGGTATATATATTTTCCATTCATTCTTATCTTTTCATTGCAACCAAAAGGGGAAAAAATAGTATATGCCCCTCATTTTCACTTTTCCCATCTTATCTCTCATCTTTTTCAATTGAAACAAACGTTATGTAAATGCCTTTAGTTGACATGAAATGGAAGCACGGAATTAAAGTTAAGTTTATTAATTATAATTTTAATATTAAAAAAATATTAAAATTAAAACCATAATTTCACACGATATTTGTTGTGTGTCAATACCCAATTTGGGCACTTACACCATCGCTATAGCATAGTTTTAAGGCCCTAGATATATGTTGCAGGCTGGTCCAAAATGAGTTATTAGGCTCGTACAAAACCATTCAATACATGGAGAAGCTTTAGTTTAATCATATGCTCATTACTGAAATACATGCTACTCGTTCGTTTGGTTTGTTTGTGGTAATAGTTCGCAAATCATATTAACACTTCTTCTTAATAAGTACATTTTTTTATAAATTTTTTTTTCTAATTTGTTGACAATTTTTTCAAATAAATCTATCAAAAATTACTTTTCAAAATAAATATATACCTATTTTAAAAAATACTTTTTAAAATTATATTTTAACAAAAATAGCATAGAGAAAAATTAACAAAATTAAAATGAAATAACATATACGTATTTTTAATACATTAATTCACTCCTTATATTTAATGTAAGTAACAAAATTAAAATAAATTCTATCAATTTTATGGAAAAAAAGAGATAAAAGAAAATATAAGCGAGAGGATCAAAAAATAGGAAAAATATGATTTAAAAAAAATAATGTGTAAAAATATGATTTAAAGAATTAAAAAAATTAATTTTAAAAATATTCAATTATATATAAAAAAAATCAAGTGATTGAGGTCGCATAATATTTTCTCCAATAAAGTGAAAGTGCATGTGACGAAGAAATTAAATATCGGAGTATTATGCACGTCAATGATTCCTCTAATCAGAATTTAAATTAAACCAAAAGTCTTGTTTCGTAATAAATGCCAAGACTTTTTATCAAATAAAAGTTTTTCATACTGTAGTTAGCAGTTTTAATTATTACGCGATTTTCATCGATCATTATTTTTTATATGTGTGGTTGTATCCAATCAAATTAAAGTATGATGTTTTCTCAAAATTTCCAATTTTTAAATCATTGTTGAAAATCATTTTAAAACTAAAATAAAGCACTTTATTATGATAGTAGTGGTATATGAAACTTGTTTGCTTTCTTCAAAAACATGGGATTTCACATCTTACCATTACTCCCTCTCTTAATGGGATATGTTCTAAAAGAAAACAAAGACACTTCCTTGATATCACTTGGATATCTCTTGCACCATCACTTGGCATTCAATGTGAACTAAAACATCATTAAATAGAAGTTTTGGGGGTGTCTTGACTTCCCTGACTCAAACCTCACGTTTCAAATTAATTTTAAGTCATGAAGCTCAGTCTTATCCTTCTATATATAACATATATCCCACTTAACATATTCGATTGAATTTAAAATAATATCCAAAATCGATCTAAAAGACATTAGAATTAAACTTTTTTAGACAATTTATTTTTCTTCGTATCAGATTAAATTTTTAATGAAGGTTTTAAATTTGAATTGATATTTTTAATACATATATAATAATAATAATGTGTTTTATATGAATTATATATATTTTTTGATGTTTCATCGATATATTTATTATACTTTATAATAATAGAAGTATATATATTTTGTTATTTTTAACTTTATTTTTAATATATATATATATTTATATTTATCTTTTTAGAAAAAAATTATGTTGTTAATTAATTAATTGATTAATTAACATATTTTTTTATGTATTTTTTAATTTTAATCAAGTTATTAGTATATTTAAACTTAAAAATAATATTTAAAATTTAAATTAAAAATTTATAATAATAATAAATTAAAATATTGAAAAATATATAAAAATAAAACTGAATCATTCAATTCGATTTGCATTTAATTTTATCACATAAGATTGAATAATTTTAAAAAAATAATAATTTAAATAAAATAATATATTATTTTAATCTTTGAATGATTTTTTCACTCAAATTGGATCCACAAACGTCCTAATAATGTGAAGTTATGGAGTTGGTTACTTACCATGAAACTTGCATATTAAGTCACTTAAATGGACGACCTCTGTAGTTTCACAAGTGTACAAAGCAAAGAGAGGAGAAGACCCGTACGACACTCGACTGGGATTCCAACTGAGGTGTACCTCCAGAACAATTTCTTTACATATAATTATAATTTTCAACACATAAAACGATTTTTGAACTTTTTTTTTTTTTTTTTTACTGAAATTATGCTGAATTTTTTTTAGATAGTGTATTTAATAAATGATGAAATCATGTGTGGTGGGTGAAAAATTAAACCAATAACAGATAATTTAGAGGTGCATCCAAACGAGGTCCTTATTGAGTATTGACTAAGGAGGGTTATTGGTCTGATTTTGCCGTGGTTTGTGGTTGTAGCCTTGTCATGATGCTTCAGTCTTCGTCCTTTTTCCCTTCTGTCACGTTTCAGTTCGAAAGGATCTTGTTTGAGTTTTTGTCCCGTTAACTTATATGACTATGTCATTATTACTTTTGTCTTTTTCATAATAAAGCATGACTTTAACAACGTACGTGAATATGATTTTTATTTACATCTTTATTCTCCCCAATCAAATTAAGCTCAGAGGTTCCGTCGCTGCCTAGCAAAATGACTCACTTCTTAGTGGGGTTTGTTCAATATATGAGATTTACGGATAAGAACCCTGATGGTGGGTGTTTGAATTTCAAGGAAAATAATAGAAATAAAATAAAGTGATACATGTGATAAAAAAAAAACAAGAAAATGAGATAAAAAAAGAAAAGTACAAGAAGAAAAAAAAAAAAAACAGATACAAGATGAACTGGACATTTTTCCATAGATAATTATGGGTGTCACATCTTGAAATCTTATTTATGCACGAGTTTAAGTTGCAAATAATGTCCTTTAAATATATAATCAGTATTAAAAAGAGAATTATATTATATATTCATATAATATATTTTTTATGATAATTTTTATAATTATCTCTTCTTTTTATCTTAATTTATTATATCATTTATCTTATTCTTCACTTTTCTTTTATTTTTAATTTTTTTTTATCTTTCTTACATTGTATATATATTTTATATAATTTTATTGTAAAAAATAATTTCTCGTAAAAAAAATTACTTACTTTATTCCTAACATATATCTTAAGTGCTGGTCTTCCAAGAAAAAATAGATAACATAAGGTACATGTGGGATGGATTTAGAAAAAGGAAAAGGCCAATATGTTTTTGTTAGCTGGGATTTTCAAAAGTTTGAAATATTCAAATGTTATAAATTAAGTAATAATTATAGCATAAATTAAAGTTGATCTTACATTTTTTTATCAATAAAACGCTAATTTTGATATTGTTAAACTTTTAAAAGTTTTTTAATATTTATTTTTATGTTTTGAATCTATAATATGTTTAATATATGATTTATTAAAAGAAACACAGGTAAGGTTTATTAAAAGCAGAGACGAGTTTTCCTGATCCCCAATCATGAAATGAGTCATGGGAATGTGGGTGCTTTGTAAAAGTAGAGTGAGTCAAGTCTTCCATTATCCTGCCTTGTTGCTATTTCCACTCCACTGTCAATTAAGTAATTCAACAATGATAAGGCACCCTTGATTAAATTTCAAATAAATTCTTTCTATTTAACCATTATAATAATAATAATTATTTTTAATGGTAAGAAAAATGAAAGTTCTCTATTCTTATATTATAAATTAGAATATATAATCTATATTTTACTTTTTTTTTACTTTCTTAGTTAGATATATAGTTTTAATAAAAAATATTAATTATAACATATTCTTTAATACAATAATTATTACATTTTTTATTTATAAAAATTAAATACGATATTTTCTCATCTCAACCAATTGAGTCCTCATTCATAATTATAACAATTTCGATCTTGTTGTCCCAACAACAATAAACCCTAAGAATGACACTTAATATTTCATCTATGATGAAGTAGACCTTCACAACACTTTTAAACAAACCATCTTATCACAATGAGATTGAATTAAGTTCATTAAATTTTATATGTTTTTTATTTTCTATGTATCCATATCCTAGTTGCACAACTTAGTTTTGGTGGAATTAATATATTTCATATAGTAACTAAGTGACATAACTTGAAGTCACCAAGGAACTCCAGTGCCTGCTGATGCACCCAAAAGTTTTGAAGGTTACATTAGTAAGGGATTTTTTTGGGTAAAGTGCGCGATTTTATTATTACATTGAGTCTTTCAAGGTTGGTTAGATGACTCCAAGAACACTTAAATCCCAGACACTACCAACATTAAATAGTGATGCCAGATCAGAACTTGAGATCTATGATTATGAAACTAAAAACAAAAATATTTTTTTTTTTTTGTTTTTAAAATTAAGAGAAAAATGTTTTAAAACTAAGTAAAAAAATCAACTCAGTCTTCTTTTGTCCGAACGTATTTTATTTTAAAATTAAAATATGAAAACTTACAACTACACCAAACCAAACGACGCCTAACCAATTAATCCAATAAATTTCAATTATCACAATTAATTAACTAAACTTGTAACATCCCTTGAAAAGCTAGTACTGATGGTGAAAATCATCATAACCACCTTGGTTTAAAATAAATAGACTGTATCCAAAATTCTAATGAATTGAGAGAGGAGGGAATTATTGCTAAAACGAACAACAAAATTGTAAGAACAAGTTGAATATTGCTAAAATGAACAACATTACCAGAGTGTACGGTGGGAATTATTTAACCCGAATTGACCATTGATGAGTGGTTTGTCTTTTTAATTTGGTACCTAAAAATATAAAAAAGGTCTTATCAGCACAATGTTTCAAGACATGCGTTGCTAGGAAATAATATTACTGATTGAAGAGTTTAAAGTAAGTTGCATGAATTAAGTTCAAATTTCCCACATTATCAAGGTATAAAAGAAAACATTAACGTCTTTCGTTAGAAGACATTGACAAAAAGGGGAACTGGCCATCGAAATTGAATTGAAGTTATTCCACGTTATTGAAATACAGGTGGCACTTGTGCCCTCCTTAATAGTACGTAATATTGTTAAAATTCAAGGGAACTTTCAACATCGATCTGGACGCCCACTTGCACTAAAGCAGCAACCTAACTCTGGCACTAGGTTGAGGTTCTATTCTATCACATGACCAATTTACATCGAATCCAATAATCTTAAATGCTCATTGAACCACTTGGCATTATCATTTCTCTAATTTGTTTCCTGCAGAGACGTCCTTGAAACAACCACACGGCTGCTTAGAATTCTGTATCAAACGTAAAGCCAATTTGTATTAACCCGCTAAACTCCCAAAAAGTTAAATCATATTTATGAATATATTCACACAGTGGTCCATTGTCATTCACTATAGTCCATGTTCAAAGTCACGCCTTATCTTTAAATACTAGAGGGAGATGCCTGCTACATCTGAACTGAAGTCATTCATTACCTAGCTAATTTCTACATATGATCATGCCTTTTAGGAGTGCTTTTTTGAGCTTTCTTCTGATCTGTACCTTTCATTCGGTTTCCAATATCAAAGTGTGTGAGGCACAAGCCAAGCCTCCTGTAGCGAAGGGGCTATCATATACCTTCTACGATTCAAGCTGTCCTAAGCTTAAATCTATCATCAGAACAGAGCTCAAAAAGGTCTTCAACAATGACATTGCTCAAGCTGCTGGCTTGCTTCGCCTTCACTTCCATGACTGCTTCGTTCAGGTATTTTATACCAAACCTAGGACCTCACTCTTATCAGTTAATCACTGTTTGTCCTTAGTTAACATCAATAATGTTTTATTAACTGTCAGTTAGTTAACATACATACACACGCATACACAAACACTAGCATCTAGTACTCACCTCATGCACACTAGCATCAATAAACATTTTTTTATTAAAAGTATGAATTTTACCATGTATGTAAAATATATATCTGTAGGGTTGTGACGGGTCAGTTTTATTGGATGGATCAGCGAGTGGGCCGAGTGAAAAAGATGCACCACCAAACTTGACTTTGAGAGCAGAGGCCTTTAAGATAATCGAAGACCTTCGTGGTCGTTTAGAGAAGGCCTGTGGAAGAGTCGTCTCATGTGCCGACATCACTGCCCTGGCTGCACGTGATGCTGTTTTCCTTGTAAGTAACAATATTTGAATTATTATTAAGACATAAATTACAGTAATAAAAAAATGATGATAAATAAACAGTCAGGAGGACCAGAGTACGAGATTCCATTGGGAAGGAGAGATGGGCTAACCTTTGCATCAAGAAATGTGACATTGGCGAACCTTCCACCTCCCTCAAGCAACACCACTACCATCCTAAGCTCCCTTGCCACCAAAAACCTTGACCCCACTGATGTGGTTGCCCTCTCTGGTGGTCACACCATAGGCATCAGCCACTGCAGCTCTTTCTCCAACAGGCTCTTCCCCACCCAAGACCCCGTCATGGACAAAACCTTTGGCAAAAACCTCAGACTCACTTGCCCCACCAACACCACCGTCAACACCACGGTCTTGGACATTCGATCCCCTCACACGTTTGACAACAAGTACTATGTTGACCTCTTGAACCGCCAGGGCCTGTTCACCTCCGACCAAGACCTTTACACTGATAAGAGGACCAAGCCCATTGTCACCAGCTTTGCCGTCAACCAGACTCTCTTTTTTGACAAGTTTGTCTTTGCTATGCTCAAGATGGGTCAGCTTAGTGTCTTGACGGGAACTCAGGGGGAGATTCGTGCTAATTGCTCCGTTAGGAATGTTAATAATAAGTCCTTCTTCACTTCTGTCGTCGAAGATGTCGTCCAAAGTTTCATACAAATGTAATAGGCTCGTCCATATCTCTGTATATGTTGTGGCCATAAATAATTGATAAGGAACCCTTGTCTAATGTTCCTTGTTGTACTCCAATAATGGAAATATCGGAATGAGAGCTTCTCATTTGCATATATTATATATATATACTTGTAGGAAAGTTTGGAAAAATTAATAAATGCTTGTATTATATTTAAATTTTTGTTAATTACGTCCATAGACGTTTATAATTATAAATGTGGTAAAAAAAGTCAGTCCTTAAATAGTATGAAATTGTTGGTTTGAATAGACAGCATCTTAATCAGGATAGAAATTAGGATACCAATTTTGAGAATTGGGTTGCTGCCTCTTAAATTATCCATTGCACTATAAATACTGTGCCATATGTTTTCTACATATAATTTCCTAGCAGAACCACGTGGATCAACTTAGCGATGAAATTTAGATGATATGTACGAGATTTTAAATTTTAATTTTATTGTTATTATTATATTTTCATTTTATAAAAAAGTAAATTCCTCCGACTATACTTTCTCCAAATATTAAGGGGTGTTTAGAAGAGTTGATACGAGCTTATGGAAGTAGGACATGAGCTTTTTATAATCTCTTTTAATTTATTTCATTAAAGCTATGTTATTAAATTGAGCTCTTTTTAATTTATTTCAACTAAGTTTCACAGTCAAGCTTATAGATAATTTTTTTTAACTTATTGAACAAATGTTAGATGTATTCTAAAATAAATAAGTAGAAAGCTTGAATTAATTGATTATATATTAATTGTGGCAATATTGACCATGTAAATTACTCGAATGACTATATATACCAACAGGATACTGCCATGTTGTCAATAGAAAAGTAACAAAATACAATGAAGGGCGGTTGCTTTCATAAAACAAGATGATTGGTCAGGAGAAAATATTATTGAATGGTTTAAATTATTACGTCTCTACAATTTTAGCTAATTTTTATATCATATATAATCGAATTTTCTAATATATAAAAAATAATAAAATTAGTAATACTTTTTCTTATCGAGGACAAGAGAACACTTGTGGTGGATTGGTTATTTCTTTTGGGCTGGTATATAATCCGTTGAGATCAAATCCTACTCAACATATGAAATATCTAAATTCTTTTGGTCTTGTATTGCAGGCCCATTACAGCCCAAATGACTAGCGTGAAACCCATATATGGGTTGGTCCTGACACTTGTTCCTGCATATGCTAGATGAGAACAGATATATAGTTAGGATAAAGAAGCTTTAAATCACACAAAAAATAGCTAGCAAATAATGAAACTGATGGAGGACAATGATCTTATAATTAAATTAAAGAATGAAGTTATGCTCAAATTTGAAAGTAAAAGAAGAGAAAGTTTTCTAGAAACTTAGTAATATCTTGTATATATATGATATTTAGAGGTACATATACCGTTTCTGAATTCCTGAAGTTAGTTGTCTCGCCTATTAATTTTTATAAAATAAAAAATCACATATAATAGTAAAAAAAATAATATATAACTATCTTATTTAAAATAAAAATATTTTTATTAAAATTAAATTTAGATCTTATTTACTATTAAATTGAGCCTAAGCCCAATTAGCATCGCCATTACTTCTCTTAACTATCTCACTCTTCGACGTATATATTGAAAAATGATTAGTATCATCCATGATGTAATATTTATTTTAGAGTATGTGTAAACACACTCATTGTAATATAAAATCTTAAAGAGTTTTGTTAACGAATGTTTTAAAAATACTGAATACGAAATTAATAAATAAAAATGATTAAAATTATGGTAATTAAAAATATATTGATAATAATAATTAAATATCATGCATTTAACAGAAACTAACTTAATTTTTCAACTAATATTATAAAAGAAAATATGTTTTGCATAGTTAATATAAAATAAATTTACATCTTTAATAAAAAATATTATATAAAATAAATTTATTCACTTTTACAATAATTATCTTAAATCATATCAACAATAATTAAACACTACCATTAACATTGAACATATTATAAAGATGCTAAATAGCCTTGTCCATTCTTAATGTTTCAAAAAATTGTTGTATACAGTATAAATTTATTTAAAAATATTCTGACAATCTTCAAATAAGTTAATTATTCTTAACTTCATCAATTCATCTAATTGATCGACTTAATTATATAATTATACTCTTGTTCAATACATTTTTTTTATCTCAAATATAAAAAATTACATAAGTTGATTTTAAATATAAATAAATTTTAATTAATTTTAATATTATTTTAAAAATATCTTTCATTTAATTGAAGTTTTATTTTAATAAATTTTAAATTTTTTATATCAAATTCAAATAAAAAATAATTTTGAAATTTTTTTAAAATAAAATTAATTAAATAATTGATACAAATAAATAGTATTTAATTAATTTTCTTAATTAACATAAATTAATATTTTTCTTATATTTTAATCGAAAGGGGGATAAAATTCCACTCCTAATAATTAGTTAAATTAATTAGATTTGATATAAGAGCAGAGCATGAAAGTATTTAGTAGTGGTTAATAATAGGTTAATGGTTAAGGAAGAAGCAAACAAAAAAGAGAAGCATTTGGGAATTAGGTACAAGGTGGAAATGAATAATGAATAATGAATAAAGGAAAGAGAAAGAAAAAGAAGAGAGAGAAAGGTGTAACGCATAAAGAAACAAAGAAGGGTGGGTTTTTAATGATATTGTAGTGAGATGAGGGGACATCCCTAAATGTAGGGCTTCCACTCCCTCACAACCACGCACGCCTTCCCTTAATCACCCCAATGAAGGACCTTCCGCGCTCTCTACTCTTCCATATTCAACTAAGGAACCCAAACTCGATAACACATTTTATACAACATTCTCCTTTTCTTTAAGACTTTCACTTTTATGCACTTTCAACCAATCAAATATTATTATTATCAAAATTATTCAATTTATTATATATAATAATTTCTAATTAAATACTAATATAAATATTTTACATCGATAATTTGTATATTATTTCTCTTTTTATTACCCTGGACTTTTGTTTATATTTACTAACTTTGACAATTAATTATAAATTAATTTAATTTTTGAAATATATAATGTTGGTCAATTTGGTCCTCATAACGTCACCACTTCAATTAATTTAATTTATGAATTTGGTAGTTATTTTAATTTAATTTATGAATTTGAAAAGCATTAATTAGCAATTTATTCCATGACCTTAGGTTTACTATATGCTCACAAAAATTTATAACCAAAATAATTAATAATTTCTAAAGCTGGAATCAATTTGACTAAACCTGCTGTTAAGAGTAAGAATGTGAATAAATCTTCCTATAAATACTTATAAATTAAAAAATATAATGAATATTTTTTTTACACAATTAAATTTTATAAAATTGAGCTATTAGTTTAATGGTAAAGAGTTTGAATAGTACTTTAGAGATTAAAATGATTGATGGTTGCAATTTTAACAACTAACAGCGGTATTATGTTTTACTCTTGTATTAAATATGCATGTTTTTTAAGAAAGATTCATGACACCAAGATATATGCAGAAATTACTTTGCAATGTTCACAAGCATATTCGATCATACTGTTAATTTGATATATAGTTTCCCCCTTATGTAATGATCATATATAACAGTGTAAAGAAAAAAGAGAAAATGACTACTGTAAAACATGATTGCAGTTTGCAGCATATTTACTCCATACTACATGAAGAGCATTGTTTGTGTCATGTAAAGTCTTTATCTGCATGCCTGGGACCGAAAGGGGAAAGTCTAGCTGAATTTAAACCCAAATAAAATAAATAATTAATTGCAGATAGAGATAATTGAGTAATGGAATGTGGACCAATCATTGTTATAACTGGCATGAGACAATAACTATTTGAGGAATTTATGTTAAAAAATCACAACTGTATGCTGAAAAGCCAAGGGATGCTTCTGGTATCAGCATTCTTACAAACTTTAGATGAGAGGACATACTCATTCACCCAACTTTAGTCAATGCAAAACCAGGTTAATTATTAGTTGCATGTTAATTTGCTTTCAGCATGAAAAATATTCATTCGTACTTCCGAGGAGTGTTCTTATTGTCTTCACTTGGATCCATGAAATTGTTTGTGGTCCACAATAATAATAATTGCCATCGCCGCACCGATTATATAATTTCAACACAGCTTTTAGCGTAATCCACACCTACACGTCCTCTAACTTTAAATAAGAATAAGCGTTAAATGCTTAATTAAGTTTTTTTTTCTTCTAATTTTTTTTTTATAAAAATCATGTTAGTTTTTTTTTTTTTTTTACCTATCCATGATTTGTTACTCATGCCATGAATTAATATTTATCCCGTCCAATAATAGGTGCTACGCCTTTTTTGTGAAGGATTTCATATTAGTAATTACTAAAAAATAGCTAGAAAACCTCTTTCAATTCAAATACTAAAATATACGTTTATGAACATGTTACTCATGCTTCGAGGTTTTACTTCTTCGTGACACACACTGTCTTCAACCGACAGCACTATTTTGTCAAAATGAAATTACACTTTTGAAGCCCTGCAATCATACGAATGACTATAACTGTAAGAAATGACTTACGCTTCATTAATTAATGTAAAAATTTGCTCCAAAGTATAATTATTTATCACAACAAACTATATCATTATTTGACATAATAATGAGAAAAAATAGTAGAAACAATTTGAATGTTTAAGTTTAAAATTAATAATGTTTAAGTCGTCATATATTTTAATATAACTTTTATTATAAAATATAGTTTACCTAAATCATAAAAGAAGCCAAACTAACGGACACGATTGATTTGTAGTATTCGTTGTTGTTTAGAAATATTTAATATTGACTAGGCAAATTTAAAAAGTTGTAAAATATTTGTCAACAATAATATATAAACAAAGTGCTTATAATATGTACGGTGTTGGATTTTATCACACAGTATATGAAATGTAAAATAAGAGCATTTAGAATATTCATTAGCTTTGCCTGAAAAGTAAAAAGGCACAGGGGGAGCATAAACCTTCATGTATAGGTTGCTAAATTGAACCATGATGGTATTCAGAAATAAGCAAGGTCCCATTTCAGCATATTTTTTGCTAGAGGCTTGCAAGGTTTTCTACTTTTGGATTCTGGACAACAAATTGATAAGATGCTTATTCGTAAAGAATTCAAACTATACTTGACTCAACTTTTTTTTTCCCTTTACTATTTGCATTCTTTTTCTTATTTTCAACTTGAGAAGATTCACGAAGATGCTGATTACTGAATGGACCAAATCGACCAAGTGATCCACATTTAGATGCTATTAATATATTTTGGAGTCTATAGGAATACGGAGAACCAAAGCTTTTATAGGCCAATTGATTCGGTACTCATACCACAATACATGTGGGTCTAACATGTATCCGAGCCTTTAATTTTCAGTTTTTAAACTTTTGTAGTCCCTACAGATCTACGCTAATTAAGCCACACAGATACTCTGATTTCTCTTTTCATTTTTATAACATTATTAAATTGAACTTTATTAAGTATGAGCATGCAACTTGATATGTCATAGCACAAGCTTACGAACCCCTCAATTATTTGTGTTAAAAAAATTTGTTAGGTTGGATAATAAGATTTAGTGGACAGTTTCAGATGAAATGGATTTATGATATTCATTCATAAAAATTTTGATCAGTATGCACAGATGGTTTTGTTTTGTCCCATTTGTGCAACTAATAAATGATACTACTAATTTGGTCAATCATATATAGAAGATCATAATTGCATTTGATAATTTCTCACTTAAAGCAAACGGATGAAGATAATCTTTTCAACCCTTGATCTGAATGAAAATCCAAGGCCCACATAGCACTAAGCCACTGATTTTGACATAAAGAGAGAGAGATGAGTCCCGTTTTCTTTTCATCAAGAGAAGGTTGGGACAACAGAAGTTCTTTCACGACCAAACACTATAAATGTGAATGTATGATAGCTTGCAAATGGCAATTCAGCATTTGTTCAAAGAAGAGCCTAGTGGCTTATCTCAGTATCAAAAACTAAATAAAACAACCAACTTGGGACCCCCCACTATAAAGGGTTCATATTGTGTCATCACTAGTGTAGATGGTGGCATCTCCTATTTCTACAAGTGTGGCCCACCTCACACACTACCAATGACCCTCATGATTCTCAAAGCCCAAAAGGGCACTATCCAACACCACACATGGGTGCCACCACACAGGATCATGATGGAGCCCTTCCCTCTAAAAACCTCAACCAGCTTGTGCCATTTTTGCTTATGTAATACAAATATTTCCTATTTCATGCAGTGAGAGATCAAAGAGAAGGTTTCTTTGGTCATGGAGAAAAGCAAGTCATTCCCTGAGTACTCCTGCTCTTACACTGAATTTGGGTTCAGAGAACGGTCCAACTCATATAATTTTAATGGGCCAACTCAGAAAGGAAGTGGGTTTATTGCATCAGGTGATCCAGAGCTCAAGAGGAAGAAGAGAATCAAGGCCTATAATGTGTTGACAGTGGAGGGAAAGCTTAAAACAAGTGTCAGAAACAGCTTCAAGTGGATCAAGAACAAGTTCAGTGACATTCGCTATGGTGTGTGAACTATGACCAACCATAAGAGTTGCTTCTAGCATGTGTTCAGTAATATCAACTTTGAAGGTAAGGCAAATATTGCAGTGGTGTATTTTTGAGGTAAGATGTTATACATATAAAAAATTAATGAGAGGACTGGCTGGGTTGGATGGAATATATACATGTTCTGTAGTCAAGGGTTTCTTGGCTGGTCTTTGGTAAGAGGGAGAGCAAACTAGCATGCTTTCTATCAAACAAACAAGAATTCAAAATGTTTCTAAAATTGTGATTAGTAATAAACTCTTATTCTTATGTTTAATTCTTTTCTTTTCTTTTGGATGTGTGCTGTGTGTTCTTAACTTTTTATCCAATGATCTCAAATAGTAGTAATCTTAATATAGTTTTCTACTTTATAATTTTAACAACGAACCCTTTCCTTTATATCTAATAGAAACTAGATATCTGACGCCTAGCCAATACAAATTCGTTACTTCATATGATATAAGAGCCAACTTAGATTTATCATTCACTTTTACCAAGACATAAATAAATTTTTAATTCCTTGTCTTAAGTTTGGTGATGTTACTTATCATGTTTCAATATCTGCAATCTGAACACAGTACTTTAAGGGCTTCAATTTTTGTTGACTTTTTTCAAGATGCAGACAGATCTAACCTAAATCTGCCTAATTAATATTCTCAAGAATCTAATCTAAAATTTTTCTTTTCATTCAAGCCAAACACGCCTAAGAACCGAAGGTAAACCTGCCCGTTACAATTTTGATATTTGAAGCTGGATTTGATGGTTCGAGTTTTAATGTTCAAAACATCACACAGGGTTCTAAGAAACCCTGTAATTAAAGAAGAGTTGCATAGTTTCTCTACAAATTAATGTGAGTCCCATTTTCAATATACAACAGTTATTTGTATAAGTAATTATCTCTTTATTATAATCATCTCTTTATTTTATATTAACAACTTTAACCCTCCAACTCAGTAATAAATAGTATTCAACAATTTATTTTTAATCAACTTCCAGGAAAGATACTGTAAATCCAGTGATTAGCACTCAACGGTTCCTTACTTATTCATTGTATTTTCTCTACTCTGCAATCTTAAAATTCGCGAATCCAAATTCAATGACTGAACTCTTTCAATTGATTATGAAACAGAAAACGACAAAGGATTAAAACAAACAAGTAGGAAGGATTATAGAGATTTAGATTAGGCTATCATGGAATGTGACACCCCAACTCACAGCTCGTCATGTATGATGTGGACAACTAAACTTCCTAGGCTTGATAATGATATGAATAAGCAAATACTTACTTTAATTATTGATACCACGGTGGAAAATAATCAATTACAAGTTCCAAAGCCAATTGTATGTCTCTCACGCTATATTACATTCATTACTTTCTTCGTTCCTCCGAGTTGCAATATTTTTGGTGTCAATAATTGATAACTTATTAACTATTTGCGTGACACTTTGACAACTCCCGTTACAATTGTATAAGCAAGAGATTGAACAATTTAGTTCTACTTTCTTCCCAAAATATTTAGATCTTTAATTCTTCCATTGATGATTGTTTATTTTGTGTGACAATATTGCTAGGTACACATCAAAAGCAGTAACATTAGTTTGTTCTTGCAAGCATCTTTTGGTAGTTAGTCCCACCTGAAATAAGCACTAAAATGTGCCTACCCAGATTTTTTTTTTTCCCTAACAATTTTTTTTATTTAAACATCATATTTGACACCGTAAACAATTATGTCTATCTTTCACTTACATTTTATCTTTTCCGTATACACGCCTATAAAAAATGCTTTTCCAAAATCAAAAGGACAACCACTACACTTGTACAAATTTTGGAAGAATATTTGAGATCTGTGTATATGAAAAAAAAAAGAAAAAAGTGAGAAATAGAGATAATTGTATATAGAATCAAATAAGGTATCAATTATTCGATGCTCAAATCATGGAATTGAACCGTGTGCGTAAAGTTATGATTAGGAAATGTATAATACAATAGTAAAGTTCATTTACAATCTAATCAAAGAGATTTGGACAAGCATGCAACTCGGGCTGATGCTTATTGAGCAGAAGAATCAAAACGTTAGGAGAATGGGTTGACAAATGAGGCCACACCAAGAGGGCAAAGAATGTGTAGAGCTTTTAGAATACACCAAATTCACATATTAAAAATAACCACTTTGGGTTTACATGTTCTGGGATAGCCTAATCATCAGTTTGGAAGAGTAAATGTTCCTCCCGCTTTAAGTATCTAAATTCTCTGGTGGAAGCTGACCTGAAAATGTGGTCTGGTATGTATCTGTTGTCACCTTTCTTGGTAGCATTTGGTTTTGACTTGGGTAATGAAGGAAGGTTCTTGATGTTTCTTTCACCAGCATGGTGATGGGTTTTTGGAGACAGCCTTTGCTCTGAAGCCTGAAATGGAGATAGAAAGAAAGGTGATTGGTCCTTAGCCCCACCCGGATTTACACTGGATGAGGTACTACTTGTGGTATCCATGTCTTCAGTTAGAACATAACTTTCGGGTTTAGCATTCCTTGTCAATTCCTGAAATAATATGTGGATCCAATACATCAAATTAGTCCTAATAGTAGCATTTACATAACCAAAATGATAACAAAAAAAAAAAAAAAGGCATGACTAAACATCAAGCAATATATAGGAAGACATATTATATAACAGTACAATATCTGTAGTTTTAAATTATTTATGTATTTATTTTTTCTTTTGGGTGTTGTTGTGTCCCTGGAGACATTGCACCAGCTTTACTTTATCATATGGTCCAGTGTGATCAATATTCCAACTGTAACAAGCCTGGACCAGATAGATACGTTAACCTCAAAAGGTGTTCCAAGCAAACACTTTCTCTGGCATAATGAGAAACAAGTCAGCACAACCACAGCTATTGGGAAACCAAACTTAACAGGGAAGTCCTTGGTCCTATGTCAATGTGGGAAAAACAAAAAATTGAATCTAACCCCATCAAGCATGAGAGAGGGCAATTTCAATTTGTCATTAGTCACAGGATGTACTAAAGCACAATGTTTAATACCTCTTTAGCAGATACAGTATGTTCTATTGGCCTCTTAGATGCTGAATTCTTGCGACGCTCTAGATATGTACGAGAACGCCTGATTTTAGAGTCCATGTACCTGTAAATGTTAGCAAAGCAATAAGATATCTTTGCCAGTACTGAAATTAAGAATTTAAATCTTTTAGTCAGTTAATTTTTTATATAATCATCACACTGGAACAAATGTATCTGGATTAATTGTTCAATGCCACATGTTGAGCAAAATTCCATAGCACAAACATATGTAAGAATACCCAAGTACAAATACCAATATGTGGAAAGAAACAAGTATCAACTTGTGTATGAACTGTGAATCAAGTTGTCCATTTTGCGGAGAGGAGAAGACGTGAGTATATGAAGGTACTCTCATCAGAATATGTTTCCTAAAATCTCCACTCTCTTGTACATGAATAACAAAAAAGGATTTTATATTGAGTTACATGCATTTGGCATTGTCTTGCATTCAACTTCTAGCAAATTTAAATAGAACTACTTTTTAGATGGCAACAGAGATTGGCAAATGATTCTCATGATATAGGATAAAAAAATGGCAGCCAATAGTTAGGTCACAAAATGGTCCTTTGGAATAGTCTGCTAGATTCTGAAACAGAATTACCCATGTGGCACAATTCGGACTACGAAAGTAAGAGTTAGACCCAGTGGTGACCCTCAGCATGGTCGAGGCAAGCAACTATCCAGGGACTCATTTTTAGAGGGTACCAATTTTTTATCCATTTAGTCTATATAAATATTAAAAATAAAATTTTTACATAATTAAAATTATGTAAAAAAAATAAGCTATATACTAATAACGAAAAACAATTTTATACTTATCCAATCACAACCTATCATATACGATAAATTTATTAATTTTTATAATAGATATCTTAAAAGTCATACCTACTATGTAAAACTGTTTTTTGAAATTGAAATAATTAAAAATTTTATTTACGATTTACTATTATGTAAAACTGTTTTTTGAAATTGAAATAATTAAAAATTTTATTTACGATTTACTATATCACTAGGTAGATTAAATAATCTTGTTTTGATCACTATCGAAAATATTTTAAAAAATCTTGATTATGAATAAATTATTAATTATTTTACAAGAAAATTATAAGAAAGACTATTCAAATAATTATAAGAACATCATTTTCTCAGTTGGTCTTATCCAATGAAAATCTTAGTATCACCCTAAATATACCATTAATCACCGTCATATGCTATGAAAATAAGGATATGTATATGTGTAACAAGTTGATTGAAGCCACTCTCAAAACCTTTATAGCTTAAAAACGACTTACTTGATTTGTTCATTGGCTTGAACAAGCCCATCATCCTCACTGAAGATTGCAGGAAGACCAGAGAGATCACATGCCAATGGGCTTGTAAAGAAAAACTGCACAGAAAAGACACTTGTATGTGGGAATTTTTGAGTAATTTAAGCATGTAATTATTTCCTAGCTGTTCGTTAGGAATTGAATGCTAAACTTAATATTATTTTGCACATGTTTGTGTGTGACTTTCTACATCTACTAGTGCTACAAGATCATGAGCCACTACTGAATCATCATGAGAACATTAAAACTATACAATGTACTTCTCATTATAGAAATTATTAGTCAAATCAAAATGCACAAAGTTGTTAAACCATTACAAACGCGCGAGCGCGCATACAGGCATAGATAAGATATTTATTCTATTAATTGGCAACTGGATTTGCAAATTGGTATGTGAAATTGCAAATCCATAGCCAACAAAATGCAACTGGAAAAAAAATTCAATCTCACGGAGAAGTATGGTGTGGTGTGTAGTCTAATCAATGGTTCAGAGTCAGAATAACTTAAGTTAGGAATGGTCAGTGTTGTCTTTACTAACCTGATTTTTAAGAGCTTTAGATGCACTGCCACGGAATGCAGGATCCAAAGCAAGTAAAGTGCATAAAAGACCTAAAGAAGATGGAGGGAGATCCCTGAAAGTTTCTACAAGGCTGGGTCTATAAGACTTTGGAGGTCTAAAAGTTGTAGAAAGTTTCAATTTTCTCCAATACTCCTCTGATGGTGTGCCACATAGCCTGAAAATTTTATGAAGTTGCTCAACCTGGAAGCAGGGAAACCTCATGATTATCAGACAACATAACACAAAATTATACAGAGGAGAAATAAAAGATAGGGTACAAATGAAAGGAATTTCACAAATAGCCAGAGATATTTAAAGATAAAAGGAAGCCATCATCTGAGCATGATCACCTCAGTTCTGGCAGGCATGATTGGAATTCCTTTAAACATTTCTGCCAGGAGGCATCCAGCACTCCATAGATCAACACCAACTCCATAATCTGTGTCACCTAACAACAACTCAGGAGCTCGGTACCATAATGTCACAACCCGGCTTGTGAGAGGCTGGTGACGGTCTGGACCATAAAAATTTGCAAGTCCAAAATCTGCAATCTTAAGCATCCCATTTTTATCAATCAAAAGGTTTGACCCCTTTATATCTCGATGCAGAATTCCCCTATCATGGCAATGCTGAAGACCTGAAAGCAATTGATGCATATAGCACTTGACCTACATTAACTTTTTAAGATCAATAAGGAGAATTATAGGGATCCAAATGCTAAAATGACCAAAGCATCAAAGAGAATCTTTTAACCTGTGGTTCGGTTAGTCTCTCTTCGGGACGAGCAATAATTCTTGCCAAATCTGTTTGCATGAAGTCAAAAACCAGATAAATACTATACTGCATTCTTGAAGTGGCTAGCCCCTTAAGTTTTACTACATTGGGATGATCCAGTCTCTGTAATATCATAATTTCTCTTGCCATAAACTTAATGCTTTCAGGCTCTGATGTATTGAAGCGAACCTTCTTCAGGGCCACAATTTCTCCAGTGTCTCGATCCAGAGCTTTATAAACATTGCTATAGGTTCCTTGTCCTACCTGCCATTATCAGTTAGGATAGGATAGCCCTTCAGTTTTGGTTGTCGTAAATAAACTATACATTAACAAAACTTGCATAGTAGATCGTCAACAATTAGGAAACCATAAGTCTTAAGTAATAGTAGTAGTTGAATATCATTCCAAACAATAACTTTTATAATCTAGATAGAAATCAATATCATGATTGCTTGAAGTCTTCATATTATGAAGTTATGGTTAATAAAGCTTTCATTGCACAGACAGACAATAAAATTGTCCACAAGCCTTCTTCATCCAATTCATAGGCTTGCCTAATCCATATTATAATAAAAAGTGAGACAAGAAAGAAAGACCTTATCAATCATTTTGTAGGATTCAGCACTCCTGGGAACCAAGCCAGCCAAGACATGAGTAGGAACATTATCAACCAACCACCTAGGCCAGCCATCAACCATCTCATCCTCAAAACAATTCTTGTTTGGCAATTTCCTATCATCACGACGTGTGAATCTCCTCCCGTCTCTACCAAGAAACTTTCCCTTGTGCGCTGGACCATTGGCAACACCAGCAGACTCAAGTTTTTCTCTTTCTATGTGTAGTTCATGTCTTTGACCGGTGGATCTTCTATGAGCAACAAAGTCTGTACTTGGCACATACCCATTATCCAACTTCAACCTCTCAAGGGTCCTGTAATCTGAAGCTTCCAAATCCAAAGGCTTGGCCTGAACACAGCCCATGACGGGTCTTCTTCACCTTCTATGGCTGAACCTCCAAAGAAAAGAAGAAGATAGAATAATGGGAGAAGCCGACCATGGACGGCACATTTGGAATGTTGCTGTTTGGTATTCACTCACTCACTCACTCACACAGTCACACGCCCAAAAGCAAAACCAATGGGATGGATGGGACCTTTTCTTCTTTGGGGTATCCGCAGAGAGAGAAAATGACTGCGCAGTGCTTATTGTATGAGGAAAAGGAAAGGGTGAAACTTGAAAAAAGAGAGACAGAACAATGCATACACCATACATATTGATTGCATCGTATGGAGTCAGTAAATGTTGGGCGCACGTGTCTGTCTGTGCCACAAATGTAAGATCTTTTATTCCTTTCTTGGGGCCACAGCCGGCAACATTCACAATACGGATGCCCAACAAGATTCCCTGTAACCATGCTAACATCACTTTTTTCTACTAATAAAAACTACCTATAATCCCAAATTATGATTATTATATTATTATAAAATCTAAATTCATTTATAATAAATCAACGTATAAATTCTTTTATTTTATCTGTTAATTTTATACTCTATTTTCTTTTAACATAACTTCACCGCAATTATCTATATCTTCTGTCATTAGGATTCTCCTGATGGCTACTATTATATACTTATTTTTAATTTTAGTGGCAGCAGACCCTTATCATTTAAATTTTATTTCAAGGTGTATTCTATGTGCTGAGTTATTTTGTTACATGTTAATTACGTTATTTCTTCTTTTTTTTTTAACTCTTTTAAGCTTTATTTGTTTTTTTTTATTTGAAGATAGATAGTTGTGTATTTTTTTCAGTTTTAAACAGAGTTATACTTATCTTATATCTTAAATCAATTTGTCATTTAATTTAAATTTATTTTTTAGTGTCTTTTGAAATATCGACCTATAAGTATATTAATAATTGTTTTAACGATTTGATTATTAAAAATAATATTTACTATAATAAGATATTTTATAATTTAAATAACCGACAACCTGTTCAAATTTAAATTTAAAAGAGATGGAACTCACTTTTAAAAGATCTATTCGTAGGTTACATAGAAACAGTCATTTAAAATTTTCCGTTACCGGAACACAAGGTAACAAAATTTTAAAAAAAAAATTACGACAAAAAAATAAGTTGTAATACGTTAGATTTTGGGGAAAAAAATAGTTATTTGGCAATACATTAACTTTTACAAAACAGAATATTTTTTTCAAGGTCTTAAATGAATCAGACTATGTCTCTACGTTACATTTTTCCATAACTGGGTAGAATTCATTATACTCAACAAAGAATTAGCATAAAGAATGTATTTAAATACTTGTTGCGAAGTCAGAGAAAGAAAAGGTAAAAGATTTTTTTTTAATTAGGTGAAACATTTGTGACGTTTTATTTCAAGAAAAAATAATCAAACGCACACTAATATGTTCAGTTAATGTAATAATGACTACTAATTCATGTCTATCTCATCAAAACCTATGCATAAAAAACTTATTTTTCCTCTAATAAAGAACATGATCATGTATTCAAAGATCCTTAAATCTTCTTCTTCTATAAACGTGCGATGAAATTAAAAGCAAATCTAAATTTAAAGAACTGAGAAAGAGAAAAAAAAATGCAAAGTTAAAATGCTTGATACGTAAAAGTGCAAGAAATTTAAATTCAAAAAGTAAATGAAAGTTGTTAGAAATTCAAATGCATGAATTTAAAGGCCGGAAATTAAAGAAAGAAGAGAGAAGAACTCTGAAATGGAAAGTAATTTACTTGTAAAAATAATTTCAAGAATATAAATAAAAAACAATGCAAAATGAAACTTGAACTAAGGAAGAATGGAGATGGAATAATCAAGCAATGGAAAAGTAAAGAGATGAAAATGTAAAGTATCGAAAAATAAACTTGAAAACAAAGTTAATTGCTAGAAGGGTAAATACTTTTAGTTAAAAGAAATAATTTGAAACATACATTCGACTCTCAAACTATTAGTCATTGATGTGTTTGAGGCATCATTAAGGTGTTACTAGTATTTTGTTTAGTGTTTTAATAAAAAAATAAAAAAAAACCTTTAGCTGAACTGTCTTTTTTTTTTTTCTTTAATCCATTCTCTGCTCATCCATTTTAAATTGATGTAAACTAAAAAAAACAATATTCTTACAGGATTGTATACAAGGCAATTGGTACCAAATTATCAATGCTTGCTCCTTTGTATTTTTGTCTAATGTCAACGTGAATAAAATTCAAGCGAAAAATAAAATAAAACAAAATAAAAGCCACGAAACTTTGTGTGGTTAACTATGAAGCTATCAATAGTCGGCTCTGAACACATCATCCAATGGTAATATTTGCTTGTTACGCGTCCCATTTTGTTTGGTATTTTAGCAAACTTTTTGTGTTGATTTTAATTATCATTTTATAATATTAATAAAGTATTAAATATTTTTATTATATTCTTAATCATTTATTATTGGATAAGAAAATAAATATATATATATATATATATATATAATAAAAAAAGAATTTAATTAATATGAAAGATAAAAAATAATTAAAAAGTTACATAATAATTTTTATAAAATCTAAAAATGTCTAAAGCCTTAAAAACATCAAAACAAAATGATGGAGGAAAATAATGTGTAGGATGTTATGCATTCAAATATCATTTACTACTTTTTGAGGCTCCCACAAGGTGTAGTTACACTCTTTGGATTTTAGAGTAATCCATGCTCAGCATGTAAACAATTTGAAGACACAGTGTTCCGGGTTCGGATGGTATAACAAGGATCCTCGAGTCAGGGGAATGAACAAAACAATTCCTATAGAGAATAGTTAATACTTAAACTGTGACTAACAATATTACACATTTCATTTCATTTGGTATCTGATATTAAATACAATGCACTAAATTTTTGTGTGTACTCAGAAAGTATTCTTGGCCCCTAGCTAGAGACTAATTACTCGAGATACAAAAATTTATTTAAATAATTGATGTGTTTTTTTGTATACATAAACCTGTGAATCAAATTCTTGATTACAATCTTATCAAGAACATAATTATCTGTCAGTTATATCACATCATATCAACACTTAATGGTTTACCATATGCATAGCAAGACTTGAGCATAAAGAAAAAGGGAAACCATGATATTATTGTTATTTCATAGATGTGAAGACAAAGGAGCAAGCTTGCTTGGCATATATGAAGACAAAACAAATTGATGAACGTTGTTTATGCTAGGAAAAGTTACATGAAACTATTGACAGTATATATATAGTCTTATGGTATTCATTCCAAATCTACTATCCCAAAATTCGAGAGAAGGATCTTTACTTGATCAACAAAGTCTGAGCCCGTTGCATACTCTGTTAGCAATCCAACAGCAAAACCAAACATTGCCCATCTGTTGAAACAAAATTCCAGATTAAAAAGTTAAATAAATAAATAGAGCAATGAGCATAAGTATGCACATGTTCCATACAAGAGCTGAAGTATCATCTCAAAATGAAAACATATTATTAAACATAAGCAGACAAGTTATTGAAAAAATGCTTCTTTGAAACGAGCTTAATTAGGTAATTAACAGCTGGATCCTTCCACATAGACCTACCAGAATACGTGATGCTTACTGGAATCGGTAATTTACTAAGATGGATTATAAATTCTAATATCATGACAAAATTTATTTTAAAACCAATTGACCATTACTAAAGTTGCCTAATAGATATCTCAAGGATTGAGACAAGCAATGAGAGATATTCCAACAAAATCTACGTCTCCTTTCATATTTCATTTAGAATAAATAATAGTCTATTTTGATTGGTTGTCAGAGTACAAACTTTTATACTAAAAGTTCATACCTATTAAACTCTTTCATATGAATCATATAATAAAATTACATCATCAACAAAGAGAGTGATAGACTGAGAGAGTTCTTGTGTTTTCCATCGTACTTGGTGAAAATTGAGAGATAACAATACGAGAAGTAAAATTCTTTGAGTGATCCTCTTGAATAAAAAGAGACAAATTTTATAATCCTATTTTCCTAACCGAGATCTATTTGCTGGACTAATGACCGCAATTTTTCCCTACTTACAAAGAGAAGGTTTTCTACCTAAAATATCTGGTGCTATTTTTCTTTTCTCAGACACTTATTTTTGCTTCGGCACAGTGTGTATTTTGCGTTCAAATAAGAGGAAATTGGGTCTGTTAAGTTGAATCTCAACACAAGGTAATTGAGCATGTTTATTTTCCATGCAAAAGACTCGTACATTTGAGGGTGGGGATGTTAAATACATAAATTAGTGAAAATCATCCACGAGCCTCTGCCTATCAGCTTAGGATTTGGGGATAATTAACATGATACTCTGAAAAGTATGCTAGGTGATTTGCTTTTCAAATGAGTTAGGACGTAAGTTATAATTCAAAAATCGAAGCAATGTTTATGTAGATGAGTTGCTGTCCCTACCAATCCTTGATAACTACCATCTAATTTATAAATTAGAAATTTTGGTCATATCACATACGATCATTTTTAAAAATGGCTATTAGGCTTAGAAATTAGCTTTTGTCCAGGATTTTGTTAGTAATTAAGTGTGTTAGGGGCGATGTCTTTGAATTTTTTGTTTTTTTAGTTCTTTCTGTCAGTACTTAGCATAATTAGATTGTTAATGCTAGGAATTTAATGTGTGATTTTAGTTGTTTAGGTAAGCTAAATACCAAGGGAAAGAAAGAAAGCATAGCTCAATGCCATAGCAATGAATACTTAAAGTCAATGTATTGGAATTAAGCATGGATTACTCTTTGGATACAAAGCATCATGGCGCTGAAATCACCAAGCCATAACGCTGGATGCACAATCAAGAAATAGCATTCTGACTACTTGGCGTCACAGCACTATGAAGTTGGCACCATGGCACCAATGATTGTGAAAATCATAAATAAAAAAGATGAGAGTAAGGGAAAAAAAAAAATTAATCAACCTCCCAAGGGTTTTTCTCATCCTCCAAGGATGGGAAACACATTTTTGGGAGCCTTAATTTTGCATTTCCTTGGAGCTTGGAGGTGGAAGGAGGAGAATCTTTCATCATCCTTTTTCATCTCATGGAGTTTCTTCTTTTCATTTCTCTTTTCTTTTGGTTTTAGGGTTTTATTCATCTTTTGTTAAACCCCTCTTTACTAGATTTAATTTGCTTTGATGATATTTTAGCTTAATTTAATTGAGTTATTCTATGAACATTTTCCCTTGTTTGAGTGTCAATTGCCATGCTTAAAATGCTTTTGGATGCTTGATCACCATTCAAATATTGTGTTGGCTCATGTTTATGCTAGGAACAGTGAGATGTGAGGATGCTTGTTGTATTAGGTACTATGAATGAAATTATTCTCAGGATAGATAGCTTTGTTTGTGTGATCTTTGCTTGAATTCCATAAAACTTCATGACCTGCTTTGTTAATTTGACCTACGGAATTCGGCTTGTTAGTAGAGTTTAGGTAAAGTCGTTTCACCAGAGGAATTTGGGTTATAACTAATTTAGGGAATTTGACCTTCAACAAAGAAATTAGAAGTAAGATAACAAAGTCAATGGCAACTCAAAGGATGCTTTGTCTAGGGAGTGCCTGGATTCATAATCAAGAAAAATCAGACCCCTACCAACACTAAAAAGGTATGCAATTAACATAAACCCACATAAAGAAAAAAACAAAGCTCCAACTTTGTTACCTTCCATTGCTAATCTCATTTTTGCCAATGAAGCCAAAGAAAGGACCCTGATCTGCTTCATCAAGCTTCTTCTGTTTGAAGTACTCCTGAAGCTCCTTAGCCTTTTGCCTCTGAAACTCTAATGTAACGACACTCTTATCATCCCCAACAACAGAAGAAGCCTTCTGGGGTGGAGGCTGAGAAGAAGGAGGTGAAGGTTTCAGTGGCTGAGGGACACTACTAGATGGTTCTCTCACTGGAGGAGCCCCTGGTCTTCTCAGAGGCCCTTCAGTCTGAGAATTCCTTACAGAGACAGCAGCATAAGGCTTGCAAGAAGAAAATCTAAAAGATGAAGTTGATGAAGATGTGCATGATGGAGAGGAGGAACAAGCTGGGATTTTGATGCATGGAAATGAAGATGTCACAGACATTTTTCTTTTTGGATTGGTGATACTCAATCCTTAGATTTTATTTTTGTTATTTTTTTTATTTTAACTTTTTCAACAATTGGCCTTGTTTGAACCTTAGAGTTGCACATGTCTTATCAAAATCAGAGGGTACGTGTGGACAAGGTTTGGCCAAGTATTCCGCTGGAGGATGGCTCCAGTTCAGTGGAGAGATGTAAGGGCTTTTAACTTGCACCATGAATTGTCGTATAAACATACCTCTATAGTCAGTAAACATCAACCATTGGATTTTAGGTAGTGTTTGACTTCAGAAAATACGCAACAGATCTTTGTGAATTTTTTTTCTTTTAAAATTGTGTTAAATTTTGAAAAAGTGTATAGTTATAATTTTTATTAAAAAAAATCAATTTTGATTTTTTAATCACAGTAAAACTAACTTATATGTTAGGTAAAAGCTTATAAGTTAACTGAAATTATAAGCTAGAAATTAGAAATTGAAAAACTAAAATCTTATAATAGCTAATTTTATTAAAATTGTTTGATAAAATTAGCTGATAAATATAAAATGATATTTAAATATTATATTTTTAAATAAAAAAATTAAAAAATTTAAAATAATTATTGAGAATATAAATAAAAAAGTCAATATTTTATGTTTAATTAAAATAACTTATAAAAATAAATTAAAAATTATTAAAATAAATTTTTATAACAATGAAGTTTATTTTAGTCAAAATGATTTATAAATTATTAAAGTAACCTACCAAGCACATTCTAAAAGATTTGTCAAGGAATAAAAAAATTATTAGCTTACTAACTTTTTATTTACTTTTCTATGAATGATTAACTTTTTAAGATAAAGTTTAAAATAATTAGTCGACAGTATTAACTTAAAAATTCTTTTAAAATTAAAATATTTATTTCTTATTCTGTATTGATTAATTCATGACGAGAGAGAAAAGTTAAAGTGCTTAGTTTATTTTTAAATTTTATTTCAATTTATTATAAAAAATTACTTTCCTTCCATTTCTTTTATAAAAGATAAATTATTTAATTATTTAAGAGTTTTTCTCTAAATATATTTAACTCGTTTTCTTTCTTTAAAAAGATGAAAAGCTAATATTTTTGTCGTCATCCAAGTTTTAATGGGTGGCCAAATTATAATTGGTTGTATGACTTTGTATGACTATGACTTTAAACTATAAATATATTTAAGAAGATTAAATTTCGTTTCCTCATCCAACTTATTACTCTCGTTAAACATTTATATTTTGGTATAATAGCTTGCCGATTCAATCGATCCCTTGACATGTATGTTGACGATTCATGATATGAGATTAAAATAAATTTAAATTAATTAATTAAACATATTCAGATAAGTTTGAAAAAGATTAATTTTCCAAAAACAATCTTAAAAAAATAGTAAATTATGTGATCTACGTGGCCCAAGAGTAAAACAAGTAAATAACCCGTTAAGAATGAAAGAAAAACCATTTTAAGTATTTCTTTAATCTTCCTTCAATAGTTATATTCATGACTTTTTCATATTTCTGTGAACAAATTCAGTTCGGAGTGTATTTATACTAATCTTAACCTATATCTAATATTCTTTTAAAATTTATACTTTTATTAACAATTATTTATTAATAAATTACAAAACTTAATAAATAACATAATATAATATTATATTTATATTAATATTATCAATTTTACAATGTATACAATAAAATATACTTTTAATTTAATTTCATATATATTTAATTTTATGATTATGTCAACAAATCATATTAATGCAATTTTGTCCCGGCGGTTCTAAATCAAGACCTCAAGCCAGATTTCAGTTTAAGGAAATAATTTATCAAAATTTGGGACCAAATAATGACTAAACAAATCTCAACCTGACTGACATACTCCTAGCTTTCAGGTATACAAATTACTTGGTGCAAGGAATATTGCACTGCATACAAGAATCAATGCCTTGGGAATTTTATTAGAAAATAGGACAACCGGGTTCTCCTAATCCAACCCCAAACTGCAAAAAAGGGGTTCATCTTTTTAGACATGATGGATGAACGTCAATTTTACCTTAAAGGCTAAATCTAGAACAATCTTCAAGAGCCTATAAAGCAATTGCACGAGCATGAGCTTTTGTATATACTTTCAACAGATAAACCTCAACAAATCCTCGTCTCATCATAAGTTTGTTACCAGATTGCCACACTGATTTTTTACAAAATCTTACATTTGTATTCTCTTTCTTCCAAGATAAGGCCACAGCATAGAACCAAAACCTTGTTAATCCATATAAAAATAAGAACATAAAGTAGCATAAAAATGATGAATCAAAGGGAAAGAATTCACACATGACAAGAATTATACAAATTGATGAGGGGCAGAGGAGCAAAATTTAAAGCCGCAGCAAGCAATAACAGACACATCACTCAGGCAAGATGTTGGTGTTATATATCTCCACAGAACTGAAACCTTTGCTTCTTTTGCCTCAAAAGAGTGATGGATTGTGTTAGCAGTGAATGACCCGATGAACCTGTCATCTTAATGAAACTCCAATTTACATAATCGCACAGGAACAAGTTCTGTCATTTCCACTATCAAACTCATCATCCGATCCATCCACTTCACTGCAGTTCAATGACAAATTTCATCATATTGAATCAATTACAAGTAGGTAATAAAACATGAAAACAAAACATATATATATATATATATGACAAGGAAAAGATTATAAACTTTCATCACAATCAACTCATTGTAGGTATAATAAAAGGTAGCAAAGCAGAATTCATAAAACCAATGGTTGTGAACCTATCCAAATCCGTGGAAGTATATTTGGAATGATACTTCCGAGCCAAGGGATGAAAATACTTGGTTATTATGAGATGAAAATAATAAATATCAACCCTTAGATCTTATTTAAATAGTAAAAATAATAAGATAAATGCATTTGATTTTTTTAAATAATCATGTAATCACTAACTTTTAATCTTGACCACTCATGTATGTTTGTTCAATCAAAATTTATTGTTCTTATATTCTTAAAATGAGAATTGTTCTCTCTCTCTATATATAAATCTTTTAGTAAATAATATATAAATGTATTCTTTTACAGTTTTGAATTTGTTAAAGGAGACCTGAATTTAATGTAAACCTTTAATAATAATAATAAATTTTCAAGGTCCCCACAAGGGACCTTCAAGGAATCAGGGATGTCAAAAAATTAACCCAAAGTGGGAATCAAGGATGGGGACAGGAAAACAATGAGAAGATAGGAATAGGGAAATAATAGGGACGGGGACGGGGAGGTACTTCTCACCCTAGCTCCGTGCAAGTGCAATACCCGTGGAGTACAAGACAGGTAATTGACAAACTAATTGTACCATGGTCTCATTTATGATGTACTTATTTAATAAAGATATGAACAGGAATATTGAATGAAATAGACATACTCTCAAGATTCCCTATCACTACAATATGCTTTACATGGCCCTTACAGTTACACACAATTTTAAAAAGTCTTGACCCTTTACCTCTTTTTAAATTGAGTATTTATGATGTACTTATTTAATAAAGATATGAACAGGAATATTGAATGAAATAGACATACTCTCAAGATTCCCTATCACTACAATATGCTTTACATGGCCCTTACAGTTACACACAATTTTAAAAAGTCTTGACCCTTTACCTCTTTTTAAATTGAGTTCCTATAATTGTATTCTACCTTTTACTGGATCCTGACATAAGTAGAAGTAATTACACTGCCAAAATTTGCTGATGTAACATGAAATATCCACGTTCCCGCATCAGCTAACTTTCTCCATGTCAACATCACAAGTGAGAAAAAAAATTTCATTACTCAGTTGGAATTAACTAATCGTCTAAACCTGCTCAGCTCAAACAACCAAAATATGCTCCTTTGCAAAGTGTTCCTTGTGAATTAGATCACTACACAGTCATCTCCTGAAACCATTTCACATGGCCAGTAGAACAACTGATTAACTGAACAAGTCAGCCAGGGTATCCACCATAGATGCACTCTTTACCAAATCCAGTCTACCAAAAATGTGATATCAATGATCACCAGGTCCAGAAACAGATGCACTGAATTGGACCATTAGTCACTGAAGGGCATAGACTTTCCAAAGTCTAACCTGCTATGGATTGCTGGTCTGAAACCAATGAGCAAAAAGATGACGAGAACAAAAAAACAAGCCATTTGTCCTTACAAAAGGAATAGCATTCTACTGGGCCTAGAATGGTAATGAAGACAGTTATGAGATGTGTTTACCAGGCAAATGCATTGGAAATCTAGACTCTAGAGGATACTATTTTCTGGGTTGTGGACAGATTCCATCATCAGAAAGGCAACAATAATGGTGCTGAAGGCAGCAAATCAGCACTGAAAGAAATACATTTTACCAGAATAGAACAAGTATTCAGCCACAAAGCTTCTTTACATAGAAGTTGCTAGTATTGGATTTTAAATTTTGATTGTTTTGTGGGTTGAAACGAGGGCCAATGAAGAGTAGCACAGGAGAGGGAGTATTAACATGGAAAAACCTTAGAAAGTTTCACACGTGTAGGAAAAGGTGCAAGGAAAAAATAAAAATTTATGTGAAGCTATGAGTAATAAAAGATTATTTACCCCCAAAAAAAAAGTCACATATGCAAAGTGAACTTTATGTAGAGTAAATCAAATTGATCAATACTGACCCAGAGGCCAGAGCAATTACTACTACACATGAGAAATTAAGAACACAAACACATTATACAAATACACACGTGCAATAACTTCAAAAAATATCATCAGGATGTCTTTACTCAGTAGGCCATAATTTAGCCTCCAAAAGTAGTTGCTGTATGAGAATATCCACAATCTGTTTAAAGTAAATGCACTAAAAGTGGTTTGATTGTATACAGGTTTAATAAGGTGTTCAGCAAAATTTATTGTAAAACTGCTATAATTATCTAAATTATCAAAAGAATTATTAAAACAGGGATTTGAAAAGTTAAAATTTTCACATAAGTAAAACATCCCTAGCATATGCATATTTAAAATATCAACAAAGGTGTTTATAAATATATTTTTCATATCGTTGGAGATATCATGAATATCTCATTAGGATATCATAAATATCTTATTAAGATATTATAAATATCTTATTAGGATACCGTGAATATGTCATTTTATATTTATAGTTATCTTTTATTTTTTTTATGTTATTTTTAAGTAATTCACCTTTACCTTATAAAAGGGAGATTAGAAATTTTATTATTTAACTCAACCAATACACGTTTCTTTTACTTCCAATTCATATCATCAACAGTCATGCAGCATCAAAAAACATCCCAGGTGTGCTTATCACAAAAACAGGATTTTTAAAAAACACTGCAAAAGAAATTATCAAATACAAATTTATAGCTTTTGCTGTCAAAAAAAGACCACCATCAAACACCACAACATTCCCAAGGATTTGATTCCTCTAAAGCGAGGAAATACACTTCTGAGGATAAAGTATAGTTATAACTATCAGTTTTTGAAAATCAATGATCAAGATTGTAATAAAATATATACATGTGTATAACAAACTATGAAATTGTTAAAATCTCAACCATTAATTTTTAGTTAACGATTATAATTGTACTTTATTATCCCCTAAAGTATACCCTCCCTCATTTTAAAGGAACTCCCCCAAGTAAAATCTGTCATAGACTCTACAGGATCAAGCAGAAAAACAAACTGTGCAGTGTACTATGACATCTAGACTCAACAGTGAATTGCTTTTCTTTGCCCCAAAAAAATAGTGGATTATTGTTGACAAGATATACAAAGGATCATAAACAAGCATATGCTACCATATTGAGTCTATGACTCTATTCTTATTCCTCCAACATTCATGGTATCAAAATTCTATAAAATGTTACATTTTCATGCTGCTTCCAAGTTAATCTCCCCAACCAAGATGCAAACTACTTACATATTATGCCAAACCAGTAGTACACCAGATGTACACAGTTCAACTAATGAGTAAAATATCCATTTACTACTAGCAAAAGGTTTCTTCCATTTCTTTCCATTGTTCAAGAAAGGGACTATGTGATACATCATTTTTTCAGAAGCTGTTACCTTTAGCTTATGAGAATGTTTTTGAAGTTTTTGCTTTAAAAAAAATAATTACTATAAAGTTTTTTAAAACATATCTTTTAATTAAAAATGCACATTTTCTTTAAAAAATAATAAATAAATAAATGGTAAATTTGCAAGACAAGATTAAGTCATACCAGCAAGTATCATCTGAGAATACAAAGCGCTAAACAATGCAAAAAACAAATGGCTTTAGTCTTAGATTAAGTAAAGCACATAACATAACAGGAAAGAATTTTAGAAGCTTCCTAATCTACAACAAATCTTTAGTAACAATACAGCAATTAGAAAAAGAAAGACCTCAAGGACTTAAATGCTTCCTTTAATTTTCAAAAGAACTCACAAAACACTTTTACCCATTAGAAGACTGAATTAGATTAAAGAAATTGGTAAATTGCCATAAATGATGATTCTGTAAATTACCAGACAACCTGACCAGAAACAGAAAAAAAAACAGATTTCTAACTTATGTTGAAAGCCTTAAACAAAGCATCATGAAAGGTCATATCCTGAAAACTATACATTTTTAGGATTCCATAGAACTAGAAATAATTATTTGAGTAAGAAAAGTGATTTTCCAAGAGTTCTATAGGTTATATTTTAAAAATAACCTTTCTACAGTTCCTAAACATAGGACCGAGCTCTGCAAATTTTTATATCTTTCACCTTGATTATTTAGGGTGTGCTTGGTAAAGCAAAAATGGGAGGCATGAATGACAGTCTTTCAACATAATGTGTGAATACATCCCACAATTCATTCAATCATCAAGCATATACCAGCTTAGTTGGACCTAACAGCATCTGGAGTGAATAAATGTAAAACTCCTCCTTCTCTAATCAGAAATCAGATCACACTTCATTTAAAAATGGAAATCTATTTCATTCAACTCAGCCTCAAGCCAAAATACGAAAAGCTTCACACATTATTTATCACAATTCACAATATTAGATATTCAAGTCATTCATAATAAAGACGGGGAAAATGAAAAAGGCCATCCAAGCAAATTGGATTCACTTGTGTCAAACACAATATCAAGTATCGGGAGTTCCCAACGATAAAATCTGATAAACAAGACCTTTAAAACTTTGCATTCAAACAAAAGAGAAAGATTCTTCTTTCCATAATAGCTGGTATAGAAAATAAAATATTCAAATACCTGGGCTCAAATTCTCGTATCTCAACAAGCTCACTGCCACAATTATCTGTCCACTGCACTTTCCTTCTTTCTGCTTGACCACCAGGAGCACAAATCCCCTGTCCACCCGATGCTTCATGTTCATTAGCAGCCTCAACAGGAACAGATTTATTAATTTGTGGCTTCTTTATGCTACTTTTCAGTGTAACCTTTCTGTTGTCATTTTCATCATCTACATGTGCAGAAGGATCCTTTCCCTTGTCAGAAACCAGAGGCCCCGGCGAGACATCATGCTGTTGGGCAGGGCCGACTTTAAGAGGAGATGGAGTGTCAAGCCCTGCGGAAGTGCGACCAAAGCAAACAAAGGAAGCACACCCGCGGGAGAGGCGGTTCTTTGTGGAAGCCAGCTGGAGCTCCGGGTCAGATTCTTGGTCTACCAACTGGTACTGGTTCCACGGCGCTACTCTCATGGGCTTATCCTCATCCCTCTGTCCCAAGAGGAGAAGGCTCAGGCCCTTAGTATACCCTGAAGCCGAAGCAGAGAAGAATCCCCCTCCTTCTACTGCCAATAACATCAGTTCTGCTCATCGGCGCACCATAAAATGATTTCTATATATCGCTCCCTTTCACTCTGAAGAACCAAAGTAACAACCTTTTCAACCAAAAGTAATCAGAGATCAGAATAAATTTCTGTAGTTTCAAATTTTCTCATTTCATATATTCAATAACGTTCATAACAATACTCTCCACTTATTCCTTCCAACTACTACAAGACATAATATGCTGCTCGGTTGAGCAAATTCAATGTTGATAAGATAAGAAAAGCACATCTCAAAGCAAAAATACAGATTTGAAAAGCCTTAAGAGTTAAGACAAGGACAATCTCACAAGACTAAATCCACTTTAAGACTTCCTCAAGTTTCTAGATGCTCAAAACGTGGTGAATCTGTTGTTTATTTATTTAAATTCAAGTAGCTAAACTGGCCACAAAATAATTGAGTTACGTTTTTGCTGAAATCATCAAAATATTTATACAGAAAGATAAAAACATAACTCACTTTATTCCCAACCATCTTATATAAACCGTCATGTATTTTTTTTTTCAACCTAACGAACATGCATATGATACACACATTAATAAACAATTTCCGTTGATTCACCACCGAAAGAAAGGAAGATCTCTGCTTCAATGCAACCACTCCGAACACACACGTTAGCAAGCAATTTCTCAAACACAATCTAAACTCCAAGAAAACAAATTAAATTGCAAAAACAAAAAAAAAAATAGGCAAAAAATAAAAATAAAACAAAGCTTCTCAGTTACTTGCAAATGCATAAGGAAGAAAATCAGAAACACCGAACCCTGAACACACTCAAATCGAACAACGCAAAAGTGAGATTTCGAAGTGTCGGTTTTCCCTCACTTGTTCAGAAAACAAACGGGAAAACGTAGATCGAAGAAGAAGGAGCAAGTTTACAGTACCAAAGGAGTGCCGGAGAATCAGAACGAAAGGTCACCAGCGCGTGGATCGACGGCAACGATTCGTAGCATCTGGACGAAAAACTCGGCGAGGAATTGAATTGAACGACGAATAAAAAGGAAAAAAAAAACGGTTCTGTATGTTTTTCTTCTGGTTCCAATTATTTAAAAGGAGGATAGGACAGTGACCCACACGGCGCATGATAGCGACGTGACCCCATTCTTCAATGTGCGCAATGGCATGCTATGTTTCTATTTATTTAATTAATTTGTCTAATGTAACTATTTTAATCTTTAGCTGTCGTTATTTATTTCTTTGGTAGTTAAAGAATGGTTCATTTTAATTGTTTGCTTATGATTTCTTTCTTGAGAGAAAAAATTGTGACAACAAATCTAGAAAGGAAGTGTTTTAAGTGGTAAGTAGTTCAACAAAATAGTTTCACTGATGACTAAATTAGTTTCATCTTGATGTTTGGAAAATTCTAGAAAAAGAAAATAGCTAATTAAACAGTATAGTTACGCGTCCTTTTAACTCGTTCTGCTTTTTGTGTGGTGAATCTCAAGTGAAGATAAGACGTCAACTAAAAAATGGTAGACATGATGAGATTGATATGTTGAAATTGTTGCATTCAGCTTTTTGACAACAAAAGAGGGATCAACTTGAAGAAAGATGTCCTTCTTCCTTAATTACGATAAGTCAATATATATGTTTATCAAAGAGAACTCTGTGAGCAAGTTGTAATGGATACAAAGTGTCTCCTCAAGTACACATGAACTTTGACATTTTTATATTTAAATCACATAATAAATATTATTTTTCAAATTAATTGGGTATTGCCCAGATTCCCTAATGGGTAAAGTGAACACCAATTGTTATTTAAAATGTGTCAAAAGTAGGTTGAACCAATTATTACAACAGATGAGAGGAAACTGTTTTAAAGTGTAAGTAAGATTATTCAAATAGATAATGACGACCATAAATGTAGAAATTGCCTGTAATGTAAAAAAAAGGTAATTTGTTTAATAACTAGAGATAAAAAGTTATTAGGTCATTTATTGAAAAAAAATATTAGTTTAAAATGTGAAAATTTTTATTGGACATAAATTTCTTATCATATAAAAAATTGCATCATGACAGTGTACATAACACCCACCACTCGCACATCGGTAATAACAAACATTACCATCACTTGTTCAACCAGTAAAATATTTTTAATTAACATGTATTTATTTTTGTTTAATTAATAATTTCAAATTTAAATTTAAAATGTAATTAAATTAAATATTTAAAATAATAATTTTATCACTTATAATAATTTTACTCAATTCAAATAAAATTATCTCTTATAAACAATAATTATTGTTTCTAAAAGAAAAAAAAAACTTAAAATTACATATGGGTTTAGATATAATTTCAGAGTCTAAAACCCCACATAGAAGAGTGTGATTTTAGAAGCAGTGGTAGGAGCTAACTTTTCCTGTTTTGAAAGTTTTTCTAATTTTCATTTTATACATTTGTTTCGAACCAATGCAATATATGGGCACATCCAGGCAAGCTAACAAGATGTGCAGTGGTTAGTTCAAATTGTGAGCAGTGGAATATATTCTGAAAAGCAAAGGTCCAAATTTGGCATTCTGAAATGCAAAGCAAGGGTCCAAAATTGTCACTTTGAAACAAACCTATGACGTTGGGATCAATAGAGTTTGACCTCGTGAACAGCATCATCACCATGAGCACGCTTTCCCATAGAGGTTTCACCCCACTAGGAGATCTCACCACAAAATATATGGTTGCCAATTTTCATGCAACACAACTTACTCCACATGCCTCCAAAAGTTGTTATAGTTCTCTCATTCTTCTTCAATTTCTATATGATAGATTTAAATTATTGTAACAACCCTCAAATCATACATGTCCTTATGTACACATGTTACAACATATCTTATTAATATTTTTTTCTTAATTTATTAGGATTAGAAAAATTAGTTAATTTAAATAGTAATATTAAATTTATTCTAAATTTATATTTTTTAAATTACTCCCAACATTAATAAGATTTTTTATAAATATTTTTTTATTAATTTTAATTTTTTTTAGTTCCTCATTATTAATATATTTATTGTTTTAATTTGTATTAGTTATATATAAAAATAGTTAAGTATTGTATTCAATTGCACATTCATAACTTTATCCCAACTAAGATTTATAGTTGACTAAATGATGAGAGAAAACAAATATTTTTTTGTGTGAAAGTAAACTGCCTACTATATATAAAGTGATTGTAGTGTTTGTCAAACTACTTAACAAGGAGACAATTTTCTAACTCACAAAAGAAGAGGATGAACATTTTAACAGGTTACTCTTAAAATAAAGTTTAAATTTTAATATTCATACGTTGACGAATGTATAAATATAAATAATAATTATATAATTTATAAGTAATTATTTAAACAATATTTTATTTATTAATCTACATAATTTAATTGATAAGTAATTATTTAAACAATATTTTAATTATTAATTTACAAAATTTAAATAAATTTAATATATTTTTAATCATATTAATCAATTATTAAAATATGAAAACTATTAAGAACAAGAGTAACAATTATGATTAGGACTGACCTAAAAGTAAAATAATTAAATTTCAAGTATTACACTCACTAATAAAAAAATATTTATTATTATTTTTTATAAAATAAAAATACTACGTATACACGTGTAAGTAAACAAAATTCAACTTATACCTCTTTTATATAAAATAATTTTTAATTTATTTTAAATCTCCCTTGTTGTTAAATCAATTCTAATTATGATCAAAACACGTGTCATTAAATGGTAAAAAAATAACATGAAACACTTTAATAATTTTATGAAGAATGTTAGGTTATAATAGAATGAACCGATGAAAGATGAATGTAACTTTTTTTTTTTATAATTATATTAGTATAATTTGATATTGGTATATATATATATATATGATTTGTTGAATTTGGGAAATACGAACATGATTAGACTTTTCAGAATAAAAGTTGTCGAACCTAGCTATGATTAAAACAAGATAGTTAATCTCCTTGGATAAATAAAATTTGTCCCCTTGTATAGAGTAAGATACGTTATTATTTGAAAACTTGTATATGCAAATCACCTTGTAGAGTCATTTTAATTTAATTATAAAAAGAATAGGATAGAAATATCGGCATTAATTGTTTAAAAGCTAATATCATTAAAAAGAAAATCTGTGTCAATCTAATAAGGTAGATATTAATTAGGTTAGAGTAAGATTACTTGTATCTATCATGGAGGCTATTCTTTCTTTATATAGACTTTTCATGTGATATTTTCAAAGCAATTAAATGGTCGTACTCAAAATTGAAGTGACTGTTTTAATCAATAATGAATTAAGATTTTGTTCAAACAAATTTTTTTAATGAATTTTTATGATGAAAAAATAACAAACTAAAAAAATTAAACTTATTTTATAAGTTAAAATTATTTTTTACATAAAATTAAAATAACTTATTATCTTGATTTAAAAAGAATAAATAAATAAATTATATAAAAATTGAGGTGTATAAATTAATGGTAAATTATAAAAAAAAATTATTTAATTTTGTTTTATCATCTTATTATTTTTTCTTGTAAGTATCTATTAAAATTACAAAGGTAACCTAATAGGGCCGAAGGTTACAAGCCGAAAGAGAATCAGTTATCATGGAGAATTAATTTGGATAAATTCCATAAAGAGAAAATTTATTGATAAAAATATAAATAAATGAAAAAACTATCATGTGGTGCTTATGGAAAACAATATAATTATATAATTATGTAATAAAAAAATGTGGTTATTTTTTATGAAACTCTTTTATTATAAACTCTTTCTTTTTTATCTTATAAAAAAAATACTAGTAACATAGTTCTTAATATACCACCAAATTTATCAAAAACAACCTAATTATGTAAATTTTATTTTTTATTTAATAAATTTTATTCATAATTTTTAATAAATTTTAACTAACATGTCTTCATAAATCTTTCCACCATTTTTTTTTCTTTTGCAATGTAAATAAATGATTTATATTCTGTAACAAACGTATGGGATTTGGTTCTTCTGAAACTTGCTTAACCAAGTCAAGTAAAGAGAATAACCCAGTAATATACACAATTGGATACAGTTATTCTTACTTAAATTTTATGTAATATTTTTTAATTATAATTTATTTTTTATTTTTCTCTATTATATTATTTATTTTATTTTACATTTCTCGTTTTATATATATAAGACATTTTATAAGAAACTTAAGTAAAACTAACATTATCTTACATAACTTTGATAGAACAAAATTTAAGTTTTGACAAAGGTCGTGATATTAAGTTGAACAATACATTATCAATTCATATTTAAATGAGAAAGAATAAGTTATATTATTTAAATATCTAAGGATTAAATTTTGTTATGATATTGTATATAATTATTTTATATTTTATTTTATTTATAGATTTAAATATAATTTGGTTGTTTAGATTTGTGTTAATTTTATTCATGTCAATTTTATTCATGTCTCATAAATTAAAAATTATTATTTTTAGTTTCTTTAAATTAAAAACTATTTATTTTTATCCTTAAATTAACATTATTAAAATTTTAATTATCATAGTTAATAATATTTTAAGGCAATTTAAAAATATATTTTCTGGCTATTTTTAACCCCAAAACTTAGATTAATAATGTACTTTTAAAGTAGGATTCATGATTGAATTAAATAGCAAAAATTAAAAAAAAAATCACATTTTCCTCCTGCATAGCACCTGTCTCTACCATAAAAAAAGAGAGACACAAACAAACTTCATGGATGTTACTTCTTGAGCAGTTGACGAGATCTAATGGAAATATTTGCCAAAGAGTCTATTTTTCACTGTACTAGAAAAAAAGTAACTTTCTTACTCTTTTGCAAATGGACTGTTGCTTTTTAACGAGGGTTATCTCTGTTCACACATTTAGCACATTCTATTTGAGAAAATCTTTTTTTATTTCTTATTTTCTGAAATTTATATAAAAAATTAAAAACAATGATGTGTTTATGAAAAAAAAATCAAAACATAATAAATTTTGAATAAAAAATTGACATGGTTGAGGTGAGAGTCGGTGGATTAATTTGAATAAGTGTTGAGAGAGAAAAAAAAATTCAATCTAATTATTAAAATATAATTTTTGGTTTTAAATTGTTTTCTTAAAAATATCTGATTTAATTTTATTTCATAAAATGGAGTATACATTATATTGAATTAGATAATTCAATTTTCATCAACACAATCTTACGAATATTTTAATTTGTTATCACTAGAAATAGGTAACTCATATGTTGAATATTATTTTAAAATAAATAAATTATCTCTAAGTCTAAAATATTTTAATAACTTATTTTAAAATAAAAAACATAAAAAATAAAAAATAAATATGTCAATTAATCGATTAATTATTTTATAATATAGTTTTTTTTTTAAGAGATAAAACATGTATGTTCAAAATAAAAGTTAAAAAGAATGAAATAAATTCTACTACATTGGTATACAAAAAATAAAGTAATAAAAATATTAGTGAAACATAAAAAAAAAATTTATACATATAATATGTATAAAATATACATGTAAAATGTATAATAATATATATGTATTAAAAAATATTAGTTCAATTTAGATTGGTTCATTTTTGCAAACATTATCTAAATCTGTCTTGATCCAACCAATTAAGTAAAAAAGAGTCAAATTTAAAAATAAATACGCTTGAATTTTCTTTTTTTACTAATTGTAATGGTATGTGATAGAGAAGAGAAAAATATTAAAATTATCTAATTGAGAGTGAGAATTCCACTATCAAAATTATATATTTTAATTTATAATATAGAAATATACTTTTTATAATTCTATTTTTAATTTGTGTTTCTTATATAGTTAAAAATAATAATAACAGAAAGTTTAGACAATATTACATGTTTACTTTATTTTTTTTATATGTTACAATAATCTAAAAAATTATTTAACGTGAATTTACGAATATAACATATTAGAAAAAAAAAATAACAATAAAAATATTTTATAATCACATTTCACATTTTAATTTAAATAAAGAAAGGAAACACGATATTAAAAATAATAAATTTTATTATTTATAAAATTAACATAAAAATATAAAAAAAACTTATCACATTTTTTTTTATCCTATAAGCACCCTTAATTCCTTCAAGGCCAATCCTGAATAACATTATTTGTCAAATGTCTAATCAAAACTCAAGATTAACAATTTGAATTCTCATATTATCAAAGACTAACAAACAAGAACTTCATTTCAAGAAGCTAAAGAAGCAATAAAAAAAAGATTGATAGATTGTTTAAAATGTGAAGTTATAATAATTAATTATTTTTTCTTCGAGTATCATATTTTAAGTCGAGCTTTAAAAGGTTAAGTTATGCAATAAACTAACAAGAGAAAAATTTATTATTAGCAACTTATTTGATTAAGTAATTGATGTAGAGGTATTATTTTCATGTAACCTAAAGACATTAAGAGTGATTATTAAGTTATCTATAAATAAGAGAACCACTTAAAACTAAAGAGTTAAAAACATTGTAATGAAACTCCAACTTATCCATATGTTCTCAAATATATAAGAAAATAAATATATAAATTTTCAATGATCAAGTAAATTGAGTTTATTTATACTCTGCTTCATTTTTGTTATAATCTTTTTTTTTCTTTTATTAAAGATGATAAAATAGGTTATCTAATCAAATACAAGTTAGGTGGATGCAGGTTATAATTGAATAGGTAAAAAATTTCAAATTCAACTCAAAGTTTCTATAATGGAATCCAATTTTTGTAAAAGTTTGATTTTTTTTTTATAAATTTTGATAGGATTTTGCCCACTAAACACATATTGACATGTAGTTAAATTGAACAAAAAAATTTATATTTAATTTCAATTCAAAATTTTAAATCAAGTTTTATATTTTATGAAGTGGCTTGATTTTGTCATTCTCTTATGTTAAATTTATTTGATATTTTATTACTTTTTGTTATATATATATATATATATATATATATATATATATATATATATATATATATATATATATATTTTTTATTTATTTATTTGTAAGTTAGAGTTAAAGACTAATTAAATTACCTATCAAATAAAGTGGATATCTTTGTTAACTTCATTTAAAAAGTAAGACCACCATCCCAGTCCAAATCAATTGTACCTCAATTAAGTTTGTAGTAATATAATTTTTTGGTGAATCAAGTTTATAATATACTATTTACTAAAAAAATTAACATAGCGTGAAGCGTGAAACATGAAAGTTCCTATGTGAATTCCCTCTTTCGGCATTCACATAATGATTGTGAGAGCACGACTAAAGCCCACCACCTTGTTGCATAAATGATTGAGTGGTCAAAAGCTCATATGCCCTTCATTTGCTTTCAAATAAATACTACTCTATAACGTAAATAAATTTTGGAGTTAAGTTAATGTTGTAACTTGTTCAAGCCACTGTATATTAGCATGTTGGCACTGTACTCAGTTATTTGGAGCACGTGGTTAGAGTTCAAGAAACATTATTATTCATATTTTCTATCTTCTCCCTTTTTCTCCTTAATCCAAGCCTACCTTAGAATCAGTTTATATCTACATTGACATAGAATTTAAGCTAAAATAAATTTTGCTTTTAAAACCGAATTGATTGACATGGGAAATTGTGTAACTGAATTTAATGTGAAAAATAAACAGTCTTTAGAAGTTTAATCTGTTACGTGAAAATATATATTATAATTTTTATACTATACTTTGAACATTATAAATAATACATAGCCGTACTTATATATATATTTTTTGTATGTATAGATATACTTACTTTGTATTGAAATTTAACTTTTATTAAAATATAAAAACTTAAAGTATTGCAAAGTCAGAATATAGAAGTTACGAAATGATTTCAAAAGCTTAAAGTGTTATATAAAAGCATATAAATAGTTTTTATATTACATTATTTTATCACGTGTTATAAATAAATTTTATCCATGATTTGGGATTTAAAAGCATAAATGAAATGGACTAGCATTCATAATCTAATGCAACACATCATATCACCTAGGATATGGGAACTAATGCTTTATTTATTTTTAGACAGAAATGAATACTATATGACTTAAAAATGTAAATGGCAGAAAGCCATCATGTTAGGCGGCTACCTACCGTATTAATATGGTGTGCCATGTTGGATAGAAAATTTAATTTATAATATAAACTTAATTCTCTGTATAGATAAAAAAATATATGTATCTGTTAAAAAATAAAACTTAAATAGATATCAGTATTTGTGTCGCCAAGTATGTGGTCCCAATACTATATTAATTAATTGCTGTGACATAATGGACAATTGGTGTCTCATTCAAGGCTTTTGTTCTTTGAGTAATATATCTCTAGAGATATTATATATTGTGAAACTAAAATTGAGAAGTCTTATCAATAGTTACCTTAAGATTCAAATTCTATCTTGTTGAAGGTTTGTACACTTATATATGGATAATAAAAATTTCTAATAACATGTTCTATATCACATCTTTCTTCTGTGAGGAATATATATATATATATATATATATATATATATATATATATATATATATATATATATATATATATATATATATATATATATATATATATATATATATATATATATATATATATATATATATATATATATATATATATATATATATATATCCTTCTTTTTGAACCCGATCCAGAGTCTCTGGTGGGCACAGTGCCGGATGCTTTGGCTTAAACCAAAATCTATACCACCAGTAGCTATCTCGTAGCATTTAAAAAAAAATGTCATTTATTAACAAACAAAATCTGGAAAATGTACATTAAGATTATTTTGACTAGTATAATTTTTTAATAAAAATTAATCTATTTATATAAACACTAAGAGTCTACACTAATAATATGATGCATTATATTAGAAATATAGTGGGATGTTTTTATTTATTTATTTTTGTATATAATTGTAAAGAAGTATTTCGGCCAACAAAATATTTTTATATGATTCAAACTTCCTGATTACATGCTTAAAAAACTCAATCCAATGACAATTGAACCAATCACTTTTTGATATATTAATATTGGATATATTGATAATATATATAAATATTCTACATTGACAGAATTGTTTGTTAGTAAAATATATATAATATTATTATAAATCACAATTTTTATAATAATAGTTTAATTTTTGTTAGACAAAAGTTAAACTAACAAAAAAAAATCTAATATTAAATTATTAATAAATACATTTTTGTTTAAATATATTTTAGTTAATATAAATATAGTATTTTTTTATCTTTATAATATTCGTTATCATTTATTTTATTTTTCATGGACAAAAACAATAAAAACAATAAAAACTAAAAAGAGAAGTCATTATTTATATATATAGTAGAAACATAATGATATGAAAAAAACAAGAAACACGGTATTTGTATAGATTAAAAACAAATTCCCTTTAATTTTCCAGGAATAAAGTATTATAGGAATAAAAAACTAAAGAAGTTGCATAAATTAAAATCAAATATTTACACTCATGTGAAGCATATTTAAACCTATTATTTTCAAGTAATTTTTAATCTAATGTGTGTGTCATGTTCACGTGCTGCATCAATAAAAACGTTCGTAAAATTAAAGTAAAATATTATGAAAAGGTAAAAATGTGTTTTATAGTCGTGAAATTAACGTATTTAATTTTGCGTCTCTAATTTCGATTTTGGATATTTCTATATTCTTTTAAGTTGATCCTCATACATTAGGATTTAGGAAATGGTACATGATGATGATAGCTTCCTTGGTGGTCCTTCTGATGTTGTAAGGAGCGAGGGAACATTTAGGCACAAATTTCCAATTAGGTTAAATAACAAAAAACAAGAAGGCAGCAACCTTCACCTTGAAGCTTCCCTCATCAACTTCAACTAAATGTGAAAAGAAAGGTAGAGTTTTTTAGGTGGGGGATATTGTATAAGCTGAATGTGAAGTGGTGCCTTATTGGGGATAATGAGTAGGAATGCCATTGAGGATCAATTGTGAAACCTTCTCAAGTCATATATATGAATCTTGGAGGGTATGGAGTAACTTGAGTAGCTTGCTTCTTCAATCAATTGAACCATAAACCACTTATCTATATATAATATTAAAGATATTTCACTATTAATGTTACATGATATTTTCTTTATTTTTAAATTTTTTTTATTTATATATTACTTCATTTATTTTATTTTTATTAACTTTAATAGTATTTTTTACATTTCGCTATTTTTTATATTATTTCAAAAATGTAAACAAACAAAAATAAAATATATTAATTTTTAATAAATTAGAACGTGAATACATATTTTATCACCTATATTAATATAAAATAGGGGAAATATACATTATTTCATACTTTTAACATTTCGGTTTTTATTTTTATATTTTTTCTAAACTTATAAAACAAATAACAATTAAAAGTATATCAATTATTAATAAATCATAAAAAAAATTTATTAAATATGTTGATCATAAATAGAGAAAAATAAAAATAGCATAATATAATACTTACTTTTTAAACTTATTTATACATTTACTATTTTTAGTATAAAATTATAAATAATGTGAACTATATAATTTAATTCTGCATGCTTATATTAATAACATATCTAATATTATTTATAAATACATAAAAGATGATAAATTTAATAGAAATATTGTATATATTATATATGACTGAGGTTGAAAAAAATGTGAAAAATTAGTATTGTTGCTTGGGTAAGATTAAGCTAAAGGTGATGATTAAGTAATTGTAGAAACCCTAACTTTCAAGTTAGTGTTGTTTGGTTAAGGTTGAGCTAAAGGTGGTGATTAATTATTTTTGGAGATTCTAATATTCAAGTTAGAGAATCAACATAGTTGTTTGGTTAAGTTTGAGCTAAGAATGGTGATTAATTATTTGTAGAAATTTTAATGTCCAAGTTAAAGAATCTACATAGTGACAACTAGTTAAGGGAAATGAAACATTATTTACAATAAAGTATAAATATAAAAATATAGGAAAAAAAATTCAATCTAAATTTTTACCATTATTTAAATTTTTTATATTATTTTTTTTAAAACTTTAAATAAATGTTGTCTTCAAAATTATGATCTTTTCTATTTATTATTTAATTTGATTTATACTTTTTAAAAATTGTCCCAAAACAACAAAATTATAAAAATATAAAGAAAATTTTCTTCATTTCGATTTAATCTTTTAACATTAATTAATATTTTGTGTTTTAAAATAATATAAATAAATAAGTATATTTTTTTAAATTTAGTTTGAGTGGTAAAAAAATAAATATAAGAAGTATAGAAATAGTTCTCTTCAATTTGGTTTTTGTACCATTATTTAAAAATCTGTATATTAAAAGATTAGTTTAAACATTTTTATCTAATATTATTATTTTTTTGAGTTAATTTATCTTAAAATTTTGTTTTTAGTCCATAAAATAAAAAAATTAATTTTAGTCCTCAAAATTACCTTAGAGGGGCTAAAAATACACATTTTATTAAATGTAAGAATTGTGAAAAAAAATAATTTCAAAAAACTATTTTTTTGAGAAAAAACAATCAATTCTTAAAAATTTATAATATTAATATTTTATATTCAATAATTATATACGTGCATACATATTTTTAAAATGATAAATTATGTAAAAACTAAGCATTAAAAATGAAATAAGTAAAAATTTAATAATAAATTTTGATGTCAATACACAAATATTTAAGACAAAGACAACTTCCTCCAAATCACGTGTAGTGCGGGCAATAATACTAATTCTGGTGTTCTACACATGGACACAATCTTAACCTTAAGCTTCATGTATGCTGATGCTGAGATGCCTTCTCTGCCAATGCCATCTCATAAACACAACTGCACAAGTTATTCCATATCATCCCTTCCAAGGCTCCAATTATAAACACTTTTTCTTCCCTTCTTTCTTTGCCCCTCCTTTTCCAATTCCATACTTTAACATTGAATTTGTGGTTCTAAGGGTACACCTTTTTCTTTTTCTTTCTTTTCTTTTTTAAATTGTTTCCTTGTAATGTTGTAGAAATATCCCTCGCTGGACAATAATACAAAGAAAAGAACAGTGAACACACGCCAAGGAATAAAACAAAATAGAAATGAAAAACAAAGGGATATACAAAAGATGCCTGAAGTTGTAAATTGCTGCATATGTAGAATTTGCAAAAAGGGAAGATTTACATAGGAAACTTCAGGTAGAAGCAATCCCTACGTTGAAAAAGTTGTCTGAGAAAGAGGAGTGAAGAGACAATCAAGGTACAAATTTAAATGCCTTCAAACTATTTCAACAAAATACTTTACAAAAAACATTTTAACATCCAAGCTATGATTCGGATGGCATAAGCATGCATTTTAACAAGTTAATAAAACTAGTTCCACCCTGCTGCTATTTGTTGAAGAAAACAACGAGCACAACCAGATCTGCCCTTCCATTGGTTATTCACTTCGTTTGCAGGTAATGCAGAGGGATGATCAAACAAATGTATTCAGTAGATAAAACAATAGAGAGGACTAGTCTGCATGCATGTCCATGGCAGAATCATTGGAACTGAATGCAGCAGAGTCCTGACTTTGCTGTCGAAGAAAGCTTGGTTCAGTGCTCAGGTTTCCATTCCCCATGGAGAGACCATTTGAGTAGTTCCCTTCCTCACCAATTTGACAAACAGGGTTTGACGAAGCACTTGAAAACACAGAATTCTTTGATTGGTTATCACAGTGCTCGTACCTCCCAACAGTTGTTTGGCCAGAAAGTCCTGTAGTTACTGGAAAGCCTGAACCATTGACATGCATTACTGGCTGTGACAGTTGGTGTTGCTGTGAAGCTCTAGGTGACATGCATGGCTCCTCTCCACAGTAATCCAGCTCATTCTGCTAGCAGAAAACTCAACTTTCATGCATGCAAACACAAGTTTGAGACAAACCAAAATTACATTGCTATGTTATGAACCATTTATCCAACTAGCCATAAGCGCACAAAAGTTTGAGACAATTAATAATTTCTGAAAAACTGCCAATCCTACTAATCTTTAGAATGGCAGGAAAAAAATAATGTTTCCTTCCTAGCCACCCTTACAACTATATAATATACTTCAAGAATCATGATAAATATCTAAACTGCCACAAGAATATCCAAGTTATAAAATCATCATACTCGCCATTTCAATTTGTGGGAAGTTGTCTATCCTACAAATCGTTAATATGGCATAAAAATTACTTGTAATAGTCTTTTCTACCTCTCTTCCGCACTCAGCAGTCCCCAATGTAATTCTGTAATTTCTTAAAGCCCGCAAGTGAAATATAAAATTCAAAACACTTGTTTTCAAATAAAATAGCAAATACACTAATAGATTTCACCTCTTCAATAACTTTAGAAAATGACAAAATAAAAAAGAAAAAATGACATTAAAAAAAAAGCAATATCCACGAGACAAATCAAAGATGGCTTTCTACCACTTAAAATTTTACCCAATTTTCCAGACCTTTTCTAATTAAACTTATTTTTTGTTGAAAAATTCGTACCTCACATTAAAAAAAATTTCCTACATTCTCAGTTACTAGTTATAACATAAATATAGGCAAACACAAGATTCACTTAATCCATTCACAAAATCAGCAATAAATTGAAAAAAAGCACTCTAACCACTAAGAACCGAGACAGAAAAAAGAATGACAAAAAGGTAAAACTGCAAGACTAACAGAACATAAAGGAAAGCAATTTCGAAAAGGAAAAGGTCTGCCTTAATCCAGTCTAGGGAAAGAAAACACAAGTGATGAATTAAGCAAGCATCAATACCAGAGAATGATTCTTCAAAAAACAAACAGTCAATCTCCAGTGAAGACAACAAGACTAAAACGATATTTTACAGATTATTTTCTTTTCCCCATCAGCAGAAATGGGGTTTGGGCAAAATTCTATAAACAATATCATTAGGCTTGGGTTGAAGTCCTTAAAAAAATAGACAAGGGAAATCACATAACCTTCTTGTCACTAATTTCCACAGCTATAATTCCTGACCGTCTCAAAAAAGAGAAGCATGAAAGGAACCTGAATGTAGTTGAGTATATCGACAGTTGCAACTCTTGATCCAGTCTCTTGTTGTCTCCAAATCCACTGATAGAGTTTGTCCTGAAATGAGAAGCAGAGTTAAAAGAGAAGAAGAAAGGTTGAATAAAGAGAAAGAAGTAAGAAGATGGGGGGTTTCGAGGGAGTGGAGTTGACGGGATTGGAAAGAGAGGAAGTGTTGGTTGATGGAGAGAGTGTAGAGGTGAGAGAGAGAATTGGCAGCAGTGGAGAAGGAGGCGTCCATGGTTAGATCCACCTCGTCCTGCCGCGTGCCTGGGACTCTAAAACTGTCCGAGACCGAGTCTTCCTAATATCCTAAAATTAAAGAAAAGATCACGAGGATAAGATGAGGAGATAATAAATCTTAAAATTAAGGAGAAGATCATGGGATGGGGATAAAAAATTCTAAAATTAAGGAGAAAATTATGGAATATAAAAACAACCCACCGGCCAATCCAAAGTCTATAAAAAAGTTCAAGACGAAGAGTTAGAGGCCATTTTCAGAGTAGAAGTTCTGACAAATACTTGATCAAAATCAAATAACAATGGACGTCTCTAGATATCAGGTTAGTAAGAAAACTATGTCTCTAGAAAGTAGTAGAAAAATTCATGTCTCTAGATAATAGTAGAAAAATTCATGCCTATGGAAAAACCTTAGAAAAAAGCCAAATTAATTCTTCACTCTATCTTTTGCCTTGAAAATTATTACCCCATGAGGAGTTAGTTGTACTTACAAATGATGTAAATACTATTCTTACATATTTCCTATCCTAATCTCCTTTAGACTTAAATGGACAATCCACTCCTTACGATCATTGTTGGGTATTAATAGGCAATTCATGCTTTTCTACCACTAATGAAGGATTCTTTGAAAAGATAAGTATCAGTAACCTTTTAAAAAATAAATTTTTTTTTTTTTAAATTATCCACTCCTTCCAATTACTACATGTACTTTGACTCCTCTAAAATCGAGATACATAGGTACAGGACCTCTTGTTAAGTCCCGCATCCTAAAAAAACCAAAAAAAAACTCTACCTTTATCCTTGTTTAGTCACATTTTTTTACACACTTTTTTATAATTAGTTAAGGATAACTTTCAGGTGATAAATGTGTTGAGATGTATTCAAATACTCTCATTACTAAACTACAAAATTAAAATAAAAAGATAATTTATAAATTGGTAAAAAAAAATATTTTTATGTATTTTATTAATGTATATCTTATAATAAAATATGCATGATTTTTTAGTTTATTAAAATTTGATATACTTAGATTGTTATTGTGAAAGGTTAAAAAACTGAAAAAGTTAAATAGTTATTATAAACGAAAGAAAAAAAACAAAAATTAAAGTTTTTTATAAGTTACAAAAAATTAAAGTTAATAGAAAAAAATTAACATGTGATATTGTCAGATCTTTTTATATGGAATGTACAGTGATGATACAGTATAAAATAAAGTTTTTACATTGGAATAAATGCAATTAAGAGTTTTATTTTCTTATTAGTATCTTTTATTAGAAGCAATATCATTATGTTAAATGCGAACCTTTCTTTTAATGAGAATAAAGTATGTGATTCCGAGGATATCAGTGGCTTTCACTAAATTTAATCTAGTTGATAAATGCAATTAAAAGTTAATAAATAATCTCATACTAGAATTTAATAAATATAAATATCTTACTAGGTACTTAACAATGTTGTTGAACGAACCACACAGAGCATTAGTTGATGTATAATCGTGATTATTATTTAATAATAAAGGACAAACGGAACACATAACAGTTACAGTGGTTGTGTGTTGTTTGTCCCAAAATTCAGTAAATCCGAGAGAGAACGTGCATGTTGGGCCATACCTAAGAAAGGAAACATGAAGGAATCAGAAAACATGGTTACTCTTAACCATAACATGCTTATGTTCGTGTTCTTGGGTGCGTAGCGCGTGCCACTCCTACTCCAATCTGCAAACTCCAACCTTTAATTTCATTTTCTTAACATTCCAACGCCCAATGCCTTCTCCATTCACGGTTTGCTTCTTCTCTCTCAACCTCACATTCTCAATTCTTCTCAAGTTTCACCTTTTTTTTTATTTGATTAATTGAATCTGATATTTTTCTTATTTGAAGGAGACCAAAAAAAAAAAAGGAAGCTTGGTAAATGCTAGCTTACACTGTTTGATCTTTCTTTAAAAAAAAAAAAAAACATTATCATTTATTAATTTTTAGTGTCACACTTCTGGATCTGGGACCCCTTTTGGGATCTGTTTATGATGGATTTGAAAAATAAGAGGGTGTTTTTTATTTTTTTTTTATATTTTTTTCCATAGAGCGGAGAATTGTTTTGCATTGTCAAAATCTTATGTGTTCGTTTGGTGATGGATTGGAGTTCAGATGATATGACATTCTGGTGAATTTAGGAGTTTTGTTTTTGACAAGTATCACTGAGTAAAGCCAAATTGGAATATCCATTCATTCAAACAGGTTATACTATGTATGGTTAGAATAGGAATGTGCTTCTATCTTATACAAGATCTATTTTATTCATAGGTCAGAATAGAAATGATTCTTGCTGATTCTGTTCCTAATTTTAAATAAATAGTTGCATATAACTTGTAAATTTTATTGATGAAATGTCAAAATTATAATGATGGGATGAATTGAAGACCATTCCATGTGGGCCTGTTTTAAAAGAAACCATGGCGTGATTTTGATGGAGATATTTCCTTATCCCTGCACCTTAACTTTTACAATTCTTAGTAAGTCAATACATAAGTATAGTTGTTTTTTGTTGATCAGTCTATATAAGGGGATTTTTTAAAATCTTTTGGGGGAAAGGAGGATGCTATTTTCTGAGAATAGCAGTGATTGCTAGGTGAGAGAATAGAGGTATGATGATAGCTGAAGGTCCTGAGAGTGGATGGTGATGGTTATTTTGAACATTAAATTAAGGATATGCGAAGTCTTCTGATTCTGAGTCTTCTCACTGTATCTGCTGCATATCACTTTTTAATTTCGTAAATTTGATTTGAGACTCTAAGCTCAAGGGCTCAGAGATTCTCATTTCATCATCATGTCAACTTTCTATCAAGGTAGACTATTTTCACAACTAGGAGAAAGGGAACCAAGTAGATGCTAGATGTTATTCATCAACATTTTTATCAATAAATAATATTATCTGCGAGTTATTGTTGAAGATGATGAGATGTATAACAATTCCTTTGTTTGTCAATTGTTGGTTTCTGACCCTTTTGATGCCCATAAGATGACTTTAGGTTGTATTTTTTTTTATATAGAAATATTCATAGTTCAATAATTTTTTTTATGGTCAAATTTTCATTTGTATTCTTTTAATTTTAAATATGATAACTTCATACCTTCCACTTTTCAGGCTTTGTTTATTTAAAAGAGTTGACTCCTTCACATCATTTGAATGGACCAATGGAATGTTATGGAGGATAGTTAGAAGAGGTTAGTGTTAAGCTGTGAAAAATAAACAAGAACATGGCTCCTGCTAGCAAGGCTGAGCAGAAGGCAGCAGTGGATGCAGCTGCATGGGTGTTCAATGCTGTCACTTCTGTTGGAATTATCATTGTAAACAAAGCTTTGATGGCCACTTACGGCTTCAGTTTTGGTAAATTCTCTTTCCATTTTTTTAATGATATAGCTGTTCTTGGGTTACATTGTCTATGTTGGAATTATGGAATTTTAGATATAGAGGGAGGAAGAGAGATAAAAGAGAATGAAATAGTAATTGATATTAACTATGGTGTATTGATGTGTTTGATATGTTCTTAAAATGTAGAGCATTAACCCTTATTTATATTAATCAAAATCCTAACTAATTAAGGAAACATTATAAGATAAGGAAATATGGTAATTATTTCTAAGAGGTAGTGAGGAAATAGGAAAACTAATCCTAGAGGATAATCTAAGATATGAGAAGATATTTTTGGATGCGTCCATATATTCTAACAGTCTTGTCCCAGGTAATATATTATCATGCTTTGACATTAATATCTTATCTTCTTTTAAATATGAATTCCCTTTGCCTGCAGCTACAACATTGACAGGTCTTCATTTCGCCACTACAACATTGATGACAGGCCTACTAAGGATGCTGGGATATGTCCAGGCTTCTCATTTACCCTTACCAGAGCTTCTAAAATTTGTTTTTGTTGCTAACTTCTCCATTGTTGGAATGAATGTCAGTCTAATGTGGAACTCAGTTGGATTCTATCAAGTGAGTTGGGTTGAATTTTCGCTATTGGTCTGTTAGTTAATGCATTCAGAAGTTAAATTTTATTTTTAACCATTGACAGATTGCTAAGTTGAGTATGATCCCTGTATCGTGCCTTTTGGAAGTTGTTTTCGACAAGATTCGGTATTCAAGAGATACAAAACTGAGCATAGGTGTTGTTCTTTTGGGTGTTGGTGTTTGCACTGTCACTGATGTGAGTGTTAACACAAAAGGTTTCATTGCTGCCTTTATAGCAGTGTGGAGCACTTCTCTGCAACAATATGTAAGTGTGCCATTCCACTATATGTGACAAACTCCTTCAGTTCAAAATTCAAACTTAAATGGCACAATCAAATCACAAATAGATCAGCACTCCTGTTCTGTAAATTGGTAAAAGGTGTCTCAATAATTATTTTTCATTCTGATCTATTGATGAATTTTCAAATCTTTCATGTGCAGTATGTTCATTTCCTTCAACGGAAGTATTCACTAAGTTCTTTCAACCTTTTGGGACATACAGCACCCGCACAGGCTGCATCGCTACTTCTGCTTGGCCCTGTACTAGACTATTGGTTGACAAACAACAGAGTTGATAAATTTGCTTATAATGCAGGTTCTTTGGTAAGTGCTGGAACACAAAAAGATATCAATGCTATTAAATTCAATGTGGAAACCCTGGATGATTTGTTTTCTCTGAGAAAATGAATAAATGCATTTGGATGTGTATGTAATGGATGGTTTGAGGTGTTAAATCGATATTGATTTCACCTTCAAATGCATGTAAAGATAATTGTGCATATGATATATATGGTCTTGTTTGCATGCCTTTGTGTTTAGGTATGCCTCAAATGATTTTTAAATTTATTGTATATTGCTAAAAATTTGCTCAGCATTGGAAGCTTTGTGATATATATTGCCATATCAATGTTGTGAGCATTGGTAGCTTTGTGATGATTTTCATGGAAGGATTAGTCTTAAATTCATTAAATGTGTGTAACACTAAGTTTGTGATATTTGTTTGTGTTGGCTTTGGCAGATGTTCATATTAACGTCATGCACTATTGCAGTTGGGACGAACCTGAGCCAATTTATCTGCATTGGCAGATTTACTGCTGTGTCTTTCCAAGTACTAGGTCACATGAAGACAATACTTGTTTTAATATTGGGGTTCTTTTTCTTTGGGAGGGAAGGGCTTAATGTTCACGTGGTTTTAGGGATGATTATAGCTGTGATTGGAATGATATGGTATGGCAATGCCTCATCAAAGCCTGGTGGAAAGGAGCGTTTGAATCACACTCTTCCCACCAACAAAACAGAAAACCGATAGTTTCACTCCTCTTGTGGTGCCTTTATTTACAATAGTTGAGAGCATAAGATGTAGGTGATTATTATAGGAAAGTATTTAATTATTTTAAATTAAAACCTTATTATTTCATCCTCATTTGTAATTCTTTAAATTTGACTTCTTGTTTTGGATTCCATGCAAAATTTCATCTCCTCCTTGCAATCAGCATGAACCATATGATTTAAATTGCCTCCTAAAATTGACAACCACAAAGAAACTTAAGTACCTTTGTCAATCGTTTTCCACCGATGTGAACACAATAAGTATATGAATGACACTGCTCCATTCTAGTTGCTTGGTGTTTGTGGCATAAAAAATGTAAACTTACAAAGCAGTGTGTGAAGAGACAGTAAACTGTCACAGAACATGCATGATAGACAAGTGTTGCGTCCTGAACAAGTGCTTTGAATGAAACCTGTAATATAGCCATTTTTAAGAGTTACGATAAATATACAGTAAATGAAAAAAATCAATGTCTTTTTTTGAACAAGCATGAATTTTGTGTTAGATGAGTAAAGGAGCTCATATTTTTATGGATGGAAATTGTTCATGATTGGATTTGCTGCTTGAAATATTGATATTCTTACATGAAAGTTTACGGAGGTGGCAGACACGGTAGTTAGGAGAGGATTAACATGATCTGTTTTCGAGAAACTAATTAGGTTGGAGAAAAGGTTAAAGAGTTAGACATTTAAACTTTGGTCTACAAGGAAAATTAGAAAAAAAAAATTATGTAAGTTATGATTGTCGACAAGAATTTGAAAGAAAGTGTAGTGAACCTAGAGGATTAGGAACATAATTTTAACTTTGCATGAAAGACTATTAATATCATCGATGCTCACAATTTCACGAGTAGAATCAGAAACAATTTTGAAAGGAATTTTCTGAAAACATTTGGAGGAGTTGGTTTAGGGCTTCTCAATATTCTCTTGGGAGGAAATATAAATGAACAAGACAATTTATAAGAATTCATGGTGATTTAGGTTTTAGAGAACTAAATGAATTATCTATTATGATTTTTTATGGCTTATGATTACATAATTATGAGCACTTACTTTAAGAAGCAAAACAACATCTAATCACTTATAACCGTTGAAGCTCAAGGTGGCAATTTTTTTGTTGTTCTAAGATGCACAAATATAGAGTTTGTAACAATTACAAAGTAATTTCATGAGAAAGTTTTACAATGCAATAAAATGTATTGATACTTGATGTTTGTTTGAAAAGGCATAAACAAAAGATTTGACCAGCTACAGATTCAACAATCAAGTAGTGACATCTCAAAAAAGATAAACATCTGACGTTTAGGAAAAATTTATTGGAAAGATAATTAAGATTTATGAGATAGTGCTAATATCATATGTGAGAAGTCTAATAAATCAGGAAAGTTACTAAAGCAATTTTAGGTGAATGAAAAGATTTTGGGTTGAGAGATAAATAAACTCAATGGAAGAATAACAGTGTTCAAAATAATATCAAAACAAAATAAAGTGCATTAAGATGTTACATGGGTACAATAATCTTTGAAAATTGAATAAATTATAAGTTAAAAATAGACAAGAAAGGTTGTTAGTGAGAGACAATATATAACGTTTTTGAAGAGTATTACAGGAAATTTTGAGACAACGAAAAAGAGAAAAAAAAATTGTATTAACTAACATGTATACAAACATGAAGGAAAAGTTTTGATCACAAATCTAAATATAAAAGAAAATTGAGAAAAATATTTTTATAAGTATTTCAATAATGAACAAAGATCAACTTGTAATATAAAAATATTAAAAACTATAGAATGTTCTTATAATAAGATTATAGAATAATACCGAGTATTTCAATAGTAAGACTATAGAATGTTATAAATTATAGTCAATATCGAGTATATAGGCAATAATTTTAAATCCAGAGACTAAGCATACTTAGTAATTTTAAGTTAGACAAAGTTTGATTTTTTGGGTATAATAATGGAAAAGTTATTTTAATGAAATTTTGAGATTAAAAATACCTTAGAAGATTCAAAATCTTTTGGTTTTTTCTTCTAAGGTTTTTTCTTCTAGTTTATATTTCAGTTTTTTTTTTTTTTTTTTTGGTCCTTACGGAGGAACACTTCATTTGCAATATTTAGTAACAATTAAGACATTCAAATTTGTGAAAAGTATAAAATTTATTAGTTACAATATACAAGTTACAATATACAAGTTACAATATACAATTATGAGAAAATGTAATCAAACATTAAGAAAAAAGACGAAGAAACGAATTTAGTGTCACATCAGAAAGATTTACGATAAAAGTTATTAAATTTTTACAAAAGTTAATGAAAAAACATTGAAATTAAGAAAGAAACTTATATATTTTTTATTGAATTGGAAGAAGCACATGATCAAGTGTCAAGTACAATGTAGTAGATTTTGAAAAAGGTGTCACTTGGCTTCTATATGGACTATCTATACACCCCCCAAAAAAATACAAAACATGTATCATCAGCTGACTATTAGCGTAAAAACTTCAAGAGGGACTAAGGACTTTCTATAGCAATAAAATTATATATAGGTTTAGCCTTGAATTTATATACTGGTTTAATCTAATGTTAGATGTCTTCAAAAAATACAAAAATTTATCCACAATTGTATGCTTTTAAGAGAATATATTTAAATTCCATGGGACAAATTTATAACTACTTAATTTGTTAGGAAAAATAAAATCCATGTCTCCGATCACAAAGGCTTTTGTAATTTTGTGATCGAGCAACAATAGTAAAATCTCCAAATGTACAAAACTGGGTGAGAAACCTCGAGCAAATTCCACTCCCTCACCAAGTAATAAATTTTTTAACTAATATTATTAGTTGAATTTGGAAAAGGCAGTATTTTCCTTCCAGGAACGTGAATTCGAAATTTCATCAATATTTAAAGTTCTCTACAACTAAAAAAGCCAACATGATTCAAATAAACGGAAGCTTAACGCAAATAACAAACAAAATTGAAATTGTCAAAGCATGTCTAATGTACTTGAAATTTGCAAAACATGTCTAATGTACTTCAAATTTGCCTCAACAAAATCTAATCTCCAAAGCCAAAACATAACAGTTTAACGCTTCTTAGACACACCAACAGTCTTCCCCCTGCGGCCTGTAGTCTTGGTATGCTGACCACGAACACGAAGGCCCCAATAGTGCCTCAAACCTCGATGGTTTCTGCATAATAGTAGTGATGTGAGCCTTATGTGTTATTTCAGTAGCATAATTTTATTAATCATACAATGCACACATTCTGCACAAAAATCCTTCAACAAGGAGAAAACTTAGATACAATTCCTTAGATTGCATTACAATTAACCCTTGAATAGCTTCTCAAAGAGATACAATTCCATTACAATTAAAATAAATATAGCTATTGGTTAAAAAGAACCATTCCCTCTGTGATGTCATAGATAAACAACACGGGCAAACAGATACATCATCCTAACACAAATTAAACAAGCTACCAAACATCATAAAACCACAATTAAAAAAAAAAGAAGATCTGCATCCGAAAGACACCTCACAGATTTAGCAAGTTCAACATACATGTCATGCACAAACCAACCGCAGACTGCACACATGTTAACAATATTTCTACCTATTGTTCAACGTTGTCAACAAAAGTAAGACATACTTCCAATTTGAACAGCCAAATACCAGACATAACAGAAAAATAATCTGAAGAACTCAAAACAATGAACAGATAGATAGTGAAGAAAGGTGACCTGATTTTCTTGAGTCTCTCCAAGTCATCCCTTAGCTTCATATCAAGTGCATTAGACACAACCTGGGAGTACTTGCCATCCTTGTAATCCTTCTTCCTGTTCAAAAACCAGTCTGGGATCTTGAATTGCCTAGGGTTGGCCACCACAGTCATCAGATTATCCAACTCAGCAGCACTCAACTCACCAGCCCTGAAAGTTCCAACAAAACAAAAACACCCCATTTCAACAAAAACACGCGAATCAATTACAACGGAGCTGAACAAACCAAAACGGAATAAAGAACACCTCTTGTTCATGTCAACATCAGCCTTCTTGCAAACGATGTTGGCGAATCTCCTACCAATACCCTTGATGGAGGTGAGAGCGAACATAATCTTCTGCTTCCCGTCCACGTTCGTGTTCAGCACACGCAGAATGTGCTGGAACTCCTCGTTCGCCACCAGAGACTACAATACCCACAAAAACAATTTCAGTTACCGATTAAGGGTTTCTACAAAAATTGAACCTTTTTTTCAATCAACGTCGTGCACGGAGTGGTGCAGTCGAGATGGAACCGCACCATTTTCGCCGCGGAAGTGTTGTTGGAGCGTGACGATCGCCGCCGGAGCTGTTGGTGCTAGCCGATTGAGGATCTGATTTTCTAGGGTTTGGGATTGAGAAGATGATATATAGTGTGCTGCGCCTGCGCTAGGGTTTTGTTCTGTGGGCCACAGAGAGCGACGTCGTTTGAATAACTGGAGTTTGTGGGCTTGGTCTGTTCTGTTGGCCCATTTATAACCTCGTTTTGGGCTTTGTTTCTTTTTTTTTTTCTTAAAAAGAGTTCGTATGCAATAGTTGGTGAGCAAAGTGTTGTCTGGGAAGGAAGGAAAAATTCAGTAGACACGTGGAAATTGTTGATCTTAATTCTCTTCTTTCTCCCTTTGATTATATGCAACAATCACTTAAAAGAAGGGTTAAAATAAAGTTATATTGAATGTTGAATATATATATCAAAATTTAAAATTAATTATAATCTCAATAGTTAATTTTCTTTAAATGATGATTGTTATTGTATTTTATTCTCTAAAATTTATTTATTTTTTATTTTAAAACAGTCAAGTCTAAATAAAGCTAACTTATTATTTTGTAAAATTTTATATTTATTTTTGAATTTTAATGATTTAATATCATAATATATTTTAAATTAAATTAAGAAAACACATTATACTTGTTAAATATAAGTGCACTTTAAAGAATCATGTTCAAATTTTTATTCAGTATTATTTATGGTATTTTTGTACTTGAGGTTTAGGCAAAATTAAAATGATGAAAAATAGTACAATTGTTTTATTGGAATCCATAGTAACAAATTTTGATAGGTGTCATTTAATTCTTAACTCTAATGCATATGTTGAGTGGTGTTGCATGGAAAAGAAGACAACCTTTTGAACAAAAGGTTAATAGAGAAAAAATGTTTAATTAAAGGATATTTGTTTCATTGTATCATATTATATTTTTATAAATCATATTTTTAGAAGTATTATAATTAGGAAGGTTGTTCATGTATATAAATAAAAAGATGTTTAATTATATTTTTAATATTCTTATAATTTTTTTTAAAATTAAAATAATAAATAAGTAAAAATAGAAGTTACAAGTATGATATAATTTTTCAAATAGGAATATCACTTTTCCACTCCTCATCATAAGAATGAAAATTGCTCTAAATGTGAAAATATAACTTTCTTATAAATAAAAGATACTTGAGAATCTTTTTTCATAAAATTATAACAAATAAAGAGAGTAAATATTCTTACCTTCATATTCCTGAAAATAGAAAAAAATGACACATAACAAATGCTCTCTTGGTTATTTTCAAAAACTCATTAACAATATGGGAGATTGAAGTGTTACCAATCCCTTTCAATCAAGTTAGTTTTTAAACCCATTCCTTATTTAATGGATTTCTAGTCATGATTTTACAATATTTTTTTAATAAATTTCAACCGATGATAAAAAACATCTTACAAACAAATATATTAATATGTTATAACATTTTTTTAACAAATAATAGAGGGGGAGAGAGAGACTCTTGTTCCACAAATTATAGTTTGAGTCCTTGTAGGTAGTTGTGAACTTCATTATTCAACTTCATGAGCTCAACCTAATTCAACGATTCATCTATGAAAGGGTCAAAGACAATTTCTTTACCATCTAACTTATATAACATCTATAGTACATTCTCCTTTAGCTTGGGACTAAAGGAGTTATAAACCTACATAGATTCTAACTTGAGTACTTAGCCCAAGTCTACACTTACCATGCACCAAGCTCACAAGATCATTCACGCCCGCAAACTAAAGACTAATTGGTTACACATTAAGCCTAAATTCTTACCAATTAAATATTTAATGAAATTATCAATACATCCTTAATATGTTTTACTAAATTAATAATGTTACTAACTAATTCTTAATACGCTTCATTGAATTAAATTAATAACATTGTTAATTAACTCATAATACTTCATCCTAAATTAATGATGACTTTACCTACAATAAAAAAAAGGAGATAACACAACAATTGATTATGCAAAATATTTATCATTAGTCAGAAGATTTGTGTCAAAATTAACTATAAATAATAACATATTCAAAATTCTTGAATTAATACTCTATTAGAATCTCCCATTCTCCATACCCAAGTGTCAAATGTTTATATATTCTTAGATACCTAAACCTTCTTTTGTTCAGCAACATTTTGAGTTATACTAGTGATAAAACACCAAATTATATGTCATGAATGGCAATAATTAAGTACCCTGACTAATTGCAAATGAATAAGGGGCCGTTACGAAATTCAAACTAACCTCCACAATCATTTATTTTATATCTCATTGAATTGACTAGGACACAGGTAATCGAACCTTTTTTATTTTATCAATCCTTTTTTTAATTTTTTTAAATGTTCCGCGGTACCCACTTAATAAAATCATATACCTACTGAAAATAACAAAAGGATAGAAGAAAAGAAAAGCTCGACATAACATACATTAGTCCAAACAATTGGAAGTGACTTTCATTACAAGCTAAATCAACATAAACATAACACAAAATGAGACAATGATGAAGAAAAAGATCTGGTTACAGCCTCGTCTTTCGTTACTGTACAAGTCTGTTCTATCGAGAGCTGAGTGATGAGGTGAAAGGTACACAATAGTACATGCATGATACAAAATGAGCTTTCTATAAACATACTAGAATAATTATGACTGCGGCTCTTTTAACAGGACTAGCATAATGATGTTGCTTATTCGCAAACACGTTAGTTCCAAAAGCATCAATAACGTCTGTTTTGCTCTTTCTTTCTATAAGTCTAGTAAAAAATTGTCACAGACTAAGATGGTTGGTTCCACAGTGTTTGATTTCATTTCACATGGAAATAGTACAGTCTAGTTCTTTGGCAGCGGTATCAAGAAAGTTAATAGACAATCCGTTTGAAATTCGGCTGTGAGCTTCCCAAGTCAAGCATTTTTCCATGTCAGCTTGCCAGTTAATGACATCCAAATTGAAGTATTGATAAGAGGGGTTGTGGGTGCCATTTATTCTCCGAGGTTTAGGACTACATCTGATTGAACCAGTATGCAGAATGTCGCGAAGAACTGATATACTCAGAGCTCGGACGTGTGCGCTTGGATGAGAAAGACATGTAATTGTAGCTGAGAGCCGACACTGCATGTGGTATATTCACAACTCAACCATATCAGATAACAATTATATGTAAGTATAGAACTAGAAAAAGAGCAAGCAAATGAATTGCTTTAGTTTTGCACTTGAATGCCCTTTCACAAATATGGGCTAAAATAAAATACCCCTTTGGTCTCTTATTTTACTTTTTTAGTTTTAGTTTAGTCTCCAAAGTTTAAAAAGCTTCACTTTAGACCTTTAAAGTGTCTCTATTAGACTAAGTTGGTCTTTCTATTAGTTTATCACATTAACTTAGTCAACTTAATGATACGCAACAAGCATGTCACATTTGATGAACGTTTGACAGGTCAGCCAAAGTTTATATCATTATTGTGATAAACGGACAGAAAAACCAATTTCGTCTAACAAGGACACTTTAAGAAAGCAAAGTAAAACTTTTTAAACTTAAGTAACTAAACTGAAAAACTAAAAATAAGATAAAAAGACCAAAAGGGTATTTTAGCCCACAAATATTAACTTGTCTTGAAATCTAGAACTAGATTGACAATGTTTAACCTGCATATTTCATTCACCATAGCCCAGCTAAATTATATGTTCCAATAAGGGAAGTTTGTTCACCTTTAAAAGGTTTGAAAGGCCATCTGCCACAGCCAATCCAGATTCTCCAAACTCAAGCACCGGCTGAACTGCTCTAGCTGTTGCTTCCAATAGCTGGTCATTATAATTATTGAAACATAAATATAAGTAAAGCTCAAGTATAAAACGTAATGTATATGAAACACCAAATGCTCCCTTCACAGTGCCACTAATAGCTGCTCGTTAGAAATTAGAAAATCATGACGTATAAGAAGGCTGGCTAATAAGATTAGTAATCTCATAGTCATGTTTTGATGTAGCTTTCTGTATGCGTGGCTAATCGTGTCTTCTCTGAGTCCACTCAAATTTCACATATTTCAAAAACCTAAAATGAGCATGTATACTGTATAGTGATCATGACCATTGTGGTAGAAGGTTTAATAGATGTAGTCATGTAGACTATGCTGGTTCTATAGAATGGAAGGACCTTGGGGTATTATAAAATTGTCATGGAAACTTGGTTTCTTGGAAGAGTAAGAAGCAAAAGAAGCAAAATGTAGTGGCATAGTCAAGTGTAGTATCAGAGTATCATGTTATGGCTAAGACTATGAACTGAACTTGTGTGGGCATCACTAGTTGGAACCAACTTCCGAAGTACTAAGAATACACAAGTCAGTGTGATAGCCAGGCTGTTATTCATATAGTGTTGAGTCCTGTTTTTCATGAGCTTATTGAAAACAATGAGGAAGATTGTCACTCGGTGAGAAGCTTCAGCATTGGCTCATTTCCTCAAGTTATGTAAGAAATGAGGAGTAAAAGCCTGATACTATGAAATTTTGTTGAAAGAGGATAGATTACATTTGCACACGCGATTAAGACCTGAAATCTACTTAGAGGGGGAGTCTTAAGACATGGTCAATGTTTTAAAAGCAAGACCCGTCAATAAAAATTGGAGAGTCACAGTTCATTGCTAAACCATAGTTGAACCATGGTCAAATCAACAATAACTATATAATTTTAATATGATATATTAAGTAATAAATTAGCATAAAAACAATCACATTAGGTAATTTTTAAATAAAGCATAAAGGACCACACTACAGGTCAAACAAGATAAAAAATCAATTGTAGAAGGTTAATAATAGAACATACGCAGACCTCTTTATTAGTCTGATGTATTAGACGTGTGCATAATGAAGAACCATGCAAATATTTATGAGGAAAAAAATATGACAGGCTTGTGTGATTGAAGTGGAAAAATCATTGAACACCAATTGGTAAACTAATTAAATATAATACTGAACATAGAAATCACACACAACACAACCTACTTGCCTAATTACACACACCCTGCATTAGATATACTCTTAATGCATAACTTCCATCAGTTATTTTCTACGAATAACTGCCATCATGCAGTTCAGAAAATAGAACTACTAATGCAAGATAAGTTATTTTCTATCACAAATACTCCTAATAATAACTACCTCCAATCCATCAATGGATCCTTTCCTGACCCACTTAAAAAATTATTTAGTTAGTGTAAATACAACGAGGAATAACAGGATTAAATGACAATGAATACTATTATGTAAGTAAATTTTAAAATAGAAACACTAATATGTAAGTGAGAAATGAGGAAGTTTTCTGGTTGAGTCAGAATCAAGTTAACTCAGTAAATGCAGAGAACTTGAAAATTTATAGAGAAACTAATGTTGAAACATACTACCTCTAGCTGTGGTAAAGTGCAAGCTTCTCCATCAACCAGCATCCCATCTGTGGCTCGCAGTAGTAAATCTGATGAACTTGCCACAATTACCAATGATTCTGCAGTCTCGTGATTCCTCATAAGTTCCACAATCAATTTTACAATCCGCTGATTAATTCTCCACATCTTCTGACCTAATTCATCATCCTTCGCAATCCAGGGCTGCAATTCCCTCTCCGCCTGACAAGTAAACAAGCCCGGGAAAGTGACTAAACAAGTGAATGCGGGAAATAATAGTAATTTATAAAAAATATACAACAAATAAACATTGGATAGATGAGATCTTCAGCATCAGCTATTGAACTTTCTAGACAGTAAAAGCCAATTCTCAGAGGTATTAGAAATGATAATTTTATTTTCGGTTAAAAAGTGAAAATTATTTGTGCTAAACTGAAACGAGTCCAAGTTAATAGCCAGAATAATTTATGAAATCATTCATAAAAAGACGAAATTTTAGACCTGAAGAACAACAGCTGTAGCTGCTTTCGTTGGGGAGGCTGATACAACATTGCATAATGCATCAACAACCTACATAACATTAAATAAAAAATAGTCAGTAATGAACCTTTTCAGTGGAAATAGGGATTTAAAAGGGACATTTGGATCCATGCAATCACATTGCACACATACAGATTTATAACTACATGTTATTATGTGTCTCAATAGGGTAATTCTTTGTTTGATTTAGCTAAGCCTTAACGATATGATTCCTCCACAATCTTTACCAATTTATAGAATTTAAACAAAAATACTAAAATGTGAATTCTTCAATACCTCTCACCTGTTTGCATATGTTACCATTTTTTCATTTGAGATTCATGAGTTACACCTAATATATAGTGTCTTAGTGGTTGATTGTCTTGGCATGATGCTTCTTCCAGTTTAATGTAGTTTTTTACTTGATCATAATAATCTAGCCTTTGATGAGTGAGAACAAATATTTAGTTATTTTCAAAATACATAATTTTCAATGCTCATATTAAGGGATGTTGCTTTCTCTGCTTTTTAAAATTTCAGAACACAACCATAAGTTGCTGTTTCAGAATTTTGGATGTCTTTCCTATGTTTCTTATGTACACGGGATTCACCTATTTATCCTCGTCAGTTCTTGCTTTTCAGAACCTAACTTCTATGATTAACAAGAACTTAGCTGTTCGATCAAGGAACTTTTCCTTTCAAATTGTCTTATAGGTTAAAAACATTTATAGTTCTACCATTGGAAGGAAAAATAATATTAACTTCATCTAATATGAAAAGATGATAACATTGCTGCAGTATAAGATTTGTACTTGTACCTGTCTCCAGCCCTGTTGGGCAGAAGTGCTTTCTGCACAAGGTTGAGTTTCAGGAGATGCAATCAACTTGTGCCACAGCAGTGAAACTACAGAGAAACATAACTCTTGTTTCTCTGCCAGCATTGATCTCAGAAAAATTTGTGCATTGCAATTCAATCCTATATGCCTGTCCATTGTGAGGAAGTTGGCTAGATCACAAGCATCCAATGAGAAACCTGTGATACCTTTACCCAAGGTACATCCTGATGCTTCATTTGAACATGGGTTTTCTTTGGAATTATGGTTAAGTTTCGACGAGATTGAATCTTCCGAAGGTACAATAGATGTCTTCCCATGGTCAAAGCAGCTACTGCTTTCACCCCTATTCTGTCTTTTACTATCAGAACAAACACGGGACTCCTTCCAAATAGGTGCATGGATTAAGGTTGCTTCTAATGGCTCTGCCTTGTTCACTATAGATGCAACAGCTTTGCTGTGAATATCTATGAGATTATACAATGATGATGCCCTGGAGTGAATTTCATTGTCCCATTTGCAGCGTATCAGAACAGACAGAGCATGCATGCAAGCCTTTGACCTTCTAAATAATTCAGAAACATGTGCGGCAACCATAGCCGCTGCAACTATCTCATTTGAGCTGTAACTCCAAGGGGTGCCAACAGAAGATGGCTTCAATGAAAATAGTGCCTCTAAAATTGCTAAAATTCTGTGAGTATGACGTATTGCTGAATCTAAGCCATTCCGCAACTCATGGGAAGATCCATTTAGTCTAACAGGCTTGGCTGTATCTTGCACATTACTGGAAACTGAATGATTATTCCCCCGTGAAATCAAAGGGAACAACTGAAGCTCACAGGCAAGAGCACAAACGGCAGCCAGAACATAAGAATCAAATGCTGCTATAGGACCTTGCTTCTTCATTTTCCTATTTTTTGCTTCTTTATGGTTTTCAGATGTTGTTTGTAAGTCCTCAATGATTTCCTCAGCTGAATAGTTATCTTCACCTCTTGGCCTCTTGCTTCCACTGAATTGAGCTTCATGACTGACACAGACAGTTAAGACAACAAAAAGTAGGCGTGAAGCAAGCTCTACAGATGCACATGATTCTAAGAAAAGTGAATGAACCATGGTACGAAGTTCAGCCACAGCAAGGTTTTTAGAGGCAGAAATGCCAAATAGGTATTTTGATTTTCTGTTTTGTTCTCTCGTGGCCTCAGGTGGAAATGTCCTCTGAAGAATAGCTTCAACTGTAGCAGCAAATATTTTCATAAGACATGCTTCTGATGGGCTTCCACGAGGAAGATATTCCAGAACCTTGAGTAGGGGTATGTACAAATTCCATGACAGTATGGGAGGTTGTAGTGGGGTTGCAACTATAATTTCTGGAAGATCAACAGCTGAGGAACTTGTAGGAATCAAGCCATAAGCAGCTTCCCAAATGGTGCAAATTCTCCATTCAACCTCTGGACCATGGGCACAAAGCATTGATGCAATGCCTTGGGCAGTAGCCTCAATAGAGGCTTCAGCTGCAGGAACTTCTATCTGATTAACAACAAATGTTTTAGATCTCAAGTGTATAGAAAGAATCTATCAGAATAACTGTACAAAATAAGAATAGTATCAAAAATAGAAATGTTAAATGATAAAGATGAACACAACCTGCTTTTTATAGGAAGAAATATAACCACCCAAAGGTTCATGCTGAACTTCAACTCCATCAACTTGCCTAAGAGGAGGAAAAAGTAACGCAGGCTGTGAAAGTATACGAAAAAGCAGAGCAGCTGCAGCATCAGCAGCTATTCCAGCTCTCATGGACATTGCAGTCCCTATGGCACGCAAGAAATGCAAATGCATCCAATTTCTAGGAAGCTGCATTAACATAGAAAAGAAAAGAAAAACACATCGGTCAACTGGTTTTAAATCTTTCACAAAGTTTCTTCAGATGAAAACATCAAAATTCACAATATAGTCTGTCTTCCTGTAGCTATTAATCCCACTGCAATGCACATATATAATTTATTTTGTATGTTGCACTTGTTCAGAAGTTGCAAAATAGAATTCCAACAAATATTCTCAAGAGGTTATAAATAAAAGTGGTATAACTCCTTAGAGGTACAAAGTCTAGTGCCTTGTTTTAGGGCCACAGAAGCTAAGGAACCAGTTGATACAGCATGGCATTGACAGGTGCAGCCCAATTATGGGCCTAAGATTTGGCAAGTATATTCTAGAAGGGGTAGGAAGGGAATCTGTTATTGTTTGGTTAAGGGGAAAGAGAACCTATCATATGGAAGGAGAATATAGGGAGGTAGTGGCAAGGGGGGAAGGCAGGCTGAGCATTATATTATCTCTCTTTCAGCTGTAAGCTGTGCAGAGGTGCTTTGCACTCTCTGAAGGAGCTGGGCTCTGAGATTACGAGGGGAAAACTCTTGTAATCTTTCTCATATATTTAACTTGCCATCACTACCATACCTTTCTGTTTTCAGTATCTTACATTTTTCTGCATAGTCAGCTCAGTATCCATAATGCTAGCATGGTAGATCAAGTGTCAGCTAGGATACTTTAGTTAGCCTGCTGAGCTGGCAGCAGCTGCAACTTCTGTTAGAAGTTAGCTAATCTTGTAGTGAGTGTCTAGCTTGTTGCACAAGCTACACGAAGCTCTATAATTTCTGACCTGTAAATTACAGATCAATTATCTAGGTTTCTCCAAAATACTATCTCAGTTTTCTCTCTACGCATTAGAGTAGCATTTTCATTCATTTTCTTACTGTTTCTCTCTTCCCAAACACTTAAAACTTTCTAAAATATGGTATCTGTTCTAGGCAAGCATCTGAGGCCCATATTCCTCAAGCAGGAATGGCAGCCAAGGCTAATTAACCAATGACCCAAAACAAGTGACGCGTAAATAGATCAAGCGATGCATCGAAGATGGTACAAGCTCAAAAGCACAAATTGAGAAATATCTCATAATGAACACCTGAGAATCATGGGAGGCAAGTGTTGGTGTATGTTAGGATCCAATTGCAAGGTATGGGACTTGAGTCTCACATTGGAAGAATGAGATTCTACTTTAGGTTTTATAAGGCTTTGGGCTCTCCCACTACAATAGTTAGCTTTTGTGGTGTGGTTCTCCCAAGGTTCTTATTAGCATATCACCATGTACACACAAGATGACACCACCCATTAGGTAAGATGTTAAACATAAAAGAGCAAGCAAAAGTGCAAGAGGTACATTCTCTTTCTCTAATAAGCTTGCCACTTGACTCCCTCTCATTTGACTTGAGTGTCGAAATCTTTACAAGTGGTGATACCCTCGCCTGGATCGGAAGGTACACTAGAAATCCATGCAACAACTCGTAATTCCTGCTATGGGTTCTATGCCTACTGCACTTGAACAACCAATAACGATGGCAAACGCTATGCTTTACAAGCTTGTGTTGCCAACAAATAAGGTTACTTTATTACTTCTTACAATGTGGTTTTTTTATCTAACTCTACCCTACAAAACCAACTTGTAAGGTAAGGGTTATCTCCTACTAATATACTTTGTTTAGGTCATCTCATTAGTTGATGTGGAATCTCCAAGGTAGTTTGATAAGCCCAACAACAATCACTAGAAAAAACTTTGATACCATCTTAGAATATGAATTTGAACATAACTTTACCATACAAAACTGACTTGTTAAGCGAGGGTTCTCCCACCTGATATACTCTATTCAGGTCATCTCTTTAGTTGATGTGGGATCTCTAACACTATTGTTAGGGTTAATGTAAAGAAGATAGTTAGGGAATGTCTTTATATAATTACAATAATTGGGAATATTTGTAAATCCTTGTATTTGTGATTTTCTCCTTGTGTGTAATCTAAAGGCACACAAATTCTCTCCTATGTTCTCCTACTTTCTTCTCTTTCTTGAGCCTGACATGGGACAGCTATAATTCGTTCTTACCAAGTGGACCCATTGTCCATTTGTGCAATTTTTTTTTCTAGAAACCATGTTCCTCTTTCAGGATTTGTGTTCCATCACTGTGTTTCCTTTTTCCAGTGTGTTTTGTTCTGTACACTTTCTGGCCAAAACCACACCATCTGGTGTGCCTTCTAGCAATCTATCTGCTCCTAAAAGCTCAACCTCAGTTGCCCAAGGATGTGCTAACACATGTTGTTCTCCTTTGGCTTGTTTCCTTCCACATGAGTGCATTTTACAAGCACATGACAAGGTGTCAAATCTCGTCTAATGCCACTCTCTCTCCTTTACTCAAATCTATCCTCATTTGGAGATTATGTGACTCAGACAACCTATAAAGCACAAGCTCTAATACAAACACTGCTAATGTCTAAAATATAGGATACTGGAACATCACACTTGGAAGTTGAATTCAGATTCATATCATAAATCGGAAGGTCCATTTTTCGAATCGCAAATCAAACAGTATCGTTGATCATAAGTTTTATGATCAATAATAAAATATAACTCACACAACTAACAAATACATATAGAAACACAAATTCACGATCGATAACTAAAGAACATAAATCTAAGAGCATTTTAAAAACATATTTAACCCAAGTTAAAATTATGGAATACAAACAATTTACAAATTAATATATATTTTTTAATAAAAGATGAGTAATTGGTAGGTTAGAAGTGGCTGATACCTACATCAGCAAAAAAAAGGCCAAAATTGTAATAGTGTTTGATAGACCCAAATTTAAAAAATTATTTTGAAAACTTACATTCACAAGGAATAAATTAAAGAGTTTTACCTGTAAAAATAAATTATAATGGCATGCATCATAGTAATCAATAGTGGATAACGGCGCAAAGCGGCCACCTCCAAAAACACTAGTGGGATAGTGCCATAGCAGGATGACCGTTACTCAATTTTTTTAATATTTATTTACTAATATTTTATATTCTTTTTGCTTATTATTATATATATTTCTTATTATGATATTAATTCTATTTAATTATTACATTTTCTATATATATATTCTGTTTATATATTATCATAGTAGTTAATCTCAAATAGCGAAGCAGAGCTGCCGACCCCCGAACTGGGATAGCGAGATAGCGGATAGCGGATAGCGGGATAGCCGCTATTCTAATATTATATATATATATATTAAAAATATTATATATAAGCTCAAAAACATAATTATTACTCAAAATTCATAAACTAACAAGTATCATTAATAATAAAAATTCATAAGGCTTTGCCTCGCCAGAGAAAGCAAGTCGCCGGAGAAGAAGAACGAAGGTAAAAAAGAAGAACGAAGGTAAAAAAGAAGAACAGTGAAAACACAACAGTGAAAATGCAAGAGCAGAGAAGGAAGAGAGGGAAAACTGACTGGAAAAATTATTTAAACTAAAACCCTAAAATGCAAAAAGTCAAAAATGCCCTCACTAATGTTTTAAACAAGAGGGCATTTTTGACTTTTCCCTTTCATGTGGGCAGTAGCGGCCCGCTCCGCCGCTATTTCCCGCTATAGCGGCTGCAACATTGAACTGCACCGCTACGCATGTTCTGTCGTGTGCCACTGCCTCTCCACCGCTATAGCGGTCGCTCCGGCCGCTATTAACCACTATGTTATTATATTACATATTTGTCTCTATTAGATAATATATAATTATGTATTAATATTTTTCTATATTCTTTTAAATATTATAGGTTCCCACCGAAAAAAACCCTAGCCTCTTTCCACTTTCTCCCATCATCCATCACCCACTCTAAAAAAAAAAAAAAAAAAACTAGCTTCTTTCTTCCATCAGCTGTCACTCCTCACCCAACCATTTTGCCTAATCCAAAGTTGCATAACAGAGGCTGTCCAATGTCTGGCAATGGAGCAAGTCACAGAACCTGTCCATCAACAGCCATAATGGAGGAATGGCTGCATAGTCCACAAATCACCGCAATTTTGGCCGTGAGACACACCATTCCAGTTGCAACGGGCAGGCACAACAGGACAACCCTTGGAGGAGCACCAGGGGTGTGCAACACTCTGGCACAATAGCATCACTATTGTGCATAATTGACTACATTACATGTAGTCTAACCAGATTCATATTTTAAAAAAAAAAAAAAAATCCTCTGAAATTCATGGTTCCCATGCCACACACCTGTTAGAAAGTCATTTTTTTTTTCTTTAACAAAAAGTCGCAGTTGCTACTATACAGAATGAAACATATCAAAGAGTATTTGAGTGTTGATAAGTGGAGGGTCAAAGAATTAGAAGAGTAGAAAGAAGATAAGAATGAGTAAAAAACATGAAAGGAGACAACGGATTACCTTGGGTTTGATTGTTGGGAAACAATTGACTCATTTCCTCTCTTTTTCACTATATTTTTTGGAAATTTTTTTTTGGGACTTTTTAGAATCAGGCCACGCATGACCCAACCCAATTTGTATTTATGCCAGAAAAATCTACAACAAAAATCATTTATCTTCTAAAAGGGTTGATGGAAAGGGACCAAAGCAAAAGAAAGAGATTTACACATAATTTTTATTGACTTCAAAGAAGTATATGATTGAATGCCAAGACAACAAATTTAAGTCTCCTTTAACAAATTCAAAATTATAGGAAAATAAATAATAGAAAAAAGAAAGTAATATATATAAGGAGCATCAATGACTTCCTTAGGTGAGAATAATCAATTTGACCTTTTAAATTCAAATAGAAGTTTGAGATTAAAAAACTCATTTAGAAATTCACTTAAGTGGTACCACCACCATTGTCACTATAGTGGTGGTGGCATCGCAAAAGTGGTAACAATAATAGTGATGATGGTAGTGGTAACGGTGGTAGCAATGGTAGGGGTGCATGCTTACCGTCGTCATCTTCTCTACTGCCATTACTATCATCATTGTCATTGTTAATGTCCTAACCTCTACCGTCGTTGCCACCACTGTTGTCATTGACAACAATAGTGGAAGTCAAGGCGACAACAACAGCAACAGTGATGAAAATCACAACCTAAATGAATTTTTAAAATGAATCTTTTAATCTCAACTTTCTATCTAAATTTAAGAGTTAAGATTGATCATTCTCATTCTCACCTAAGATATATATATATATATATATATACATAGTACATACATATATAATACTCCATTTGCAAATTTGCTTTCGAGGTTTTTTTGTCCTTGTCCCTATGGAGGAAAAGATCCCAAAACTCTAGGCCCTAAATAGGACAATCCCAACAAGGATCCCCAAATAACGGGCATAATTGCCATCTCTATTTGCAAGTTATAATGATAAAAATATTTGAATAAGCCTCTATCAAATATCTTTGTTGATGGACCTATGACACATGTAATAGAAGTCTATGATTTCAAACAATGCAATATAATTCGTCCTTTTCCTATCCACTTTCCACCTCCTTGTGAGCTTCTTCAACGCTCACTCCTATGATGGGTCTTCCCTTGAATAAATAAGTCAACATTTGAATAATATTATAATTTTTATATATATTAGGCTATTAGCAAAAGATGTGTCAAAATTTTTATTTTTATAAATATACATGAAATAGAAAAGTAAAGAAACATTAGTTGGTATATGATGTCTTTAAGGAAATATCGTCAAAATATAATTAAGATTGATTTAGAAAATTATTTTGGAAAATAAAGAAGCATAAAGAGTAACAATTATAAATATTTTCATGTCCTAAAATAATTCAATAATTATCTCAAAATAAATATACTAACCCTTTTGCATTTAAATTATGTGTATAAAGTTAAAAACTACACCTAAAAATTTTAAAAGTAAATAAACCAAAACCAAAACCAAAACCAAAACCAAAAACCAAAACATGTAATTATAAGCTTTAAATATAAGGCTCTCCACTATACTTTATTAAGTTATAAATGTTTAACCAAACATTATTTTTAATATTATTTTCACTATAATGTTTTCTTAAAGCAAAATGAATTAATTTAAATATGTACTAAATATTTGTTCATTAAATAAAATACTTATGGCTACAAGTATTTGACTTAAACTGCTTATGGTCGTGGAATACAGGGTAGAATAACTAGTGTTAGGTACAGTAGTTTAATTTTTCTTCCAAATCCAAAAATTCTAGCAACTTATTCACACTTACTATTAAAGAAGTATAAAACATGAAAGAAAATCTAGTGAAAGACCAAACATTCAGCAATGCAAATGACCAATGCACAACCTTAGTGAAGCACTATGTTAACTCTGAACATAAAATTTGGTTTTGAATTAAGTTGCGTGACATTTTTCACTTATTGTTGACAGTCTAACTAAATTTCATAACATTCACTTAGAAATTTTATATGAAAGCCATAATGATGAAAATGCAGGTTTCCATTAATGTCAGCATCACAGTCATTCTCTGTTTATCAAGATTATACTTACCCTTATGCCAGATGCATAATCTTCAGCAGCTCGAAGAAGCTCCACAAGCTGCACAGCAGCATCAAGTGCATCTGGAGCCCAAGATGGGGGTGCTTCTAGAAGTCCAAGAAGAAGTCTTTGTGTAGCACTTGGAGTAGCAATTGCATAATATCTGCAAAGGTTAGGTATATGCATTAACTCAAGCAAAAGAACTTTATGATATCTAAAAACAAGAAAGGCATTAAATTCAAAATAACCTATGAAATAAACGAGCATATGGTTCCAGAGCTGGTAATCCAGCAACTAGATGCTCATCCAGAGCTGTCGTTGGTGGAGGAAGCAAAAGTGCTGGGACAGCAGCTGCTGTTAAAGTAGCAGTCTCATTGCGAGCAACTTCATCATCACAAACACTTAATATAACACCAGCACCATTGGCAACAGCCCATCTTGGAGTTGAAGGCACAAGTTGAGGATGCTTCCCCGAACCACGGGAAGAAGCTAAGATAAAGAAAACAGTCATCTCCTTATCATATTAAGAACATAAACATTGGCAACAATATTATAGTAAAAAATGATGGTCTCATTGAATAAAATTCACCTAATTTTTATAAAGCTGTTCAATGGAAAAGAAGAAAATTAATTCCTACCAGTGCATTGACTATGTTCAATCATTAGAATCACATCAGAAGACTTGTGTTAAAAACTAAAATTAAGTATCATCAAGTGTGTAAAAAAGAAAGAAAAAAAATCCAAAAAATAATAAAAAGATCAAAGAAACAAAAATAAGATCATAAAAAGTTAACATAAAAGCTTAGCTTCATGGTTTCTACATTGTATTCAATTATTATATTTCCTCATTGGTGTCCTACTGTTTTATTGGCTAACAGAATGCAATACCATTAGTACTTGTGAAATTATGTAACACTAAGCATTTGAGTTCAAGTAAGCCATGCTCTGATCTCAACATTTAAACAGATGGCTGCATGCAAAAAAACACCAACACTATGGATGTAGAATGAGCTTTGCTTTTTCAAATGAAAGTCCCCAAAGAAGTTTCTGTTGGACCACCAATTACGAATGCATACAGTAGAAGGATTAGGAATAAGCCCATATTAGATGTAAGTAAGTCTTAGAGTTGTAACTGATTTGGGGAGAGACCAGAATCTCAAATCCTGGATAGTTTGTACATTCATTTCTTTCTTTGAGCACCTTTGATTCTGAGGAGCAATGTACATTCATTCAGATCTTTTTCTGCCATTGTTTCATCTTTTCATTATTCTTTACCAGTTCCCTAAAACTGGTATCAGAGCTTCCATCCAGGGAGTTGTGGTTAGTATGCAAATGGAGGCATGCAGGGATAGATTCAAACACAGCTTGGAGGTGTTGACGAAACAAGCCCAAGGAGATCGTTTGCAAGAACAGAGGAAAAGGGAGGAGTTTGAACGATGGATGCAGAAACAAGAGGAAGATTGGGAACAAGCGAAAAGAATCGAGAGTTACAAGAAAGTTGCATAGAACGGATCAAAGAATTGTTAGGAAGGTTAACACAGCAGCTTACTGAGAAAAGTCCTGGGTATGGGTCTAGCAAAAAACAAACAAAAAAAAAGAATGGATCATGAAGCATAGCAAATGTGTTTCAATGATGGTACTGGTCTTGGGTAGAGTTCATTCCAGCCTTGGGAGACAAAAAGTGGCGCAGACTTGAGATTCCTCTATTCACTAGTGATGACATTTGTGGTTAGGTCCTTCACATTGAAAGGTATTTCCAACTTAAAGAGGGTTTGGAGAACGAGAAATTACATATGGTGATAGTCGCAATGGAGGGAAAGACCCTTACTTAGTTTGACTGGTGGGGCTTCTGTAATCCAAACCCATTATGGGAAGAATTTAAGGAATCTGTTGTCGGCAGGTTTCAGCTGGAAATGATAATGAACCCTTTCGAATTGACACTAGGATTGAGGCAAAAAAATCAGTAATCAAATACATAGAGCAGTTTGAGCTTTATGCTAACCCATTGCAAGGAACTGATCTTGAGTTCTTTAAGGGAATCTTTTTGAATGGGTTGAGAGGACATTCGGACTGAGTTGCGATTGCATGAGTACAGTCAATTCAAGAGATGATGGAGTTGGCGCAGAGGATAAGAGGAAAGTAGCACTACAAAATTAGCTTTGGATACATTAACAGGGCTAGGCTGATCTAATTTAGGCTTATTCCTAATCCTTCTATTGTACATTCTTAATTGGGGGTCTAACAGTTTCCAATGATGTTGTTACTACAGCTTTTTATTCAGTAATTTGTACATCTTCCTATCTTAATTGTCAAGTGCCTTGTTCTATCTCTTTCTTACATAGACCTTTCTCTCCCTAGAGTTGAGAAGAGAGAGAGTTGAAATCCAATTTGTTTGTTGCATGAATGAAGAAATGTAAACTAGTGACTGTTTAAAAAAGACCTGATATGGAACTTCAAAGTTGAGAGAAGATGTGGGAAGCTTGTTGATGAGATAAACAAAGGCAACAAAGACATGATCCCAGAATTTTAAAGGAAAAGAAGCTTGATGAAGAAGAGTTAGTCCTAATTCCACAATATGTTGATGCTTTCATTCAACAAAACCGTTTTGATGATCCATATGAGGACAAATTAGTCTATGAGCAACACCTAAGTCATGGAGGAATTTAGTGAAAGGAAAAAGTTCACCTTCCCTCATCCAATTTCTCCCAAAGCTCCAAAAATGAATGCAACCAATAACCTGAGGGAGAATACCACTCATTAGGGAAGATTGAAGCAATTGATTGTGTTGCTCCCAAACCAGGTATTGAGAATTTGCAGTGTAATTGTTATTGTTGGAGATCCCACATCGACTAGTGAAATGGTATGAATATAATATATATAGTATATAAGTAAAAAATAATTCTCACCATACAAACCGGTTTTGTAGAGTTAAGTTAGGCCTAAACTAACGTTCTTAAGATGGTCTCAGAACCTATCAGGTTACCTACTACCAAGTCATTATTGGACCATCAGTAGATGTCTAATCTAAAGGGAATGTTGGAGATCTCATATCAACTAATGCGATGACCTGAATAAAGTATACAAGTAGGGGACAACCCTCACCTTACAAGTCGATTTTGTAGGATTGAGTTAGGCCTAAACCCACTTTCTTAAAAGCTACGATCTTTCTCAGTGAGGAAATGCAGTGGAATGTGTTGATAACTAGCTCGATCTGTTGACACCAGAGAAGGAAGTTGTCTTAATTGAGCATTTTAGAAATCATGTGGGAGAAGGTTAATGACACCAAAGACCCGTTGGAGGATGTGTTTGCAATGGCAAAAAGATTGGAGAAGGGGAAGGCGGTGGATTAACAAAGGTATGTTCGATCAACCTACACTCTAGATACCATTATAGAGCTTAGAGAAAAGAGAGATTTGGAGAATTTTCTATATCTGAAAAAATCTGAGGAGCTTCTGCTTACATCAAGTATTTATATATGGCTGAAGCTAGAAAGCCTAACAGTGATAGTTATAACTGTCTTACAACAAACTAACTGAATTACTAAGAGATTATAGCTGTTAGAAAGGGAAAGAACATAAACTGAAAACCAAGAAACAGTATTCTTTTACATGCCTCAAAAAGATTAGGTTACTATATTTCTTTTAAAAACATGAGTTGCATGGCAAGATTATCAAACTATGTTTAATTTAGAAAGCCACAAACCAAAATACATAATCATTGATAAGGCTGCAACAAAAAATTCATCTTTAAGTCATAAAATGAAAAAAGAATGCTTGCCTTGTTTGAAGACATGCATATCTAAATCAGTTTCAAGCAATTTCATTATATTAACTATCTAAATTTAATTGGCCAATAATTTCTTTACACCATATTTGAATTAAGTGATGGAAATGGTGGGTTGAGGTAATGATGGAGGAGAGGCGTGAGAAATAATAAGGGGTAAGGTGAACATGAAGATTGAAGGCATAAGGCAATTCCAAATTCTGTGTACATAGTTAACTAATACATAGTGTAAACATAAACTCAAGCTCATGTGAACAAAAACCTTTGGTTAAAAGTAGTTGAACTAGATTTTAATTGTTTACAAAATACTGAAAATAAACATAGAATATAACCAAACTCTCCACTTTTTGAAGAAATGTCTCAAATATTATGATATAATTGTTCACACAATATTGTGGATAAACATCATTAAAAAAACAACAGCATTTTGTATTAAGTAATCAAAATTTAATGTACCAGTTGATGGAGGCTTGAGCTCTCCTGCAGCATATTTACCCATAACACCACTACACCTGTTAACATATGGCAAAATCCATTGACTTGAGCAAAAATATACTCAGAGCTCAAAGCATAACAAGATAATTCAACACATTATTATACTACAATACATGGAAGAGAGTCAAAGCAAGTCAAGTAAGCTGTTTATTTCATCAAGATAATGGAGGAGAGACTATAACCATACTCGTTGTTCTAATTTACACTACTGAGAGAAAAACATGAAATTATATACCCCTGAACTTAGGTGTGCTATATTCCATTAAAGGTAAGCCTTAATGAACGTGAGCTCAAATGCTTCCTATTTCACTGCTTTGAAAGATGATTATTTAGCTCAATCCATATATTTCGTTAAACAAACAAGAAAAGCTGCCTACAAGCTCGTAGTTCAATTGGTACCTACTTAATCCTTTACGAGTGATATGTAATTGTTGAGAGATGAGAGAAACGAGAGACATTCATGAAATTCATGGATCTAAACTACACATTAGAACTGAATTACATAGACTAAAGCAGTATTATAAAACCAAACTGGTTATCAATTTGGTCCAAGTAGTGGGTTATTGAGTTACTAGTTCAATTGGGGAGTCAATGAAGCTTCTCAAACACTCCTTAGTGCTTTGTAGCAAAGCCAAGAGTCACTAACACTCCTTTCTCAAAATATTCTCTTTCCTTCTCAATTTGCACTCCTTATCTTCACAAATCTGCTTCCTTTGTACTTCTTTGTTTCTCATTTACTAAATACTCTCTTTTACTCTCGTTCACTCTAAATAAAGTTTTTCATTCCATGCCTCTTGCCTTATTCATCTCGTCTCTTCTCCCTGCATCCTGCAATGGCCCTTCTAAGTCTCACTTAGCAGAACTCAAAACAAGTCTTATCTTCGAAAGAGTTGGTCATAGTACCAGGTACATGACCCATCTGGTTCACCAACTCCAAAAAAATGGCTGGTCGTACCAATTCATACCACCGATGCATTTCCAATCTGCATTTTTGCTCGAACTGGCTAGATGACCAAATGACCAATTGAACCAACAAGTCCAAGCCAAGTTTTTCAACAAAGGAGTGAAGGATAAAAAAGTAGGTTAGTTAACCTAAATATCCTAATTACATTATTAACATATAGCCTAGATAATCAACTTAGACATTATTTAAATGTTTTCTACTCTTCCTCAAGTTGGAGCATATATTATAGACCACACACACCAAGCATGTTACATATATAACTGTTGGAAATCCTACATTGACTGAAGAGAGGCCAAGACAGAGTATATAAGTGGAGCGCAAATCTTGTAAACCAATTTTGTAAGGTTGAGTTACACCCCTCACGTTGAAGATGAGACATCTTAAGCGTTAAGTTTGCAAGTGGCCAATATGCCCAACAATAATTACTACAATAGGCTTTGATACCAATTTATAATGTGAGTTTCGACCTAACTCAATCCTACAAAACCAGCTTATAAAGTGAGGACTGTACCCACTTATATAATTTATTAAGGCTCTATTTTTAGCCAATGTGGGACTTGAGTTTTTCTCAATAACAACATTCGAGGACCTTAATAAAACATCCTCAACTAGTTGATAAATTTGTAGACTAAGTACCCATCCTACCTCCTCTACATTCTTGATAACCCATCTTTGTCTCGGTAGAATCTTTCAATAGCATGTTTTAGTCCTTTTTCTCATTACTTAGAAAAAAGTAAGTCAATGGTTTAGATACAAAACATTATCATTACCTCTTGGGCAATTAGACATTCAACCCAATTGCAAGAGTGGAGCTCTACCAACTAAGCTATATACCCCAAGCCAAGTGGAGCATGCATGAAGAAGTCAAATTAGTTTTCTATTCTTTTCCTTGGCGCAATTGGTTCATCCTAGACTTGAACTAGAAACTTCACCCATTAAGTAAATCATTGTACCTACAATCCAACCAATTGGGAGAGAATCAATAGATTCCTTTTTGGGAGCAATTCATCCTTCGTGAATGAAGCATACAACTATCCATTGTATTGCGCTCTCCAAGTGTGCTTGTTCCCTCGTCTTTTTACCATGGCAAGTCTTCGTGAAATAACTCATATGAGAAGAAAAAGAACGTCATTAAGAGACCCTTTTGGCACAACCCTAGACACTCTAAGATCCTTTTTCAAACCTACTCTGTTTTTGAGTCAAGAGATAGATAAATAGACACATCTTGTTGTACTAATAAGGACATTCATAGTGACAAAGGTGGTTAAAACCCAAGAAGCGAGTTATTTATTAGCCAAACATTCTATTCTTCTTATGGCTAGATCCAATCTCAGTGGAATATTATGAAAATATAACCCAATTGTGTACATTCTCATGTGATTCATATTTTGAGATTGTTAAATGAAAAAGAAACATAAATATACTAATTTCTTCGATTTACAATGTAGCTAAAATGAGCAAGGAACAAGGAGCACTCAGCCTCAGCCAAATCATGCGCCTAGCCTGCCTGTTTTGGAGCTCTCAACTACTTTTATGTACCTAGCTCATGGCTATGGTACACCCAGCCCAACGCAGCCCACCTATATTGGAGCTCTCGACAAGAATCAACATTTCATGGCTATGGTACGTCCAAACACCTATAAATATGAAAAATAAATACTATAAAGGGGTTCTTTGGACTCTCTATAGAAGCAAAAGCTATAGAGGCTCTTCAAAACACCCTACCATTGAAGATTCAAGGCACTAGGAACAAGCCTGGAGATTCAATGGTCTCATCCTCGTCTATCTCTTGTAGATTTGTTTCTCTTTCCCTCTCTATGAGTTTTTAAATTTCTTAGGTTTGGTTAGGATGAATTTCAATTTGAACCCTTTCTAATTGAACTTCTTTCTAAATTCCATCTTTTCTCATGTAATTAGGGTCTCTAGGTTTGCCTTTAATACTTTCTTTTGATTGATCACTTTAGGAATAAATTGAGACTTGGATTTACACTTGGGAAATTGAAATGTGAGTTTTCCTTGACCTATTAGTCATATATCTCTTATGCCTAGAAATAGGGTTTGAATGTATGTATTTGATGTGATTTCTTAAAATTAATGCTTATTTCTAATCCAATTCACCTAAGGAATTAGGGTTCATAATTGGTAATAAAGGAATTGCTCGCCAAGAAATTTGGTTGAAACTAATTTAATGAAATCGAATGTCAATTGCATGATTAGAAGAAATTTAGGATTGAATGCAATTACATTAGGAGATAATTGAAAGGATTTTCAGCCTACCCGTTTCCATCTCTTGGTTTCTACTTGGCCAATATTTGCATTTGATTGCTTTTAATCTTAATTAAACCAAAAAACCAAAATTAATCATTTGTTACTTGATTCATCACTTGTTTACTCGTTAAGAAGGATAATTAATGGATTTGTTAGTTGTTAAGCCACAATCCTCGTGGAAATAATAACTCTACTTACTCTTTATTACTTGACAATATATCTCAATGTGTTTAGTCCTTGAGATAACTCGCTTTCTTCCTTGCAACTCTTGTTGCTACTCAAGCTCTTAAGTCAGTTATAACTCTCCTAAATAGTTAGTAAGACAATTGGATCCTAGCTGCGAACTAGCTAGTTAGTTAGATCTATGGATTGATGTATATATAGTAGTTGTATCAACGAGAACATGAATGTATCATCATTTTTTTTATATCAATAAAGATTAGTTTTGATTCTCTAGAGCCTTATGATCCCAATGGCCAAAGAAAACCCATTGCCTCCTTTGCCACCTTCCTCCAATGAGACTACATCTTCTAGAATCAAAGCTCCACCCTTAAACACTTATTTTTCTCTTTGTGGTGCTGCATCATACATTACTCTAATTGTTGGGCCTGACACATTCTCGCACACTCTTAAAAAAGCTAGATGAGAAGAATTTCCTTTTATGGCAACAACAATTTGAGCCTCTCATCAAGGCTCACCAACTTCACCATTTCCCTTTCTCCAATGATGTTTTCTTACGCAAAATGATTGTGATGAAGTTCATATCAATCAGGCACTTCTTGCATGGGAGAAACATAACTAAATACCATTATTCTAGCTCCAATCTTTTCTCTCAAGCACCATTTTGTCAAAAGCTCTTTGCAATGTACACATTTGAGGTTTGGGAAAAGATTCGTGCACATTTCATCATCAAACACACGCTGATCTCATTAGTTGCATTCAAAGCTTCAAAGCACCCCTCTTGATAATTGTTCCATATTTTAATTTCTACTTTGCATCAAAGTATTGGTTGATTCTCTCTACAGTTAGTGATTTCATCCCTACAACAGAGCATATCAATGTCATTCTAGAAGGTTTTCCACAAGAGTACAATCATGCAATGTCTCTTGTTGTAAGTTAGAGCCAACCACCAATGATGAGGTTAAAGCTCTCATTCTTACACAAGAGCTTTGCCTTCAAAAATATCACAAAAAGATGTCCTTTGACATGATCTCTATTAATCTAACTCATACTTCATTGTCGTTGAACACTATTGCATCCTCTACACCTATGGTTGGTGCATCTTCTAATCCAAAACTTCACTTTACCTCGAATCAATGTCCTTTGCCTTCTTCATTTTCAGGATTTCCTAGTAGCTATAGTAGAGGATGTGGTGACAGATTTCACCATGGTTGAGGTCGCAATGGTCATTCCACTTTATAGTGCTAAGTTGTTTTAAGTTTGGTCATACAACTGCAATTTGCTATCAAAGGTATGATCAATACTTTCAACTTATTATGCATCATCTTTAACATGCTTCTTGTACTCTTGAATCGAACTTCAATTCACGTGCTCAACCTAAGTTCCGACTTGGTAGTCTCAGCAACCTTGTGCAATGGTTGTACCATCATCCTTAGCACTAGTACGTTGGTTCTAAGACTCAAGAGCCTCCTTTCACGTAACAGGCTATGCACCAAACATTTAGCAACATGCTTCGTTTGAAGGACCAAAGCAAATTTACCCTGATACCACTTTATATTGCAAGTTAATTGGCAGTTTGATCTAATGTAACCATCACTCGCCCATATATTTCTTTTGTTGTCCCCATTGTTATTAAGTTTCTGCAATCTCCTTAACATTTCCACCTTGAGTGCACCGCATCAATTGATACCTCAACACCTCCAAGTGAGGTTTATTTTTTCCAAACATAAGGAAATATACTACTAGTGTACATTTCTGGGTAATGCTCTAATTTCATGGAAATGCAAGAAGCAAGATTCAATCTCAAAGTCATCCATTGAAGCATAGTATTGCACCATGTCTACTTCATGCTTTGAAATAATATGGTTGTGTGGTCTTTTTCCACCGATTGGATTCTCTCAAGAACAATCTATTTGCTACATGTTGACAACATAAGTGTCATTCAAATTGCAACAAATCTAATTAACTATGAACGCACAAAGCACATCAAGGTTGATTGTCATTTTATTCAATAAATCTATGATTGCAAAATTATCATTATACCTCACATATCACCATTTGTTTAAAAAGCTAACATTTTCAATCCTTGACACATTAGTGCCACAATTTCCTAGTTGGCAAATTGATGCATGTAGACTTCCAACATTAATTTGAGGGGGATGTCAACGGAATTAATTTCTCTAGTCACTAAAACTAATTGTACAACTAGACATTTTAACCTTTATAACTATTATTTTCTTCTTATTGTTATTCTCTTCTTAATCTGGATAAGTGTGTGTGTGTGTATATATATATATATACATATATATACTCATGACAACTAATTTACTGGGCTGAGAATCAACTTGTTAGCTTATAAATAAATAGTATTTATATGAGAATTCTCTTATAGTTTTGGGGCTACACTTTTCTGAGTTTTAACAATTTATAGGCTCAAACAATCCCCTCAAGCATGGTTTGAAAGGCTCAAAAGTACTTTGTTACAATTTGGTTTTCATGACAACAAATGTGATGCATCTTTGTTCATTTACACTAATTCTACTAATGTTATTCATTTGCTTGGTGGACAACATTATCATTATAGGAAACTAATCAAAATCAGTTAGACCTTAATCTCTCAGCTAAACTCTGCCTTTGCTCTCAAGCAACTTGGCTCCTTGGATTATTTTCTTGGCATAGAGGTCCAAGCTCACACACAGGGCTCTCTTCTTTTATACTAATTCTACTAATGTTATTCATTTGCTTGTCTATGTGGACAACATTATCATTATAGGAAAGTGATCACAATCAGTTCAGACCTTAATCTCTCAGCTAAACTTTGCCTTTGCTCTCAAGCAACTTGGCTCCTTGGATTATTTTCTTGGCATAGAGGTCTAGGCTCACACACAGGGCTCTCTTCTTTTCACTCAAAAATTAAATACATTAATGATCTACTTGCCAAGACACATGCTGGAAGCCAAACCCATCTCTTCTCTAGAGATTGTTGGCTGCAAACTGTCCAAACAAGGAGCTGATTTTCTGCCTGATTCATCACTTTACAAATCAATTGTTGGAGCTCCACAATATGTCACCACCAGCAGGACTGAACTCAATTATTCTATGAACAAAGAATGCCAATTCAAGTCCTGCCTTCTTGAGTCCAATTAGACTGCTGTCAAGGAATCTTAAGGCACCTCAGAGGTACAATGCATCATGGTCTCCAATTGTTTCCTGCTTCTTCCACTCAATCACTACCTGTAAGGGCCTTATGATGTGAGCTGGGCAGCTGACCTGGATGACAAGAGATCTACCTCTCGGGCTGCAATTTTCCTTGGTCCAAATTTGGTATCTTGATGGTCCAACAAACAAACGATGGTTGCTAAATACTGCAGCTTAGCTCAAGTTTCTGCTGAAATCTAGCGGATTCAAACCCTACTATCTGAGTTAGTTGTGTCTATCACTATCCTTCTATAACAATCAAAGCATTGTTGTTGCCTTGGCTCACGACGCAATTCTTCATGCCAGGACCAAACACACGGAACTTGATCTTTTCTTTGTTCGGGAAAAGGTGTTAAACAAGCAACTTCAAGTTCTTTATGTCCCTAGTTAAGATCAGTGGGCAGATCTCCTCACCAAGCTTCTCTCTCCTACCAGAGTCCACCTGCAGGTTGATTCTCTTAACTGAGTGCCTTGCATTTCCTTCCTCACTTTTTCTTTCTACCAATTGCTAAGGGGTTGATTCTCATTATTTTACATCCCAAAACCTACCCAGAGGTTTTATGCCCAAACGAACAAGTGAAATGATTACATCTAGAATGATAAAACACAATAATAACCCCTTCTCATGATTTTGGTTTGAAAAAGAAAAAGAAAAAAAGGATGGGAGTTGAAGGTTTAGCATGGAATGCCAAATTTTGAACAAAATTTCCATACCTAATAAATTCTATATCTCAGTAGTTAAAGACTTTTGAATGAGAGGGATAAAACATTCTGAGGAAAACTTTAAGTTAGGTTATAATCAAATTCGAATGAAGGTAGAAGATATCAAAAGGACAGCATTTCAAAGTCCAAACCCACGAGAAAGTCTTGATGATGCCCTTCAGTTTAAGTTTAACCCTTCCACTCTTAAATCCTTCATGAATATCATCTTTAAACTCTATCTTAGGAGATTTGGCATGCTGCTTCTCAATAATATGCTTGCATATAGCAAGGATCTTTTCAATTTTTCTCTTGTTATCTTAATATAAAGGATAACAAAAATCATTTTTATTGTGCTCTTTTCACATGTGTCTACCATTTTGGCTGGAACATAATCCCATACATTTTAGCAATAAATCTCTAAGCTTTATTGTGGGTTCTGCTATGGTTTTTCTCAGAATGTGGCTTTAGACGTAACTCAATCTACAAACCCAACTTATAAGGTGAGGATTGCCTAAGCTTTATAAGCTTTATTTAAGTCATATTTATAGTCGATGTAGGACTAAATTACCACTCTTGAGACTGCAATTAAGGCAGCCCCCAAAGAGGCTACAACTAAAGTGAGCTAGGGGTGACCGCAATTATGGCTGTTTCCTAAAACTCCTCACACCCAGGACTACCGGCCTAGAGCATAGCAAATGCAAGTGGCCCAACAATAGATTTTGGATAGACTCAGATACCATTTCATAATGTGGGTTTGAGTCTAACTCAACCTCATAAAACCAGCTTGTAAGGTGAGGGTTACCCCCACTTACATACTTTATTTTGGCCATATCTCTAGTTGATGTGAGATATCCAACAGTTCTGTAAGACGTTTCATGTCAGGCATGCAAAGTGACAAGGTTAGTCTTTTGTATTGACTATTCTCTATCTTTCCTAAGTTGGTTTCATTGTAATTTTAGGAGGATTCTAGATCCTCTTGTTCGTAGGTAAATGAATAATTCTTTCATTTAAAAATGTAATTGTGTAACTTATTTTATATTCCTACTGCTATTTTACAAAACCTTTTAAATGTATTAGGTATCGTAAAGGTACTAACCAAACTTGAAACACTAATAAACCATGGTTTGAAAGTAAATCAAACCATGATTGGTGTTTTAGTTTGGTTTCCGAAAACTATGAACCATGAAATATGGTTGAGTTTGAGGTCAAACCTTAAACTGAACCAAATTGAACCATGACACCCTTAGGAATTGCAAGCGAAGCTAAAACATACATATATACATATTTGTTACTTAGTATGTATATATTACTAAAAAATACTTACCACCGGAAATAGTCACTTCTAATGCCTACTGGTGAAGCCAACAATATGTCAGTAATCCAGGGGGACAAGGGCCTTATAGGTTTCTTCTCTTGCTGGGTCAAAGAATTATGGCCAGATTTTCCATCAACAGGGTCACTAGTTGTGGCATGGCTGCCACTATTGCTTCTTTCTGTTTCACCATACTGTCTTTCCGTTTTGTAAACAGGGCGATTGTAATGAGTTAAAATACGCAAAACTTCACCACATGCCAGAGCCCATTGTTCTGAGTATTCATTCTGCAAAATTATACACAGAAGAAATGAAAAATGATAGAGAACCTTTTTGCAGATACAGAAGTTGAATAAATGTTATACTAAATCAGTTTAGAAACTGAAAGACAGAAAGCAAGAGAATTATTTGCTACGAAATTGAATTATATATAAATAAAATCAAAATATCGAGCAAGGGATTATCCTTTTACCTCAGTTTTTGGACAGACTGAAGATATGAAAGAAGCAAATGGAGGACTAGCCTTATCATAGACTAGTGTACCATCAATAATACATGAAATAATTGGAAGCACAACTGCATGCCCGTGCTCTGGATGGTGAAGGACAAATGTTGCTGGAAGTACATGTGAACACATAAAGAAGTTATTACAATTTACAAATAAAATAGAAATAAATTCATGGGAACAATATTCATGTTGAGTCAACCATAAGTTGAACTAACATGGGATAAAGCATAAATACCCAGAACATCGTCAAAGAGAAGAATCTCCTTAGATGGATAACGGTTACGGATCAACTGTCGAAATAATAAAGAACAGTGAGTTGCATTTGATAAAAACTATTGGCATTCTCATGTAAAAAAATAATACAATAAAAATAATTGAATTTGTGAAAATAGTTTATATATTTCTATTTCCAGTTCATCACAAGGTTTATCTGTAAGAGAAAATAAGCTATACACTGACAGAGTAAAATGATTTTACCCAATCATTCAATTACAAATTACCATGTATGATAAGTTTGTTTGACTTTTAAAATAACTACCTTAAAGTCATACCAACGGTAATTTGTGATTAAATGACAGTGTAAAACTGGTTTCCAGTGTTAGTGCATGACCATTAAAGTCTATCTGTAAATATGGATGTATTTTTTATCATACCTCAGCAATATCATCAGCAAAATGTTCTGATGTAAACTGAATGAAGTACTCAACATATGCAGCAATTTGATCCTAGGGAAAGCAGAAAACATATGTTAAAAACCAACAAAGTGAAACAACAATGAGCTTCCAATATAGCAGCAGACCCAAAAATGTTTACATAAAGATTGAGAAGTAATTACTTTCAGCATTACAATTCACCAAAAGATTTCTCACTAGAACAATAAGACTGAAGAGTTTCCAATTTCTTACATGTAAAATAAAATACATACTTTGGGTGAAAGCTACACTGAGAAAAGATTACAAACAATTGATCCCATTTCAGGGAATCTTTCATCAATAAAAGATATATCATCAGAAGTACAAGTGCAAGATATGGTATCCTCAAAAAAGAAATTAAAAAAAAAAAAAAAAAACCTAAAAGCAAACAAGAGTTGCACATCAAGAGAACAAAATCTCCAGCCTATCTCAAGTCCAGCAAAGAGACCCTTCAAAAATAGAGATTAGTTGAGCACTTGAGCTAGCACAAAGAGGTTGAGAAAGTCATTCGATTCCATAAATGATGCAGCTGGAAAAAATAAATTATCTTTCAAAATTCTGGCACTGTTGTCCGACCATAAGCATTTTGCATTCCACTGTGGAGTTTTGTCCCCATTAGTCATTACTCCTCTCAAAACCTTTGAAATGACATACAAGAAAGTTTTCCAAATTCTCAGTATATTTCACCAAAATACCAGAGGGCAGATGATCACAAATATCTTACAGCTAGACAGTGTCAAATACAAATAGCTGCTAGTCTTACTGGGGACCCATATGTAAGCTATGCTAAGACTAAAGTACAAAGATGCATTCCATATCATTCCAGTCATGAACCAACTATCTCAACAACTCAAGTTGTTAGGTAAAGGCACATGAACAGTTTTATATTGCATCCCTCACCCACCCCCTTACACAAGAGCCCTTTGGCACATGGGCCCACCTACATTGTGCTGAAATTCAACTTTTTTATTAAGAGAATGGGAGCAGCAAGGATCAAACTCTAGACCAGATGGTTACAAAGACTTATCATATACTATGAACTAACTATTCCAATTTCCAAAAGCTTAAGTTGTTCAATAAAGTCATGTGAATGGTTTTATACTGCATCTCTAATAATTTGATTTTCAATCTGTTAGAAGTTCTTAACTTTTAATCTTTTAGAGAGGTAAAAAGCTAATCATTTCGCTGCTATATGAATTTGTGGCTACAGAAAGGTTCCATCTCAAAGGCTATGGATGAGCACACTTGAAAAAAACTGAAACTGACGAGTTAAGCAGACCTTTTATGACCAAAGAAGAAAATGCAGACTTATGCAGAGAGTCAAAAGCATAAGACTCTGAACCTCTAAAACCTTGTTAATCTGCAGCCTCTTTCATTTATCTTCATTGCCATAGCCAATGTCTCTCTAAATCAAATTATTACCACAATTTTGATCATCACAGAGTTCCTGCTAGGAAATATTTTCAAGTTTGCATTAGGATGAATTAACTTATCCCAGTAGGTAATTGGACATTCCCTTTTCTTTTCATTGTGTCTTTCGGCGAGGATCCAATGAATCAAGAATTGAAAAGGCACAATAATAAATGATGTAAACATACACGCACATGGATTAGTTCAAACAACAACACTGGGATACCTTCACTCAAATTTTTCAACAAAGTTTCAGCAAAAATGCAGAGGAAAACAAAAAGAAAGTTGGAAAATACTCGGAAAAATTCCAGAAGAATCCATTAGTTGAATACACCCAGTACCCATACTTTTTTCAGATTCAGTCAATCTAGTGATATAAAAAAAATAAGATGAATATTTTCTACAACATGAAAGTATCCAACTATGTAGCCAAAAAAAAAGTATCCAAATGCAATATAATGTTTGATACAGGCATATATACAAGGGAACAAATCCTGGATAAATCTAATGCTTCACCAAAAAAAAATCCAGATTATATTAGAAATAGATATCATAATTTCTTTATTAACATCTAAGGGGAATTTAGAACTTCTCTCCAAAAAATAATATATTATATACTCTTACAAGGACATACAGTCAACACCAAAATTTCTGCAGCTATATGGCATAGGAAAAATAAATTACTTTTCCATCCTATTTACTTATTTATGATAATATCCCACCTCTGCTTCTGCATTCATAAATTAATTTAAAATTTATGAGTTGACATGCCATTCACAATTTATTTTTTTTTGGATATTGGAAAAATATATCATAATTTTTTTTATTAAAATCTAATGGGAAATACCAAACTTCTCTCCACAAAATAATAAATTATACACTCTCACAAGACTATTCCAGCAGTCAATAGTTGCCTCATAAAACAACTCTACATTTCAGCCAATGAATGTTGAAATATCAGTGCACTAATTTGTCATAGGATCACTGTCAACCAAAATGATTATGTATGAGGTAAAATCCTAAGCAAACAAATTCAGTTCACAAATTTTTACAAGATGACATCTCTTCAACAAGGAAAAAATTCCCACATTTTTTTATGTGGAAAATGCTATTATTTTGTTTTACCTGAGGATTTGCCATGTCCAATTAGGTAGAAAAAATTAAGGTAAAGCCCTCAGTGCAAACACAGTTACTTGTATTAAAGATCCTAGTAAGTAGATAATAAAAACTAAACTGATAAAACAAACCAAAAGGTGCCCTTCACCAAAATCAGTGATATTACAAGAAAAACAAATGAAACAACTCCAAAACAAAACTAATCTGGAATAGATGTATCCTTTGATTATATCACATCAAAATGAGGTATTTAGGCTTCAAAGATTTCATCATCTTCAAGCCTCAAACAATATTGGCTAGTGATTTTTTCCATCCTATGCACCAAGCACCAAATAGGTTAAGGGGCACTAAATACACTTCTAAATGCTTTCAATTACTCAAAAGGGAAAGCACTAAATAATTTTGCGTTACTTTCTTTTTTCCAATAAAAGCTTTCTATTTTTGTCTCCTTAACATATACACCAAGTGCATAGGATAATAGAAATATATATATATATATATATATTCTATGTATGTATTCATAGAGAATTTCCATTTCTTAACTGCTGAAGTTCTAAAAGCTTTGTTCCAAACATCGGAACAGTAAACAAAACAATATTATTATATGTATTAGTATCCAAAAAGGAGTGCAACTGACGTTCCATGCACTGAAGTTAGTTTGCTTTGAGAGAAGAACATTAAAGAAAAGGGTGGAAGGGAGTGTGATGAAGATTGAAATGGCACCTTTCTTTGTTGACCATTTGGTGGGGGAGGCCAGAACAATGAGGAGAACTGAAGCCGGTCAATCCATCTTTCAGCAGAGGCCACCGTTGAAGAAGAAGAAGAAGAAGAAGAAGAAGCCATCTATCTACTTTCAAGGTATTATTTCCTTCTGCCTCTGACAATCAAAAGCAATTATCCAAATTCCAGCCAAAACATGCTACCAATCAAGAATTTAAATATGGCAATTCACCAATTCCTGTTCACCACCAGATATTTTTTTTACCTTAGTAACCAATTCATCACCAACAATTGATGATTCACCAAAACATATTTCAGAAAAAAGCTTTTCTTTTGACAGAAAGCAAGTTCAGAAGAAGACAACCAAATGCATCTCGAGATATTTGCCACAACAACTAGTTTCCCTGTGCAGCTTGAATCTATACTTTTCAAATTTATTGGTGATTCCTATGTTTCTTTTCACTCTAAAACCAAAATAAAAAAAATCAAAATTGTTTTCTTAATAGTGAAAATCAGAACACAGGTTAATCTGAAACAGAATCCTGCCAAACAGAGCAAAATCAAATTAAAAAAAAAAAAAAAGTAAAATAGAAATAATAGTGAGAATGAGATTTTGTAGGAGAAACATTGAATTTCCCTCAAGGCCAAAGAGGTCAGCCAAGATTCAAAAGCTAATAAAAATTAAAATAATAATAATAATAATAATAATAATTAAAAATAAATAAACCCCCTCAAATATCTAACAACTCAGATTCACCACACAAAATAAAAAATAAAAAGAGACGAACAAATCCACTTCAGAAATTAACACAAACACTACTAACAAAACCTGAAAACAAATAAATCTTTTTAGGAAGGAAAAAATCAGCAAAAAAAAATGTACCTGAGTCCCTGTATCCCTGTGCGAGTAGAAGCGATTTGTTTAGAAAGAAAAAATGGTGAGTGAGAAGGTGAAACGATGTTGGTGAAAAAATGAAAAATATTGGTGTTTTATCTAAATATTTAGATGGGAGAGGTAAATAAGAGGTAGTTGTTTGTGATGGAAGAGAGAGATAGAGGCAACAGAACTTAACACAACACACACTGGGAGAGAGAAAGAGGGAGAAGATCTTTAGGAGCTCTGAGAAGCCTAGATTGAATGCATACGTGGCAATGATATTTTCCTCTCACCTCCTAGTGTCACGTCATGTTACTCTACACATATGTCCCATGTGCATCCACATGCCACATTACACATATATATTCTACTGTGCCCTTATTTGTAATTATTCATTTTACTCATTCTTCTTCTCCCTCTCACATTAAAAAAAAAAAAAAACTAAAATATTTAATTATTATTAGGCTTAAATCTACCTTTAATATCTGGAATATATATTTTTATTTTAGTTCCTCTATATTTTTATTTTTAAAATAATTTTTGTACAAAAATAAATTATTTTAATCTTTGTTATTTTGTTTTAATCTTTATTATTTATTTATTTATTTATTTATTTATTTTAGTCCTTATATTATTTTTATATTTTGATATATTTTTTAGAAAAAAAATAATAGAGTAAAAAATATTCATATATTATAAAAACAAAAATGAAAAAATAATATATTATAAAGACTACAAACAAAATAACAAAGACCAACAAAATTACAAAGACTATTAAAAAAAACAATTATTTTATAAAGACTAAAACTAAAAAAATAATATATTACAAAATTCAAAAGTATATTTAAGTAATTGAAATTATGCATTCAATTACAATTTTACGTGACTTTTTCAAATTTAATATCATTTTGATTAAAAAAATCATATAAAATCTATAATTAGATACGAAATCAAAACCATAACTTTTTATTTAATAAATATAATATAGTTTGAAATGTATAGTATTATTGACTTTGATCAAGTTTGAAATTAAATTTAATGTAACATTTTTTGGTACAGTTAAGATTTGATAAAAACGAATTGAAATACGTGTAGTGTAATGATATTCTAACGCCATGATAAGAAAGGTTTCGATAATATAATATTGTATGTAATAAAGTGCGGCTAATACTACTAGAACTAGGTATATAGCCAACATGAGTTACATACATTTGTTCTACATAAATCTACAAGTAAGTGATCCGAATCAAGTTAATCAGTAAAATAAACGAGACAAGAGAATTATTAGTCCAAGCAGGCATGTCATTTATCAGCGAGTTGGTGAGCTAATCCAAAGGTTAAAAATAAAAATAAAAATATATTTAAATTTGCCTCAGGTTCGCACATATTGCGAAGAAAACGGGTAAGTTGAATAATCGTAATCTATGTACCCAATTTTAGACCCTATAAATGTGGCTGTATTTATTATAAGGTACCTGAGAGGCTAAGAAGGATTAGAGTGCATAGCATGGGCTCAATGCTTTAAGTTTTTATATGTTATAAATTTAAATGTTAAATTTACTCTAAGTCTGTATATGTTTTACTATTCCAAAAAATATCCAAGTTATCTTATAACTGTGGCTAGCTGCCCATGGACTTCAATCTAGGTCTCTTAGAGCCATTTGGGTTTATCAATGCTCCTGAGTTTAGCTGATTTCTTTTCACAAGTCAGACTCTAAGAATTTGTTTGAAACAAATTATAATTAAATATATTCTTTTTATAATAATCAAGTGTTATCATATAATCTATTTCCTTATACATATATATTTAATAAAAAAGCCACGTGAGATTTTAAGTCAAATACGTACGTGATCTAAATTATTAATCTAATAATTATAATTAAATATTTTTTATTTTTACAATAATTCAGAGTTTATTAAATTTCACATTTCACTCAATAAACTCTATAAAAAGTTTATTTAATGTTAAATAATATGTTATTAATCTCTTCGCATCAAATTGATTTAAATCAATTAGTGCTGGAGTGGTAGGATTTAGCTGAGTAACGTTTTGTCGATGGTATTTAACTGTAGTATTATTACCATGAAATTTTTATAAAGATATTTATGTCGAAGACAAAAAAAAAATACATTAGATAGTAAAAAAACGATTGATTAATTCGCGTCTGTGAAGGTTTGTGTATAAATTTTTTGGGGACAATCACTGTTTTTCAAATACATACACCTCTCTCGAGTTCGTGTATAAATAATTTTAAGGGCGCTTTCATAAAAAAATAATAATTCTCTTTTAGGTGTAATGCGAAGTTTGAAGAGTTTAATTTTGATGTATTATAAATATAAAAAAAAGTTAAACTGTACATCGATCAAAAATCATGTTAGATAAAACAGTGATAATAAATAAATACTTAATGGTACTTTCAAACTTTATTTTGATATCTAATAGTAAGTGTATTTTTAATTTGATTACATAGTTTCTTTATGAAATTAAATTCCTTAAATATTGATGTTTTTTTTTTTTGTGCAATTTTGATTTTTACTTGATCCATTTAATATTAAAAAAGTTAATTATGTTGAGTTATTTTTTGTTCCCAATTATGTTGATAAAAGTTCAATATTCTCGATTTTGTTAAGTCTCTCTTTGTAAGAAGATAAGAGATTTATAAGAGGATAAGGGATTTATAAGAGAATAAGGAGATCGAAAAATAGTGAAATTTCAAAGGGAAAAGGGAGAAGAGAGAGGGAGAAAAGAGAAAAAGAAGGTATTCTAGTTTCATCTCAACACTAAACAATTATGTTAAAATTATTATATCTATTTCATTAACCGTTGGATCAGTCTATAAATTTGATAGCAAGTTCAACACACGTAATTCTACATCTTGACCGTTCGGATCTTGATTTGGAGGTATGTGATATAAGAAATCGTGTTCACACAGTAGCTCAATTTTGTGGATTATTTACTTTTTTTTTTCCTTCATCTGCAAGTTTTGCTTGCTTGTATGTACTGATTGGTTGTATGAACAAATACTATTATTGAGTTGAACACTCTTGTATCATTATTTGATTATAGTAGATTGATTTCTTTAGTCTAAACAATTCATAGTTTTTACCTCTCACATTATTTGTGGTTACTCATTAGAAATTCTTGCAAGTTTGAAAAATTTATATCTACTGCGTTATAACATCATTGCATGTGTTTTATTACTTTTTCATCAAATTAATAAATTTAAATTTTGTATGAAAAAAAAATAAGTGAATTAGATCTAAAATATTGACCAGTAATTATAAATTATCTATTAATAATTTTTTTACATGGATAACCAAACTCGATTTAAGTTATGTAGTTGTAAAATATGAATTTAGTCTTATTAACAGGACCATAGTTGATTAATGAGTTCAAACTAACACTTGAAGGAGACGGTTTAATGTGATTGAATTCATTCCAATTCATTGCTTAGTAGCTTTTTTAATATTGAATTGGTTAATTAAGATGATGGATGTTGAGTGAAGTTAATTACTAAAGTGACCTCGGCGTGATGAGTAGGGTGAATTTTATATTGGGTGTTGTTGGAAAGTTGGAATAATTGGAGTGATAAAATAATGGGTAGTTTGGTGTGTTGCGGTGTCAACTGTGCTAGATATTTGTGTCCATAGGGTTGGACTAATGTGAGGCCATTAAGTTCCTGCTCTTACTTATTAGCCCATTTTCACCCTTGGATTTCTCTCCTCTTCTTCCTATTGATTTTGATTCGCGATCGTACTCGTGGCGGTGGATGCGTCGCGTCTTACACAAGTTTTTTTCTTTTCGTTACCTTTTTTGAGAAAAGCAAGTTAGGCAAATTTCACATCCAATCCAAGGCTGGTTTAGCTTAACAATTTTTTGTTTGAAAACCTTTTTATTATTCTTTTGGTATCTCATAACAGTGATTTTTGCTATTTAGCTTTTTGTTAAATTTCTTCCTCACTATTTGCCTTTTTTTTTTCTCCTTCATAATTACAAACTACTATCGTAAATAATGAATTTATAAAATAAGTGTTATCGTGACAAATTTATATGTATAAATATTATTATGACCCCTTAAAATTTATAGATCTCCCCCATTTGACCATCCTTACGAATCATAAAACAGAAAACATTCGTTCCACTTGAAAATGTTTTGGAGAGTTATACCATTTGTAAAAGTCAAACAACGTTTACTAGCTTGTATGGAAAGTGGAAACTAAGTGTTTGACAAAAATTCCAGGTCCATAATCTTGGAGTAAGCATAGGGACCAGTCATATCAAGTGTTTGTCTTGTTGTCAAGTTTGGCAAAGGCTTATAGGTTCCTGCTTTTGGTTGACTTAATTTTATTTGGCTCTCTTCCCCTTCTTTTTCCAAAATAAAGAAACTATGTGTTAGTTCATGAAGCCATATCATTCGTTTCAATTTGTTCAAAGTGCATAAATATTCATTTAGTATTTACTAGTGCAAATTTTTTAGTTTTTAAATTAGACACGTTATTTGGTGCTGGTTGAAAGATACCCCCACTAGTGCTACTTGACGGGCATCATTCTTCTTTCTGTAAAGTGGTTTTAATACATTAGTTGCTAGTTATGTATTAATTATTGAACCCAACCCAAAGCAACGTAAACTAGGGGAATGTTTTTCATCCACGTTAGGTTTGTCAGTATAAAATTAAACTCGAATTCTTTAAATAAGATTTAAAAAATTGAAACTATATAAATAAAAAATATAATTACATTATAAGTTAGTAATCAAGTTTTTTTAACAAAAACATACTAAATTATTTATTAATAAAATCAATAAATACTTTACGCTAATAACATAAATTAAAAAAGGAAAATAACTTTCCAGTCGTGGTTTTCTTTCTTATACAGCCATAACTAAGGGATACATGTCAACGAGCATATCCCAAAAGCTACCACATCACCGTGTAACTTTTCTTCTTTTTTTTCTTCGCTTATTGTATCTTATACGCATGATTGTATCCCTTTTTTGTCCAAATCTTTTGTGGAATTCGTTTTTCCTAAAGTTACTAATCACTTAAGAGGAAGTAATTATAGTTATTAATAAAAAATATTATAGTTCATATTACAAATACATATATAGTAAATTATGAATATATTAAAATATTAATTATTTTTTATTAATGTTAAAAATTACTTACTTTATCTTTACACCTGTTATAGAAAACCTTTTACTATTGATGATTGAAGTCTTTGCCTTCTCATTGTAAACATAAAATTTTACCATTATTTTGGTTGAGAGATATTTCAAATACTTTAATATCATGTTATTCAACACAAATTATTTTTTATATAATTTTAAGGTAATTATTATAAAAAATAATAAATTTATTATTCATAATAACAATTGAATAATCATGTAAAATTGGTTTACGTATAATTTATTTTTCTTTCAAAAATACTAATAAACAAATATTTAATATGCATTATTATACATTTTCAATTGTTTCATAAATAAATATTAAACAACTGTTGTATTTTATATGATAATTGCTAAAAATTATTAACTGAGTCGTTGAAATTTGATGTGTTTATCAACCAGAAAGTGTTACTCGTTATCATTTAAAACAATATATACAAATATTATGATTTGTATACGTGAGTAGATCTGTTGAAAACAAGTTATTATGTAAAGTTCAAAATACTATTTCTCAATCACTCGATATGAAGGTTATTGTGGAGAATTCGCAAAATAGAGTTCCTTGCTCTGCCATATGCAAACTTTTATTATATTATTTTTCTCAATATAAACGAAACACGCATTTCTTCCCTATCTAACCTTATTTGTGAGAGGGGTTTGTACGTGGAACTCAAAAATATTTCCTTTTTTTTAATATTTATTTTCAAACATACCGTAAAAATAAAGCTCAGTTCAGCAGCACTTATTTTTTATTAGTTGGAAAAAAAAGAAGAAGAAAAGTGACAATGTGACATGTTGGAACACATTCAGTTTGCAAGTACGGGTTTGAGGCAGTACAACGTAGTCATACCCGAACTCTCTAACCCGTAGCTGCGTAGTACCATTCAAGCAAAGCATTCTATTCTAACGTTGTGACCCAAATTGGTGGGCCCCAAACCCTGCCCGGGAACGCATCGCGCTATCCTATGCCGAAACGTGGCACACTAGTGGCTGGGAGAGCCCGGGCAGCGCTTCGGTCAGCTAAGAAATATCTGGTGGTAGAAGCGCGCATCGCCAAGATATTTATCTCCTCGACTCGGGCCCGAGTCAGCCGTGTCGACTCGGTGGTGCGTGGCCCAATCAGGACGCAGCTTCAGATATACACAGATCTAATTCTCACCGCGTCACAATGCTTAAGTTCCTCGTTTCGGACATTCAAATTTCCAACGCCCACTTGCACGTGGGTCCCACTCTCCCCTCCAACACCATCATATCATCATCCATGCTTATGTTATGGGTCATCATGCCATGGCATCTGCCCAATTTGTGCCTTTAATTTTTAATACGCCTAGGGTAACGTGTCGGATTCTGATTGGATTTCTAAAGTCGTTTGTCTTTACCTGCTTTGGATTCTTTACTTTTCTCGAAACGTGCTGGTGTTTTTCACCCAATTGACCAAAACACCCTTTCTCATGGTCAGTTAAAAAAAAAAAAAAGTATGTGTTCTTCCATGCTCTATTTTAAATAAAGAAAAATGTTCCCTAACCATGGTAAGAATTTATCAAATTAAACAAAAATGACATAATCCCACGCCGTATTTTGTTATTTATTTGGGCCCTAAGGCGACATATTGGATTCCGTTTTGCGACAATAACAGAGAATAAAGATTTAAAATAATTAAATTAAATGAATATGTCATCACAAGTAATTTCAACTAAATAAGTTAAATATCAATGGAGATGAAATATACTTATTCGTGCTCGAGAGGTAAGAGTAGCACCAAACTTTGTTTCTCAAAACATTAGTGCCAAGGCCACATGCTGCCAGATACAGTTTATTCATATAGTTTACTCACATTATGAAAGTTTTTTCCGCTATCGTTAAAGATTAAAAGTAATACTTTTATTTCAACGTTGCTTTTGGGAAAAAAATATTGTTTAATGTAGAATTATTATTTTTATCCCAACGTTGATTTTGGAAAAAGTATCCATTTTTACGGGATATAAATTTGATTTCAATTACTGTATATATAAAGAAACCAAATATATGAGTATTATTACAATAATCATTTTCACGCACTTGGGTATACATATTAATGTTGGAAATTCCAATTGTTTAATGATTAATGACTGTAATTAAAACAAACGGACTACTCTTCAGTTATTGATTTATTATTTTAATTTTTCATTAGAAATAATTCATTTCATTTGATACTCATAAATATATATCTATATTCACACTTTAAAAGTAACTTTATCTAATCATTCAAACAAAATTCCCCCCACCTCCACGGAATTATTTTCCTTTCTAACCCATCCTAAGATTCCACTTGATTTCATCCTCCTTAGGAAAAACCTCTGAAAGGCTAACTCAGTAATTCAAAATATCTTTCTAACGACCCGAAATCTTGACAAGCGAGAAGAACAATCTAGAATCATGATAAGCAAGCTACCATAAATACATGGTCGGCTACGCAATTACGTTAATCAAATAGAAATGGTACACTTGTCAATTTCAACGGCCAAACAATAATCAGTTACCTTATTCCATTTTATGATTTACTATATAATAATAACGAGAACTTTACAATAACAATGGCATGGCGTCACAGAAACCGTACACGTGTCCATAATTATGCTATTAGGTGGGCTCACGCGCCTCAATCGTCACTGTGTCGGCAATGATATGCTATTATAAAGGTTTTGGACGGCTCCTTATAAGGAATTAATCACTTGCGTGATGTAACATCTGACATGCTTTCCATTATTAACCAAAAACCAATCACCCGTGGTTTTCAGTTTCCTAGTTTTTTTTATACCTTTTATCATTTCACTCCTTTGTGAGTGTTCTATTTACTTTTTTGTATTTTCTTTATACACTCAATGCCATCCATGTGTAATTACCCTTAATTGATAAACACAACCAAAAATTGTTTTTTTTTTGTGGGACACACTGTTTGTATTACATTGGTGTGAATCCACTTCAATTTTGTTGTTGCTGCAGGTCTCCAACATGTTTTGTGCTCACTGAATGTGGAGATGTGTGTATTCTCATCTCTCGAATATAAGCACTTTTTTAATGTAAGTTAGTTTTAAATATAAGGATATTTAACTAATTTTATTTTGAAATATCTATTATTTAATTAAACTTTCATTTTTAATTTTTTATTATTACTAATATCAAGTTTCAATAAAAAATAAATTAAAAAATATTTTTTAAATAAGATTAATATAATTAAATGATGTTTAACTCTTTTTTAATAACTTTTTTCTACTTATATTTGATTCCAAAAAAATATTAGGTTTAGTAGTGATGTTTTTAGAGAGGCGTTCTAAATATATGTTCTCTAGTTTGGCTTTCAAGTCAAACTTTTAAATTAACGTAGAAAGTTTCTAGAAATTCAGGTGAAAGTGGTTTCCAAATACGCACTTAGTAACTCCATAATTATTACTATAGTTATTATAATTCTTCAAATTGCTTAAACATCATGTGGTTTTGTTTTTACTTGTTGTAGGTTAAAAATAAGAAACTGAAAATGTTGTGTATAATATAGTATATTATAAGTGAATATCCACGTTTCATCTTTCTCCTTAAATATGTGCCGTTTATTTCGTTATAGTATAACAAAATTGTTTGTTATAATAACGAAGGAGAATTGGCTTTTCAGGTACATATTTTTCTAGCCATGTCAACAAGTTGAAGGAGTTGGTCCACACCCATGTTGCAACCCATTTCTTTAAATATTTTTAAAATTTCAAAAACACTTCACAGTATGCACATATATATATGATAGCAATGTTACTTAACTGGGAGAATTGGGCTCGAATGATTTGAAACCCAAAGTTGTCTCCAAATGCAATGAATTTCATTTTCGTGGGTGATTTCAATTTTCTCTATCTGGAACTTGTGTTCATTGATCATTTCCTTTGGGATGTGACCCCCATGCTCCACTCTACAGTCTAACCTTCTACCCAAAACTTCATTTTATCTGGTTTTATTGTTCTTGTTTTACGCTGTGAATGTTTTTTTTTTTTTGGTTGTAAGCAGATAAATCATGGTTATGAGATTTTAAAATATGTTTGAGGTTAATAATTAATATCGTATATATTATGAGAATAGATGGGTGAGACTATAAAAGAAAAATTTAGGCTTCTTTTGTATAAAGAAAGTGAGATCCACAATGATCCATAAAATATCCCAATCAATTAATGTCGTGAATTGTAATGGGGTCTAGATTTGTATTCTTAGAAAAATGCAACCTTATCCACTTTGAAGGCAATTTGCCAATTTGGTGTCAAAAAATCTTACAAGTTGAAACTACTGTTTTATCACAACTTGTGATTATCCTAATTATTTGAGCATGTGTCATTTTAAGCATTTTCAGTTTTTCACATATAGGAAATTAACAATCATTTGCCAACACTGTTTATCGAACTGAGAAACCCTTCGGTCAATATATTCAATGGGTAAATCGACTAGCTCATGTAGATGGACGAAGATTTAGGTGAAAACCCATAGTATTTAAAACGTAAACAAAGAATAATATTTAAAATCCATTATGTTTATAATTAATTTGTTCCATGTATGTTTAGAAATTATACAAATTAACATAGAGATTACACAAATTCATGTTTCTCATACGATAAGACGTCTATAATATAAAGCGTTTATTAAGGAAACCATGAAGTCGATATTTAGTTCATAATTGATATTAAGACAAAAAAAAATTGTTAGAATTATAAAAAATAATCAATTTTACGCATTTTTGTTACACATCAACTAATTATTTTAAGGTATAAAGATCACCAAAGCAATATATTTACCAACTAACCAAACTTTGTTATTCACATTTATGCATTACGTTACCACAAAAGAGACCTAAAATTAATTAAAAATCTTTATTTATATTTATGATAAAGTAGTATTTATCTCTTTGGATTGTGAAATAACCACACCGATGATACTAGATTATAAGCGAAACGTCCGAATAAAAGCTCTTAAAAAAAAAAAAAGTTCTCGGCATAAAGCTTATGGACAAAACCTAAACATTGCTGGTGTTATTTAATAATTAAAAGTTCATGTCAACAATATGCGTAAGCTATTAATGTATATTTTTATTATGTAAATTAATGATATAAATCTCAATTAGTTAGAAAACAATAACAATAATAATTAAGAAATTATATGTAAATTTTGTTTAAAGTTTATTAAATAAATATTTTTCATTAACGAGTTTTCAAGAAGTGAAATAGTTTTTATGATATGAAAATATGTTCAATTATTTAATGCATATTTTTATTATGTGAATTATTGAGTTAAGAATTTAATTTTAATTAGAAAATATTATTAATAATTAAAAAAAACTGTGTATAAATTTTATCCATAGTTTATTAGAATAAATAATATAGAATTTAACAAGTTTTCAAAAAGTGAAATACTAGCTTTTTGATGATATGAAAAGTTGTTTTTTTTTCAAAGAATAGAACAAAAACCGATGGGCCTTCCAAAGTCACAAATGGGTGATGATTGAATGAGACAGCCCATATATAGTATGAAGCTATATCTTCCAACGTACAGCCCAAAAAAAGGTAAAAGTGACAAAGTTTCTTGAATATGAAAATTTCGATTTTTGACGTCACGTGAGTGACACCGATAAATCGGAACAAAACGAACAACCAACCTTATACCTGAACCCGACAGCATCAATCATCATCGTCCATGGTTACGAAGATGAACTTGCTTTTCTTTCTTCTCCTTTTTGCTTCCACAATTTCCTCTTCTCTTGCCAGGGGTTCCTTGCAACAAACCCTTCTTCCTTCAGGTTTTCTTTGCATTTCAAACTATGCATAATGCCTTTGTAAAAGTTCCTTTTTTTCTTTTTCTTTTTGGTTTTTTATTCTACTCAAGACAGGGGAAGAAATGGGTTCTTGGAGATTTGGCTTTTTTTTTTTTTTTAAATTCTTGGCTTAACCGATATCAAATTATATTAAAGATTTTGGAGTTTTTTATTTTATTTATGATATTCTTTATAAATAATTTTGAACTTCTTGATGTGCTGACTGGACGAGATTATGGAAATTTCTTTAATTTGTACTCTTTTCTTGCCCAAGGAATCTTGACTTGCATCTGGATTTATATTGTTAGTTTATTTTTATTTCAATTGTTTTCTTTGGATTTGGAAGTTAGAAGTGAAAGGGTCAGAATTTGCATGGTTGTGATAATTAGCTTGATGACGTTTGCTGATTAGCTTGAAAAGTGTAATTTTGAATTTGAAGTTTCTAACTTCATGTTTATGTTGGTATTAGGAAAGTTCAATAACTGTAGCAATGCAAGCCATGCAAGGCACTTGTTGGAGGATGAATCTCGGGGTCAGACAAGGTAATCATAGTGGATCTTCTCCTGGTATGATGTAGTTATTGCTATGCTATGTTTTGCATTTAACTTCAAATAGTGTGTTTTCGTTTATTGTTTATTTATTTATTTATTTATTTTCTTGAGCAGTGTTGATTTGGCACAAGGATATATGTCCAATGATGACCTAGAAAGGGCCATCCAAGAATTTGGACAAAGATGCAGCAACATTTCTAGGATATACAGGTGTTTCCTCGTACCTTTGCAGTGCTTCTTTCTTAATTGTCTATCTCAAAATTATGCCTCAACAAAGGACATTAGAGCTTAATGTTCATTAATACCATTTTTCTCGACTAAAAATGAACTTGTTAAAAAGGCCGAGCTTCTTGCAATTGCTCAACTGACTTGCAATTTGTTTCTCTCTTCGAGGGATTCTTGGAATGGGCTATCAGTATTGGGAACAGTGTAAATGGTGTTCCGCTGGTAATTTCTTTTTCCTTTTGGAATTCATTCATAACTTACTTTTGAATCTAAACAGTTTCATTTAAGTGAGTGTCATCACTTTTTTGTTTTCCTTCATTCCATATAGTGGGTGATAGAGATTTCTGACAAGCCAGGAGAAGAAGAGACTGAACCTACATTTAAGGTGAGTTTTTGCCACCAATACCAGCAAAGCAACTAGCTTATGATATTGTTTTATTTCAATTTTGCTGCTTCTGACGGGGAAATATTATACATATTTGAAACTTTTAAAGTTAGAATTGATAACACATTGAAGAGTAGGAATGGACACAAACATATTGACATAACTTTTCCACTCATTTTAATCCTCTTGATTCCCTTCCCTTTTTACACTTTACTAAAGTTGATTACTTCATTGAAAATAGAAAAACTATAGCATTATATCGGAATACCACTTCATCTGGTGGTTAAACTTAAAAATTCGTGTTCATTAATTCTCGTATCTGTGTCATATGGGATACTTGTCTTGATTTTCCAAATTCTTTTTGTTCTTTATTAGGAACACTAATCCATTCTGCATGCATCAATTTACTGAACTGGCAGGAGTTTACTGGGGTAAGTGAATGTGATTAAATAATTCACGGATTTGAAGTCTAAAAAAAATCATTGGCTTATAAGTGTGTAAAAGACATTTGTCATAAGAATCCCACTCCATGTTCAACACCCCTCTAAGATAATGATCTCAGCTAACCTGTGATAATATGCAAAATAATCTTAGGGACAAATACTCAATTATTTTTTTTCTTTAATGTTTACGTTTTTGCACATAAGGTTTAATGAACTCTTGTTGCATTTTCTCAATAAATTCTTATTGGACTTTTTTACTCATATACGGATTAGTTGTTTTTTCTTTTCTGGCTTTGATTTTTGTGCTCTATGCCATATTTATACTTCTGCTTCATGTTAAGTAATTCCCTGAAGAATATATTCAGCAATTCTATGACCAATAATATTGATGCAGTATATTGGAAATGTGCATGGTGATGAACCTGTGGGACGTGAACTTCTTATGTTTTTGGCCAATTGGTTATGTGATAACCATTTGAAAGATCCTTTGGTATTTTTCTTTCCTTTATTTGCACAGATATATTCTGTTCTCTTTCCCTGTGTTTGCATGCATGACAAATATGTGCCTTCAGTTTTATTTTGCTGATATTGGTGCAAATTTTTGAAGTTTATAAGGTGTTGCAATATCTACTATTGAGCAGAAAAACTCTAGGACTGGCCAAGAGAAAATTATTCTACAGCCTGATAACAATCTCTTCATTTTTCCCCCCCTGTATTGTAACTTTTATTAAGAAAAAGTTAGAAAAAAAATCATCAAATCAAGGCTTTTCCACCCTGCTGTATATCCATTAGTCAAATTTCATGAAAAATCCCAGAGGAAGGAATGCTCCATTCATTGCAAATTCAAACTTCAGATGAATGAACGTGAAAAGGCTCTATTTTTGTCACAAATTTATTTAATAAATAATATGAACTATATTTCCAAATCAGCTACAGTATTCACATCTTGCATTTGTCAGTGACACTAATGTTATTTTATGATTCAGTTTTTACTTTTATAATGTCTGACTTTCAGTGAAATGTTTCAGGCGACATTGATTGTGGAGAATGTTCACCTTCATTTACTTCCATCAATGAATCCTGATGGGTTTAGTTTAGGAAAGCGTGGTAATGCTAATAATATTGATCTCAATCGGGATTTTCCGGACCAGGTATGTATATGTTTTTTAATAGTTATCTGTATAAGTATGTTGATAAAGTTGGTTCACTTGGTTGAAGTTCTTTGTTATTATGAAATCAAATTCTAATATTAGAATCAATATTGATGTTTTCACGGTTATGACTGAGATTTTACTATTATGGTCATATAAGATCATTCTAATAGTTTATTTACATTAATAAATGTCATTACAAATTTATGTTACCTTTGATTGATGATTTTAACATCAGAACCATGAGCTTTTACTTCCTAGATGTGGATGTATACATATTTCTACCTTTTTTTGCATTTAATTTAAATTTAAAGTGACACTTTGTATATCATGTCATTTATCTGTTATAATTGATGCTATTTCTTGCTAGAGATCATCTGAACATTAACCTACTATGTCTCATATGAAAAACAGTTCATTTTGGTAAATGATGATGAGGATTCCCGGCAACCTGAAACAAGAGCAATAATGAATTGGTTGAGAGATATACGATTCACAGCATCTGCCACTTTGCATGGGGTATTAATTCTTTGGAATTCGGACAATAGTTTGCTTGATTTATTTATTTATTTATTTTTGTGATGTCTACTCTGTGGTGATCTGTTTATTTCCAGTTTTTCTTTTACTTATGCGGACCCTGCTATATATCAAGGAATTATATCCTTGCTTCCATTCTGCAATCTTTCAATTTTCTCCATTAGAAGATATACATAGTGCCTTAGCCGAATTATATGGGTTTGTTTAATGCCAATGGCAATAAGATAAAGACAAAGTTGTCAAAAGTCATTGAAAACTTGTTATCTTTTCAGAAATATAGAATATGAAGGTAACCGGTTTCCTGTGCAAGTTTCCTGCTTTCTGAAATTCTGGATTTTTTTTTCCTGGTAGTTTATTTCATTTGATATTTCTTCTTTCACCAATTCACCTTATGTTTGGATGCAGGGAAAGAAAAAAATTTTGATTTGAAAAATTCTGTTGTTTGGTTGAAAAGAAAGTAGAGAGGAAGAAAACTCAAAAAACAAAATTTTGATTTTGTATGTTTTCAAATTTCAATTTTTTTTTCTCTTTCCTAATTTTTCACCCTAATCAGAATTTAGTTTAAATGAAAACTGAAATTTAGGAATTTTGCTGCATGTATTCTGCCAGTGTTTACATAACTTGTGTTCATTTCTTCACTGGCATTCACTTCTTTTATTTTCATTCTATGGTTGAAAAGGCCAACCTATGTGAAATAGCCCTGAATAGTTGATCTTGTAGAATTGATTATATCATCTTTATTATTAGTTTTCGTACTTATATGCAGAACTTGTTCATTAGTGGTGTATTTTTTTTAAACCTCAGGGTGCGCTTGTTGCAAATTATCCATGGGATGGTTCTGAAGATAAAAGGTAGTAAAATACTTTATTTGTATGCATTCCACAGTATTTAATTTGCGTTTTGTGTCTACTTTACAACCCATTATGTGTGTTTCCCATATCATATGAATAAATGCTATTTCAGTAGCCCACCATTTATTTTTCTACTAAAAGGAAAATTTTACCACATAGCTATAAGACTTGCAATGTTGTATGGAGCTGAATGTTGAACAGTAACAAGCCTGTAAGAGAATAAAGTCAATATTGCATTGGATGAGTGGACATACTAGAAAACATAGGATTAGGAATAAATGCATTAAAGAAAAAGTTGAAGTAGCATCTATTGTAGAAAAGATATTTGAAACTTACCTTCGGTAGTTTGGGCATGTGTGAAGAAGACTTGTAAAAAAGCCACCAATAAGGAGAGTAAATCAGATGGAAGATAGACCCAGTGCTAGAGGCAAAGGGAAACCAAGAAAACCATAGGTGAAATTATTAAGAAATTAGAGGTCAATAGTTTGTCTATAGACATGATTTAAGACTGAACATTATGATGTCATTTGATTCATGTCATAGGAAATAGCTTGGTTGTTGTTCTACCAAGAGTGCTATATTTTAATGTTATTCCTTGTTAAGTTGGAATATGGTTACCAATCTCTGTTTCCTCAAGTTTTGATGAAAAATCTTTTGTTATTCTAAGTTATTCATGATTTCATTAGATATCAATGAGTTTCAGACCTTATACTAATGTCAACAACTGAGGGAACTTTGACTTTAGGACATACTTAATGTCAGATGCTGTTTATCTCTTCTTGCTTTCAGACCATCTTCAGTGCATAACATTTATGTGGAGATGTATAATGACATATTGACATGCTTCCAATCAGGACTTTTGTGTTGAATTTGTCTATTGATATGAATAAACTACAGGACAAAGTACTATGGTTGTGCTGATGATGATGCATTTCGATTCATAGCAAGTATCTATAGTCACTCTCATTACAATATGTCTTCAAGCAAGGAATTTCTTGGTGGAATTACAAATGGAGCAGCATGGTATTGTTGTATGAAAGTATTGCATAGTAGTTTATTACTGAACACTGTTTTCCTTTTAACATGTGCACAAGTTACAAATGGTACTCACTGGCAGGTACCCTCTATATGGTGGAATGCAAGATTGGAACTATATACATGCTGGCTGTTTTGAGTTGACCTTGGAAGTTAGTGATAATAAATGGCCTAGTGCTGCTGAGGTTAGTTCTAACTTCTAAATCTGAGCAGTCTTTTAAATTACAAGTATATCTGGAATAAGGGAAAATAATTAGGACAAGTTACACTCACATCCCGAGTTTTAATGAAATTACACCTGATATCTTTTCCTTTTCTGACATTACTTTGACCTTCCTTAATCTAAGAAATCAGGGGAAGTCTGTATTAACGGGGAGAGTATATGGCTATATGTTGTTATATAAATTAAGGGTGGTTTGTATAAGGTCAAAAATGGAGGTATTGAGTGAAATTGTATTAAACCTTGGGGTGTGAATGTAATTTTCCCAAAAAATTATTACAAGAGAATACGAAAAGGCAAGAAAATCTTAAGAGATAGGAATAAGGGATCCCACACAGAAACTTGAGATGCATCCTGACATTATTCAAGCATTCTATTTAAAGTTTCCATTGTTAAAACAAGTAGGAAAAGAGAATATGTTTTTATCTGACATTGTCCTGTAGATCTGTCTGAAGCCAGATGAATATCCATTGACAGATAATGAAAGTCAAAATTTTAGCAATACAACTGACAATTGTTCATTCATTTTTAATTTTTTACCCACATCTTGTCTGCTCCATCAGTAAAAACAATTTCTCCAGTCTCGATAATTATGAGTTTTCTCCACACAAGTAGAGTTTGGACTATAGTTACGCATAATCTAAACAGAAATCCCATTGTTTGACGCCATCATAATTTATTTCAGTTGCTGTTTCTTTATATTGCACTGACTTATATTTGCTGTTGACCAACATAAGCATGATATATGATAGGCATGTAGAAGTAATGGCCATAAGGCACTATACATCATGTTGACAGTATGGTGGCTAAAGGAATATTCACTATGGGAGTAATGTAATTTCAACATTGTAGGGAGGAGTGTGTGAACTCTGTCATAAAAAATGATTAAAAGAAGAAAGAGGAAGAGTAGGCAAGAATGAATAAGGTGGACTGGCTTTGAGAGGGCTGGAGTAGTATCTGCCAAATTTCTTTTACTTCCCTGCGTTTTCTTTTGTAATTTCAGTCTCGTCAGAGTGCTACTTCTGCTTGTAAGGAGCTTGTTTTCCATTATTTGTACCCTAATTCCAAGTATCTGTCAGATACTTGGTTTGCATGATTGGCATCTAAATATTATTGGCTATTTTTTACTTATCACTATGAAAAGTTTTTTAGGATGACACCTGTTACTTTGTTAATATGCAGCTTCCTATTCTTTGGAAATACAACAAAATGAGCATGCTTAATCTTGTGGCGAGCCTTGTGAAGGTATGCTGTTTCTGTTTATTAGGTTTTGTGAATATACAGAGAAACAAAAAGTGAAACGATCTAATTGTATTAACAGATCGAATTTTTCAGTACAGTACATGAGGGATGCAGCAGCTATATATAGCTGAGCTAGGAACAAAATGGTTAGTCTAACAAATCCTAACTAACTGAGAGTTAGTTAGATTGACAGCTGACAATGCTAAACAGAAACTAAGCACCTGTAAAGTATACAATGAAAAAATACAGTGATAAACTGCAGAGTAAAATCCTATAATACTGTTTATATTCCTTGTGCTATATCTTTTTGGATTAAAAGACAACCTTTTACATTATATTTCAAAATATGCATTGGAGATCCATTAGCAGATTCTCATATTTGCCTATGTTTAAGGTGTTGGTGCCATTGCTTTTTATTAGATTGATTAGCAATCTGTTTTCTACTCTTTAGACAGGAGTACATGGAAGAATATATTCTTCAGGCGATGGAAGACCATTACCAGGCTTTATAACTGTCAGAGGAATAAATTACACAGTACGTGTGAAAGTACATGTTCTTTTTTCTATTTTTCCTTTTGAACCTCTTGGTCTCTATCCTCTCTATGTTTTTTCCTTGTTAGGAAGTATGTATCAGCACATTTTTGTTCAATTAGATGATGACGTTGAATTTTTATCTGAATTCCCAATCTTGCTAGAGTTTTCCCCCTAAAGATTGCATGAATCACAAGGACTAATCTGATCCCATGACATGGAATGCGTTCTTTCTACTTTATATAGAAATGTTCTATGCCCTTGTTCTTCTTATATTGAAAAAAAAAAGTTTTGATGACAGTGAACCAATGAATCTGTGCTCATTGTTCCTAGGTAGTAGGTACTCTTGCATTAATGCTTTTGTAAAAGGAGCCATAATTTAAATTTATTTAGATAATAAAACCCTGCTGTAATACAGCAATGGTAAAAACATTTTCATATACTACGTGAGGAGTAAAATTATTGTGAAAGGTGGAAAAGTGAAAATAGGTTAAATTGAGGATAAAGGAAATAGAAAATGAGAAGAAATAATATTAGATTGGGTAATTTTAAAATTCTAGCTAAGTTGTTTTTTTCCCTTCCTTTAACCTTTTTGTAGGCTCAAATCGTTAGGGTCTTTCGGATAATAGATATCAGGATTTAGAGAGTGATTTAGCATTTGTTCCATCAATCAATTTTCTGACACTTTGGTTAGAAAAAATTGATGGCTAGTCAGCAAAATTTGAGCACAAGACAGTTATTTTACATACTGCAATTATGTGTTTATTTAAAAAAGAGCATTTCCTATTTGATATTTTAGAAGCTAATGATCTAAAACGACATTCTAAAGAATTTAGATTACATTTTCCGGCTTCTATAAAAAATTCTTTTCCTACATTCCAGCATTGCCTTTTCTTACAATGCTGATCTGTAGTTGTACTGCATATTTGACTGATTGATTTATTAGAGAAAAATGTTTTCTCTTTAAGTTTAGACTACATGTTTCAATTGATAGCCTATGGATTGTTTTGTACCTTTGCTACAATTCTTGATATTTTTCAATTGCATGTTTGATTTTGAGCTTCACTTTGATGATATAATTTGGGTCTGTTAATATTCTGGACTAACAGGTTAGAGCTGGAAAAACTTTTGGTGACTATCATCGCCTACTTGCCCCAAGAGATAGATACGAAGGTATATAATATAATTCGGATTATTTTATTGTATGATACAGATTGATGCCTAGCCTGAAAATGTTCTGATATAATTAAATAATAAAAATGAAGTTCTCATGATTTGGTGAAATCCAGGTGGGTTCTTAAGTTGTCTGAAGACAAGTTAAATAAATTATATCAAATAGAAAGACTTGGGACATTCAGTTCTCCATTATTGAAATAAACGTGACTTCATTTGAAACTTTGGGCTCTAAATTGAACCCAAAGGGAATTCAGATTACACTGTTTTTTTTTAATCTATTACACAGTTTTCTGTTTGAGTTTTTGTAATCAATTTCTTAATCTAAATTGCAGTTATGGCAAGCATGCCTGGCTACAAATCAAAGAATACAACAATTTGGTTGGACGGAGCTGTGACGTTGGATTTTGTTCTTGACCCTGAAGTCAGTATCAAAGGGACTGTACTACAAAATGTCTATGATTGTGACTGTAATAGTAAATGCAAACAAGAGTTTGTTCAGTTTCTTTGGGGAGCTCACTTGGAAGTTTTCTTGGTTTTCATTGTTATTTTAGGATTACTATTTTTATTTTTTCAGAGGAGGGCAAAAGTCAAATTTTCAACTAGCAGACAGTTAGCGGGGGCAAAAAGAAGTGTTGAGGTTTGAGGATATTCATGTCTGTATTAAATTTTGTTGTATATTAAGGTGGGTAAGATGTAAAGATTTCTGCACATGGCTAACATGAATTGACATTGCTAAATGCTTCTGTTTGAAGAAATTAAAACTATTTCTTAAGATGGATAAATGTTAGTTCATGTTACTGAATTTCCAGTGATTTTCGGAGAAATTATAAATGCATCATTTGAGCGAAAAAAAAAAGCATAATAAAAGCCTGATATTAATAGTTAGACAATTCTAATTTAAAGCTTGCTTGTATATTTATAGTATCCATTAAACAATTTACTAATTTTTAATGTTTTGAGGATACCCCTGAAAGGTATATCCCAAAGCCATTGACTTTAATTTAACATCCTTCATGCATAAGGTTGTACTTGTACAGGTCCAAGACATACAAGAGCTCATTTCTTTTGAAGTTGAGTAAAATTAGCTTTAAACTGTTAAATGTACTTAAAATGTGTTCAAATTAATTTTAGTCGTAAACTTACATTGAAATATATTTTTTTCATTAGAAAGTGAGAAACTATAGGGGGTAAATATATTATGAGCTTCAAAAAATAAATCTTCCTTCCAATATCCCTGCTCTCTTTCTCTATTGTTTGGTGTTTGAATGGAAAAAAAAATAATTTTCTGCAGAAATAGAAAAGATGAAAAAGATAAAAAAAAAATTACATTTGTTACAATCTGTGCTTTGTCAGCCTATTTAGAGAAAACTCTAGGCTGGCTCAGATTTTATTCAGGCTTATATTTCCAGCTCCAGAAGTTTTGAACTGGACCCTTTCAGGTCCAGCAGAGGAAGGGGTTGAACAAATTTAAATTAAATGTGCATTGCAACATTATCACTCATCAGCCTAACCCTAACCCTAACCCTGCCTTGAAGAAACTCACTTCCGAGTCTCAGCTTGGGGATGCCGCCTCTGAGCAAGAATTTGCTTTGTCTTCTCAAGAACACAAAAAAATATTGAACCTCCAATTCCTATCCACAAAACTCTAGGCCCAATACCCTGCAGGACAGTGCAAATATAACAAAGTTAATAGCATTAAGCATTCAGTGAGCTATTTGGTTAAAGAATACAATTAATTAATGATTAATAGTGTTACACTGAATCTTAAGAAATATCTATCCATACCTTAAAAAGAGCATGGGTTCCTTCTTCTTTAACTATTGTCCTCACACAATCACCAATGCCTTTGTAATGGTTTTGTGATCCCTGAAATTAGTGACACAGATTTCACATCAAACATGTTCGAAAAAAGAGGGAAAGCAACATAGCAAAAATCAGGACTTTTGTTTTGGATCCCAACCAAAAATTTCCTTCAAAATTATAAGAAAAAATTTCTCTGTACCTGAACCATCAATCTGGTCTTTACTACATCAAGAGGAGTTGTAACTGCTCCAGACATGGCACCTATCAGGTATCAAATTTACCATTCTCAGTTCAAACAAAATAAGCTGGGCAGGATACTATTTCAGCATGAGTAAATAGAAAAATGGGGAAAAAAATGATTTGAAGCTAAATTTGGCTGTAGTAATATCTTCCCTTTAATGAGACTTTTACCAATGCCCAGCCAATTATGAAATAGTTTAGCTTTCACAGCAAATATTATGGCAAGGATTAGGAAATTAGTTTGTCGTGAATTCCAGGAAGTAAACAGTAACATGTACAGACAGTTGAAGCATAAATATCAAAGAATCATTGAATATTTCAACAGAGAGCTTCTAATAGATATGTAATACCAGCCATTGCTCCAAGCATAGCATTCTCTGGATCATTAAGTTCTCTTTTTGCCTGGAAAAATAGAATTCAGAACCAATGAAGTAGCTCTAGAGAGCTTTTTGTTGCAGATAGATAATAGAATATTTTATTAGACAGGAAAGATGGGCTGCAACAAAATTAATACGCAAATGAGCATAACCTTACTAGTTTTATGCAATACTTTTTTTCAACTTATAAACAAATGAGATATATAATTTTATATGAAACCAAATGCTTCATTTTTTATATGGATGATTTATAAAATCAATATAGAAAGATCCATATAAATGGGAACTTCCATAAAAATCCATACAAATCAATAGACACTTCAAATATTAAGCTTACCACTAATTTATACCCAATACGGAGCTGCTCGTAAATGCAAAATTCAATAGCATCAAATGGTAAATCTCGCAATAAAAAAGATCCATACCCCTACAATCTCACAAAAACAAAAGTAGAGGTCAAGGCAGGTAAAAAATATTCAAATAGCATGTAAAATGGAAAACCCAAAAAATAATGTAAAATGGCATCGTGGTTCTGATCATAAATCCTGCAAACAACATCATATCTCCTCTCATAAAACTTTTTTCAGAGTTGTCTGAATAAAAAGCACCTATCGGAACAATATTTTAAAGCAGAAATCATATGCTACCATGAAATTAATAACTAATTATTGGTCATTCCAAGGAAATGAAATTAATACATACCGCATAAAGACCTTTAAAACCCTCATTAGCAACAATAAGACGGACAGCATCCGGGGTTGATCTAAATTGCCCAATCTGCATCCTTTGTTTAACAACCTAGAAAGACACGAATAAATTCCAAGTTCAAGAAAGCAGAAAATATTTGACAACAAAAGAAGTAAAGCTACTTACCTCAGTTGGAACACGAACAAGAGAAGAAGCAACGCCTCCAATAGCACCTGCAGCCTGTATTCAGCTTTAGAATATCAAAATAACAAAAAATGAAGAGAAATGTCAAACCCCCCGCCCCCTTCGAGGTCTGGGCTGATCAACATAATAGATCACCAAAATGTTCAGTTAACTAGTCATTAATAAGTTTTATAACCTATTTATCTGTATTTGTTTACATGGATTCTAATTTTTTTTTTTTTTTTTCTTCTATGCACTAAAAATAGTACAAAAGTATGCCCAAGAAACAATCAAAATTGATATTCAATTTAAAGCACATACATGTAAAAGGTACACATCAAACTAGAAAATCTCCTTTCAAGCCAAGCATAAACCTAGACACATTCTTTCACTGTTCAAACTGAGATTGTGCAACTAGATAATTGACTCGAGCTATATGGCCTAGTTTGGATAAATCTCCCAAAAAACAATTGTAAGAGAAGAAATAGGAAAGTAAAATGAATTAAATTTTTTTCTTAAGTTAAGATTAAATTATACACCTTTGCTTTTGAAAAAGTTAGATGAGACTTGAGAGAGCTTCTAAAAAAACAAAGGTACATAAGTTGATTTTAACTTATGAGAGAAGTTTGATTCATTTTACTTCTTTATTTTCTTCTCTCCTATAATTACTTGATGAGAAATTTATCTAAATTGGACCTATGTGGACTGAGGTTTTATGTAATTGTTCTACTGTAAGTGTTGCAGATCATTGTGAAATATTATAAAGCTTCTATCTTATTGGTATGGTTAATAAAAATGTTCAGTCAAATTTCTTATGAATCTGGTAAATAACTAAAATTCCAAAATATTGGATATCATAAGTCTATTAAGATTTTTAATTAGAAAAGATAGACTATGGGGCATATGTGAATCACATTTTACTTTGCAATATGTTTTCCCCTTTTTGTTCACAAGGTTGAAAGGTACATACAAAAAGTATATATAAATATGTTGGAAATAGGAGTATTTAATATTTATTACACTTCCAAGTAGGTTAGCTATGTTCCATGTATCTTAAGAAGTTGTGATATTTTAATTGTTAGCTTGGTTAGCCAACTTATGCACTATCCAAGTCTCCAAGGGAAGTCCACCTACAGGTCACTTATATAAATTTTGCAATACCTTAAGGGGACAATAGGAAGAGGAGTTTTATATAAAAGAAATGGGAATACAATTCTTGAAGCTTACATTGATGTTGACTATGTAGGGTCAGTAATTGATACAAGATCCACTTCTGGATATTTACTTTTCTTGGAGGAAACTTAGTAAGTGGAAAAGTAAAATACATAATGTTGTAGTTCGATCTAGTCCTGAAGCTGAATTTCGAGCTATGACACAAGGAATTTGTAAATTACTTAGGTTGAAAATTGTCTTAGAAAATTTGAAGATTAAATGGGATGGACCTATGAAGCTCTATTGTGATAATAAGTCGATATAGTTCATAATCTTGTTCAACATAATCGAACAAAACACATTGAAGTGGATAGACATTTTATCAAGGAAAAGGTGGATAGTGGTTTGATTTGTACTCCATATGTACCTTTATAAGGTCAACTAACCAATATTCTTACTAAAGGATTGTGTAGTCAAGACTTAGAAAAAATAATATGCAAGCTGGGAATGGAAAACATATATTCTCCATCTTGAGGGAGAGTGTTGGAAATAGGGACATTTAATATTTATTATACTTCCCAAGTAGCTTAGCTATGTTCCATGTATCTTAGGAAGTTGTGATATTTTAATTGTTCTCTGGAAAATAGTCATTTATTATTTTTGTAAACCATTTTTATTATAATTAGATCAATCTGCTGGGTGGTAGACTCAGTCAAGCATATTCAAAAAATACTATTTTGTTTTTCCCCTTTAACAAAATATAATCAGACATGTTTGAGAATATGCTTTGGTGGTACCCAAGCACTTCAATATCATATAAAAGAACTGTGCTCTCACGTTTTTGGCCATGTACTGACCTTGCTGCCACTCCTGGTTTGTGTATCCTAGGATTTATCTCAACTAAGTAATGCTATGAAATCAGCATATTGGTATACAAAAGAATTCGGAAAGTAGCTGAGGGTAAAAGCATCATCACATAAATATGTTAGGTGAATAATGGTGGCACATGTAAAATAATTTCGCCACATAGATAATTTAAACAGATTGTCTAATTTTTAATAGAGAGCCAACTTACAAAATGGGCCACAGCACTAAGATTCTCAGGCAATGACTTCAGCAATTGTTGCTTTGTGGGTTCATACACACCGATAAAAATTGCTGAAGCTCTGCAAGTAAGGAAGAATAGTCTATCAGGCATATGTACTGCACAAATTAATCAATTAAGAAACAATACTTTTACCAAAATAAAAGAATGTTAAAGGTTAATGTGCCCTGAAAAACTTTCTTACAGAAGATTGTGTTTTCAGACAAGAATTCAGTACATAAGTGTACATTTTAAGTTAGTAAAGCATCTAACTATCTGTACTATGGATTACCCAACAGGCATGATGGCATTCCCTTGCTCATACTTCACAGGTAGTTTTAAAAATTTCCCACTCTCCACCTTTCTATTCCATAATGGCAATAGTTGGAACAATGTCCTTGGTACAACTTATGTGAGCATATAGTTAGATGTTGATGTTATATATCTGTAGCTGGTTGTACAAGCTTGTGTATTGTGCTTGTGTGAGGCACAGCCTTACTGTGAAGCCCATTGCATTGGATAGACCCTCTGAGTTAGTTAGTCAAGCTGTCATAACAGCTATCACTGTAATTTACCTATAGGTGCATCATATAACTCTATCGATATAAAGTTCAGTTGTATTATTGAATAATAACAAGATTCTAAAATCAGAAAAAAAAAATCTCTCTCACTTTATTTCTTAGTTTCTGTGGAACTTTCTCTCATGAACTTCAATAACAGATGAATTCATTAAAGGGAAGTGCATAAACTATAGTTGAGAGCACCAGCTAGTCAATGAATGATAAGGTGCCCAACCACTTGCTCATCACCCTTTCATAAAAGATAATATAAATTGTCTAAATGTTAGTATCCTAATCAAACGGAATTTCCGAAATAACAGAAAAGGGTCTCAAACCAGTTTCCATGAAAAGGATAATCTACTAATATAAACAACACCAGCCACACCAAATAGCATATTCCTACTACATTCACATTCTAAGGAATAGGGAAAAATAAGAAAATTTCCATGCTTAAGTGCATAGCACATAAGCTATAATATCTAATTAGCTTGAATTCAAATAAGTTCATCAAAGAAAAATATTAAGTGAAAAGCAGAGAAACAAAAACAACAAAAAAATATTTGCCATAAGAACTGCAAAGGATGAGGTGTATGTGAAAAAAAAAAAGTATACTCACGGTAAGACACCAACAAGATTTCCAGACAATCCAGAGTACAGACCCTTCAAAACAATTCTTCCTCCGTCACGAGCAACCTGATATAGGATGGAATGAGATATATAATAAAATTATAATGTGATTAAAAGGTAGATATTATGGAAGCAAATCAAAACTTGACAATGGATTCCATCCAAAGATTACAAGCCTGTTTGTTTTACAATTTAGGCACTGCAACTGGAGAAAAATAACATGGCCAAACAAAAGGAAAATTTCCATGCATTGGTCAAGGTCAAATGCCATTTGGTGGCTTATACAACAAACAGATGCCAACAAGAAATGGAGAAGGGAAAATAGAAAAATATTCTTGTTAGAATATATGAAAATATCTTATCATATATTAGATTATCCTCTAGGATTAATTTGTTTATTTCCTCATTATCTCTTAAGATTGGTTACCAGATTTCCTTATCCTATCATGATTTGTTTCCCTAAGTAGTCAGGACTGTGATTAGTATAAATAAGAATTAATACTCTTGGTTTTATGAACATATCAAATATTGTCACACTGTAATACATCTCAATTGATATCAACTCAGTGTTTCATTCTCTTTTATCTCTCTCCTCCTTCTATACTGAAAACACCATAATTTCAACAATTCTATCAATTTTATCCCCAGGAAGATGAAATACTACTAGTTAAGAAAGCTCATTGCATTGCTCCATTAGCAAAAAAGTTCACATCAAACAGGACAGAATGAATGTTGAACAAAGTCTATATCTCATGCATAAGTATTTGAACGGCGCATATTAAGTGATAATTATGACATTTACAAAATTCGAACTTTGACACGAACTAACATTTGGAAGCCACATTAAAATGAGGGAAACAGTATTAGTATTGGACAACTGCATTTCCAGACCTACAATACATGATGCCTCTTGTATAACAAACCATGAATTTGATTATTTCTGTTTGTCTTCCTAGTTCCCCTCAAATCCTCACCAGACAGATGTAAACACAGAGGAATTAGAATAAAAGGTTTACACTATATATACATAACTCACCTGTAGTCGAGTTTTGATGGTATCAATGGGGTATAAAGCTGTTTCTACAACGACACCAGCAACACCTCCAGCAATGCAACCATCTGCAGTTAGATCAATATCCATAAGTATGTTGTACAACAAAATATTAATAGTACAAGACAATAGATGTATGTGATAAGATAACTTATGGCCAGTTTGAGTTCCAATGACAGACCCTACTTCAAGAAAGGTAACTATCCATAGAAATAGAAACATTGTCAGCCATTTTTCCCTTTAAAAAATGGAACAATACATTTTAATATCCCACTAAGAAGACAATACCGCCTACAGAAGTTGTCAGATTATCAATTCACAATGGTATATACAGGACAGGAGGGGAAAAGGCAAGTATTTGAAATGGAAATTACAACTTCAAGGCTTCAAAAATCAAAGTTTTCAACAATCTACTTCCAATAACAGCATTATATGTCACTGATGGCATTGTCTGCACAAAATATAATGTAGACATACAACAACATATGCATAATGCCATGACAAAACAGACTATGCCAATAAATAAACACCAAAGAATTGCAGTTTTCTTATCCACACATCTACACAATCTTCAACGGAATGTCAATACTTACCATATAGAACACGTAAAAAGTCAAATGGCTTTTTCTCTCCTTGACTGATGGACATGAAGAACTTATCCGCATCCTTTTGAACAGACATTTTAGACTTAAATGCATCTGTATAGACAAGTCATTTTTCAAGATAAGCAATGCAAAGCACAAGTATAAACCTCAGTCAACAAATTAACATTGCAATTTTCAAGGTATTTCTTTTACAAAGTAACTAAACAATTAAAAAGTCATCGTGGAGCCTGAGACTGGCTTCATTAACTACCTACTAACAACTTCTCTAAACAGCAGGAAGAATCTCTAGGTAAACAATGGGGTCAGAATGAAAGTCAAAGTGACAAATAAGAAATTGAAATTTGAGGAAAACCCATGTGGAATGCGATCCAGCAATAGCTATGATGAATCGTAGTTAGTGAAATACCAATTGAATCTGGATGGGGAGTTTTGGAGGTCATGGGCGATGTGCAGAGCCAAAGATCAAAGCTTTATATAACAAAACCAATTCAACCACGACAAGGTGGAGGAGCCAAATCCTGGAACAAATGGGGTTTTAGGTGGGTTTATTTATTTATCTAATAATAATAATAATAATAATAATAATAATAATAATAATAATAATTAGTAGTAGTGGTAATATACTAATACTCCTTATACAGCCCCTTTTATATAAGGCGTATAACTTATACCTAATAAGTACAAATAGCACGATAAACAAAATATAAAATATAAAATATTATTATTATTATTATTATTATTATAAGAAGAAGAAGAAGGTAATAAGATATTTTACAATATTGCATTTAATGGTGGTTAATTTCTTTTTTCTAATATTATTATAATTTTCAAACTTTAAATAAACATTAAAAAACCTACTTTAAAACGATAGCTTTCTTATTTTTAGATGAGTTTCTAAAAGCATTTTAATAGATTAATATGTGAGTTTTTTTTTATCCAACGTTTGTTATATAATTCTTAATTTTTTTATGAATATTTATTTACTTTAAGAATGTAACATTATCAAATTTAAATTTATTTATAGAATGATGTTTTATATTATTATGTTTATTTGATCGTTGATATTTTATAAAATACAAACAAATTAAAATATAATAATGATTTCATTATATATATATATATATATATATATATATATATATATATATATATTATATTATATTTTATTAAAAATGCCGCTTCTTTATTATAAAGTTTTTATTTTTATTATATTTTCCCCTCAAAACATGCTGTAGACTTTTTAATTATATTATATTTATTTTATTAAATATCAAATTTAATTTTTCTAAATGACGTGATCTATACTAATATAAAAGATATAAAAATTCTTGTGCATCACACATATTCATGCTCTAGTTTAAATAAAGTAAAAAAATTTCAATTCAAAGGCTACAAAATCTCCTATTTAAAATAAGAAAGGTTTACTCTTTACTCAAATTATTAATAAATATCAATTGACATTTCATTGACTTATTTTTTTTTTTAGATTTTCTTAATTATTTATCAAATATCTAATAAGATAAAAAAGAAATATACATTTTTGGGGAGTCTACTCCTTCAAATAAGATATCTCCTAAAATTAATTAATTAAAATTAATTATTTAAAATATATTTTTAAATATTTTTATCCGTATTGTAATATTTAAAATAAGCTTAATTATATTTTTTATCTTTTAAATGTCACAATTGTGTGATTTTTAGAGTTGATGTTCTGATTACAAAATTTGAATTATTTAAGTATTATAATCATATAATTTTAGTTTTTTGATCGACGGTCCGTATTTAATTAAATATTTAATCAATTTTATTAACTATTTAACGAATTTTGTTAACCAGCGATTAAACCATGATGGCATATGTGGCTACTCTAATGTGTTACAGCAAGGGGAAAGAGTTGCGTGACAATTGGCCGTTCATCTACATGTATGAGAAAAATTGCATTTATCAGTTGACTAAAAGGTACAGATTAAACTTTGCTTCAAATAGTTTTCAGATGTATTATCTCGTGTGAAGGACCATTGAAGTTGGTGGTGGGGACGTTCATACAGGAAGATAAGAGCAAGAATCCTATGATAAGTGTGTCAAGAAATCCATGGTAAAGGTTCCACTTACACACATGTACCTGCCTCCTCTCACGTGTCACTTACTTTCTATGTTTTTTATTTGCCTTCTTTAAATTAAGATTGTCATGTTCGGTTATCTCTTCGTATTTTCTTTCGTGACAAAAAACAAAAAACAAAAGGTTGTACTCTGTTCCAATATTAATATTTATAATGAATGATAGATAGCACGCATCAGATTACGCCAAGCCAACTAATAAACAATCAAATGGTGGTACTCGACTCAGTATTTTATATAAGATATCAAATTTATAAATAAAAATAACGTGATTAAAAAATAAATAGTCATTTTTTTATCATAAAAACTAATCACCGAAGTGGATGAATATTTTATATCTATAATATAAAATATTACGTAATTTGTTTGTTGTATTAGTTAGTGTACAAATAATACTTTTTACTAATTAATATGTATTAGTCATGGTTTATTTCTCACAATAAATTATCTTATTAATTTATACTAATATTTATTGTATTTGATTAAAATATTATAAAGTAATTAAAAATAGTTTGATTAAAAACAAAGTAATACGAAAGAGAATTTTAAAAAATCCTGTAAAAATGACAACCCCAGAATTAAAAAAATATATTATAATATAATGGCAGATATAGCAAAAAAAAAAAAATGCAATAAAAGTTTTAGAATCACTTGACATGACGAGCAAATCAAGAGCCAAATACTGTGCCAAAAAAATGTGTGGTTAGGAGTATATGACATGTGATGGTGGGCCCACAGACGTAGAGTCTGTGTTTGTACTAAACCATCCAAATAACTAAATGAATAAATTTTAATAAACAATTAATAATTGAAATTTGAATTAAAAAATAAATAATTGAAATATTGACGTAAAAATTGTAATACATTTGATTAAAACAATGTTTTCAGTTAATAACAGTTATTTAGATTAAAATGTCTCGAGATATTATCTAATGTAATATAAAAACAAAACCCTAAATCCTAAAAATTATCTGTAATAATTTATATATTATAATACTCTACCGTCCATGTCCATGTACTCGTTTTCAACGCTCATAGCCGAAAAGGTAAAAGAAAAGCTCATTTTTCAATTTTAAAATCTGATACCGAGACCAAGAAAGATACATTATCCATATTCAATATAGTTAAAAAAGATCTATTTTTTATACAACTCAAGAAAATCTTGCAAAGAGATATTTATAAAGGTTTTAATAACGAAATTCTCATATATTTTATAATAACTAAAATTTGAAATGAATTCAAGATATTTTTAAGTAGAGATTGAAATTTATTTAAAAATTTTATCTCTTTTAATAATTTTTCATATACAAAAATATTTTTAAGATTGAACTCTTGATTATATAATTAAAAAATAAAATTATATGTGAATTATGTGTATTAGCATAAGATGTGAGTTCTATTTTTAGCCTTGTAACCATCTTTTGTCAGCATTTATATTCATATATTTTATATCACTATGAAACTACTTTTCTTTTTTCTGAAATATAAACTATAGAACTATTATTCCCTTGGAGCAGTGTTAGCTGATTCTGAACGGCATTACTTTTGTCCTCAAATTAATTACACGTCTCGTGGAGGACGCGGTTCATCTAAGAGACAATTTTGACCTTTTCATTTGTTGTTGTAAAACTTGCCCCTTTTGCTTCATCCTTATCCTTTCTTTTTTCATAATGCTAACTTCATTTTTTTAATATAATGTTTTGCTGACAAATCAATTTAAAATTAGGAACGCCAAACTTTTCCATAAGGAATTTTATTTTATTTATTTATGAAACTATACATTTTTCATATAACAAGATTAATATCAATGTCAATCGTGTATCAAGTCAACAAGTACATCATAAGACAGCTTCAAATGAGACTTTGTCCCCTTTTTTAGAACAATCCAAAGTCAAGTTGTATAATTTTTTTCATACATAAACTTACAATTTTAATTTCGACGCAACGTCGGTTTGAAAAAAAATTAAGTATTATTACAATAAATTTGAGTTTTTATGTGTAAGAGTTTTCATTACTATTTTTCCAATTCAATGATAAAATTCTCACTAAAACTTAACTCTATTTAATAAAAAAAAAAACAGTACATTCTACTATAAACTTATACTACAATTGTTATATATTTTAAAAACTTAAACCCTCGTGAAACTGTAATACAATTATTTTATCAAATGAAATTAAAAATAGATGACAGCAAATTCTTTTAAAATAAATAATGCATAAAAATAATATCTAACTTTGTTATTTAAATAAATTGATATCTTGCTATATTGAAATCCGCTGAGTATGTTGTATAAACGAAGAATTTTCTTCATAATTACTTTTTAGCATCTGTCTATTCTCATTGATTTTGCTTAGCTAATAGCTATCAGAAAGTTTGACTATTAGAATTACAGGAAATGATGCAAGCTACCAATATAAAGTTATAAATACAACAATAACCAGATTGTTGGATTTTTTTAAACATATTATTTAATTTTTGATCATATATATGAAAAATTTTTGTTAAAAGAAATAATACTTATTTAATGATCTTTCCATCTTAAAAAAAGAAATTAACAACTATCAGTGTAAACTAAAGAAAAGGTTATACACGTTTTCTTTTCAAATAAAAAAAATAATACAAGAAAAGCTTTTTGGTCAAACAAACACACCAAATAAATACGCACTGTAAACGGCCAAGACTTAAGGTAATAGAATACTTGTTTTTGTCTTCTTCTCTCTCTTTCTTTATATATGCTGCAAGATTTCTGACTTCACACAAACAAGGAACATTAGTGTCCGTGTTACATTACCAAACTCTTAATCCTCTTCACTCTGCTTCTGCTTCTCTGGTCAGTTCCCAATTTTCTAAATTCTACTTTTTCGCGTTTCTCTTCTCACCCTTTGATCATTCTTCACGGATTGTTGATCCTTGACGTATCTCATAAACTGGGTTCTCAAAAAGTGTCTGTCTTTTTCACGCAATCTTTTACTTTCGAACTTTTTGGTCGCTCGCAGCATTTCCCCTGTTTTGGAACTCTGCAATTCTCTGCCTTTGGGTAGTTTTTTACAACACGCAATTCTACTCTCTTTTTTCGATTTTTTTTATAAAGGGTCATGGGTTGGTGATGTTTTGTCGCAACTGGGTTCTCAAATCCCGCATCTTTTTCCATGTGTTTGTGCATGCAGGAAAGCACTTAACTTAAAGAAACTCTCTGTTTTGGGGCACAAGCATAGTTCCTCTGTTTTCAAGGATGGCCATAAAGACAATTGAACTGTTGAAAGGGTGCGGATCGCAGGAAGAGATGATGGAAGTGCTTGCTGCGGTGGCTTCAGATTTGGGGGATGTGATCGATGATGTGAACACCTTGCAGGTGATTCCATTGAAGGGTGCAATGACCAATGAGGTTTTTCAGGTAAACTGGCCAACCAAAAATGGTGGTGAAGTCAGAAAGGTTCTGGTTCGTTTATATGGGGAAGGTGTTGAAGTTTTCTTCGACAGGGAAGAAGAAATTCAAACTTTTGAGTGCATGTCAAAGCATGGTCAGGGTCCACGCCTTCTTGGCCGATTCACCTCTGGCAGAGTTGAGGAGTTTATTCATGCCAGAGTATGTGCTTATCTTCTTTGATTTTTAGTATTTTTTTTTTTGTTGATCTTTTACATTTTTGCTTTATGTCGATTTAACTATTTTACTATGGTATGGGCCACAGGACCAGGTTGATATGCCAAGGGCCAAAAATAAAAAAAGGTTTTGTTAGAAAATAAAGGATTTATTATATAGTTACATCTAAACAATAAAATATATTCAACTAGTGGAGGATAAGGTATCATGTTGGCGTCTTAATAACGTCATTTTATTTCCTTTTTTTTTTAACCAAAAAACAAAACTATAAAATATATTTATTACATTAAAAACTTTCTATTTTGATTTTTTGACTTGTTAAGTTGGGCACTTGGTACATGAGATTAAAAAGTCAGTTGTGATTTAATGCATCAATAGAAGTGTTTGATTTTATATACGGTTATTGCCATGTTTATTTTTTTCTAATGATGTGTCATGTTTATTGTTTTTTGAATGATGTGTCATGTGTATTTTTTTCATGATGCTTATTGTATGGAATTTAATGTGAGCGAAAAAGGAATTTGGACACAGAGATCAATGAAATAAAATTAACAAAATTGTATGAAATGGTGAAAAGTAGTGATAAGGATGAATTAGCCAACCAAGATTTATGTGTTTAAAATTCTGTTAGGCTCCATTGTTGGCAGATTATCCCTACAAATCTTGTTGAATATGGACGTCTATGTGACCCCAACATGGAACAAACACCTATGAGCATGAATTTTAGTGTTTTTTCCCCCAAGAAAATTGGTTGCTATGATTATTTCAGTTAGTGCTTGAGCTTTAGAGAGTATATGGTCAGTTTGAAAGTGAATTAGCTTTTTGTTCCCCGTTTTACTTTACTTTACTTTACTCTGTAGTCAAAAAGCTTTTCTTTGGACTGATGCTTTCTTTTTTGTATTTTATTCCCTTTATCTCTTGGACCAATGGAGGGTTACCAATACTATTGCGTAATTATTTAAGAAGAATCTTTAAGAAATTCAATTAAATGGTGTTGGACTGTTAATGGGATGGGATCAGGTGCACTTAGGTGCTACTTTTACCATTCTTTTCTCCATCACTCCTTTCCTAAATGTTATTTCTCTGTTAGAAGTAAAGAAACAGAATAAAACAATGATGTTATTGGGAAGGGCATCTGGATTTTTTTTTATGCATACATGGAAATATCAGACTTGGGAGGTCTTATTTCCTGTCTATTTCACTCATTAATAAATATGTCCACTCAAGCTTGTCTATTATGAAGGGGGAAAAATATGTTAAATAAAATTTAAACTTGACAACCTAAGTATTAAGTTCCAAAGGTGAATAAAATAATTTAAATTGATTAGAATTATATATCCTTTAGGGCTGTTGATGTCACTTTTGGATTGAAACCAATTTAACAAGTCAAAAGCAAAGTTTCTAGTATAATTATTGTGAATAACATGCTTTTTTCTGTTCTTATTTTTGGCTTTTTAGACTCTGTCAGCTGCTGACCTTCGAGACCCCGAAGTATCTGCTTTGATAGCATCTAAGATGAGAGAGTTCCATAGTCTTTATATGCCTGGTGCAAAGAAGGTTCAGATTTGGCATAGAATGAGGTAATTGTAGGCCAGATCAATCTCAAAATCATTTTTCATTGCTATGCTGAATATTAAATACTCTCCATTTTCTATTTACTAGGAAGTGGCTTGGTCTAGCCAAAAGTTTGTGCTCCCCAAAGGATACAAAAGTTTTTGGCTTGGACAATCTGGATGAGGAAATAAATATCCTCGAGAACAAGTTATCTGAAGGATATCAAGAGATTGGTTTTTGTCACAATGATCTACAATATGGTAACATAATGATGGAAGAAGAGACAAGATTAATCACTATAATCGTAAGTTGTGGTCATATATTCTTTGCCTTTTGTATTTGTTGAGGTTTTAATTTCTCTTTAAATTGTTCTATTGCAACAACTTGAATGCTAAACCCGTGAAAAGTTGTGTGTGACCATAAGAATTGTGAACTCATATATGCTGTATCAATATTGGGACCTGGGAGGATAATACCACTTTCATAGGCTCTTTTCATCTTTTATCAGTCATATTTACAGTAAACTTATCTTTGTTCCTATTTTAAAATTCGAATAATACAGGACTATGAATATGCCAGTTATAACCCTATTGCATATGACCTGGCAAATCATTTCTGTGAAATGGTGGCAGATTACCACAGTGACACACCTCATGTTCTCGACTACAATAAATATCCAGGTAAAGTTCTTGTTTGTTATATTTTTGCTTCCCAAGTTACATTTCCACAATGATTAATAGTAGTTGCAATTTTATGTTTATTGAGATCACTCTCAATTGCTGACACACCAAATTGGATATGGTAAACCAGGTCTAGAGGAGCGTCAAAGATTTATCCGTGTCTATCTAAGTTCAGAAGGTTAGTCCTTTTACCTGTTCAAATAGTCTTCACTCTTCATAGCGATCTTGATGTTGTGGCCACAATTGCGATTCTAGATTGTTTTTTAAAACCTTGTGTTTCGATTTCAAAAAGTTTCATGTTGCTTAAAAGTTGAGGTAGGAGTAATTTACAAACACTCTCCTCTCATAATCCATCAAGGTATTTTTTAAGGACAAAGCATTAAAGGTCCACGAAAGTAAAAATGGACAATACTTACCTGTCTTTGTTTAAATGGAATTTGCATTCATTTGTTTAATTTATGCTTAACTTGGTCATTTTATTTTATTCAAAAGCTCATAAACTCTTCTATGTGTGTGTGATGTGATGTCTCATTCACTCTTCAACATGCCTTGTCAAAATAGCTCTAAGAACCATTTCATGCTGACTCAAATTTATTTTGGCAACTCCCTTGTAAACAGGCAAGAGACCAAGCAATGCTAAAGTAAACCAGTTGGTGAAAAATGTAGAAAAATACACTCTTGCGAACCATCTATTTTGGGGTTTGTGGGGACTCATTTCGGTAAGTTTTTCATTTTTATTTTATTTTCTCAATTCCATGTTATACTAAAGAAGGTAATTTGTGGCTAAACATAGATGTTTTGCATGTACATGCAGAGTTATGTGAATAAAATAGACTTTGATTACAAGGAGTATTCAAGGCAGAGGTTTCAGCAATACTGGCTAAGGAAGCCTGCTTTATTGGACTCACCAAGCATCGTTTCACATGATGCAACTGGGAATGGATCGCTGCCATCCTTCACGTGATTTTGCTTCATTTTATTTAGTCTTAGTATATATACTATATATTAATAATGTCTAAAGATATGCTATGCAGCATCATCGTGTATGTAAATAATATGTAATCACTAACATTGTGTGATGAGTTTTTGGAATTTTAATTAAGGTTTGTTTATCAATATTCAATCCGTCTCCTCTGGGATTGAATTTGGGGATAAGAGTGACAATAAGTAGTTTATATTATTTGCAATATTGACATGCATAAAGAGAGCCGATTGATTTGTCTTCTCATCTTTATACATAGAAATAGAATAATGGTTGGGGTTGTGATCTGATATTAGTTGTTCTGATTTCACTTGTTAAATGCATGATTCATAAAATATTTAGCCCCATTTGAGGTATTAATAAAAGATAAAAGAGAAAAGAGGATATGGAGAGTCATTTAATAATAAATTATTATCTATTTACCGGAAATTTGATGACTTCAAAAATAATTATCTTAAAAATTATGAAACTGATTTTTAATTAATTGACCATATAAATACTTTTTATACGGATCGTCTATTAATTTTTTAATAAAATCTGTTTTAAATAGTTCCTCTCATCTAATGAGGTTACTCTTAGCCCTCTCCTCCTTTTTGAAATCTTTTGTCCGGATAAACTATAAGTCATTGCTTTGACACTTATCAAAATAACAAGATTTTCAAATTTGACTATTAGTTCTACTCTATTCCATTTTAGAACTTTTTTTTAACATAGCATTTTAGAGCGTTTAATAATGCTTTTCTTGACATCGTTAAGTGACTTGAAAAAAAATTCAGAAAACCCATTTATAAATACATTTTGCAAATATGAGTGTATGTCATAAAGATAGTATATATAATATATGTTTTTTTTATTTAATATATTATTAATTTATTAAACAAATAATTCATTATCATATATATGTATACTTTCGGGGGAAATCATATTATTATTTTCTCTTTTATTTAGTAATTTAACTCAGCTATTCTTAAATACTGTTTTTTTTCTTTTGCCTATGATCAATACGAATTATTTTAACAATGGTTGTCAGTAAGGATGACAAAAATATTTCTTTACACAGACACACCTGAATATTGTATGCAATAAGGTATATATGAAGACAACATTTTCTCAACGCATACGAATCAATGTAAACTTTTCCTTTATGGAAGGAAAGGGCCGGGTGAAATTCATATATTTATAAATAAAAATGAATAATTTCTTATATACTTTTTTGTGTAATATATATATATATATCTACATATATTTCTCCCAATAATCTTTTGCAAATTTTGATGAAACTGCATAGGAATACAAAATTTTCACGTGACTTTTATCATAAGAAAATCTCACGCCAAAAGATACATTTGAGGAAAGAAATGTGAGCAAGAAAAGGATAAAAAAAAATAATAACAATAAGAAATGTTTCACACAAGCATACAAATTATTGATTTCAAGGTGCACAAATCGTGACTTTAAGAAATCTACACCCATAAGGCAAACTAAAATACACTTAATTTTACACGCTTGATCACACTGAGTCCCCGCACATTTTATTTAATTAGGTTATACATATAATAACATAAAGCATGAGTTGTGGGGTGGAGGAAAAAGTGACGTGGTGCTGCCAAATTAGCGACGGAAACTCCTAACTTGTCGCGGTGGTTCAGCCTCGTTGTCACGGAGCTTCACGAGCGTGTAAACGCCAGCACCGGCAAGAGCACCCAGCGTTGGAGCCACCAAATAGATCCATATGTGCTTGTAATTTCCTGCTGCAACCGCTGGACCCAACGTGCGCACCGGATTCATCGAACCACCACTTGTTGGCCTAATCAACACGTCATGGAAAATCATTTCCTAATCTTCCTTACTTTTCTTACATGGGCGAAAATTAATTACCAAACTATACAATAATTTATATCAACATGGCCACGTAAAAGTTTGTTACGATCATAAACACAGAGTAATAGCATTTCTCATTATTGTTAGCTAGCAGGGTTGTTTGATTAATGAATTGTACAAATTTGATAACAAGAATCTTACCCGGATATGAGAATGTTGAGCAAAACTGTAGCCCCAACAGCAATACCTGCCAATTCACCAACCTGCATGACACGAAATGAAAATAAAGTAACCTGACAATAAATGGTGAAATTGATGATACGATGAATTGGAACCCACCGCACGAGTATCAGTAGCGACGGCAGTGACGACAAATAAGAGATTAAAAGTGATAATAAACTCGGTTGCAAAAGCTTGGGCAATGCTAACGGAAGGGACAGTGACCCCACCAGAGAGGAAAGGGTGATAAACACCTTTGAGAGCATAGCAGGCACAGATGGAGGCAGAGACTTGTGCTGCTATATAGGCAGGGACGTGGGTCCATGGGAAGTGGCGAAAGGCCGCAAAGGCAATGGTGAGGGAGGGGTTTAGGTGTGCACCTGAGATGTGCCCAATTGATAGAATAATGAACATCACTGTTAATCCTGCACAAGCTGCATTTCCCATCAGTGTCTCTGCTCCATTGTACTTGTTGTTCACTATAGGTCCAGCCGTTGCTGCAAATATCAATATGAACGTCCCCACAAACTCTGCTCCAATCTGTGTTCATCCTTGTTATAATCAATTCAATTATACTTCACTTTAAAGCAAATAAATACTAATTTGAGTTTAATACATATGCATCTACTATTATTTATTCTTCTTTATCCAACATCAAACAAACTTGCACTTGTGCAAACCCTTTTTTATGGTCAAACAGTAATTCATAACAGATGGGCCTTATGCTACTCTTGTTGGCCCTACTCTTGTTGGCCCGATTCTTTATTTCACTTTTGAAACGTGCTCGCTGTTCACCCTTTGCAAGCCCAAACTAATATATGGAAAAATTGTTTTATATGACAAATAAAACCCTTATCAAAATAAAAACTACATTCCAATCATGTTTTTTTTTTTAAACATTTCAGATTGAGTAAAAAGGTTGGATTTATTTCATTTTAATTTTAAAAAGTGAAAACAAGGGACCCATGACCATCTTCATTAAATCCTTGCTTAATCTTTTCTCTTCTTTTCCTTCCGCTTTATTTAATTTAAGAAAGAAATAGCAAAGAGAACAATAAAAGAGAAAGTTTAAATACAAAGAAAGTTGTGAGAAAATAAATACATTTTTTCATGTTTAGTATAAGAGAAATGGATGGGGGAGGGGAGTAAACAGAATGAAAAAAAAAACTCCTTTATTTGGGTAACAAAAATAGAAAGAAAATGATTTTTTTTCTTTAATAGACAATTGTATCCTTAAGTAGATATGAATTATATGATATAATAGACTTAATTGTAATTTTCAGAAAAGGTGTATTTTTAATATTTATACTTTCTATCAAACATAATCACAGTTATTATATTTTTCTATTGATGTTTAAAATTAAAAAACACATGCAAATTTATTAGTCTTTCTAAACTTTAAAAATTATAATAAAATTCTTAGAGAGAATACATATTTTTTTACATTTGAGGATGAAATTTATTGATGTAAAAATATAAGAACTTTGACTATAATTGACTGCAAGTATAAAAACTAAAAATGTAATTTTTTTTTCCTAATTCTTATTCTTCCAATTTATACGTGATTTTAGTTTCCTAATTATTTTTAGTTAGTTAAGTTTTTTTATTTTTAAAACTAAGCAAATTTAGTATCTTTTTCAATTTTATTGTTTAAAACTCTCGTATTCTTGTTTTTCACTCAAAATATTTACAAATTGAATCGGTTAAATTATTTTCTATTCAAAACTCACATACCAAAACATCAAATTTTATATAAAATGAAAAAACTCAAATTTCTCCCTTGTCAAGCCTTAATTTAAATTTTATAAAATTCTTCAAACTTTATTAAGATAAAGGTTAGAAGTGAAAATCATGAAAAAAAATCAGTTTTTATAGGCAATAAAACAAAAATGAATTTTAACCTGTTAGGAAATGAGATTTGGTGTAACAAAAGATCACAAATTCAATAATGCAAGAAAAGTCAAAGAAAGGAAATTTGAGTACAGACAGTTGAAATGTATCAAAATTAAAAAGGTCAAAGAAAAAGGACAACATGGCGGAGAAGAAAATAAAAGCAAAGTAGTCAATAGCCATAAACATCAACTAAGAGGGGAAAGCAATGTAGATAAGAAAGGGCGTGGTATTAACAGAAATGTTGAACACCCTGAGCCAAAAGTTGAATTAACCCAAAGAAGGAGTAGGTATTAGTCGAGGGGAAGAAGTACTTAATATGATGCTTATCATGTAAAAAAAGTCAGTTTTTATTTGTCTATTTCAGAAAAGGTAAGACATGATGGAAAAATGATGGATCTAATCTATATTTCTCCACACCCAAATCCTTGCTTTTCTTTTGCTTTCTAATTTCACAAATTCCAATCATAAGATAAAGTTGAAATAAAGTTGAGGAAGATTTATTTATAGTAATCCAAATAATATATATTTTTAATATATATTTCTCTCTTTCTTTTTTATTTTTTCCTTTTCACTTCTTAATTTCCTCTATCTTTTTATCTTCCATACAAAGCAATAGTTACTGACTATATATGGAATGGAATGTTATAACATAGATCATAATTTGAGGATTTAATTAGCGTGTTTAAAAGATTGTGATGATTTACAATATTTTTTTTTTAATAAGTGTTCCTTTCTTGCAAAATTTAAGTTTCAATACGCAATGGCATTTATTAGTGCTAGTAGTAGTTCTTGAGGCAAAATCTTAGAAACAAACAAACAAGATAACTAAGAAGCTTGTCAAAATTGAAGTCTTAATAACTATCATTTACATTAAACATTATTATGTTTATAACATTACGTATTATTGTTAACAACTTTATTGTTTATTATCTTAAATTTGATAAAACTAATCTCCCCACCCCCACCCCAATACAAAATTATGTTTTGGTTGTCTTGAAAACGTAACTCCTAAAAAATTTTACATATGTTGTAAATATATTTGATTGGAATCCTTAATTGTTTATTCTACTTTGGGTGGTCTAAGAAATGAAAGCTTAATTTATAGAAATGATTGATTTCTTTATCAGCATATAAATTATTGGTGCGTTTATGTTAATTAATAGAAATTATTGATGCGTGTAGCTTAATTAATATTATTGATGTGGGTAGAAAGATGATGATGTGTACATAAGAAGAATTGCTAATATCATTTACTGCAGCATGACAATTTGTTATAAAGGAATAGAGAGAGAGAAAGAAATGACAAGCTTTTCTTTGGTTTGAGTCGAATTAATAGGCTTAGACTTTAGAATGAACCTAAATTCAATTTCTAGCGTTTCTTTTAACAAATCATTTTATATTTATTTTTAAATGGAGGCACATTGCCAGAAAGACGGGTTGTCACCCGACTGTATTTTAATCGGAGTAAAAATAAATAGAAGAATGTTATTAACCTACCAATATATCTGAGCTCCCCAAGTTGAGTTGTATATTTTCGATTTAATTGAGTTAATATTTATATTAAATAAGGTTTTTTTTTTTTTTTCATTTTCTAGAGTTGTTTTTATTACTTCAAAATTAGTTCCTCACTTCCTTTTACAATTATATATATTCAACCCACATTTAACAAATTTAATTATACATACATGTTTTAATGTCTATATTTATACATGTATAGATGTCTTATTTATTTCTATATTTTAAATTTTAATTCAACAAATTAATCTAACACTATTAAAAGACTGACAAATACCTTGAAAATTGTAAAAAAATCATAATAATAAATTGTATATAATATAATCGACACATCACACATCCTGAAAATAAATATATAAATTTATTCACCTCAAAAACTGTACGACAAAAAAAAATCCATATATGTCGAAAGGATAAAAAAAGAATTATATAATAAAAGCCATGGATAACAAATTAATCTTATTCCCAAAGCCAAATTTAGTGGAAATACAAAATGCACACGCCTGCATGTACGCAATGTGTATGAAATTATGAATGTTAACGCAACACTTCGTGAATTTTGAATGACTAGAAGAAAAAAATTCTTATATTTTACATTATTTTACTAGTATCCCCATTCATGCATTTGTGATCAGTGTCGTGTAAAAGCCTCGGGGCATGCCGAAAGTATGAAAGAAAGATAAGAAAAATAAAATAAAATAAAATATAATAAGTGATTTAATAAAAAGAAGAAAATTGAAAATGAGATAAAGGAGAAAACAAGGACTAGTAGTGCACCGATTAAGAAGAAAACAAAAACTGAAAAATGCAATAAAAGACGTTGACCAAAAATTGTTACCTTTTGAGTGAGTGAAACATTGGGAAGTGAAACGCCAACAGAGAAATCCGTGAGGCATGTGGGCCCTTGGTCGGCAAACACTTGCACCGAGCCATGGAGAACGAGTCACGCTCGTGTGACAGCGAGTCAACTCGTAGCGACGTGAATAGCGGGCCTCCCGGAGTATCCGGCGTCGCCGGCACCGACGCTGCCGTCGGCGTCCCTGTCTCCGATTCCAGCATTTTTTTTTTCTTTTTGAAACTTGACAAATATAAAATAAATTAACTAGAAAAGGATAGTTAATTGGATATAATAGTGAACACACGGAAGGGGACACACTACATGATTTTCCAAATGTAAGGGGAAAAAGAGATTTTTTTTTTTTTGTTTTTTTGGAGAGGTTTTATGGTAGAAAGGTTAGAGTTACATAATTGGATGGTTTTTATAAATGTGTTGTTAAGGAATGGAGGGAGAGAGAGGAGCCAGGTTTGGAAGTTAGGAAGAGGAGTTATGCAATTGTGGGATTAGGAAATGGAGCATGGAGGATTTAGAAGAGTTAAATTGCGTGTGTTTGTTGTTGTTAAGGTTGGAATGGAATCGGGGAAAACTTGTGATAAGGGTTGTGATCCAACTTCGAAGTTGGGGAACAGAGGAGAAAAAGGAAAAGCGTTGTTGAAGGTGGAGGAAGAAGTGGTGGAAAGGGGTGGTCAACTAAGGAGTGAAGGGAAATGGGAATGAGAGAAGTGAAGAGTGGTTAATATATGGATTATAATAATGAGGTCAGGAAGTGCCATGAATGTGATAATTAAAGTCGGTGAGTTGCTTGCATAGTGGAAAGTGATTGTTCTTGGAATTCCTAAATTTTTCTTTCTTTCTTTCTCTTCTTATTTTAAATATATAATATAAGAAAAATAAGTAATGTAATGATAATTTTACTAAATTATTTAATTATAAGTTATAATAAATTTATTCACTTTTTTATATATATTAATAACGATTTCATTATATAGTTTTTCTATTTTTTTATTACCGACTTATGGCAATTTTACTTGCAACCAATAGTAAGTAATTTTTTATATATATTTAAAAGAAAAATAGAAAAATATATAATAAAATGATAATGTAATAAATAAATAAATTTAATTATATTTTTTGTTTAGTATTATAATTTTATAATTTTAATTTTTAAGTTTTAATTATATTAATTAAGTTTCTAAACATTTGATTTGTATAATTTTGAATTTATTAGTTTTAAGTGCATCCGTTAGATTTTTTGAAGTATTGTAATTGTGTAATTTTATTTTATTTTATTAATTTTTTATTAAATATTTAACATTTTTTTATGTAACTATGTTGACAACGACATCGTGAAAATTTTTAACAGTGCAAATAGAATCTTTTGAATTATCTCAATTACTTTTTATATTTCTTTTCTCAATCAAATCCAGGATTACACTAACATCTCCTCCAATAGAATGGTTTCATATCCCGTCGAAAGAAATAAAAAATAATATCATAAAAATATTATAAGAAAACACAAATAATACAAGTAGAAACATTATCACAATGGAAAAGTCAAAGGCCTTGCATTGTTGTTTATTTTACTTTATGTAATGATTCTATAGTATATAATTTTTTATACGATGCTCCAATAAGCATAAGTTATTCATGCGCTACGCTACACCACGTTATATTATATCTTATATATAATGATGGCTGTTTGTTTTCTTTTCTTTTCCAGCACACATTAGTTACGTATATACTTTTAATTACAAACACTAATTTTAATTATAATTGAAGTTCAGGACAGAGTAGGTCCAGCAACTTCAATTTATCCATCAAGCTGTCCCTAGAAAGTTGAGTTTTTAAGGGGAACATTTAAGGCATTGTGCAAATTACAAAGATGACGAAGTTAAAAAAATTATATACTTTATAAATTTAAAATTTCAACTTCGAAATGTAGGATACATTCCCAAGTTATGTTTGCAAGGACGCATGTTACTGTGCCATAAGTTTTAAGAAACATATTTGTGTATAATTGCACCTAATATGCAGAAGATTTTTATACGAATTCATGTGGGTATTTCAATAAACAATTAATTTAATTAGTTTTCCACGCCCGTACTTGACGGCCCTCGCTCTATATTGCACAAGGGATTGAAGTGTTAGAATTGAATTTGGAATATTTTAGACAAATGAAAAATATATTTTATTTTCTGTTTAATAAACAAAAAGAAATATTTGTTTTCATTTTCATTTATTTAAATAACAGTTTTTTGCTCTAACTTTTCTCCAATGTTTATTTATTTATTTATTTCATTCCTCGTCCGCAGAAAGAGTTGAGTAACTTTCTTTTAAAAAATTAATAAAAAAAAGTAACTTTGTTTGAACAAGTCTTTAGTTTCGTTTGGTGTAATGAGGCTCGCAATATTCGATAGCAGCCTGGCATTTTGTGTAAGCACTCTCAATGGTCTCTAATTCCTATCGTCAAGGCCGTACAAATTATAAAAAATAACATCATATCAACCATAAAGTAATCTATATTATCAAGCACAAGAACTTCCAAGTTTTATGTCACGTCTCGTTCAGTTACTATTTGTTTTTTTCCATTCAATTCTCCTATTTTATTTAAGAACATAACTGTACCAAACAACAATAATACTCTATTAAAAATGAAAATAATACTTCTCTGAATAATGCCCAAAGTAAGTAAACCATCTTGACTTCTTCATAATTGTTTTTAAAATAAATTTCAACTCCAAATTAAGAGGTATTAAAATAAATCCATATGCTAATAAAAACTATCAATCGCTAATACTGTTTTTCTAACATATATAGTTCTTATTTAACAGGCATTAAATTATTAATATAGACGTATATTATGAGTACGTATGAATAGTATGATGTATTTTACCAATAATATATTATATTGACACTATATATTAACTTTTACACCAACACAATTTACGCGTTAGTATATATAATACATCATTCAGTTGACACATCTTTAAATAAACGAGATAATTTAAGTATGATTAAGTCTTAAATTAAAAATTATAAAAATATTTTGGGATATAATCGGGGTATATAATATATCAGACTAATTATAACATCTAATATATTATATTAATTATAAAATTTGTTAAATAAATATTATATTGATAAAATAAATCTAACATCTAATCATAAGTTATAACTTCATTTTAATGATGCAAATAAATGCAATGTTAGTTTAATTGGATTTGATTTTTTATTTATAAGAATCAAATGTAACATCAAATAGTTTATAATACTTATGTATGTTATTTAATCAATTGAATTAGACTCCATCAATAATTAAATTTAAATTTTATATATTATGTAAATATAATGTTATGGGGGAACTAATGATTTAATGTGGGTACATGGAGGAATATATACATAAAGATGGATGATTATTTATGAAAGAATGGTTCATTTTCATGGTTGGGTTACGGTTACAGCTGTTTGCAAATGTTGGTTGACTTGATTTGATGATTGGAGTAAATAGGTGTGGGAGTTTGCACAAGCATAGCAATACATAGGGCTCACCTTTATGCAATTTGTTGAAATAATAATAATTATGGTCATTGGTCACCCTTAGCGTGCGCAACTTGCCACCACGTTCCCATCCCCCTCCCACTGCATCATCTTATGCACAGGAGGGGATTCAAAATACCATTATTTAAAATTAGTATAATGCCAAAACTCAATTCTCTACAATCTAACTTATTCTTCTATTGTTTATAGAGCTAATTCACATAGGATGATGCTTAAGTATTACTTAGGTTATATTTGGATAAAAGTTATAAAATTATTTTTCTGAATTTTAATGTATAAAATGAAGAAAAAAATTATTGCTTTCAGATTAAATGTACTTTTGAGTTTTTCAAACTGAGATTTAGACATTTACTATCTCCCTTCCATAATTACTGATATTTAGTTTTTTGTTTATCTCAAAATAATTGATGTTTTAGAAATTTATAATTTAATTTTAATTATATCCTTATTTAATAATTATTATAAATAATTATTGTAACTAGCAATGAGATATTAAATATAAACATTTTAGTCTAAATACAATAACATTTTACATTTATTAAATGTTTTTTAATTCATATGTATTAATTTTAAACATCAATGGTTATAGGAATAAAGTAGTATTTATTTATTTATATTTATATTTATACTACAAATATGTCTAACTCACAAGAGTCACCATTTGTTTAAGTGAATTTTCTTATCTGTCCCCTCTCTTCAATCTCTACACTTGTTTATCGGAAATTTTCGTATAGTTAAAATCTAAAAATATCATAAATTATCTTATTTCTAGCCATGAATGTCCTATTGGTACAACCCTTGCCGGTACTATTACTATTATTATATAAACTATTACTTTAGCATAGTTTTATTAAGAAATTATATAATTAAAATAAATAGCAATTAATATAACACATACTAATGTGATGATCCAAGTAAAAAAACGATTCCAAAAAATAGAAAATATAAGAAAAGCTTTGGTATTTTATTTTTATATTCTATTGAAAGAAACATGAAATTATTATATGGCCATTTGAAACTTGAAAAAAAAATTGAAAAATTAAATCTTAAAAAAATTAGAGATTATAATATTTAAAAAATATCGAAAAAAGAAGAACAATGAATTAAAAAAATAAGAGAATAATAATAATAAAAAAAATAGAAATAAATATAGAGTGAGATAAATATTGATAAATTTTGCGAATCCTACGTGAAGGTAGATGCACAGTAACAAATTGTCTCTTGGAGAAAAAAAAATTTCTTACGAGATTTTATTAGATTTTTTTTATTGATATGCGATTTTGAAATGAAGGGAGATGAAAAGAGGAAATGAGATGTGGGAGGGTGAGTATAGCACAAGATGCAAGAAAAGTGAAGTATTTAAAAAGAGTAAAGTATTTAAATAAAGGAGGATGTATAAAAATATTAACATGACATATGTTGAGAAATTGTTCTTATATAATAAATATCAAGTGTTATTAAAAAATAAATTAAAAATTACTATTAATTAAATAATTATTGAAATTGAGTTATGTAAGTTTAAATGTTAATATATATATTTATATATTAGTGATGTTTTATAAAATTTAATAAAACTAATTGAATGTAATTTTTTGTTGAATATTAAATTAGTTATATTTTAAAATGTTTCTATGTTATTTATGTAATTTATTATTTTAAATATCGTATTTATGTTGTAGAGAGTTAAAAAAAATTATCTACAAATTAATTAACTTGTTTGAAGTTATCTAAAACTTTCACTGAAATCTGATTTTATTTTAACTTCAATTTAAATTTTAAGTACTCTTACATTTTATATATTTTAATTTTTAATTATAAAAATAACTCATCTAACTCTTCTATCTCTCTTATAAAACGTATATTTTAGGTCAATATCACTGTCATCGCTTATAATCAATATCATCATCGCTAGTAAAGTGTTATTGCTATTCCCACTAATTATCATCCTATAATGTATTGTCACCGTTAATAATCCTATAGAATATTTACTTTTCCTAATGTTTTAAGAGTAATTAGGTTATTTATTTCAAATTTTCACTTAGTTTGAGACGAAGAAAGTAAATTTTGTAATAGCATAATAGAAGAAAGCATTTGATTAAACCTACTCAAGTTTTAGTTAGTATTTTTGCTTATTTTAATCTCACTGTGATGTTATTTTACGTTAAATGTAAAAGAGGAAAAGAATAAAAGATTAAAAGACCAAGAAAAGCAACAAAAAGAAAGAATCTGAATTCCCACCAAAGCATGAAGCATCGAAATCAAATCCCAAGAGCAAGACGCATAATTATGAAATGTTGGCTATCCTTGTACGATTTTTAATGAAATAGTACTTTTTAATTGAGAATAAAGATTTATCTATCAAAACAATTGAGATTTAAATAATTTAACAATAATTTTAAATATAAATTTTAAAGTGATTATTATAAAAGTCTAATATTATTATTATATTTAATAATTTATATTTAAATAATAATATTAAAAATATTTATACGATCAATATATTAAATTAAAATGTAAAAGGTAGACAAGGTGATAATGTAATTTTTTAATTTTTTATACTATCAACAAACTAAAACAGTGATTTATTATAATCTATTCATTTTTGTAACAATTATTTTAAAAATTAATTTTGGCATAATTTATAATTAGTTAATAATATAAAAATTATTTACATATATTTTTTTAAGTAAACTAGAAGGTATCCTATACTTTCATCAAACTAAAATCATTTATATCTTCAATACATGGAAATTAAACTCGTCTAAACAAAATTCTTTAAAGTTTCAAAACATAAAACTAACAATCTTTCCAAACACGTCATAAATAATTTGATTAAATAATTAGTGGTTTACTTCCACTACATTCAACGTGTTAGTGGTTATTGAACTCAAATACTAAACTTAAAAAAAAACCTTTTCAGTCTTTTCCTTAAAATAACATCTGGTCTTATGGAGTGCATGTGGAGACATTAAGTTTGTTCGTCGCATGATTCGAATAAACCCAGCGAAATCATATCGTGTAAGCGAGTTTTGTGGCCTGCTATTTGCCAATTAATATTGTTATTCTTTGATTATTTTCCGGGATTCGCACCAATTACTAGTTGTTCCTTCAATCATTATATATGATTCAAAAGCAAGGATGATACAAACCACAGAATAATGGGTTTTGTTACTTTCTTTTTTTTATTAAAAGGTTTTGTTACTTTTTTTTTATTAACACCTCTTGGGTGAACCCATGTACATGTGGGACTCCTCCCATTCATGTTTTATACTAAAGTATTTGATAGTTTGTTAAAAGTGGCGGGGTAATATTGTGTGCATTCGATATGTCTAACATAAAAAGCAAGGCATGAAACTTTACATATTTCAAATGAAAATAGGAAATTCAGTTGGCTTCTACAAATTCAACTAAAGATTCAAGAGCAGATTCAGAAAACGTGAGGTAAAAAAAAAATAAAATTAATATATAATTGTATTAGTAATTTTAAATTATATATTTTTATATAAAAATTACAATTTATACATTGTTTTAAAATTTGAGGGGAAGGAAGCCGGGAACCACCTTCTCCACTTTTTTCAGTTGTTCTTGTCAATGTTTAGATTATTAAAAAATGGAATTGAATTAGTTTCTAATTAAATTTAAAAGAATTTTTTTGTTTTTTAAAATAAAAATAACATTTTTTAGTTTTAAAAATAAATCATCCACTCTTTTTTTTTAAACACCAACCTACTATAATCATCACAGATCAAGTATTATTATCATTATTTCTATTATTATTTTCTTCACTATCATAATTATTATGGTCACACTTTATTACCATAATATATTACTAGTTTATTGAGTTAGTAAAAAGTATTTTACATATGGTATGCTGTAAATATTTTTTATTAAACAAATATATTATAATTAAAACTTCTAATAAATAAATATATTTAGATATATAAATTATTTTTTAAATTTATAATAAATAATTTCAATTATGATTTAAAATTATTTTATTCATTATTAACCAATTATTTAAAAAATTATTGAAATCAATGTCGATATTATAGAATTCTGGGCACCTTACGCAGACTTTGAAAATATGTAAGTAATTTGAATATTATCTTTTTATTTTTTATTATAAAATTATAAATAGTTCATTCATAATAAATATTCTTTAAAAATTATTTTTAATAAAAATTATAATAAAATTATTTAATCTATCTTGTAACATAATAATTTACAAATAAAATTTATTTTGATAGATTAACATAATGGCTTTAATATCATAAAATATATATATTAAAAGAACAATTCAATATCATAAAACTTTACTTCGATGACCATTAAAACGAAAAGACTTATTATATTCACGCTCCCCACTTTTCTCTCCCATCCTCTTTGCTCTTTTGACGCTTGAATTTTATAATGAAACCATAGAAGTGAAGTACAATTACTTGACAGAGCAAACTATGCAACACCGACACTAACTAAAAAAAAAGGGAAAGAATATTCCGATAGATGATTTAACATGACAATTGTGAAAATTAGTATTCAATTAGTTACCGTATCTGATTCAAACTCTTGATAATGATACATTGACGTAAATATTTGAAATATTGAAATTCTTAATAAAAAAATATAGCATTATTCTTTCGTGAGATATAAAAAATATAATGAAAATCTTTTTTTTTTATAAGGTAATTTTATAAGATTGAATTAAATAAAAATTTATAATTTTAATATGATACATGATAGTTAAATATTACATTAAATTTTTATAATTAAACATTAAGATGTTATTTTAAAATATTTTAATAATTTTTATTAGACTTGTTTAGATTATCTGTAAACTTTAAATTTGAAATGTCTAATCTCAATGTGCAATCTATCATTTAGTATTGTGGTATGTGTAATGTATACAAATGAAGGATAATCATTATCTTATATATTGACTTCCTAAAATTTAATTAGATATAAATTCTACCATTCTATAAATTATAATTCTTGAGTATTGTCATATTTGAATCTAACAAAATGATAAAATTCTCTCGTACAACTAAAATCAAATCTTCATAGCTATAGTTAATGAGGAAACATAATAAGATAGTTTCTCTAGTGCATTCTACATGTACACCGGAATGCATGTTGCAAATAGTCAAAAGCAACTGCACTCAAATCAAATGCAATAAACTCTCCACAAAACTATTACTGTCATACTGCAAGACAACGAATAGATGTTGAACATATACAGGAATTTTTTTAAAACCATTTATTTAGTCCTATAATTGTTTATATTTTAAGTTTTTCGCCTCTATATAAAAAACTGTAAATTTTAATTTATGTGCATGGATAAAAATTAAATGTTAATCCTACCACTAATGCTAGAAAAGTATAAAACTGCTATAATTTTTTTGGGCTAATAAATTACTACAAAAAATTGTATAGAAACTAAAACTTATAATTATTTGGTATAGAAATTAAAACTTAAAATGAAAATAATTATAGGAATCAAACGAATAATTTAATATATTTTTTAAAGAAGATAATAAAGAACAGAGAATTGTAAAGGTGGAGAATCATGTTTCAGCAAAGCTGTATTATATAGTGCAGACCTTGAATAAGAAAGTGCAAGGAGTATGTCAAAACTGGACACAGCATCTTGAACGTAGAGAACCAATCATTGATCTTAGACATATTTGCTTTCTATTTATTTTTATAAGCATACAGGAAGCATCCCTCCATAGGTCTTACATTACAAACAATGCAAATCACACTGCAGCAGTAAATAAATTTACAGTATACAGCCAATCTATCAACAAGCTTCAATTCTTATTCGTAAGGTACTTTATACAAAAATCATACCACTATTTTCTTTTTTTTTTATACAAGGCAATAGGTAACTTCCATGAAAACAATTCTGTTCGAGAGACAAGTAGAACTATAATGAGCAAGAAAACTCTCCTAGATATTTAGCAGCTGCATACCCTATGTTCAAACACAATAATATGTTGAAACAATCTTGTACCAATTAATCTACGCGTTTGATGGTAAATCATACAACTATATATTTTCTCTAAAGTAATGGCATTAAAATAAAAAAAACATGAAAAATCCAATATGAAGTTGCATTAGCGATCATTGTTGTTCCTTCAAATTCAACAAATACTTTATTCAGAACTCATACAGTGTCCCTGCAGCAGAAAATAGAGATTGTGGACATATGTCAGGAGTATTATTTTATAGATGTTCAATATATTCAAGTAAACAGCCATGAAGCTTAGATAAATAATAGTTGTTGCAATCCCATGGTAACAAGGCTAAATTTCAAATAATATCAGAGGGGGAGCATAGTTCATTCAAATTTCAGGCAAGCAGGATATATTTATTAATATTTTATATAAAGCAACTTGTCCAGATTATGTGGCTAAATTTCAACTACCTAAATTTGTGATGACTTCTTCATTTTCAATCTCTGCATCAGTGAAAGTCAGGGCTTTCTGCAGCTTCCTTGGAGAGAACACCTCAACCTCAGCCATGTATGTGGCAATCACTGGTCTGTGGTCTGAAAATTTGAGTTCAGTCCTTCCATAACTAAGTAATCTCATTCCCTTGCCATGTGAAAGAATACGATCACACCTGAAAGGTAATTGCAAATTTTATAAAGAAAATTCATTTATATAAAAAAGGAATTTGCTAACAAGTGTGGTAAAGATATGTGTTTCCAATATAATAAATGCTTTGATTTAATGATTTCCAATAAAAAAAATTTCACTTTTAATTCCATTTGCTCATAAAGAATACTCGATAGTAGGAATGGTAATTGAACTCGAAATTGTAGATATCTATGTCACTTCGTCTCTTGACGAGGAAAATTTACTTCAACCAGATACAAGATTGAGTTTAATTTTTCCTGACTTAAAGAAAACAATGTCAAATATGAATATAAAGATATAACTATTTGTCCCATCTCTCCCTCCGAACTTGTCTAGGCGTGTGTATATATATATAATTTTAATTATATAGTTATATATGAATTTATATATTATATATTGTTTGAATTAAAATATAATTATTAACTTAGTGTATTGTTTATTTAAATTGTAGAATGGTTCCCCGCATGTCACTGAACCTAATAAAATCTGACAAGATTGAGGTACAGTTTATTTTTTTTTTTCCACTTTTTCCATAAACCTACCCCACCTTGCCTTGTTACCAAGCCTACTCCAGACTACCTCTTTTCCTATCTAAGAATTTTTTGAAATTTATTTTTTTTATAAGACTCTTTTCAAACAATATCTTGCATTACTTATTTTTTTTTCACCAAATTACTCTTAATTATTTTATAATAAATACTATAAATTATAAGACAATTTTATTCTCTCTTATGAGGGTTGAAGTTAATTAATTAAGAAAAAAATAATTGAGTAAAACGACGAGTCTCAATAATTAAGAATAACTTTTTTAAAATAATATAAATTATTAACAAATTTAATACTAATAACTAAATTAACCAACTTTCTTAATAAGTGAGTTAAATAAAAAAAGTCTTATATTTAAGGAGAGGTAGAATCACACAAATTTAGATGTAGTTCCACATGTGTTGTTCTCCTATTAAAATTTGAGTTTCACTTCGTTAATTTGCCTAATAAAGATTTGCACTAAATATCAATATAGATTACCGAAATAAAACTTTAATTCTCATCAGAGAATAATTGCAAAAACACGTAAGAAACTGCATATAAGATTTGTTGTGATAGTATCGGATAGCTCTAGTTCTCAGACCATGAAAATTTTGATATTTTGGGTTGTGTATTAAAGACATTGTAGAATCACACAAACACATGGACACATAAAATTATTAATACCTGATTTTCCTAAGAATAATTAAGTTTAGAAACATGAGAAAACAATGATAGTTTAGAAGATAGGTAAATAAATATATAAAAACATAGTGGCAGATGTTGAATCAGAATCTCATTTGAAAGTGAAGCATACCATGACGGTGTGCGCCTCCCAACCTTTGGGTCCTCTCCATAGTATTTCTCTGAATTATTCTCATACTTATAAGTTGGTGGGAAGTTTAACGTGCCTTCTGACCATCCATCAAAAACACCTTTCTCCAGTTCTTTCGTAAGCTGTCATAATAACATGTCAATAAACTAAACAACCACACCTACCTTACTACTTTAGGTCTTGTTTCTTTATATGCTGTTGCTTTCCACATTTCATAATCCATCTCATGGTACCAAAATAAAAAATGGCATGGACTATATAGTGCATAGTTATCTAACTTTGTCCAAATAGGAAGAGTTATTAAGAATGTTATTTAACAGTTCCACTATGACAGGGTTACTGGGATATTGTTGTCTTTTCAACAGTTATCTAAGTTACAACAAGGATAAATTGGTTAAATATCACCATGCAGTTTTATTTACATGAAATCACTAAAAACTGTCCTTGCAGAGACAAATGTTCTCTTTTAAGGCAAAGAATGTTAACACTTAAGATGAATTTAAATTAAGACTAAAGTTTAAAACCAAAAAGACAAGTACAAGTACAACAATTACAAATTCAGATCCTCAAATTAGGAAAAAAATAGTTATGGCAAAACTACAGTCACGAGTCACTACATGTATCACGAAAAGAATTGTCAAACAAAAGAATTGGGTAAAATCGCCTACATAGATATCGAGCAAATTTTATATAAATCTAACACCAAATTTTTTAAACAGTAGTTTGAAAATAAATAAATTTTAATATAGTATTTTTGGGAAGACTTGTCATACATGTTTTGTTTCACCCTCTTCTATCAAAAATACAATTCCTTGGTTTAGTAAGAAAAAACTAGACTCACCACTAGGATATACTGAAATAAAATTCTTCACCCACTTGTGTGGCTATTAAAATTACAATTTCTTGCCACTGGTAAATTGTGTCATACCAATATTTTAAAGTTTTTACTTCACTAATATGGTTATTTCCTAACGTGCACAAGGATATATTTGAACATAATCTTTTACGAACAGTTTGTTCTTATTCAAATAATGCTCTTAAGGTCCAAAGTATTTTCTTCTCAGACAAAATGAAATTAAAAAAAATAATCTCTTAAGTCAGCTTATAACCCAATCAGGTCATAGAAAAAGGTTGGTTATATCAGTAACAAAGGCTTATTAGGCCTTTGATTAGATGTGGTTTAGGCTCTGGGTACCATATTTCTCATCGAAGGAGCAAATTGGACCATATAATTGTGCTGCAGAGGAAGGTTCTAATGCAGTACACATTGAGTAAGAGTTATACTATTACCTGGTCTTTCTCAATCAATTTTGACCATTGCTTCTTTGAGATAAAATCTCTTGTTTTCTCATATGACAAGTTGATACGGTAATTTAGATCACCCAACCAAATTATTCTTCTGCAAATCAATTGGAATTGATTAAGTGATTATAGTTCTTTTAAAAAACGTGTAAATACAGAATTAAAGCAACCAGACATAAAAGAACAACCATCATGAAAGCAATCCCACTGAAAAGTCACATAAATTCATCCTTTTGACAAACCATTGACTAAACACCAAAAAGAAAAATAACGTTGACATTACCTTGTGATATATAAGCTCAATAAATTAATAATTACCACCTATACAAAAACTAGGCAAAATGGAATATGTTTCCTAACTGTTGGACAGTCTAATTTCTTTCTATTCTTTTCTATATCTTCATTTTCAGTTCCAATCAGTTCTTCATCATACATACATTTTGAAATACGTATCTGGAAGCATGTTTTTTGCAAGGGATGAGAATTGGGGAAAAAAACAAAATAGATATCTGTGAAATTGTATTTTTACCATAGATGAAGACCAAATTATCAGATGGCAGATGAATGTAATATTTTAAGTACTTTCAATCAAATAGAAATTATTTAGTTGAACCAGGCACTTGCCTAGGCTATAGACTAGTGCCTTAGAGAATTATTTGCTTTGTCCTTTAGAAGGCACATTTTTGGCTCCTTATCCTCCTTTGCCAATGTATATCACTTCACGTTACAACTATAGTCAGGCTTATTTAAATACAATCTCAAACAAACAACTTTTTTAATGCAGAGAACGGACATGCAAAATATACATGCAGAATAAATTTATTGTCGCCAGTTTAGGCCGAGAGACACATATACATCAATAAACAACGTAATGTTTGTTTAGAAAAAAAAAAAAAATAGAAGTGAAAAAGCACCTCAAATGCTGCTAGTGGGCATACTATGACACATGATAACACAAGGAAATCTGCTGTTAGATAACAGTACTATGTTAGGCTGTGCTGTGTCATTGAATTGGGCTTGCCTTGGCTATCAAAAACAAAATTAAATTGGGCTTGTCCTAGTTGCACTACAGATGTATTTGTCCCAATTTTCTATTATAAATGTATACATGAGCAAAGCTTAAATCAAGTTAGCAATTCCCATATACAAACCTCTCCATCTCTCTCACTTCATATACAAATCATTTTGGTCTGAGAGGGCATAACAATGTCAACACCCATGTCCTGCTATCTTTAAATTTTGGAGCATGATATCATTTAATGATATAGAAAATTGGTAAAACAACAAAAATAATGAAAGCAAAATGAAAAAGGGGTGGTTGGGGAATGCTAAAACAGTTTCAACTTTCAACCAGGAGTAAAACAACATTTTAGTTTATCTTGGTATGCAAAACATGTACTCACTCATGATCAAAGATGTTTCTGGGAAGTCCAATATCAGCAAGAGAATAAAAACGGGTCCGTTGATGTATTTCACGCACGTCAGCATTTCTTTTAAGTTCATCTCCTTCCTTTTCACCTGCTGTAAGGTGGGTACATATGAAACAAAAGAGTGTCTGGTATATAGACATGCTGATAGATATTGATCCCTGAAAATTTTGAGTTTCTTATCATTTGATAAGTACATTAACATAGACCAGATGTCAAGATCACCCAATATTTCTAATAATAAAATAACCTTGAGCTAAAAGAAGACCATATAATCATCACAAGAAGTTATGTTAAAAGTTAAAATTAATTGGTTGATTAACTTTCTTCTAATACTAATAGTCAAGTCAAAGCTCAGTGGTATCATATTATTATGATAAAATGATAAGCACCTAATATGATGAGAGTAATGCACAAAACTGTATATAACAAAAGGAACAAGAGTAAGATAATATTATGATAATGTAATGAGTAATGACCAAACACTACAAACTAAAGAAGTAAAGAAAAAAAATGAAATTCTAAAGAGGGGGGGTAAAGACCTTGTTGCCAATATAACCCATTACACCAACACCAACAGTTGACACCTTTAAATTCTGAATATGTTTACGCAAGCTACGACGAACCCATATGGTGATGAAAATCCCAACCATCTGTTTGCTCACTATCTTTACATATGATGATCTCCTTTTCCGTTTCATTAAAGCTTCAAGGTCAATCTCAGCAAGCAAACCTATTTCATCTATGGTTGGCTTGAAAGAATGACATGATCTGAAAGACTTTGATGCTGTAAAGGATCTGACGGATTTAAAGGAAGTTGGTCTATCCAAGGCTCGCTGAGATAGCAGATGTAGTGGTGGCTCTGGCCAGCTCAAACCAATCCTATCAGAACTACTAATCATTCTGGATAGCTTACTGCCCTGTAGAGAAGATGACGTTTCCGTATTTCCTGACAAATTTTCGTCGCGGAAACAATTCAACCTACTCAACCTCTTCTGATCAGAAAACTGTCTCTGTAAATCATTGACAACTGGCTCTCCTGTGTTGGCAATATCAGCAGCAACTGAAGCCTGTAAATTTGTATCCAAGACTGGTTTGTCTGTACTTCCATCATAAACATTGTGTTCTTCATCCAAAGGATGGACTTCCTCACCAATATCACCATCACTTTCAAATAATATTTCTTCTTCTATGTCTGGTACATCATCTGATGGCTTAAATTTTGATGGTGATGGAGGATCACTGAAGGATTTCATCTTCGGTGCTTTTGGTCTAACTCTATTCAGTGTATCCCGAATAATGCTTTCCCATTTTGGTACCGGCCGAGTATCTTCAGCACCAAAAATGTTACCAGGATTTAATGGTACAATCTCCTGAAGACTGCAACAATGTAATGCTATGTTCTAGTCAAACAAGGGGGACAAATATGAAGAAATTTTATTAAAAGCGACGGGGAAAATGACATTGTATTTGGGTGCACATACAAAATATTAGAAACAGAAAATAAAAAATAAACTTTTGATGAGACAGTGTACAACTTACCCAAGAACATAGATATCAGCTGGCTCGTTAATGCCTAGCCATTCATCAATATCTAGGTCATCAGGCGGAAGTTTTCCTCCAACATTCCATGTTCCAACATATACTCTAAGAAACAAATATTCACCCGGATCCAGATATGAGAGACTTAGCAATACCAACAAATGAACTATGCTTTCTACTCTTTCAAATCATCGCAATTAGAGCCTTCTCTTGCTAAATAAACACAAGGGCAGTGCCTCACCTCAGTTCCTTCTTGTTTATATACTGAGACCTAGAAGTTAACGACTTTTGCCTCCTTAACCTTGGAAGAAATTCTGCAGTTCATTACACATTTAGAAGGTGTGATAAGAAAAGTAACATACTAATCTTTGCAATTCTCAGATTAGAAGAAAATTCAGAAACTATATGAAAAAGAAAAAATAATAACCATTTGACTCAATTGGAGCTTGTTCCCCTTTGCTGTCCCCAAACTGTGACTTTCTTCCCCACCCTGCATATTCAAATCGAGACAGATCACAGAAATAGCAAAACTGAAAAGGAGTTGTACGGTCTGAATTCTATATTTTCAGATCATTTTGACACAAACCATGATGCTCAATTTCCATGTTCTAATAAAATTCAACAACATGCTGCGAACAAATCTTCAAATGAACACACACACAAACACACTCACAACAATAGAAACTTTGTTGTAATTGTAAAACTCACCTTCATTGTCTGAGTCACTTTCAGGGTCATCCTCATTATCATCATCATCAGGGTGAGCGCTATGATCAGGCTCGTTACTACCCATGTTAAGCCATTTTCGCATAACCACTCTTGCCCACAAGAGCTGCATGCAGCACCAAACCAAAAAGCATATTTCAGCCCAAGTCCTATGCACTGTGCCTCAGTTTCCCAACATCAACAAACCCCAAAACACCATACACACCAATTTGCACAAGCATGCAGAAACAAGCCATGCACAGGCTCAGGGTAGAGAGAGGGATACACAAACACAGTACCTGTTGGTTGTTTGCTGACCCTTGCTTCATCACTGTTAAAAATGGCTATGGACACACCAGAATGAAACGAGAGAGTGAAGAAGACAGAAACTGAACTGAAGTAATATCTATAACAACAAGAAAAGTATGAGAGGGAAGACAAACACATCCAGTTATCCAACCTGTCAAATGAACTAATGACGATGGGTATTTGTCTAGTTGAACTTGAAGCTGCAAAACTTGTTTTTTCTTATCATTTTTTTTTTTGCTATTAACTGTGGAGTAATAAGTAAAAACGCCAGAATAAAGTAGCTTGAATTTTAAGTTCATCAACAGAAAAAAGAAAAATTACATGACAAAAAATAATTGATATATAACTTTTTAATTTAAAATAAAATAAAAATTTTAAAATTATTTCAAGTTTCGCTAAAGGTTTTGCCGAGCCGCCTCAATAATTATAGGATATTATTTTGATGATTTTGTTGTTTTCTCTTAGAATTCTTCACAATAGTGGTATTTAAAACATGATTATTCACACCATTTGACATTCTTTAGCAAGGAGTAAACAGGATCCAGTTCGGTGGAAAAATGACAACATTGGATCTTTTATCAAGGCTCATATTAATCTATATATGATTTATACGCATATAGAATAACGATACTTTGAAATCGACTACATCCATTCGTGACCAGAGATGGAAAGAAGTGGGTCCGTGCCTAAAATCACGGGCCCTGAACAAGTTGCTGGTTGGAGGTTGAGCTAGTGAATTAGAATAATTGTACTCGCACATGTCAAACATACACGTAGCATACCATCCAGAGAAAAATACAACCCAATTAAGTTATTATATTATGTCTTATTATGACATTAAGTTTTATTAATGATTCCGCGGTACAAAATTATCTAATTAAACTTGACTTCTTATTTTATTGAAATAATATTTCGGTTTATTTCGTCGAGACTTGATTGAGAGGTTTTAAATATGACTTCTATGGTGACACTGGAGTGAAGTCAAGGAAGAAAATTAAACAAAGAAAAATAGTGGTGTTTATGAGGGTGCATTAAACTCCCAAATTCCAATACCTTGATTGGCACTAATGACCACTATTGATCCACGGGATCTCAGGTTGTATTCGACACTGACTAATCCAGTTAAATTAAGTTAAACTGCATTAATCTCTTCTCCGCACTCAACACTTATGGATTCTTGAGTAGACCACGTGAAAAAGACCCCAATTAATGAGTGGGTCTATAGTAAAAGGGCAAATTAGTGTTGCATTCTTCTACAACCTAATTGGTTCAACAATTGACTTAGAGATAACAAAAACAAATAACTCATCATGAGATCAAATGAACCAACAATAAGAAATAACTAAATTACCACCCACCTACTTTTTTTTTTAATATAAATATACACTTTATTATTGATTAAAATTTATTAAAAAATAATTAAATATAAAACAAATTTTACTAAAATATTTATAGTTCTCAATAAAATTCATTCAATAAACAAATTTACATTCAAAAAAATGTTATTGAATTATACCATCAAGTGTACCCCAACTTTGAATGAAGCCACCAAGCGGCAGTTGGGGAGAAAAGACTGAGGAATGTGTCAGAAATGATTGAGTTATTATATTAAACCTCGAAAAAAAGTAAGGTAGAAAAGAGACTAAAATGGGAAACGCAATTATTTTGTTTGTTTTTGGAGTTTGGGACGAGTGGAAATTATAAAATAAAAGCGTCACTCTGCAATGCCTATTTTTTCAAAGAGAAATCATAAGTCCTCAGTTTAATTAACAATGCATTCATTAATTCTCTTAAATTATCATTTGTTCTTTGAAATGGCCATGGGTGATCATTTTGACTGCCATGTATGCATCAAATTAAATTTGAAAGACACCGACGGAATTACAACCGCTGGTATAATCGAAGGCCAAAACTTCATGTAATACTTTTCCACTTTAATAGTGCAATTATTTATATATACAGGGCATCATATTTTGGTTTGAGTAAATATAGACACAAATTAATAACTGTCCAAGTACTAAAGCTCGTCTAACAGTTCCATATATACCAGATTAAATTTTTTTAAGAAATAAATCAAAGTCTAAATTTTTATAGAAATCTATTTGATTAAAAGGCATGATTTTAGGTCATTTAATTTTTTTAGACTTAACATGTTGGTCTATTTAAATAAATAAAAATAATAATTTTGTTTTAGTATTATTATTATATTAAATATCTTATAATGTATTAAAATTATATTTATTTACTTTTTAAAATATTAAGCATGTTAGAGTTATATAAAGAGATAAGATATAGTTTATTAAAAGATAAATTTATGACTTGTTTACGATATATACTTTGAAATAAATTATAATGAGAGTCATGTTGGACAATAAAATTAAATTTATATGATATAAACATGTTAGTCTTCCTAGAGAGAAGTAAGTCCTATATAATAATTTTAATATGAAATAAATTTTTAAATAAGTTAATAAATTAAATCAGATTTTTACATAAGTATTAATTTTCAAATAAGTAAAATACAACCTAGAAATAATGTCTGTACAAATAATAAATCAAGCTCTTCACTATTGAAAATAAATCAAAATTATTTAAGTAATGTATTGTTTGACTTAGATTATTTCCATCCTAGATATCAAATGCCATTTTTTATTAGCAGCTTTTTAAATAGGATCTACGCTTTAAAGTTAAAAAAAATATATTGAGTCTGACTTTTTTTCAAGACAAAATATATGATATTTACGAGGTACGAGCAATAAAGAAAATCTCCCGTTCCATGTTTTCAACAATATATATTTAGTTGTACTATAACAATATAAAAAGGACAAAAACAAAATAAAAAAAACTCTTCTGAAATGCGGATTAGTTTGCTGCTAAGTAATACCAAACTAGTAGTTTTTTTCCCCCTCAAATTCTAAGTATCTGAAATTCATATTAAATTTTAATTAGTTCAAATAAAATTGAATATATTTATTTAAAATATACAATTTTCTCACCACTTTTTATTTTATTTTATATTTTATATTTTAATTTTTTTTGGAAATAATTCTCATTTCCCATCTTATAAGATTTTGAAAACATGTTTACTTTAGAAATCTATTTTCTGATTTAAAAAATAAAAATATTAAAAATGTTTTCGGTTTAATTATTTTTAATAGAAGCTTACGAGGCTTTTAGATGCACACAAAGAAATATGGTTCCTTCTGCGCAATATGAAGTGAGGGCGTGGTTAAGGTTGTATGATCCGAGTCCATGTTTTCTGTTGAGTTTCTTTCATTTTTAACGAAAATATTGAAAATGACTTTTTCTTGATTTTGATTTTAAACTTGTTTTTTTAAATATTTTCTGACATTAACGCTGTATCTAGTGGCCGATCTATGCCTGAGCGTGGGCCTTGGCACCTGACTTTTTCTAAATTATAAATTAAATAGAAATTATTTTTTTATATACTATATTAGTATATTTAATATATTATATATTTTATTATTTTGTATAATATATATTATATAAAAATATTGAAAAAATATCAAATTATTCCAATAATAATTCTAAAAAATTACTTTCTATCCTTCTTTATTTTTTTTATTATCTAATGATTCTACCTGTAATACATTTTTATCCTTAAATTAGAAGAAAACAAAAGAAAAAAAATAGAGTAACTTATTCCCTATAACTATTATATATTATATAATTTAATATATATTACTATATATATTATATTTGTTATATATTTTATTTGTATATATATATATATATATATATAATTAGTTTACATGATCTGTCAATATTTATTTGAGAATATTATATGTCTACTAAGAAGTTAGACAACCACCATTTTCAACTATGAATATAGTTAAGATCACATTTTGCAAAAAAATACAAGATAATTTTTTTACTGTTAAGTTTGTTAAAGTTAAAATAAAGTTGTTAAAAATTTAGTATAAATTTAATTATAGATAAAAAAAAATTACTGTTAAATTTGTTAATATACGTTACAGTAAAATTGTTAAAAAATTTAGTGTAAATTTAATTATAGAAATTTTTTATAACATATAAAAAAATGTTTCATACTTTAATATATTATTAGTATAATTAACATTTTAACCATTAAATTATGAACTTTTGTATACAATTAATAAAATGAATTCTATTTTTTTATAGTTGATTTTCTTATCCAATCTTGGCTCCGTACTTACATGTTTCAACATTATTTTCAATTTTCACTCAAAATAAAAACAGAAAATAAGCAAACCAACCCTCCATAAGCCACACTCAACTCTCTCAAATAACTTTGCATGCTAAGTTACTTCATATTTATGAGCATATTTTTCTTAAAGGAATAAAATCATCGTGATTCCAAATTAAAATGCCAAAGGCAAACCATTTTTTTTAATTTAACTCCTCTAAAATAAAGAAATTTATAGAGTAATAAAATAAAATATATCCACTATTAATTTAAACTATATTAAACTTATAAAGTACATTAATTCTAATTAGCAATGCTAAATATGTTGATTTTTTCTTTCTCATTTATGTTTCTTCACTTTAAAGGAAATACTTTTTTCTTATATTTTTGTAAGTTTTTCTATGTAATACTTTGAGAATAATTATTATGAAATATTTAACACACCTTATTAAATATTTAAATTAACTTGAAAATTAGGAAGTTACTTATACAATAATTTTTTTTTTATAAAAGGCATTTTTATTTTCCTGTTAGTGTTTTAAAGATACTTATTAGTATTTTTTTCATCCCTAATACACTAATAATATGAAAAGGTTTGGTGATATGTAACTTATAAAATTCATGTATGCTTGGTGTCTCAAATTAGGAGGCAATAATTTATCCTTGAATTCCTGAAAGCAAAAGGAAGAGCAATAAAAGAGAGAAAGTAGCTAGGATAAAAGTATCAAATTTTCATTTTTATTTAAAATAAAAATTCGTAATAATAAAAAAAAACTTCTTTCCATGATAGGATAAAAGTGGATAGAATAGTTTTAAAAATAAATAAATAAATTACTTTTTTTTATAAAATATAAAAATTTTAAATGATTTTATATTAAAATAATATAATAAGAAATTTAAACTTTTAATTTAAATTAAAATATTTTTATACAATTTATTTTATTTATTTTCTCTTTCATTCATCCAAATAGATAAAAAAAATGTATTTTTATTCTTTTTTTCTTATTTCTATTTATTCAAATCACACTTTTTTTTTCATTTTTTTTTAATCTTTATAACAATGACCGGCAAAGGAGGCACCCAATCCAGACATGCAAACATGCATGTGACATTGACTTTGACATGTCCCACACACCCAATCATATTCACAGCCACCAAGCCATGAATTCCCAAACAAAACTCGACACAAGTTTTCAATTTTTATGCAATAAAACTGAGCAAATCTGATTTGAGACAAAAGTGACTGTTTGTCGTGACTTTTTAGTCATTTTACAAATATTATTCCTCACATATTTGGTTGTGATATAATAATGTATGTAATGTGTAATCACGTGTGAGGTGGTAGAGTGTATTTAAATATCTGTGTCTAATTTGTAACAAAAAAAAAGTATAGTTTTATGATGGTTTTGTTTGAGTATTTGCAAGTGTTGGAAGCATAATCAAAGCAACTTTATTTGGAAGATTGATATTGGAAGAGTATTTCGTTTTGGATTGACCAGTAAGTTAATGCAATTCAGGAAAGGAATTATATTCATCGATTTTTGTGAATAACAAATATATTGATGTGTTTGATTCGTGGATGATTGACTTTATCAAATTTTATTATAATTTTGTCTGGACAATGCTTTTGAAATGTATAGATAGTAATTTTTCTATTAGATATAGTGTGCTAAAGATTAGATCAATCAATCTAGCCTAATTAATTATTGTTTACACATGACATATTGGCGAGTTAAGTTGTACAATTAAATGATTAAATTATATAATTCAATTCAATTTATTTTTACAAATTAAATGAGTTACGTGTAATTCAAACATCCCTAAATTTAAGTATAAAATTATAGATAAATTACTTACAATTTTTTACAAGTGTAACATAACATTTTACTCATCCTATATTTGTACTTATATAAATACAATATAATATTTATATATTTCTATGATTACATATTTATTATAATTTATAATTAAAATTTTAAAATATTTTATATCTTTTAATTGAGGTAGATATTGTAATTTTAAGTACCGTTTATTATTAACTTTTATGACTAGTTTAAATATTAAAGCTATATTTGTTTAATATCTTAAAAACATATAAATTAAAATATTTTATTTAATTAAAATATAAATATTTTAGGAAAATTATTCTTGGACACCCTTGATGTGTGCACCTTAAGAAAGATAGAAAAAATAAATAAGTAATTGATATGATGTAACTAAAAAATAGAGATAAAAAATGAGAAATATTTAATTAACCATAAATATTATTAGACGTGGTTACACTTTTGGTATATAGGTTTTAGAAATATAGTTTTAGTGAAATAAATTCATTAATATTTTCATTTATTATATAGGAATCTTTAATGTTTTTTAAAATATTATTTTAAATAAGAAAATTATAAAAATATTATTTCATCTCGGCAATGATTTCCTTATTCCAACGTATCATGGAATATAATGACGAAATTAAAGCTATAGTTCTTTTAAAAAAAATTATATGAAAATTTAAATTTCACGAAAATAAATAATAGAAAGTCATCTATTTTTTTTAAAGATAAAAGTTACTGACTCTTCATAATTCAAGTATTATGTAAAATATATGGTTTTTATTTCTCACACTAACTAAACTAAAAATAGATTTAAAATGATTAATACAGATAACTTGTTTGTTATAATTTAGAAAAATAAATTATTATCTCGTCGTCATGACTTAGAAATTTTTTAAAACACGAGTTTTTTTTTTTTGTAATAACAGTTGAAAGTGAATCTAGAGTAATGTTTACTAAATTTTATTTTGGGAGAAATATTTAATCTTAATAAAATAATACTTGAATTGTTTTATAAGAGTTAAATTTATTCAAATTTTATTTTCATTCCTTATTTAAACTATTTGACATTTTCACTATGCAAATTATTTGAACTTTATTATTACTAATTCAGTACAAAAGATTTATATGGGAAATATGTAAAAAAGTAAAATAAATATATTAATATTTATGAATAATTTAATATAACATTTTTATGTAAAATAATATAAAAATTTTAAAAAAATTTAATTAAAATATAAATTTGGTTGTAAAAGTATTTTTTATAAATTTTAATTGTAAAATATGTTAGTGTAATTACTAATATTTTATATTTAGCTTTAACGTCACTGTATTTTCTATTTTCTACAATTTGGACTTTTTATGATTTTTTTCTAATTTTTTTTAATGTCAGCTACAATAGTATTCTTAAATGGATAGTTAATTAGTGCTTCGATAATTTTAAATATTAAAAAATAAAAAATTATTTATAAATAAAATAACAATATTTAATATATTAAAAATTAAAACTGTATACTAAATAAAATAATTTTTATTTTTAAATTATAATAACTATACTAAGAATGTTTTAGTGTTTATTATTCTTAAATTTAATTATTTATCATATTTAATAAAAAAAATGTTTTAAATAAAGTATATGTTACAGTGTGAGCTAATAAGAGTACTGTGATTTTTATATTATTAAAAAAATTCTAACTCAAAAAGTTGGATTCTAACCTCTTTCCATGAAAATAATTATGTGAAAAATAATGGTAAAAAACATTTTATGAAAAATTATGTTTCTTATTTTTTTTTTAGAATTTTATATTTTAAACCTGAGAAATTATTATTTTCTTGTTTATATTTTTTTAAAATTAAAAACCTCACTAAACACCCCTTTAGGTGTTTTTTTAAAAGGTATGATTTGTTACTTTACCTCCTTATACATCAAATTTTGGTTTCTTCACTTTTCGACCATAATATTCACGTTGTGATTGTTAGCAATAAATAAGGGAGTGAGGAAGGAGCGTCGCACAGTGGTTTAAGAAATTAGGTATCAGGAAATAAAAAGGTATAAAACTCTCACAATTTTATTTTTCTCTACAATAATGAAAAAATATATAATATAATATAATATTTTGTCAAAATTTTCTTTTATGATAGTTAAAAATTATCATAAATTTTAATTCTGTAACATTTTAAAATATTTTTGATAATTTTAAATATTTATTATTAATTTAAAATTGTCAATTTCTAAATTTAATTGATTATAAGATTTTAATAATCGATTATTGTATATAAAATTCAAATTTTATATTAAGACTTACGATAATTGATTATGATTTTGATAATAGATTATCGTAATATTTTATTATTTTTTTAAAAACTAAATACTCTTATTTTTATTATATTAATTAATTAAAATATAATTTTTATTTTTTATGTTTTTCTTTCCTATTTTTTTTAAAACATACACTTTTAAATCTATTTTATTTCTCATTTATTTTCATTCACCAATTTTTCTTTTTTTTTTTTTATTTATCATATTTTTCACATATTTCTTTTTCTCTTATCAAACATATCTCAAGGACAAACACTATACGGTTATAAACAGAAAAGATGTTTAAATACCAAGATTGAAGGACACAACAAAAATCCTTGAGATAACCTCATACTCCAATTCCAACCTAATAATGAATACCTACTACAGTTATGAAAAGGGTTACAATTCCAACCTCGTACAATAGTTATGAAAAAGACAAGCACTACTATTAATCTGGTCATAATGGAGCACTAAGACCAAGTTCCTAGAGTTATATTGTGATCGAAAGGGTTACATCTGTGCTATTTTTCCAACTTGCCTTCTTACAGAGTACACGCCTTTCTTAGTAACTTTTTCCTTTATTTTACATTTTTTTAAGAGTGAACGAGATTTATTAGAGGAACCAATTGACTGCATATACAAATATACTTAGAAGCTTTTTAAAATTTTAATGGACATGTTAAGGCATAACTGTAAGATTAATTTTTGAATCAAAAGTGATCGATCGACCTTCACCAACGAGTCCAAAATTCAAATTCCTAAGTGGTAGTGATATTTATATAAAAAATAAATGATTTTTTTACTTTATTCAGTTTGAAGAATAATGATAAAAAGAATATATAGACTGAAGAACTGAACAAGGTGATAGAATTACCCATAATTACAGGTGATTACGAACAACTGAACTAGGTGGGATGAAAAGGAAGTAACGTCACTGACTTGGTCTGCCATGATAGAGTCTCCACGCAAGAGAGAGATTGATAAGATTATGACATTTTTTTAGACGTGATAAAGATACAACTTTCTCCTATTATAAAAAGACAAACTTTATCGGCTTCGTTATCCAAAACTAACATTTGGTTTACATTTTTTTAGATATATTTATTCTTTAACAACTTTCTTCCCCTGGTCCTTATAAATTTGCTTTTAAAATTATCAAATTAACTTAGTATTTGAAAAATTATTAATATTACAAACTATACTTTATGAATATCACTTATTTTCATTTTTAATTGTACTAATTTTTATAATGTATAACAGTTATTTTTAATTGTTATAAACCACCATAAATATAAAAATCGTACTTATAAAATATGATTTACTTTATAATTTATATTGATAATTTTTTAACAACTACACATATACAATAATTTTAAAAATAAATTATATTGGTATGATGGAAAAGACATCTTTCTCTCTATATTATTTTTTGAAAAAATATGTATTGTAATCGTTTATCCAAAATTATCATTATAATTGAATGATAATATAAAATTATTTTAAATTTTAAAACAATATTACTCTTATTTTTATTGTTGTAACATACATGTGTTTTAAGCTTCGATTGTTATAGTCACTTAACTTTGATAAAAGCAAGATAAATATTTATCTATTTAATAATAAATTTAATAGTGATGTATTGATAATGTAAAATATTTTTACACTAGCATCAAAAATTAAATATAATTAGTATAACATTTAAATAATTATGGTAAAAAATAATAAACTTACTAATAATTTGTGATCGAATGATAATGAAAAACTATTTTATATTGTAGCGTATAACTTTTTTTTTTAATTGGAGTTGTAAATTTTTAAGTGTGTAAAGTTACTTTTAATATGTTAAAAGAAATAAAATTTATTTTTTAAAAAAATCGAAGTTATTAATGATGATGATGGTAATGGTAAGAAATATATATAGTTTAAATAGTAATTTATTTAAAATATAAAAATTATTTAAAAATATCCAAAATTAAGATTTGACATATAAAAAAGTTTTAAACTAAAAATTAAATGTATGTTTAAAATGGTAAGAAATATACCTAGTTAAAAAAAAGCATTTTTTAGAAACATAAAAATAATTTAAGAATATCTAAAATCAAGATTTTTATATATAAAAATATTTTTAAAAGTGTCATTAAAAAATCAACGTTGAAATCAAATTAATAATATTTTAAAATATAGATAATATTAAAATAAATCATTTAAGTAAAAAGAATATAATAAAAATATTTGCATATTTTAAAACAAAGACTTTACTTGATTATACGGAATCAATTATAGTAAAGATCACTATTCACTATTCACAATTCACAATTCTGGATGTTGACATAAATTCACCTGTGGCTTTGAACCTCGCAAGAGGAGGATGTCCACCCTACCCACCGCAGTTATGTTATGCGGCGGTGTCGAGTCCTTATTAAATAGGGTTGGTGGCTTGTATTTGTTCTTTGCAGTGCAAAGTCAATGCAAAATTTACACTATATCACTTCCAAAATTGGGACACAAGGACCCACTAGGTTTTCATCTTTGAAATTCTGGCAGAGTTGTTAGTTGTGTTCGTAATAATGACAATAATTAAACCTCACCATCATCATTTTAAAAGAAGACTTCTAGAACCATTGCTTTCAAAATTTGTAGTACAGTTTTGCAGGAGATTTAAAAAGAAAAGTTTTTATTTTATAGGAAAAGTAACATCTAGTTATTGTAAAAAAGTTTATTTGTAAATAGACATATAATTACATCAATCAAATATTGTTCTAATTTATTTTATTTTTATATATAATTAATAGGCATAATTATAATATTTTTTTGGTATATATATATATAAATTTAGTAGTGAATAATACAAAAGAAATTATTTTTCAATTGAGTGATATTTGTTTATGGTATCAAGAATGAGTTATACTCACCAAACTTGAAAAAGGGAAGGACTTAAGTTATCTTGAGTTTTTGAAAGGACCATCATGATAAGCAGTGAAGATGGAGAAAAGGATAATAGAGATACAATAATTGTCTCTCCTTATTCTCTATATCTTTCAGACACTAAGGATGTTGATCAAACTCATACACCTGAAAGAAGACAGTTATGAAGAATGGACAAAGGTAACAATTGTTCGAACAAAAGAAAAGAGTACAACATGTAACCATTGTGGGAAGATAGGACATGATACTAAGGATTATTTTCAAATTATTGGATATCTAGATTGGTGTGGAGATAGACCACAGTCAACCAAAAAAATGTAAGTCATGGACAAGAAAATCATGGTGTTGCTGGACAAGGACGAGACCAAAATGCTTAGGCTAATGCAACACACGTTAGAGACATGGAAAAACAATATACAACTATTATTGATAATGGACAAGGAGGAATACTTGGACTAAATGGAGATGACATTGATTAACCTATTGAATACACACAAAGTAGGAGGAATTGAGCAATTGTCTAGTAAGAATAGTGATTGGATAATTGATTCTAGAGCCTCACACAATATGACAAGAGCAATGGAGCTATTAAGCAAAGCACAAAATATCACGTTATGTTCTGTGGGTGTGAAATGTCTTATATGTTCCTAATATGAATTGCACTCTTATATTCGTTGCCAAGCTCGTACAAGACCTAAATTGCACTATCACGTTAATTGATAGATTGTGTGTGATACAAGACCAAACTTCAAGGGCTTTAATTAAAGTGAGTGAAGAGTTTGATAGGTCTTTCTTTTTCGAACAACAACACTAGTACAAGCAAATAAAGCTAAAGTGATGGATGCTAGAAAGTTATGGTATCAAAGATTATGACACCCTTCCAAGCAAGTGTTTGCTTACCTACCTAAGGTGTTTTGTGGTGATTCATTGATTTTTGTGATACTTGTTATAAGGCTAGACAAACTTCTGATGTATTCTAAGATAGTTATAATAAAGCTTATGATTGTCTTCCTTTGATACATTGTAACTTATGGGGTACCTTGTGGTGCAACATATTTTTAACAGTTGTTGATGACTTCTCTTATGCTGTGTGGGTTTATTTGTTGCTTTAAAAGAGGAAGGTTGTACAAACCAATAAAAATTTGTGTTATGATTGAACGTCAATTTGAAAAATAAGTGAAATAATTAGGAGTGGTAATGGAATTGATTTTACATGTTTGGGATCATACTTTGAGTGAGTTGCATGGTATATTATACCAACAAAATGGAAGATGGAGAGAAAGCATAAGCATATTCTAAATGTAGCCAAATCATTGAGATTTCAAGCAAACTCACCTTTACAATTTTAGGGAGAATGTGTTTTAACAACAAGTTACCAAATAAATCAAATTCCCTCATATCTTCTTCAAGGAAAAAGTCCTTATGAGTTGTTGTTTAGAAAACTACCCACGATAATCAGTTGAATTTTTTTTAGGTGTCTTTGTTATAGGGAGATGGACAAGTTCCATAAACGAAACAAGAAATGTGTGTTCATGGGCTATCCACATAGAAAGAAAAGGTGGCGTGTCTATGATCTTGAAACAGGTGCACATTTGGTTCCTAGAGTCATGATGTTTCATGAGAATGTTTTTTCTTATGTCATGGAGGTATATAAGAAAGGTGTAAAAATGATGTTGTAACAAATGAAGAAGTAGTAGACAATACAAGTAGAATAGAGTAGGTAGAGGGTAAAACTAAACATGTGGAGCCTCTTGGTAGAGGACAATGAAAACATAAGCCTTTAATACTATTCAGGACTATGTCACATACACAATAAGATGTTTAAAAGATCCCACATGCACTCAAACACACTCCAAATCAAGTTTCTCGGATACAACTCCTTATCCCATTGCAAATTATGTAACACGTGCTAAATTTTCCCTTAGGTATCGTGCACTTTTGGCTATTGTAATACCTTGAGATAAGCCCACAAGTTTTTCAGTAGCAATGAAAGATCGACGATGGAGAGAAGCAATGAAAAGGAGATAAAAGCACTCGAGGGTAATTGAACATGGACTTTGGAGACTTTTCCATTTGATAAGAAGGCAATAGGATGCAAATGGTTATATAAAATTAAATATAATGTAGATGGAACAGTAGAACGATATAAGACTTGATTGGTGATCCTTGGAAATTGACATGTAGAAGGCTTGAATTATAAGGAAACATTTGCTTCGACTGCCAAGGTGTCCACAGTGTGAATGCTTCTAGCAGTGGCAGTAGCAAAAAATTGGAAGTTACATCAAATGGATGTTCATAATGCATTCTTGCATGGTGACTTAAATGAAGATGTTAATATGCATGTCCCACCAAGTTTTTCAACTAAAGATAAGCTACGCTTTGCAAGTTAAAGAAATTGCTTTATGGACTTTGACAAATGCCTCGGTGTTGATTTTCCAAACTTACAACAACTTTGAAGAAGTATAGGTTTGTGCAGTCTTATTTTAATTATTCTTGTTTACATACTTAACCAATAATGGGCAATTGAATGTGTTGGTATAAGCTATGGCTGAAACAAAAAAAAAATATTTAAGCACATGGAGGGGTACTTAAAATACTTTTTGGGGACTGAGATTGCTCATGAACCTGAAGAAATTTTCTTTGTCAAAGAAAGTATGTAGTAGATATTATCTCTAAATTTGGCTTACTAGAGGCAAAACATTGTCATCTCCCATGGAACAAAACAAAGGGCAAACCCATGAAAAATCCTGAGTAGTGTCGGCAACTGGTAGGAAGACTTATATATCTTACCATAATTAGACCTAAGCTTAGTTATTGTGTTCATGTGTTGGCTCAATTTATGCAATGTTCGCAATAAGACTATTGGTAGGTAGCTTTATGAGTAAGGCATTATCTTAAGGGAAAACTAGGACAAGGTATTGTCCTACCAACTAATGTTGATTTGCAATCGACAACATATTGTGACTCCAATTGGACCAATTGTCCCCTTACACAACATTTTCTCACAAGGTATGTGGTATTCTTAAATTCATCTCTTATCTCATGGAAGATAAAGAAACAACACATTGTGTTCCAATCCTGTACAAAAGTAGAATATCGTTCCATGGTGATAGTTGTTTGTCAATTGAAATGAATTAAAGTTTTGCTTGCCTCCTTAAGTATATCTCATACAAATACCATGTAGTTGCACTATGATAGCTAGTTTGCAATCCACATTGCAGCAAATCCAATTTTCATGAAAGAACAAATACATCGAGTTTTATTGCCACTTTGTGAGAGATGAAGCTCAATGTAGTAATGTTATAACTTCTTATGTTTACAAACCAGTTGGCTGATATTTTGACTAAGACCTTAAGACGTGAACAATTTGAGTATCTTCTTAGCAAGTTGGACATTTGTAATCTTTATACACCAACTTGACAAAAAATATTAAAGAAAAATTGTGAATCAATTAGAAACTCGTTATTGTATGAGTACCTTTGTAAATAAAAAATTAGACACATAATTATGTGAATAAAATATTATCACATATATTAAATTTTAACTTTTTTTTATATATCTTATAGACATCATTATTGGTGTTTCTTGATATATATGCATGAGTTCAGTAGTGAATAATACAAAAGATATATTTTTGAGCATATTTGTTCATTGAGTAAAACAAAATTAAAATTAATAAATCTTATGTAATTATAAAAATTTATATTATAATTAAGTTTACATTTTTGTGCGATATTATGTTAGGTTGGATTATATAAAAATTTATTTGATTGTTGCAAATTGACTCAATATTATATTTTCTCGTTGTCTTTAAAAACGATAAAAAAATAGTATCTATTATGTTTATATTTTAAAATATTAAAACAACTCTAAAAAATAAAGGAAAATTACAAGATTTTCCCCGGCCAGTAGAAAATTTAGATTAAAACAAATCAACTAACCTACTATAATCAGCCTAATAATAAGGGAAATTTGTGTAATTTGTATAATACCTTAAATTTAATTGTCATTTAGTCATAAAAATAAAATTAATCATCATTTTACGTCTAAAATTATCTTTTATACTCTCTTTGTTAGCAAAAGAATGAAATTAGAGAGGAAGGGAGAGGAGAGTAAACACAAAAGAGACCAAATGAGTTGTTTAGTAAGAAAAAATAAGAGAAGAAAAAAGAAGTATGAATTGAATTTCATATTTTTCTTCTAATATGCACAAAAGTATATGTAAAAAAATTATATATTTAACATTCAATAGTGATTCAAAATGTCTATTTTTTGCAACAACTTTTTAAGTTTAACAACGGTTTAAAATCTTTGCTAAATATATAATTATTTTTTTAAAATAACAATAAATTGTCAACATGATGTAATGGATCGAAATGAAATTTAATAGATTAAATAAAAATATAATTTTTTAACGATTAAAATGTAAATTTAATCAACTAATTATAATTTTTTTTTTTTTTTTAAACCAAACTTCCTTATTTTCATTCAATTTTTTTTTATGTACTCTATTTTTTTTCCACATATATAGCTTATACATGGGGTTGGAGCTATCCTGGTATTTTACATGTTGAGTCATGAACAGAAGTCATATTATGTTCAATCATATGTACTATATTATTCATTAATTGCTTTACCGACAGTTAACTCATAAAGCATAAATAGATGGAAAATCATTAATAGAGAAAAGGAGAAATATAAAATGAGAAGATTATGAAGAAGAAAACGAAGAAAGTTAATATCAAACCTGTGAATATGAGATTAGCAGACCATGGCAGTGTACTCAATGCTTCTTCTGCTGCTGCCGTTGATACCGTTACCTTCAGGCTTCTTTAGGGAAAAGGAGATCCAAAACGAAAAGGTTTATCTTGTGCTAATTAAGCTACGATAATTAGGTTTATGTGGTGCTTAAGCTTAATTGAAGAAAAATGCATTGCTAGGCATGTAGCATATATGCAGAAATATGACACTCGTGTCGGTACACTGTTTTCTCTCTTTTTTGGAAGAAAATGTTTCCCTTAATTATTGACTAATATGTATATAACGCAGTGGGGAAAGGGTGGAGCATCTCTTTCTTCTTAGCTACATCTTGTCTGACCTAACTTTGTTGGTACACGTGGCCACATGTACGAATGGGAAAATAAATGAATAAAAATATATTTAAGAAATTAAAAACATTATTTGTGGTAGGTGTTGTATGTGGTTTTTCAGGTGTGTGTATGTTCAATGAAGATAGGAGTTCCAAGAGAGACAGAAATTTTCAACATGCAGGTACCAAGCTTTCCGCGTGAAAAAATAATTATATATTTTTTTTCTGTTATTGTTGGATCGAGAAATGATAGATGCATGTAATCGCTCGTTCCTCACCTTATCGTTTTTATCGTAACTTGAAAATTGGCAAACGGGTCATGATCAAAAAATGTCAGCATTCCACCTTTCTTTTCATGTTATTTGTGCCGACGCTCTTCTTACACTCATTTCTGTAATTTTCTACATAGTTAATAGTTATAAAAACAAAATAATTATTAGTTGTAGATACAAAGCGATCATAAAATTATTTTTCTCTTTTTCTTTTTTTTTTCTCACGGTCAACGAGTTCTGAGATAATTAGAAACATATTTTTTCTCTCCGACAAAATAGTTAATTGACTATAAACATCTTTTTACTGCATATTGCATTCAATTGAATTTACTATGTTAGTCTTATCAATTTATGTTTGACCATTATTTACTCAATTACTCCTCAGAAACTTTGACTATATATATAATATACACAGTTACACACTACAGGTATCCTTCTTTTATCTCTCACAGATTATGACATTGACAGCTACAGGCCAGGAAACATACGCAGAGAGCAACCGATGTAATATTTGAACAAATGTTAATAGCAAGAATGATTACCTAACATTAATCCTTTGATTTTAAAATCAATGGCCAATTGCTTACATAGTGGGAGAAGTTTCTATCACGGTACCTGTCAATGTTTTGCACTGTTTTGCAAATACTTCATTTTTTAAAAAATAAATAGTTTATTCATAGAATATTTTAAATTTGTAAAGTAAATGATTTCCACTCATAATATCAAAGAAAAATAATAAATGAAGACAATATTTATTCTCAATTTTTATAATTAAATTTAGAAAACTTTTATTAACTAAACTTATTATTTGGGCTGAGGTTTTCGTTATTATTTTTTGCGATATAATAGAGCCGGAGTTACCATATTCCCAGACATAACAGCAAATGATTGATTATTTTATTAATTTCCTCAGAGGAAAAAAAAAAGTTTCCTCGTTAACAAGTGTCACAAAGCCCGCAGCTTTCCTCAATTGTCCAAGCTTCACCCCATTTTATAAATGTAAGTACCAATTTGTTTAATCGGGAAAAATTATGGAAAGTTTTGCTTATGACTTTGGATTTCACATTGACGTAGGTTTTAAAAATGATGAATTTATTATATTTCCTTCGGTCAATTCCATTAATTAATCTAGTGTATATGTAAACTCATGCCAAGTGCCACAAAGAAATGTACTGATTATTTTTTAATCATGGCATTATTAGACATAACATGTGACAAAGTCAGTGATTTGATTTTTTTTATTTACGCCAATCAAGATATGTTTGTTCTTGTGACGATTGTCGACCAAAATGCAAGCGTTTTTATTAAGTGCAAGATTAACAGATATTGTCGACCAAAAATCGATTTAAACGTTGGTTGGGTTTTCTGAATTGTGATGTCGGATAAATATTTTTTATAATTATAAGTTTTAATATTGAAATTGATTTTATCATTAGAAATTTGTAAATTAGCAATGATTTATTTTTATCAATTTTATTGTCAATTAAGTGATTGGTATGAGATTGTTTACAAGAGAATCATTACTAATTTGTTTATGTTGGCTAAAAGATATTGACATTTAATAATAATGACTTTGTCATTATTTAAACCAACTACAATACGTAATTATAAAACAAAAATTGCCATAGCTGTCATTGTGAAAGCAATTTTCGCATATGTTGATCCCTCTTATTTTCTTTCCTTTTCTTTCTCTTTCTCTCTCATCATTCCTTCTTTTTTATCCTTCTTGTGTTGTTAACATTGATGTTGCCCCTCTATCAAACCTAAATTAGAAGAAAGTGGTTAAAAGAGTGAGGAAATAAAAGAGTGAAGAAAATAAGGAAAATGGTTAAATTAGAAGAAAAGGTGGATGGGGAGAGGAAAAGAGTGAGAGTTAAGGGAAGGTGGTTGATGGTAAAAAAAAAAACAAAAAAACAAAAAAAAAACATCGCAATCATCACTTAGTAACAATTATATATAAACTATTAAATTTCAACTAGACACGCGAAAGAAAACGAAAAAGCAAAAGAGGTTTTCGTTTTAATTTTCAAGTTAAAAACTAGTAATACTTTGATCATTACTTACAATTATTTTGTTCAAATATTATTCATTGGTGACAGTGTAGCCGTCACTTATAATTTAAAAATACTTTTTTTAAAATTATTATTGAGTGTCACTTATAATGTATTGATATTTTTTACAAAACCTAAAGTATATACTACCCTTAATTTATATTAATTAATCACAAGTCTAACTAAACGAGGAAACAAATTATAAGATAAGAAAATGTTGTAATCAATCGTAAGGGATAAATAGACAAATGAAACCTAAAAGATAATCTATGCCATTCTAAGATATATAGTAATATATTTCTTGTACTCTAATTAATACTACCCTTTAAGCTTTAGCTTGTTATAATAACCCAAAAGGGAAACATCATTGTAGACAATAAACCAAGTTGTGTAGATGGAATGGGATCATATTCCATTTGGAGGTAAAAAGGCCAGACTGTATTTGAGATGAAACCATATTGCATTTGGAACGACACAACAAATTAAGAAGGATCAAAATTCATTTGGGTCAAAATCACACATTCACAATTAGACCATAACTGCAGATTCTCCAGTTAGATTATTTGACAGGATTGATAAGGGTCAAGACTCAAAACACGGGTTAAGCAGATCAATTGATGGATGACATAGGTAATGAGAAAAAAAAAACAGAAGAAAAGCCAAAATATAGCTGCTACAAAGAGATCATGGCCGCAAGAATTGGCAACTGGAGTCGCAACATTTTCTTGTTAAAATTAAAAAAGGTCATGGACCACAATGGTCCCAAAGGAGCAACAGTGATAGTGTAGGGAAGAAATTATGGATACAACACCATCGATACGCACACATATAATTGGAATGAAAAACAAAATATGAAAATAAAGTTTCTAATTTTAGGAACTCAGCAATAGAGAAATTAAAGGATAAATCATAACTTTGATACCATTTTTTTACTCTTCTTATCGAGAAATGTTCTTTAAAGGATAAAATGTAATAATAACTATTAATTAAAAATTAATCATAATATAATAATAAGTTTTAGAGTTTAATATATATATATATAATTTTATTATAAATCATAATTGTTGATTTTTTAACCAACAATATTGTGCGCATTTTATTCTTTAAGGTAGTTTCCTCACCTTAAAAGAGTTAAGTTTTAGTTTGTAAAGGATATAAGTGGAATCAAAATCAGCACTAACTATTTACGTTTCACTTATAAAAAAAATATGAACTTTATTCATTTATTCAAATAAAACAAAAATTAAATTTAAATTTAACTTGATTAGAAATATAAAAGTTAGACTAATTTTATGTACCCTCCTTACTATATAAATATATTTGATTTACGTATGTACGTAGTTTATATAAAATATTATAAAAGTATTTTTTTATTTTTTATCTTTTTAAAATTTAAAATTAATATTTTTTATCTTTATAAAATGAATATAATTTAGTTGAAATCTATTTAAAATATTCTTTTTATTTTTATTTCTTCAAATTTTAAAATTACTATTTTTTCTAAAGATTATTTTAAGAGAAATAAATAATATTTATTTTATAAATATATTTTTTTAATGTTGTTCCATGCTGCCATAATACACCTTTCATAAACACATAAACAATTAATTAATCTTACATAATAATAGAGATTAAGAATAATAATTTTAACTTTTTGAGGATGGAAACTAATAATTTTTTATAAAATCTAAAATAAAAAATTGATTATTTTACTAAGACTAAAAACATATTTAAATTTAAATAAATTTTTAGAATAATCTTTTAAGTTTTTTAATTTAATATTTAATATTCACTAAAATAAAATTAAAACATAATTCATTTTTTAAAATAATTTAATATTAAAAAATTAACGATAAACATGGAAAATCTTCATAAAATTTATAGTTTTTATTTAAAATAAGATTCTTAAAAAATATAATTATGTAAATGATAAATATGGAATAAAGTAGAAATATCAACATGCTTTCTAAAAAAAAGTAAACACAATATAGAAGAGATTGGAAGTTGTAAGTAAGAAAGAAGCCCAACTTGATGGAAGAGGAGCATGAGACACAGAGAGAGGGAGGGGATAAAGAACCACAACAAACAATGATGAGGAAAGAATAAAAGAAGATGCATATTATTGCCATCAAAAGATTCAAAATCAAAAGGGACCAATTATTGGCATATAAAGATTTAGAAGGGATGTGTTGTCCTATAAAACTGGAACAAATCAACGTGTTGAGGGGCATTCCAATTGGATTTTGCTCTCTTGGACGGAACCAACCAAACAAGAAAAATCTCAGTGAATTGTGAATGTGGGATAAACCAGGATGAAATTACTCCAATTAATTAATTATTTTAAATTTTAATTTTAGTATTTAATTGTGTTAAATATATATATATTTTTAAATTACATCTATAATAGTCCTATAAATTCGAATAAAGAAACTCATTTTCATATCCCTCTCAAACCACCTCTTCTATGGTCCACCACACTGTAATAGTGTATTTGGGTGATAAAAGATTTTGACAAAAAAGAAATAAAGTAAAAAAGAAGTAAGAAAAAAGAGAGTGAGTAAAAGATAGAAAGAAATAGAGTGAAAATAAATGAAAGAGAGAATGGATAAAAAAAATAGATAATTTTTTTAATTGTTTGAATGGAGAGAAATAGAAAAAGAAAAGTGAGGGTGTTGTAAAGATATATTTATCTTTAAAAATATATTTGTAATAATTTAAAAATAAAAGGATAAATTAATTATTTTACTTTTTAACGAGTTCCACTATTTTTTTCACTTCTACCACCTATGTATTTTCACTTTGTGAGATTTTTTTTAACTGTGGAACCACCATTTTTTCTCTTTTTCTTCCACTTTTCTCCCTTTTAAAACAATAAAAAAAATATGATTCTTTCTCGCACTTCTTTCTCACCTACTTTTTTTCTTTTTCAAAATTACCTTAAACAAAACAATGCGCTAAGAACATTTTTTCGTCTTCGTGTGTTTGTTTATCTCACAACAGGTGTAAAGCCCAAAATTCTAGTTCTGGGCTTAGTGTAGATTACACATCTCGTGGGCTGAACTCTTTTATTTGCTTTTCTCTCAGATTTATTTTTGGTTTACTTCTTAACATTAGGAATAGTTATTCTTAACGAATAAATAATAAAACATGAAATATCAACATAAAAAAATATTCCGAAGAATTTTTTTCGAAAAATAAGTATGAGTGTTTTACTAGTTTTTAATGGTTCTCACTTTAATTATTCTGTTTTCACTTATATATATGTTTATGCATTTATTTATCATGTTATCTAACTTTTGTTTAAGTATTGTTTTTATTACTTCAACGTGCTATTTGTGCATCATAGTTAATTTATTTTCTTTTAAATAAAAATTAAAATATAAAAATTAAAAGAATCTCAAAATTCACATAGTGACCTACAAAGTTAATTGAATAATTAAGTATTATGAGTATTGTAAGATATAATTACGTTATTTTAAGTTTGGTACAATGTGCATTTTTAAAATTTTTGGAAAGAAATTAGCTTTCTGAATTTTAAAGTAAATATTGTCTTTTGATTTTCAACAAATTTATTTCAAAATTCAAATATATGTCGTCATTTATTACGTAGCATTATTTATTTACAATTGTATAAATTATAAATTTTGACTTCTCTGAATATACTTTAGAAAATAAAATGCAATAATTATTATTAATTAAAAATTATCATTTGAGATTGTAATTAATTTTAAATTTTATTATATATACAATGAGTTAGTTTTTGTTTCAGTTTCAAAATTTCTATCCTTTCCCCTTATGGATGATGTATCTTCCATGTGGGTATTCATTTTTGGGCTTCGGCCCTTCTTATCATAAAAAAAAAAATCACGGTTAATTTTTTTTTAATCTCATTTGATTACCACTTTCAAATTAGTTATTTTAAGATTTATTATTATATATGTACATTGTATGAACATTTTTTTTTCATTAAAAAAAATAAGTAACTTAAAATCATAGAAAAATAATAAAAAATGGAAATTTAGAAAAACTAATATAAAATATATAAATTCGTAAATCGTTAAGTTTTTATTTGTTTTTTAGAATCTCAGCTGATTTATACTCTCAAATTCATCGTTATACATTAAATTAGAGTGTGTTCTTTTGAGATTAATGATATGATAGTCTCCTTTCTTCCGAAGAATGACACTTCTTATAATTATTTTTTATTAATTTTTAATATAATTTTAATTAGTTATGCACATATATTTTATAATATTAATATTTGTAGTATACATTTAAAAATTATATAATTAATTATACATGTGTTTGTAACATTTTTTGTTTTCTATTTTCTTAAAATTTTATTTAACTTTAAATATACTCGTTGATCCAAAAATACCTATAAGTTTGATTAAAATCTGTAACTGACTTAATCTGCAACCACAGGAATTACAATAGTTATAAACTAATTTTTTATAATAATTTTTTCCCTATATTTTAAGACAAATATTGTAATATTTAGAGGTTAATAACTCGTGTCTGTTTTAAAGCAGTATAATTAAGTTTTCATATTTGAATTAGTATTTTATTTTTAACTATATAACTTATATTTTAGATTTATAATAAAAAATTAAATTATAATATGTTTACTTTTAATTATTAATATATTGATTTTTTTTAATTATTGAAATTTTCACTCAGAAAGAATTTTATTATGGTTACGAGATAATGTGTTAAATACATTCCTAACAAAAACATAATAATTTAGAGAGTATTTATTTTTTTCAAATTATACAGTGCAACTTATAATATATATGACTAGAACTCGAAGATTACTATTCCCTTTCACTATAAAGAAAAATCTATTAAAGATTCCGAAATTGAAGTATGGTAAAAAATATAAAGGAGAGGAAAGGCAGAGAAAAAGGATAAAACAAAAATCAATATTCTGGTGTCTGTCTTACAACCAAAGGTGATGCTGTGTGCAGCACCATACCAAGATGCCATTTATTCTTCATCCCTGTAAGTCCCTTTGCTTTCCCAAGTGCACAATAACACCAGCTAAGGATACCACTCTCTTCACCAACACCTTTGTCAAGAAACCCACCAAGTTTCGTTCTTTTTCCAATATTGTTCATTCCACTCCCCGTGCTTCCATAGTTTCTAAGAAAGATTCAATCTTGGGTTATACCCACTTCACACTTTGCTCCAGGAATGGTGGGTTTGATGGTTTTTCCACTGATGTATCTGAAGAGGCCATTGATGATGGAACAGCCGAAGAACTTGAAAAGCTTGAGTTGCTGAACAAGCCTTCTCCCGTGCTTTTTATAGAAGAGTCTTCTTCTTCTGAAGTTGAAGTGGAGCAAGAGAAACCCTCCGAAGAGGAGGCTTTGGCACCTTTCTTGAAGTTTTTCAAAGGCAGGGATTCTGGTGGGGAGGAGGGTGTAGAGGAAGGTGGCGAGGGACTGGGAGTTTCTGAAGAAAAAAATGATGTGGGGGCTGAGAATGAAGAAGGAGATAGGAAGGTTAATGTTGAGTACTATGAGCCCAAACCTGGGGATTTTGTGGTGGGGGTTGTTGTTTCAGGTAATGAAAACAAGCTTGATGTCAATGTAGGGGCAGACTTGCTAGGTACAATGTTGACAAAGGAAGTGCTTCCCTTGTATGGTAAGGAGATAGAGAACTTGTTGTGTGATGTGGACAGGGATGCTGAGAGTTTTATGGTTCAGGGGAAGATGGGAATTGTGAAGAATGAGGAGGCAATAACTGGAGTGTCAGTGCCTGGAAGACCTGTTGTGGAGATTGGAACCATTTTGTTTGCTGAGGTTTTAGGTAGGACACTTAGTGGCCGGCCATTGCTTTCCACCAGAAGGCTCTTTCGCCGGATTGCCTGGCATCGACTGAGGCAGGTTTTTCTCTTTCTTTTGTTCCTCTTTTCCATATCACTATGTTTAGTTTAGTAGATATTCCAATTTCCATGCAAAATTTGTTATATGAACTAGAAGCACCAATGCTTGCATTTGCTATGTGTGTATATATCGGATATCAGATACATATCGGACAGATACATTTGGATACTTTACCTATACATATTTATGAAGCGTGCAAACCTTTTGTTTTCTTTGTTATGAAAAATTGAGATGGTTGGGTGCCCCTCAATACAGCTAGTGAGGAAGGTTTTATATGTATCTATATGGATTTTTCAATTTTCTGATTTTTAATTTTCCTCTACCCATGTGGCATGAGATGCTGCCTATATCAACACAACTGTTATTTTCTCTTCTTTCACGAGATCAACAATGAAAACTTGGTCACTGGACAGAGCACAAGATGCAGGCACATGACAAGCTAAACATGGAAACTATCCTTTCTATGAATGATACTCAAGGAGGAAATGAGATTGATACTATTCCTATTTGTCTTCAATAGGCAGAAATTTATGATAACAATAATTTATAATTTCTATTTAATTTATAGTTTCTATTCTATTTTTAGTAATGTTCATGAAGCATGCTCTTAGTTTGGATTTGTGAAACTGCAATTATTATGTTTTACGAATTTTTCTTATGCATGTCTATATATGTGTGCTGCACATATCATATCCTTTATGTCTTACAAATATTGCTTTATCGGATACATTGTGTATTTGATATGCGTCATATCCGTGCATCATTTTGGATTCAGCCATTCTTATGACTACTTAATTGGAAGAATATAATATTGAGCAAACACTAGTTTTGGTCCCCCAACTATAATCATGAATCACATTTGTCCTCTATTTATTAGTGACATCAAATTGGTCCTTCTATGATAAAATGCCTTCAATTTCATCTTTCAAGGATCAATTTGTGTCATTCTAATGACCAACTTGATGGAAAAAAGTGTGAAATTGAAGGATCAATTTCAACTATGACCATTTTTTATTTTATAAATTGAACACTAATATGATGTTGTGTGCATGTTTGGAGGGCCAAAATAAACATGTGGAATGTGTTTGATTGTGCTTTTGTTTTAGTTTTAGTTTTAAAAACTATTTTATAAAACAAAAAAACTTATTTTTAGAGATTAGGAGTGAGTGAAAGGTAGAGTATGGATAATAGAAAACTGAAAGTAGAAAACCAAAACAACTTATAGATGTTCTAGTTTTTTATTTTAAAAACTGAAAAAGATAAATAGTTTTCAAAAACTACTTTGTTTTTAAAAACAGAAAATAGTTCTCAAAAATAGGAAACAAACAGGCTGTTACACTTTATTATTTTGTATCAACATGGTTAGCAGATATCGCAGCATATTTATCCTGAAATTGTAGTCCGAAAGAAAATATATGTTTGCAATCTTGACAAAATTGATGTCCATGATCTTATAAATGCTACATTATCCCTGTTTGCAATCGTAACTTGTGTAACGTCAAATAACATCTTTCTAATGCTGATGAGATTTAAATTTTCAATTTTTAATGTTTTGGGCAGATAAAACAGCTCAATGAACCTATAGAGGTTAGAATTACCGAGTGGAATACTGGGGGCCTGCTAACAAGGATTGAGGTCTGTGCCATTGACCTGAAATTTATGTTCATGTGGCATTTGAGTAGATGCTTATCTCTTCTTGAATTTGGATGGGCAGGGTTTGCGAGCTTTTATACCCAAAGCTGAGCTTGTAAAAAGAGCAAATAGCTTTACTGATTTGAAAGAAAATGTAAGTTGCAGCCTTGGAACTTTCCTCCAAGCCATGGAAAAAAATCATTTTCTTATTGGGACAGCTTCTGCTGATACTCTGATTTTGTTATCTGTTATTTAGTAGATCTGCTTATAACAATATGTATAGCTTTACAGATGTGGATGGTGCCATTACGCTTAGTTTAATTCCTGTGTGGCTGCTGTCTGAGTGTAAATTTAAGCTATATTATCTATCCTATGTTTCTTTTTTTAAGTTTTAAACAAGTCTTCCTCAAGTGAGTAGCCAAAGATTTTGACTACTGCATAGTGAATAGTTATTAAGCAACAAAAGAAGTTCTAACCTAGCAGTCAAAATGATGTTTTATGTTATGTATTTTTTAACATAAACCACTCTTGATTTAAATTCATATATATTATGATGGGGGTTCAAAGTATGAAAGTGATGATCTAAAAGTTGTCTTGCATAATACTTAATTGCTTTACAAGCTTCCTCTAGGCAAATGAATGCAGTATGTATTACAATTTTAAGTGTTCAGCAAATTACCTGAAGAGATTCTGTACTTCTTTAAAACATTTTACCTTGTATTTATGGTTTCTTTACACATGGAAGACTCGTTAGTGTGACAAAATACATTTGATGTTGCTATCACCTATCTTTATTTTGTCTTCCTTGCTTCTTACCACCACTTGATTATATTGATGTAGGTGGGGCGCCGTATTTATGTACAAATTACTCAGATAGATGAAACTAAAAACAATTTGATACTTAGTGAAAAGGAAGCTTGGGTTAGTATTCAAATCTGCCTATTTCCTATTTTTTCCTTGTTCTTTTGGCTTAATTTGTTTTAGAGTTAGATTTTTTAGGCTCTTCTTTCTCTTTTTTGCTTTTAAAATTTCCACTGTATAATATGATATTGCAGGAAAAACTGAATCTTCGTGAGGGAACACTTCTAGATGGGACTGTAAAAAAGATCTTACCGTATGGAGCCCAAATTAAGCTAGGAAAAACTAACAGAAGGTGAGTGACTGCTTGGATATGCATGGCTTTGTGCATTTTTTTTTTTGTTTGATAAATCACAACTTTATTTAAAGGGATTCCACTTATTCTTTCTTACAAGGGATAATTCCATCTTAGAGAATTGTTGGATGTTTCAATTTGAAGGAAAGAAAACTTAATTGAAGTTTGTTTCCTACATATGGCTGGTGGAGAGGATAGAGAACAACACACTGGCATACAAGCGTTTCCTTAACCGAAAACCTATAATTTGCCTTTGAAATTAGGGGAATTGTTTTGAGCTGCACTAACACTAATGAAACAAATTGGCCAATCATTGCTATTAAACTATTTAGTGGATTGCCACTATGTTCCCTTTCCACTTATTTCTGGTTCTGCTTATTTTGGATAAATAATCGCTTATTTTTGTCAATTCCTTGTAGAAGCTTTTGAAAAACAAGTGGTTATTTCTCTAAACTAATCTCAACAAAACATGCACTAAAACTGTTGAATGGCACATGAATATCTCTTTTTACAACTATTAATTTGAGCATTCATCTTTTTAAATAAGATGAATATCTCTTTAAATATCTCCTTATCCCAAAAGCTTTAGTAGTTAGGTCCTGGCATGGCACATGAAAGTTCTATATCTCGACACCCCCTGCTCATGCAAGAGGCTTTGATACTCGGCAAAGAGGCTCTAATAACATGTTAACAACCAATTCTACCCAAAGCTTAAGATATTACTCTTGAATTTTGCACAGATTTTGGGCCTTAAGATTGGAAGTTGTATCACTTTCCAATGTGGAATAAAAGTTCTCCTTGATTCTGAACTTGTATCACTCTTGTAAGAGCAACAACAAACAACAACAATAACAATAACCTTATCTCACTAGGTGAGGTCGGCTAAATGAATCGGGCAATGTTATTGGGCTTGGTTAAAAACAAAATTCTCAGGGATACTATTTATCATGAGATCCTTTTTAATAATTTTATCTAATATCCTTCTTGGTCTCCCTTTACCCCTTTCATATAGGACTAAAAACCATGTGATTTACTCTACTAACCTGTGCCTCCAATAGCCTTCTTTGCACGTGTCCAAACCACCTTCAGTTTTTTGTTATCTTTTTTCCAATATGTGTCACAGCCATATCTTCTCATATACAATCATTTTTTATCTTGTTCTTTTTTGTGTGACCAGTCTATTTTTGTTACTCAATTTTTTCTCTTGTCCCTTTAAAGTCCAACATTCACTGCTATAAAGTATAGTTGGTTGTATAATAGTACAATAAAATTTCCCTTTATTAGAAATTAAGAGAAAGTCAGTGAAAGTAAGAGAAAATTGGAAATTGATAATTTTCATTTTGATGTTGGAGGGTTTACATTTTGATGTTTAGATTTGGCACCTCTAAAGTGAGTAACAGTAAAGTAAGTAATTTCAGTGATGAAATTTGTTATGCATGTACTAGTAATTTGCTGAACTGATTTCAGGTCTGATACTCTGGTTATAGTTACATACTACAAGGCACCCACTATTGACCTGTAGAGAGTAGAATCCTGCACATAGCTTCAAATCTGGACAGTTTTAAGTTTGTTAACATGGGAGAGCAAATGCCCTTTGTATCAGCCATGTGGGCTCTATCCAAGAGGTCCTTGTTGAATTTAGTTTAAGAGAGCAGGACGGATCTGTCTGGCAGTTGCTGAACTTGAATACCAAGAATTTAGTCAATAAGTTCTAGCCGAACGTGATACCAATAATAAAGATGCACTGAGAACCTTGATGCAAGGTGAACAAAGAGGGATCACACTTGACCTAAAACCAAAGGTAAGAAGTGCAGTAGTGAGCCTCCCAAACCAAGATCTAGGAGCTTGTTTGAGACCATAGTGTGCCTCGTGCAGTTTGCAAACTAGTGATTTTTCTTCAGGTTCAAAACCTGGTGGCTAATTCATTGACTTCTTCCGAAACCCATTTAGGAAAGCATCATTTACATCCAACTGCTGGATGTGCCCTGTTCTTGAGATAGCAATGGTAAGAACCATTCTAACAGTCACAAGTTTCACAAGTAGGGTGTAAGTTTCTAAAAGATCATATCCATGTTGCTGATGAAATCCCTGAACAGCCAATCTAGACTTATACTTATTAATGGTTTCCATTAGGAATTTCTTTAATTTTGAAAACCCTCTGCACCCAATGGGTTTCTTGCCTGAAGGAAGGGGAACCAAAGCCCAGGTCTAATTTTGAAGCAAAACATCATATTCTTCTTTTATGGTAGCAAACCAGTGAGATTCTGCTAGGGCTTGCTTAACAGTGCTTGGTTCCATGAGTTAATAATGAAGTAGGGACCAATCTGATTCTGGGTTGGACAATCCACTTTTTGCTCTAGTTTGCATGGGATGAGTGTTATGAACTTATGAGGATGAATAAAAGGAGATGGTTTAGGAGTTGAGGGAGAAGGCTATGATGCATTGGACAAGATGCAGGAATAAAGGGCTGGAGCTAGAGATGGACTTAGGGGCACGTCAGATGGTGGTGGAGATGGAGAAGGAAGAATTGGAGTAGTACCAGAAGGAAGAATTGGAGTAGTAGCAGAGATAGGTGAAGCTGGAGATGCAGGGACAGAGAAAAGGGGGTTGGCAGGGGTCATGGCACCCAAGCCTCAAAACATCCCTTCAGAAACTTTTTAACTTTGTTTGAATGTTTTGAAAGTTTTATGTATTTTCAATTGTTTCATCCCTCAGAAACGTTGGTATAATCTTTGACATCATCAATAGATAAATCCTAGCTCTGCTTCAGATAATGACATATTATGCTGGAACATATAGACCATTTTAAGCATTGTTCTGTTTTAAAACCTGTTAAATATATTCCTGATTTCCTGTATCTTTTCTGATATGATTTTTATTTGGTTCGTATTTTCTTGATATAGTTTCTTTATTTCCTCTTTTAGGCTTAGATATTTACCCTATAAAAGGGGATTACAAATTGTATTATTACAACAACTCAGTTCAATATATTTTGTCCATTTAACTTGGTATCAGAGCAGAGTAAAGCTCTGCCTGTGCCCACAACTGAGGCTTGTTGTTTGGGGTGTTGCCGCCGTTGTCTGCCGCCACCCGTCGCCGTCTACCGCCGCCACCGCTCGCTGCTGCTGTCTACCACTGTTTGCCGCCGCCGTTCTGTTCGTCGGCCTCGTTCCTACCATAATGAAAGGTAATGGTATTGCTGCTGAAAACTCTGCTATGGTAGCCTCTCGTAGAGGAAGAAGTGATCATGGTACTAGAGGAATGTCACGAAATGGTAAAGGTGGTCGTGGTAATCTTATCTGCTCACATTGTGGAAAAGAAGGACACCTACAAAATAGATGTTATGATATAATTGGTTGGCCAAACAAAACGGCAAATATATCTTCGAGTGATATCCCTTCAAATGAAAGGACTGGTTTTCAATTAATCTCAGATGAAGAGTATCAAGAGTATCAAGAGTTCCTAAGGTTCAAGTCCAACAACCACGCTCAATCATCTACATCACCAAGTGTTTCAACTACTTGCATTTCTCATTCCATGGGAATCAAGGTCCATGGATAATTGACTCAGGTCTTCGATCACATTTCTAGTAATGACTCGTGTTCTCTTCTATCTCCTCATCTAAGTTTCCTCACTTCATTTCATTAGTCAATGGTTCCAAAATGATATCTCGGGGAGTTGGTCAAGTTTCTCTATCCTCATCAATTAGTTTAAACTATGTGTTGTACGTTCCCAAATGTCCTTACAATCTGATTTCTTTGAGTCAATTGACTCGTTCTTTGAATTGTTCAGTAACCTTTTATGCTGATTCTTTTATTATACAGGATCGGAATACGGGCCAGCTGATTGGCAAAGGACATGAATCAAGAGGACTTTATTACTTATCTAACAACCCATCTACGTTGTGTTTTGCATCTGTATCTCCAAAACTTTTGCATAATCGTTTAGGGCACCCCAGTCTTGCAAAGTTAAAGTTAATGGTTCCTAGTCTCAATAAACTGTCTACCTTAGAATGTGAGTCCTGTCAATTAGGCAAACATGTCAGATCCACCTTTCCAAACCATGTCAACAAAAGATGTAATTCGCCTTTCTCTATTGTCCATTCAGATATTTGAGGACCAAGTCGAGTAACATCTTTTGGTTTTAACTACTTTGTCACATTCATTGATGAATACTCACGGTGTACTTGGGTCTATTTGATGAAAGAAAGATCTGAACTTTTTGTCCATCCTAATGTCCTTCTCTAAAGAAGTGGAAAATCAATTTGGAAAAACCATTAAAATATTGAGAAGTGATAATGCAAAAGAATATTTTTCTTCCGAACTAAACTCATATTTGTCCTCAAAAGGAATCTTACATCAATCCACGTGTCCTCATACTCCTCAACAGAATGGTATAGTGAAAAAAAAAAAATAGGCATCTGGTTGAAACTGCCCGCCTTTACTCTTAAGTGCAAATGTCTCTACTAATCATTGGGGTGAAGCCATTCTTCTGCCTGTTTTTTAATAAATCGAATGCCATCTGCTTCACTGAGAATCAAATCCCTCACTCAATTTTATTCCCCTAACGATAAAATGTATCATGTGCCTCCTAAAGTCTTTGGTTGTGTATGTTTTGTTCATGATGTCTCTCCGCGTCGTGATAAACTCTCTGCAAGAAAGAATCAAATGTGTGTTCCTTGGATATTCTCGTCTTCAAAAGTGCAGATGTTACTCTCCATCTACAAAAAAGACACTATATGTCACCGTGATGTTACATTCTTTTTGGAAACTATGTTCTTCACTAAAGATGATTGTGACTCTATCCAACGAGAACTACCAATTCCATATCTTAGTCCACCAAAGTCGTCATCCCTTGAAACACATAATCAAGACATACTCACCTTCCTCTTACATTTCATTCTCAAGTTGAACTATCTCCACCTTCAATGTCTACATGTCAAAGCAGGACCAAGAGATGGGTACCCCAAAGTATGTGAAGATTCACTTGATTCATGTCCTCTACCCTCAACCCGACCCCACAAATGGATCCTCTTCCATCCTCACCTTCCCATGATTCGACATTGGTTGGCCCATTGCTCTTCGGAAAGGTATTATTTCCACTTCGTAATCCTCATCCTATTTATCTTAGTTATCATCGTTTATCTCCTTTTGTATTTTTCTTTTGTTTCCTCTGTCTCGTCCATTACTATTCCTAAATCTGTCCGTGAAGCACTTAATCATCCTAGATGGCGACAAGCCATGATAGTCGAAATGCGAGCCTTTGGAACAAAGTGGTACATGGGAGTTAGTTCCTCTTCCCTCGAGGCAAGAGGGCAGTTGGTTATAGGTGGGTATTTGCTATTAAAGTTGCTCCTAACGGCACATTGATCGCCTCAAAGCCCGATTGGTGGCAAAAGGATATACTCAAGTATATGGTCTTGATTATGGAGACACTTTCTCTCCTGTGGCTAAAATCACTACTATCCGCCTCTTACTTGCAATGGCTGCTATTAAATCACCTGGCCTCTTCATCAATTAGATATCAAAAATGCTTTTCTACATGGTGACTTGGATGAAGAAATATACATGGAGCAACCTCCGGGTTTTTTGTTGCTTTCGGGGAGTCTGGGGTTAGTATGCAAGCTCAGTAGATCCTTGTATGGACTTAAACAATCTCCTAGAGCTTGGTTTGGGAAGTTTAACCAAGTTGTTCAAATTTTCGGGATGACAAGAAGTGAAGGCGGATCACTCTATATTTTATTGTCATTCCTCTTACGCTAAATGTGTGTATCTGTTTGTATATGTGGATGATATTGTCATAACAGGGAAATGATGATATCAAAATTTCCCAGTTAAGCGATCTTATTTAGCCACTTTCGGACCAAAGATCTTGGCCACCTGAAGTACTTTCTTGGCATAGAGGTCGCTCAATCCAAGGAAGGCATTGTTATCTCTCGGAGAAAATATGCTCTTGATATCTTACAAGAGACTAGTATGAGTAATTGCAAGCCCAGGTTGACAGTCCCATGGATCCAAATATGAAGCTAATGATAAAACAGGGGAACCTTATTCTGATCCAGAGAGGTATAGAAGACTAGTGGGTAAACTTATCTACCTCACTATCACTAGACCTGATATATCCTTTGCAGTGGGAGTTGTAAGTCAGTTTATGCAAGCACCTTGCGTTGATCATTGGACAGCAGTCCTCCGTATTCTTAAATATATCAAGAAGACACCTGGACAGGGTTTGCTATATGAAGATAAAGGAGACACCCATATATCATATTATTGTGATGCCGATTGGGCAGGATCTCCCATTGATAGACGATCTACTACAGGTTTTTGCATATTTATTGGGGGAAATATGGTCTCTTGGAAAAGTAAGAAGCAAAATCATTCTTGCTCGTTCTAGTGCTTTGAAGCAGAATATAGGGCTATGGCTTCAGCCACTTGTGAATTGATATGGGTAAAACAACTTATTCAAGAATTGAAATTTACTGATGTCCAACCAATGAAACTGTATTGTGATAATCAAGCGATTTCTTCACATTCTTCTAATACTGTATTTCATGAGAGAACCAAACACATTGAGATTGACTGTCACTTTATACGGGAGAAGTTGCTGGCCAAAGAAATAAGTACAGAATTTGTCAACTCAAGTAATCAACTTGCTGACATTTTCACTAAGTCTTTAAGGGGACCACAGATACAAGTTATATGTTCCAAGCTTGGAGCATATAATCTATATGCTCCAGCCTGAGGGGGAGTGTTAAATATATTCCTGATTTCCTGTATCTTTTCTGATATGATTTTTATTTGGTTCGTATTTTCTTGATATAGTTTCTTTATTTCCTCTTTTAGGCTTAGATATTTACCCTATAAAAGGGGATTACAAATTGTATTATTACAACAACTCAGTTCAATATATTTTGTCCATTTAACTAAACCAAAAGTAGACATGGCATAAATTGTAAATTTAATTGGTATGGTGCAACTTATATTGAACTTTATTCTCTTAGTAAATGAAGTTAACAAATATAAGGTGCATCAATCCTTGTTCCTGCATAATTTTCTTTATTATTTTCCCTACCTATCACAATTTTAATATTCCTATGCTCATATCTATCCTTATCATCGTTGTATCACCTGACATTCTGGTTTGGCTGCTTTGTTGTTAAGTTAAGAGGCTTTGTAGGCATTTTTATCATCTTGAAGATTTGTACATCAACTTCATGAGTTTGTATTGTTAAAGTTGGATTAAACCTGCTTATATATAATTATGCATCTACCTGACATTTTCAATGAACCTATTGGATGCCTTTCAGTGGATTGCTGCATGTTTCAAATATCTCTCGAGATGAAATTACTTCTGTCAGTGACATACTTTCTGTTGATGAGAATGTCAAAGTTCTTGTGGTGAAGTCAATGTTTCCTGATAAAATTTCATTGAGGTAATGGATTACTACTGACTTTAACTTCCTTCTGTAATTGTTGGGTACATTCAGTTTTTTCCTGTTTCTGACTTTAACTCCTTTTGGCATCCCCAAAAATAAAATAAAATAATGAAAAAGATGGTAGTAATTTGCTTTTCTTGCCATGCAGCATTGCTGACCTTGAGAGTGAACCTGGCCTTTTTCTATCAAATAAAGCGGTATATATTTATTTTTTCCTATTAAAGTTCTCTGTGCTTTTGGTTGGACTGATATTGATAGATGCTTTTATTTTTGTCATAAAAAGAGAGTATTTGTGGAGGCTGATATGATGGCAAAGAAATATAAGCAAAAGCTACCACCTTCTGTCACCACTCAACGATTAGAACCTCTACCAACAAGTGCCCTGCCTTTTGAAAATGAAGCACTTTATGCAAACTGGAAGTGGTTTAAGTTTGAAAAATAATGATGAAACAAGTTGACACAAAAGCATGATATTATTCACTGACAGAAGCTCAACTGAGAGAACTTGACATTGCATGGGGGCGTGCCTCTCTGGAAGAAAACATTAAGAGCCTTCGGTGCTTTTAGTTTTGGTGCGGTCATTGTTCTCCTGATCAGTACCATAAAGATCACAAGCCATTTAGTATATGTGGTTCAAAGGATCAGAGCGTAATTCACTCTTATTCTTTTTCTTTGTCACCAACAATGATTTTTTTTTATCTTTTTATCTTAAATTTTGTCGTGCCGGGCATCATTTTAATTTTATGTAAATTCTGGGATAAATTGAGTTTAATTTTTGATTGCTCTCGGAGTAAAGCTTTTGCACTATCATTTAACACTTCACTTTTTACCTTTCAAGTTAGAAAGATGTTAATGTTCTAACAATATTAAACGATAGTGTAAAGGTTTTGCACTGAAGATCAAAATTAAGTCCAATTTCTAATTTCTTCAAATTTTGATGTGTTTTTTATTTCATCTTAAATTTTTTAATTTTTTAACAGTTTGGACAGCATTGATTGCTCTTCTAACGCATGAAATTTCAGCTCATTTAAAGTTTGGCTAGATAAACCAAGTGCTCTCAGTAATCGTATGAACAGTGTTTCCAAACTCAAAATTATCAAATTAAAAGCAATAACCGACAGGAACGAGGACTACATGATTGCAGGAAATTTGCTTAAACTAGATAGATACACAAGGAATTGACATGAAAAGAAAAAAAATATAGGAGTGAGTTTAATTGAAAAAAATTGTAACTCTTTGAAAACATGAAAGAAAAATAAAAATGCACTCTTCAACCATGTAAAAATATAATAATAAAAGCTTTTCAAAAGATTAAATCTTTTAATATGAAAATTCTAAAATTTTTAATTTTACATGGTTTTGATTAATTGAAATTGTATTAGATATATCTATTCAGGGAGACAACTCTTTCAATTTTTTTCTTTTAATTTATAAATCTTGTCTAACGAATTAAACTGACAAATGTTGAAAATGATTGAAAAAAAATAGCTTACAATTTAAGAAACTTTATATGAAAAAACATTATTTAAACTTCAAGATATTTAAATAATGTAACCAAACACGCCCTATCCTATTTTCTCATAATTTTTATTTATATTTTAAATTTTACTTTATTTAATTGCTTATATCAATGTAGAAGAAAACATCAAATATAAGCAAACCATCAAATTTTCTATTTTTATTATGTTTACAATATAATTCATGTTTGCTTTAAAGATTCTCTTAATTTAAAATTTATATTTTATGTTGGTGATATATATTAAATATAATAATTGCCACAACATTAAGTTTACTGCTAACTATAGTTTACTAAGTCGATTAAAAGACCACACGTATTTCCTTCCGCTCAAATAAAATTCCACAATATCTCCATTATTTTTTATGGTGGAACTAGGAGACCTATCGGTACTATATTAAAATTTGTTAAAAATGAAAAAATCATAAAACTTAATAGATAAGTAAAACCCACCAAATTGTATATATTTTAATAAACTTTAATACTGTCATAATGTGCTTACTAAATGTAGTTTGTAAAATTTGTCCATCCCACTCTTTTCCGTCCAGCCACTGGATTCAACACCTCATCCAAAGAAGAAAGAAGAAATTGGCGACTTTCTCACTATTTTCAACATATTAGGCTTCCTCTCAAAGCATAATGATAAAAATGCTCGCTCTAAGGGGATGCTTATGAAGAAAACTATAGCAGCAGGAATGGGCAAAAAACACAATAGTTCAATCCTAAAAAAAATGTGAAAAACAATTTGGACCAAAAACCTTCGTTTATAATTTGACTATTTCTGGACTGCACCCTCCCAACCAACATGACTCATTACTCGCAACAAATAGATATGTAAAATTAAAATAACAACAATAATAATAGACTCACAGACCCCGAAAGCTCAGCCAGTCAAGCCTCAAAATTCAAACCCAACCCTAACTTGGACAGATGAGGAGGTAAAAACATCAATCACCTAACCTTGTTAGATTGCAAGTATAGAATATGAATAAGAAAAACTCAAGCTGAGGATGCAGGCTCTTCAGCTTTTTTATCTTCACCTGCCTTACTTTCCTTTCCAGATGCAGATTCTTGCTCCCCAGATTTGTCCTCTGACTTCTCTTCACCTTTCTTCTCTGCATCAGCCTTCTCTTCAACACTTAATTTCTCAATCAGACCAGCTGCTGCAGATGATTCCTTGTCATCCTCTGTCTTCTGGGATTCAACAACTTCTTGGAATGTTTCCATGAAGCTTTTGCAATCTAACAGAGAAAACAAGGCAACAGAAAATTATTAACTGTACAAAGAAACGATTATGGCAAGCAAAATATTATTTGTCTAGGGAGAAAAAATGTTCAATATTATAAAACTAACCCCCATCTATCCCCACAACACTACTACATCCCTCAGCCAAATAGAACATAGGAAAGAACATCAGAAAAAAAAAAAAAAAAAAGATGTTCACAAGCACATCATTGTGTAGATCATCCCAACAGTGGAAGGTGCTAACTGGAAAAACCATTTCACTTCTGACACTGACACTGATAACAAGTACAAATCCTTGAAATTGAAAAGAGAGTGGATGCATGTACCATAATATCAACTAAAGCAATATTTATCCAGCCATCATTCGAGTAACTGAAGATGTTAAGAGCCGAAAATCATGTAACATAAAATACAAGCCATGGTACATTAAAGGATTGAAAGGAAATTCATACAAGTGAGTTACCATATGAAGGCAATTTTAATTTTATAAACAAGAACTTCCAAAATTTAAGAAAACTCTAAACCTTGAATATCAATAATATTTGAATTTCAAAAATCAAAGATAAAGGCCAGTTAAAAATCTATTGTTCTGAATCTAAACAATGAAAAAAAACACAACCCCCATTGTCTAATGATATACTAAAATTTTGAAGCTATGAAAGACAATATGACATAAATCAAAAAATTATTTCATGAACTTACTATGCCATTGCAAAAAAAATCAAAACAATTTCCAACAACTCAAATATAGTTTGACTCAGGTCAGATATTCATTATCCATTTTAAAATCTAAAAGATGTCATGAATAAGTGCTTCTACTAGGAACCATATCGTACAACATCTTTAATACTTGAAACCTATCAAAAACAATTAATCACTTAGTTTTTATTGAAACTGGAAACATGTACAGAAAATTTCTCTGAATCAAGACAATACACAACACAACATGGACGCACTACAAAAAAAACTATGGCTAACTATGCAGGAGAACAGATCAAAATGAACAGAGGACGTGATATGAAAAGTGACACTGGCACAACACACATGAATGACATGATAAAACTAGTCTGGTTACCTTGCTCCGAATCCGCTTAAATATCTGTAATCCTAGTAATTTTTTCTATAAAATCTCACAAACAAGTTCACAATACAGTTGGATAGACAAGTCCCCTAACTATAATTTCCCACCTCACACTGGTGTTAGCCCAGCCCATAGTTCAAACCCTGAACTAATCAGAAGACTTCACAGAAACTTTCCATGGCAAGTGTTTTAATAGAGAATAATCAAATGCAACTTCATGCTAATGATTCAGGGAGCCAGTGGGTGCAGAACAAAGCATGTGCTTAGTTTATTCAAAGTTGAAACCGGGAACAATACAGAGATAGATGCAATCTAGTGACTTCAACAAGAAAACACAAAAGACAAACTTCACAGATTAATATTGCCACCACATCTATCATCAACCACAAATCAGCAAATCAATGAATAGCAACTAAGTGGTAACATGACAGATAACTCCAAGGCGTCTAGATGTGAATATGCAAAACAGTGAATCACGAAACTCATCCAAATCAAGAGAACCACAAAAACACCAAACACATCAGCATCAATTAAACGAAATTATTTTCAAATCTTAGCTTGAAAACGCACAACTTACTTTCAATCGAAGGAAAACGAATGCAGAAAAGCTCATCCTTGAGTTCACCGTCAGCAAAGTCCCTAGCGTGCCAAACGCAGGATTTCTCGTTCCCAGCGTGCTCTTGTACACTCATCGTAGCCACAACTGCAACAATCGAGAACAAAAAAAAAAACCTAAACCCCAAAACCAAAAATCGGATAAAGCAGATGCAAAACAGAAAAAGAAAAAAGAGCACATACTGAGATGATTGGCGCAGATCTTGAGCGTCTTGGATTGCCTCATGAGAAGCCTAACCTTACCGGTAACCTTGTGCTTCAGGAACTTCACGGTGCCCGCGCCTCGCTCCTTCCACTGGTTCCCGTCCTTGTCGAACCGGTATAGCTTCGATTTGCTGCGATAAGCGATAATCGAGTATCAACCGCACCGATAAGTGGCAAAACCGTAAAATGGAGAACTAAAAAAGGAGAAAAAAAGAGAGAAGGAAAAAATCGTACAGATCTAGGATGGCGTCTTCGTCCTCCTCGCCGGTGGTAACAGCAACCTCCTCGAGCTTGACGATTGGAGCGACGTGAGCTCCGGTGTCTTCGTCATCACCGGGTGCGGAGGCCTCCTCCTCTTCTCGGTGCTCGGGATCGGCGCTCGACATCTTCTAGGGATAGAGAGAAAGAGTGTGTGTGGTGTCGATTAGGGTTTGGAAAGTGAAGGAAGGCGTGAGAGAGTGTGGAATTGTGTGTGCACTACAGAATACAGAACAGAGGGTGTGAGGTTATTTTAAACTTTTTAGAAAAAAGTAATTTGGGCAATGTAGGAATTATTATTTTTTAGATATACCTTAATAACTAGATAGATACAAGAATTTGCTATATTATAACTATTTTTGTTTAGTTATACCTTATTATTTACTGTCTTTTATTTTAACCCATAAAAATAGAAGAATTTACAACACTCGTTAATTTATTAATCACACTCAATTAGACTCTACCATTGTTTACTGATATCTCTGGTTCTAAAATTGCTATATCTGTATTTTTACTTTATTATATTATAAATTATTTTATCTGTTATAATTTGTAATTATTATTGCTTATTTAACTATTTTAATATTATTTTATATATTTTTTTTATGATATAATACTATTATATTAGTTTATTACTCTCTTGTACTTTTATTCTATTTTTTTAATTAAAATTGACAAAATTAATCATCTAACTCAAAAAAAAAAAACTAATTCAACCTAACCTAATTTCTTCACATATTATATTTTTATTGGTCATATTAGCTAATAAGATAATCTGAATTAATTTTTTCATATATTTTATAAAATAAATAAATAAAATATCGAACTAAATAGATTGAAAATTATTGAATCAAGTGAAATTGACTAAATTGTTTTCAGCCACATATTTAATAGCCAAGTTTATTTGTCAGACCAATTTTACGAGTTTTACTTTTAAAGATATATTATTTTTCTTGTTCTGAAAAAAACAATTATAATATTTTGAAAATGATTGTGATTTTTTTTATTTCTCTAAATTAACTTTCAAAATAAAATATTTTCAAAAACAAATAAATATATTAAAACTTTTATATATTTTTTAAAAAATAAATAACTTCTTCATGAAATAAAATAGCTTGTGTGTTAAACTAAGAAAAACAGATTTTATTCTCTTATAACATATTATTCAAAATAAAATAAGAAATTTTTAGTGTGATTACACTCTTAACCAAAAATTAAAAAATATATGGAACTAGACATTTCACTTGTAAAATTATAGTAATAAAGTTACTAAAAAAGAAAAGAAAATTATATATATATATATATATAATGTAAAAATATTTACAAGATAAAATAGACATTTATTCAATATCTAAATTGCTATTATCTATAATTTCTTAATTTGGAAGATATTTTTTAGGATACAATGTACACATCTAACCTAACAAATTTCTTAGGGGTGGTATAGTTAAACTGAAATGTATTAAAAGTGTATTACAATAATTTATTAATTATAGTTTAATGTATGTAATAAGATATTTGATTAATATTTTTATTCTATTATTTTGACTGGATTATAAAATATTAAGAAAGGATTAAGACTTATATGTATTCTTAAGTAACTCTCAATTTAATTACATATTGAAATTCAAGTCATTTTTACTATAACTTGTATAAAATATTAAAGGACTTACTAGTTCAATATCTATTATATTCTTTTCATATCGATAAAGTAAATAAAGTGATAGATGTCTTAACTAAATATGTATCCTTAAGTAACATAATAGAATATTTTTGTGACTTGTTATATGATTTTTTTATTGATTTTATTGTTGGCTCATTCATCTTATGTAATTTTACAAGGTGATTATTAATTTTAGAAAAAAATTTCCTTTAAAAAAATCAATGATATTAATGAATAATATATATATATATATTATTTTGGGGTTGAATACAATTACAATTACATTATCAATGTTTATGTTAAGTTTGTTTGATTACAATAAAAAAAAACTATCTTCTAAACTCTACCCAATTTGCAAGGTAAAAACTTACATTAATAATACATGAATTTATTAAATTCATATATAAATATTGTTTACACTAAATATATAAATATTATTTTTACTCAGGATGTGTTTTTAAGAATATATTGTATATTTAGTTAATATGTCAAATAATTAATTAAAATAAAATAAAATATTTATTGGACTAATTTTTTTTATAATATGATTATATATTTTTTTACGATAATTTAATTGTATCTAATCTTACTTTATCATGGAAGCATATTAAAAGGTCAAACATGTTTCACTTGCACGCTTAGAGAAGATCATAAGAACTATTGTTTCTACTGAAAGATGGTGAAGTCCATAGCAAAGAGGCCCAAACTTGTTTGTCCCCTTCACTACGGGTCTTACCAAATGACATGAGGCTTCTAGTGAGATCCCTTATGCAATTTAGGAGCGTTTGTAAATAGATGTATTCGGCCATTAAACCAACTATGTCAGGCAGAAATTTATTTAATTAGATAAATATCATCTATTATATTTAAATAATCAAAATTAAAAAATTATATAATTTTTTAAGTAATTATGTTATTAACCTGTAAAGAGTTATTTTTATCTATTAAATTTCAAGAAAATAAAAAATTAGATGAAAAATAACTAAATTTTCTCTATCTATGTATGTGAGTTATGATTTGAATAAATATTAAGTCTCAAAGTTAACCTAATTACATATTCAATCACTTCTATAAAATACAAATTACATTATCACAAATATAATATCACATAATTTAGCAATAAGATAAGTTAAATTTGGATTATATAAAAATTTATTATGTAATTTGATTAATTATATATATATATATGCAACGAAAAAAAATATAAAAAAAAGGTGAGGTTTAAATTTGGGTCATGCACCCATTAAAAAAAACAGTACAGTATTAGTGTAAATAAGTTTTGTATAATAAATTTATTGATTTTTATAATAATTATTTTAAAAATTATATATAAAAAATATTTATGATTAAATAAAAATATAAAATTTACATCATCTAAAAATAACTCATATACTTTATATATTTTAATATTATCATTCATAATTTAATCTAATATTTAATATTTCTTTCTCCTTACTCTCCTATAAAATTATTTTTCATAATAGATCTGGCTCCAAATATATTAAATGGAAATTTTTAGTTAATGTATCAAGAACATTTAATTTTAATTATTAACTTAAAATTAATTGTTCGTTTATATATAATAACAAATCTGCTACATTAATCTAATTCATTAATTTTAATATAATAGTTCTTGTTAAATATTTTTATTATATATAATAAAAAAGAGATGCTCAGTCACACCCAAAGTATTTTGAATACCGTGAATAAAATCAATTTTTAATCGACACTATAAAGTATAAATTAAAAGATTAAAAGTTTGTTTCTTTTGTTTTATTTCTTTATTTATTTTGTTTTATTTTTTTAGTATGATGCATGTTAAAACATAGGTTGCGAATAAAAATTACATATATTTAGTGGAGAAGATTTGTAGTAGTAAAGTGGTGTTGGAGATGGAAGAGCACCGAATCTGCAGAAAGACCAATAAAGAAGAAAGAAAAAAAATGGTGAAGATAGGAATGAATTTGCCATTAGTTTAAAGAGAACAAGATAAGAGTAGTGAAATTTGTCACGAGTACCATAAATGTTTGATGAGAATGAGGGTTTCTTGGACAATCCAAGAATATTCTATTTCACAAGTGAAAAAATGATCAAAAACTCTCCCAACATAAGTTTAAGAGGTCCTTTTATAGCATGATTAGTGACTAGATTAGACTTAATTAATCACGCTTAAGGTCCCATAAAAAGGCCCCGCAAGTCAACCTAGTTGTGGCCTTAGCAACTAAAAATGTGACCAATTTAGCAACCAAAATTATAGACGGATTGGCTAGGTGGGATTTGGCATCCGAAAAGGACCTTGGCTTAAAGTTATCCAATTCTATATGGAATGTATTGAAAGTACAAAGAAAGTACAAAGAAAACAAAGTGTTCTGAGTCCTATACATTGCCTTAAAAATAGTTGGACACATTGTACAAAGTATGACTTCTTTGGTCTCCTCCTTGGTTCTTGAGGGTAGCCAAATTGTGTTTTACTTCCTCTTGAATCCTCTTAAGTCTTCCTCTAGTAATAGGTCATTCAAGTGTAGAAACAACTCCTTTCACATATGCATCAAATATGTAAATTATAATAGTAGCTAGGGTGGTGAAGGAGATGATGAAGGTGGTTATGGAGACTTGTAATAGTAGGGGGTGGAGGTGAGGGAGTGGGTGGTAGAGAATACTTGTTATAGTAGGGTGGTGGAGGGAGAATTCAGGGAAGAGGTTTGGTGTTAGTGAGTACTAAGAAAGGTTGCATGAAATACTTTGAGTGAAAGTGAGTCATCAAATGAAATTCAAAGTATTTAGGATAATATTTAAAGTGGCTGGCCTTATCACTTTTTCCAAGCATTCTTTTGTAAACTCTTTTGTTTTCAGTATAGTATTGAATAAAAGTTAAGTTACCACAACGTCCTATTCTTTTATCAATCCCTCCTAGATTTGCTGCTGAGTTCGAGAAAGTAACTCCTCCAAAATCTTCATTCATCTTCTCTCTTTCTTTCTTCTTATTTATTTTTTATTGTTTTTTAGGGAAGAGAAAGAATAATGCATTTGGCATCACAATCCATGAGTGGTCATGGTTTTTGTTCAAGTCCTTGATGACTACAGCCATTACAAGCTTGGAATCAAATCCTCTTTTATTTAAGGATGAAGATATATATTTGACTTTACGATATTACTTTATTTTTTCAATACATTTCGAAAGAATCATCCAAATTTACCTCGTGGTCTAGGTTACAATATAAATCAAACTAAATACAATATTATAAAATTATCATTCGTTTATTTTCTTATAGTATACCAAAAAAATGGTGTATCCATAATTATTCACTTATCAAGTGCGAAGAATATTTACCCATGCATCACAAAAATAATGAATACATGTCTTTTGCATTTTGTCTATTTTGCATACCTAATACAAATAAGTATGTGACATAACCATTACAATAAACATACATAATACAAATAAGTACGTGACATAACCATTACAATAAACATACCTAATACTAAGTAAAAACTTATGACATAACCATTTCAATAAACATAAGAAGTGTAACAATTGCCAACAAAATAGAATGCTCTTGTATTATAAAATTATACTCTCCACTTTTTGTCCAAATGTAGTCTGTCTCTATTATATTAAATAATCATATATAAAAAATTATATCATATCTATTAAATAATTATATTAATTATTTAAAATATTTATTTATTAATTATTAAAATTTAGTAACATGTCAACAATATAACATACAACTATTTTACAATTTTTATTTATTTATCATTCTTAAAGCAAGACATGCAGTTGAACAAGTACACCAAGACATGATTTTACATATCACCTTTCATTGATTTAGACTCATCTCTTTCAAATGTGATAATGTAATTTCTTCTACCAATGAATATTTCATTGTAATTATATGTCTTATTGGTCAAAATTACTATTTTTTTAAGACATTGATAGTTAAGATCCTACTTAATAGAAAATATTAGGCAATGACCCAAAGACCCATGTTAAATAATAAAAATAAATATTAAAAACATAATAATTTTTTATATAACTTTAATACATTTTAATGATGCTCTATAGGCCTGTTACCGAGACCAATACGAGAAGGATTGGACTCAGATCTTTTGAAACAAATTGTGACAGAACGGATAATAAGATAAAAAACTAAAAATCAAAGGAACACTTATTTATTCTTTCTTCTCCTCTGTTTGCCCACTTTAATTTTTATCTCTCCTCCATTTGTCCTTCTTTGTCTTCATTTCATCACTACCAAAACTAGGTCTAAACTTTTTCTGTTTGTGAATTGCTCCAATGAAATGTTATGTTTACGCTCTCTAACATCAGCTAGTTGTTTATTATTTATTGAAATTTATTAAAAATATTTTTTTATAAAAATCTCATTTTTTATTCAATATAAATGTCACTTATAATTACATAATTTTCAATAAATTTAAAAGTATGTTTATAATATTTTATCTAATAAAAAATTAATGATAGGAAAAATTCAAAACATACCCGCGGATAACAATAGAATTAATTAAGGTTTTCAAAACATTTGCAAAACAATAACAATAGAATTAATTAAGGTTTTCAAAACATTTGCAAAACAATAGCACCTCTAATAAGTTGTTGATTGTAGGATAATTAATAATTAATAATTTAAATATATCCTTCCATTTCTTACAACTTACTTTCACCCTATTTTTTCTCTCTATCTCACTACCTTTCTCATGATATTACCCATCACATTTATTAATTTCTGTCTCTACTATCTCCTCTCTATCTAACTCTCTTTCCAACCAAGTCATATCATCTCCTCTCTATCTAACTCTCTTTCCAACCAAGTCATATCATCTCCTCTCTATCTAACTCTCTTTCCACCCAAGTCATCCCATCCCATCCCAAAATGGGGGTAGTCGTATAACATTTATTTAGATTTATCTCATATTGACAAATATTTTGCCTGTATAAAGTATTCCGCCTCTCTTAGCACTATTCTCTATTCTAATAACTTTTTTATACACTCTACTCTTAATAACTTTTTTATACACTTAAAAGTCATTTGAATTATTTGGTATGTCTTTGTTAGCAACAAAATTGAGCCACATGTCACTCGTTTAAAAATAAAAGAGAAAAATAAACTTGACCGACAAACAGAACAAAAGACACGAAGCATTCAGAAGTTTTGGATTACATCAAAGCCATTCGCATTTCTTTTATTCTAAACTCAGCAGTGTTATCTCTTAACAATTTATGTCATGATAGTCATAGAGAGCTAAGTAGCTAATTTATCTTATTCATTTTCTAGTTTCTATCTGCTACTCTTGGTTCTTTCCGTGAAAAGTGTAATAATAGAAAGAATGCATGCTAGGAAAACTTAGAAAACTATGTTTAATACTTTTAAGGTTCTACATGTGACAAGTGATAAGTGCTCATTAAGAAATATAAGATCACTTGTAAAGTTCAGGTTTCAAAACACCAATGTAAGACAAATTTCTATACAGATGATCATAGTCCATGCCATAACCTACAACAAAATAGTCTGGACACTGCATACCAAACATTTGTAAACAGAATCGGTAGATATCACTCAACTCAAACTGCTTAATAGTTAGACCATGGCACTTCATGTCAGAACCATAATATACAGGCAATGTTGCTGCATACTCATCAGACTCTGCTAAAAACTATTTAGAGAATAAAGAATTTAGTTACAGCAAAACATTTGAAAACTAAAATGATTATAACTGCAACATATCTATAACACACTTCTACCCCAAAGGTTAATTAGGCATGATACAAACCAGGTGAGTACTTTTCTTTAATATTTTCATTCAATAGTTTAGCTTAAGAAATTATTAAGTAAACAGAGAAGAAAGAAGAGAGGAAACTTTTGGATAATCTTCTGAAGAAGCACTTCAAATAAAGACATAAAATAAATCAAAACTTCTTTAAGTTAAAAGTAAGTTATGCACCTCAATTTTGAAATTTCTTTTTTAAATGTTAAGGTGCATAAAACTAATTTTAACCTATGATCTGTAAGTGGATTTTTTTTAAAAGCTTATACAAACTGGAGTTTTAGACAAATCAAAGTTAAGATCATCAGACTATGAGATATGTAATTAGCTCATGCGGAATGTATTGTTATGCAGAAAATAACACAACCCCAAAACATATAAAAAAGAAAAGCATAGGCAGTAAGAGTATCATACCTCAAATCACCGATAGAACTTTCCTTCACCTACTAGCTGAAAATTAACTTCTCTCCTTGAAGTTTTATCAAGAAAAGTGCACATAGAAACAGAAGACGCCTTTTTTTATTCCAAGTGCGTAATGATATCCACAATGTCTTCATCTTAATTATCAATCCAATCTTAATGATTCTAAAACATGTATAACTATATGAATTATAAATATATACTAAGACTAGCAAAGAGGGGAAGGAAAACAAGACATTAATAAGTAATAACAGAAGTGAGATTAAAAGTACATAATTGAAAAGAAATAAAAATGCATTAGTGTCAGCAATATGAAAAGGGTGACATTTAGTGTTGGGTAGAGGAAAGGGGAAATACCAAGATGACTAGGCGGCCTTTGATGTCGAACTTCACATCGAAGGAAATGGTGGGGGCGCGGTTGCACTCGGTTCCAGAACCGTAAGACTCAGCTCGGACAAAATCAATGGGGAAGGCGAACTCCATTTTGCGAACGAGGTCGGCCAAGATGAGGAACACGCCGGTGGCCACACCCACGACCATGGTGCCGGAGAACAGCTACTAAGGTCGGCGGAGGAGACAGGACGAGAAATTTGGTCATTGCTCCACATGATTCTCTCTACGTGGGGATGCATGGCCAATCAGGGTTTAACTTAATGGGATGCTTCGGTTGCTTTGCACGCGTTTCAATATTATATATTTATAATGTGTTTTTGTTTTATTTTATTTATTTATAATTATCGACATGTACTTTTAGTATTCAAAGAAATTCTTTTTTAGTTATTAAATCCATTTTTTTACCAAGTTCAATATTAATTAAATTAGTATCAGTAAATAAAAAAATAATATCAAATTAATATAAAGATAAATATATAAAATAAATACAATAAGATATACCAACAAATTTGTCCATCTTTAAAATAATTTATATATTTATCCGTCAAACAAACTATAATATTATATATTATATTTGAATAATTAAAATTAAAAAATATATAATTTTTTAAATAATTATGTTATTAACTTGTAAAGAGATATTTTTATATGTTAAATCATAAAGAAACTAAATAAAAAATAACTATATTTTCTCCTTCCTGTGTAAATGAGTTATGATATGTTAATATTAAATATCAAAATTAATTTAATCACATGTTGAATCACTTTTTATAAAATACAAACTATATTATCACAAAGATAATATCAGATTATTTAGATAAGTTAAATTTGAATTATATAAAAAATTATTATATAATTTGATTAACTTTCGATATTTGATATAAATGAATTATATATATAATATGCAGTGAAAAAAATAGAAAAAGGTGAAGATCAAATTTGGTTCATGTACCCATAAAAAAATAAATAAATTTTGTATATTAAATTTATTGATTTTTATAATAATTATCTTAAAAATTATATAAATAATTATTTATAATTAAATAATAATATAAAATTATTTTTTATACCATCAATAGATGATTATTAAAAAAAAATTCATACATTTTATATATTTTAATATTATCATTTGTAATTCGATCTAATATTTAATATTTCTTCTCCTTACTCTTCCCTAACATTATTTTTCATAATAGATCCGGCTCTAAATATATTAAGTGGGAATTTTAAGTTAATGAATGAAACAAGAATATTTAATTTTAATTATTAAGTTAAAATTAATTGTTCTTTTATGTATACAATAATAAATCTACAATAATCTTTTAAAAATCTTGCAGGAAAAAAAAATACACGGATTGATAATTAAATATGTACTCTTATTCATTAATTTTAATATAATAGTTGTAGTTAAATATTCTTATTATTATGTATAATAAGAAAGAGATACACAGTTACACGCCCAAAGCATTTTGAATAGCGTGAATAGCCTTTTCAGTATTGTGTTTCCTCCCCGTTCATTTATGCTGAAAGAGTACATTTCATTTTCACTTGCACTTCTATCGGGTTGTTTGGCAAAGCTTCGTTATCCTTCGCATAAATTTAATTTTCTTAAATTGCTTTCAAAAATCTAATCGGACAGTGTCTTACTTGTTCTTTAATAGTATTGTAAATGCAACAGCAGTTATCACAATTATCTTTTATTTTATTTTATTTTATAAAATTTAATTAACTAATTCATTAGAATTTATTTATTTATTTAAGCCGAAGTATTAAAATTATCATAAATGTATATATATATTTAAAATTACTGTTAACTTTAATGATATGTATTTTTTATTTTACTTATGAATTTTTTTATATTTTTCATTATTTATATATTTATTATTTTAATTTTTATTTACTATACATGTAAATAATAAAAATAAAATTATAAAATACTCTTAATATGAAATAAAGTTAATTTTCAAATATTTTAAGATAATATATTTTACTTATTATTTATAAATTAACTTTATTTCATAAAATTAATTACTCATAAATTTTTATATTTTTATGAAATTCATAAAATTTATGAATTTAATTAAGTATTTTATGTATTTTATGAATTTTTATCATAAATTAACTTATCATAAAAATACTCATAAAATACATAAATATTAAAGATATTTTAATGAAAAATTAATTAATGCACGAGATTTCTAATCTTCGATCTTATATAAAGAACCAAAATAAAATTTAAAATTGATATTTAAGAAAAAAAATTCAAAGAAATACTATCACTCTTATAATCATATTAATATTTTATTAATTATTTTTTTTATAAAATAATTTTATCATTTGCATATGATTTTTATTACTAAATATAATGATCACGGAATACTAAATATGATAAAAGCTTAACATTCTCATGTTTTTTCTAATAGAAAAAAATTGTACTATTGATCATTAATAAAAAATGTATAAATTGAAAACTCAAAAATATGTTTTTAGCATTACAAGGCATATAAATTAAAACAAAGTATGTAAGGCTTGCCAGTTCTGCATGTTTTTGTCTCGTGGTGGGGCGTTTGTTGGTCCTCGCCGTTGGTAGTAACACATTTCTTGGCGATGTAACACCACCTGGCTCATACGTGTCTTAATAATCTATTTTGAGGTTCAGAACCAAACAAATGATGGGGTTCAATAGAAAAGATATTTGTAATTAATGGAAAAGATTTGACCCTAAAAAGGTAATTGCCTACACCAGAATCCCATGTGCGATGCTATGCTATAAATGCAGCTCCCATCAGGTTCCTTGGTGCATTGCAAGCACGCACTCAACACTCTGCACTAAGCACCCATTTCACTTCATCTTACTTCCCTCCGATTGTTGTTACTCACTACTCTTCCCTCACCGCTTCAAAACCTCGTCACCTTCAGATTCTGATTTCTCGCTCTTTTTTTTTTTTTCTCCTAAACGTAACTCTTAATTTGATTTAATTTATTAAGAACAATGAGTGTTATTGTTATTATTATTATTCTAAGCAATGAATTTTGGTGTGACATGCAGAGGTCATAAATTAAGCATGGCAACAATGACGGGCTCTTATACGGTGTCAAGAAGCGCGTGCCACAACTACTACCATGGTGCGTCACAATCTGAGGCCAAATTGAATTCAACTTTTGTAAGTCTCAACAGGCAGGGATTGAGTTATGATGGGCTCAGATCTCTGAACAAGGTGCACGTGCAAACCACCCGTGCGGCCATAACCAAAACAAAATCGTCCACGAAAAGTAATGAAAGTGGGCTTGACAGAGTTTTGAGGAAGAGTGAGTGTGGGATGAACTTGGTGTTTGTGAGCACTGAGGTGGCACCTTGGAGCAAAACTGGTGGACTTGGTGATGTTCTCGGAGGACTTCCACCAGCTTTGGCCGTAAGTGGATTCTCCTACCACTTTTAACTTATCATCGTCATGGTTTGTTATGATTCCTTTTAATGTCACGCTTTCTCAGATTATTCTTAAACTATATTCCATTCAAGTTTGGGTTAAAGTCCAAAATAATACTATATCAACATACCACAAGTTAAACCGGGACTAAAATAATGTACAAGGAATTTGGTGATAAAAAAAATACAGGCAGTTTAGTGTTAACTATACCTACCACATAACAGTATAAACACTCACTGCGGTTAAAACAAAATGGAGTGTCCTGTTTCAAAAATCTGCAGAAAATCCACACGCCACATCACTTGTCACGTTCTCTCCAAAACATTATGCTAAAAGAAATATAGAGGAATAGATTACAAGATTGTGAGACTACATGATAAAGTCCGCCTTATTGTTTTTATTAATATTGCTATTATTATTATTATTATTATTATTATTTTGTAGAGGAATAGATTACAAGATTGTGAGACTACATGATAAAGTCTGCCTTATTGATTTTATTAATATTATCATTATTATTATTTTGTCAATCCATACAACAACTAATTTTACGCATACAAAATAATAAGATTTTATTAAAAAAAACAATGTTTATTTCATCATAAATACAAAATAAATGCTTTGAAATTAGTCGTAAGTACTAACGTTAACATTCTTCAAATTAATATTATCTGACCCCTATTTTGTGCTAATTAATTTAGGGTTTAGGGCACCGTGTTATGACAGTGACACCGCGACACGACCAATACATGGATGCATGGGACACCAGTGTGCTGGTGGAGGTAATTTTTTGTTCTCACCATGTATCTGTATAAATTTAGGTAATTCTTGGTTAATGATTGAACTTGTTTCGTTTTGTTTTTTTCTTTTCTTTTTTGTGTTGGTAGGTCAGCTTTGGAGATAGAATAGTAACTGTCCGTTTCTTTCACTGCTATAAGCGAGGAGTTGATTGTGTTTTTGTGGATCACCCATGTTTCCTTGAGAAGGTTATATACTTTTTTTTAGCGTAAACCGTTTCACACATTAAAGACACTGGCACCTCGAAGCTAAACTGACTTTTTTCTTGCAATTTGATTTCAAAAGGTGCCGGGCAAGACTGGGTCAAAACTCTATGGCCCTAGGGCCGGAGTAGATTACGAAGATAACCAACTTAGATTCAGCTTGTTATGCCAGGTAGCTTATTGTCTTGTATTTTTAAGCAAATAGGACATGTACTAATAGTATAAAGAACTTTTATACTTATTGATTTTGGATATGACATTATCAATGTGTTTAACAATTTTTAGGCTGCACTTGAGGCACCAAGGGTTTTGAACTTAAACAACAGCAAATATTTCTCGGGACCATATGGTATGGCTCTCTGGTTTATTATTTGATCCTTAATCTTCAGTTAAGAAAAAACTTGATTAACTTTACAAGATTTTTCTGTCTTCCTGCAGGTGAAGATGTAGTCTTTATTGCCAATGATTGGCACACTGCCCTTCTTCCATGCTACTTGAAATCAATGTACCAGACAAAGGGGATTTACAAAAATGCCAAGGTGAGTTATTTTTTATTTTTTATTTTTTACTTTTGCAGTGTATGGAACAATTCTGCATGTTTGTTTGTCTTCATCATTTTAGGGAAGCTGACTTTCCTTGACTAATCATGGCAGGTTGCATTTTGTATTCATAACATAGCCTACCAGGGTAGGCATGGATTTGTCGACTTCTCTCGTCTCAATTTACCAAACGAATTCAGGAGCTCTTTTGACTTCAATGATGGGTATGATACCGTTATTTGTTTAAAAAAATAACTTTCAACATGTCTGGTTTATTAGTTTATACACTTAACTTTTACATAGCCAACCACGTTTAAACTTCTTCTGCTTCACTTTCAGGCATGCTAAACCTGTGAGGGGAAGGAAAATTAATTGGATGAAGGCTGCAATATTAGAATCAGACCGAGTATTCACTGTAAGTCCGTATTATGCCAAGGAACTTGTTTCCGGAGAGGAAAGAGGTGTAGAATTGGACGACATAATTCGTTCACGTGGCATCACTGGTATCCTGAATGGCATGGATATCCGGGAGTGGAGTCCAAAAAGTGATAAATTCATAGATTTACACTACGATGCCGCAACTGTAAGTAGGATCTTCTCTGTTAGATTTGGTTTTGTCGTTGACATGGGCCATAGAAATCCCCACGTGCTCATGAAAACTGTCATTCTTAGGTCACCGAAGCAAAATCACTGCTGAAAGAGGCCCTTCAAGCAGAGGTTGGCTTGCCTGTTGACAGGAATATCCCTCTGATAGGTTTCATTGGTAGGCTTGAAGAGCAGAAAGGTTCAGATATTCTTGTGGAAGCTATCCCAAAGTTCATTGACCAGAATGTTCAGATTATAGTTCTTGTAAGTGTCTTGATTGATTCTATTGTTGTTGTCTCGTCAATATACATTACTGATACTGCTACCTACCAGAACAGAGTTATGCTGATGATTAGTGTCCTTTTTTCTTCAGGGAACTGGCAAAAAGATCATGGAGAAGCAAATTGAGCAGCTAGAGGATATTTATCCTGACAAGGCAGTGGGGATAGCAAAATTCAACGGTCCCATGGCTCACAAGATTATTGCTGGAGCTGACTTCGTAGTGATCCCAAGTAGATTTGAACCCTGTGGTCTAGTTCAGTTGCAAGCCATGCCATATGGAACGGTAGAGATTATAGGCCTCTTTTTCTCTATTTCCTTCTCATCCACCCCTTGGTGTTCCCTGATAACATTTTTTTGACTCTCTAAACATTAAATGCTTGTGGCAGGTGCCCATAGTTTCCTCCACTGGTGGACTCGTTGACACGGTTCGAGAAGGGTTTACTGGATTCCACATGGGAGCATTCAGTGTTGAAGTAAGTAGAGCAGAAAAACAGCATTCTATAATTTTGATAGAGGAGTGAATCTGAAAGATTATAACTTGGGTTTTTTCTGTAGTGTGAAGCTGTTGATCCAGCTGATGTGGAAAAGTTAGCAACTACGGTAAAGAGAGCCCTTGAAACCTATGGTACCCCAGTCATGGAAGGTATGATCCAGAACTGCATGGCCCAAGACTTTTCATGGAAGGTAAGCATGCATCTTGCTGCTGCGTGAAACGGTTGTTTTGCTTATAAAAAAAGGCATGAGCCATAGAGGGAAATACAGTTTATTTTATATATTATTGGGGTGATTCTGATACAGGGACCAGCTAAACAATGGGAAAAGACACTGTTGAGCCTGGAGTTTGCTGGTAGCAAACCTGGAATTGATGGTGAGGAGATTGCTCCTCTTGCAAAGGAAAACATCGCCACTCCTGGAGCATCCATTCATTGATATCCTATTTTGAATATGGCCATGGGCGATTTTGAATATGATCTTCCAACTGTCTGGCCATAGAGGAAGGAATGGAACTTCAATTTCAAGCAAAGAAACTGACATGGAGGTTTTTTATAAACTAAGTCTTGCAATCAATGAAATTTGAATCACCTGAGTTGTACAAAGTTCAAATGCAGCCTAAGTGAATAAAGGTCAATATATATGTATGCTTCTCCAAATCATTGGAAGGAGTATGACATATTCTAAGTAAATAAAGTATGACATATTCTAAGTAAATAAAGTTCAATCTAAATGTATGCCTCCAGGGAAGGAGCATGGCATTTTTATGTTTTATTTTTAATGTTATTTGCATTAGTCTGGCTCTTTTTGTACTATGGAAAAGTTTTAAAAATATACATCATTTCTTCAGTTCTGCAAATCAAATAAGTTTGTAAGCAAGCATCGAGATTAACATATTTATATGAATGTTGATATTTTTGCAGTTTATTTTAGGATTCTTCCTAAAGAATTTTACCATAAATTTTAATGGGTACTATGGAAGTCATATTGTGAAAAAAAAAATATTACATAAACATTTATTTAATCTTTAATCTAATCATTTAAACACCAAAAGGATTATATAGTTTTGATATCATTTTTTTATAGTTCAGAAACCAAAAAATAATAGCATTTATATTTTTAAAAGACTAAAATAATTTTTTTTGTCGTTGCAAACTAAACTAAAGTTTTCCCAAAAAAAATGGTATATATTTTTTATTTTGTATGTATATATATATATATATATATATATATATATATATATATATATATATATATATATATATATATATATATATTATAGTGTTATATATACTATAGATATTATTAAATTATTATATAATATATATTATATTATTATATATTATAAATTACTATATAATATATACTATTGTTATATATTATATAAATGAATATATATTACTATATTTGTTTATATTTTGTTATTATATATAAATTTTATATATATTATAAATAATAAAATTATATATTATTATATGATATACTGGAAAAAAATTCTAACTTAACTTATTTTAATAATAAGAAAAGATAAGTGATAAGATAACTATAGTAACAAACCTCAAATTACGCCAAACAGGTCTAAATTTTTTATTGCAAAACTATAACTTCAAAGGATGAAGATCCTCTCGTCCTTTTCAAAGGATGAAAGGGACATGAAACATGTCTCTTCCGTTAGATTAATGAACGGAAATCAAATGGAATGTTCACATTGCATCCTTTTGAAAATTTCGAAATCAATTTATATTTTTTTATGTTTGACAGTTAAAATGCACGTTAGTCGAAGAAAATTACTTACAGTTTTCGCAATTTTCAATATTGATCTGGACAACCGCGTAGATGAACTTTATTGTACGAGTTCAATTATACTGGATAAGAAAATATCTAGTTATTGTCATTGTTAGCGAGCAAATGAAAAATCTTAATAGATGTTATTTTAACTTTTTCTTAAAAATTAAAAATCAACTTTAAGTATTTGTTATTTCCTTTCTTATTTTTTATATAAACTTGTTATTATTAATGAATATTATTATGTATGTTGAAATCTAACCCTAAACATTATGATATATTTGATTTAAAATTTTAAAAATCTAAAAATTTATGTTTTGTTTTTAATTTTAGTATTATATAGTTATGATATTATGTTTTCTGAATATTATTTTATATATTATTTAATTATTATATTAATAACTATTCAATCAAAATTGAATCTTGAATTAATGTCTTTAATATCTAATTCATTGTTAAAAATATCGAATTTTAACAGAATATATACATGCTAAAAGGTCATTACTACTCCTTTCATGTGATATTAAAATTGTTCTAACTTATTTTATGAGATGACATTCTATTTTTTTCCAATTCATATTCTCTATATTTCAGAGTGGACATAGGTTAAAAAATATTTTTATTTAAACCAATAAAGTTAATTAGTTTATATTAAATCAATTTTTTTAAATGATAACTTGAACTCAATTAACACAATTACATTCAAATGAGTACACGTTGGATCATTGAATCACCTAAAACTACATAAAAAATTATAATAAATTGAAAAACCTAATAAATAATATAAAAATCAAAATTATAGAATAACACAACGTAAATATTATAAAATTATAGAATTATATAGCATATAAAATTAAATTATTTCTATAATATTATATATTTGAGTTTATTTGTCCAATGCCCAAATTCGATACCGAAATTAATATTTTTAATTTGTAATTTTAAAATTCAATCTAATCAAATCATTTAAACCAATCCAATTTTGTTTGTCCAATTTAGTTGAAGTTGATAAGTGATTAAAACATAACAAGAAGAGCATGGCTACCTCAACCCTAGTAGGATATGTTGGCAAGATCATCAAAATAGTAGCGTTTATGCTCAATAAATGCTTAAAACCACTGCCAGAATGTCCAAACTTCTTTCTCCAACCAGGGATGAATGCCCTTCGTCGTACCAGATGAACTGATCTTGGAGATCCTTCTTAAGGTTCCCATAAAATTCCTTCTGCGACCCCAGCAAAACCCATCAATCCGTGCTAAATCAAGTATCTTAACGATGACTCACAAGTACCACATTGTAGTGTTTGTTTGAGGTTTATCAAGGTTAATTCAGACTATGCAACTCTTCTACTAGATTGAAGTCCACAAGATTGTCAATCAGTGTTTACCCTAATGTGACTATTTCTTTTCATGGTTTTGGCTATGATCATGTGAATCACAAGTTCAAGTTGCTAATAGTCGTGGAAGAGAAAGATTTTCAAGAAACTGTGACCAAAATATATTCATTTGGTTCAAATTCTTGTACTATGATTCTGGATTTCTCGTGTCATCCCACCAAGATGCAAGGAAAATTCATGAGTGGCATTGGATAGCTAAAGGAAGTGTAAGTGGTGATCAACGGGTGATTTTTTCCCTTGATTTGGCGACAGAGACATACCGCCAAGTGTTATTGCTTGATGCCGACGACAGTAGTTTGTTAGTGTATCTAAAAGTTTGATACGATTACTTTGTACTCATTTTTTCTCATAATCAATATATTTTATTTTCAATTTATTACATTTTTTTAATTTCTCTTTCCTTTCATGACTATACCATCTATCCTAACGAGATTTGATTAAAACAGTAGTACTATTTGTTTCCATATGAGTTCTTTAAGTGAAGCCTAATTCAACTATCTCTTAAATTGTTATAAATTAGAGATAGAGATTAGAGATGATTAAATTGAAAATCATAGTTCAACTAATACTATAGAGTTCTTTCTATTTTGTTCTGAAAAATAATATTATGTTAACAAAATTGGGAAGACATTTGTATTACATGTTGTACTTTTACATGTAGAAATAAAGCAATTCTAGTGTTGCAACAAGAACCCAAACAATTTTTGCATTAAGATTTAAAAAAAAAAATTGTGATTAAAAAAGTTTTTTAGTATTTAATTAAAATTTTTAAATAAATATAAATAAGTCTTATATTCAATCAGAATTTTTATAGAGTAAAAATTTGATGGTATTCAAAAACATAAAAATATTAATAGATTATTTTGTACGATAAATTCTGTGTGAGGAGCGCAATGGCAGACTAATGATATCTCATAAAAACTACACACATACCCTTTCCCCTCTGTGAGCCATCAACAAGGGATCTCCAACGTTGTCAAGGTGCCTACCATAAGCTGCTTTTCAAACTAGTCTTTTGCCATTTGCCACTTAACTCACTCATTCTCTTCCCTTTTTCTTTTTTCTGCTCCCTCTCCACTCCTTTTTGAACTCCAAGCAATGTTCTTCTTTGTTTTTTTGTTTTATTTATTTATTTATTTATTTATTTTGTCTTGTTTTTTTAGTATATTGCATGTTAAAACGTAGGTTGTGAATAAAAATTGTATATATTTATTTAAGTATATTGTTTAAGTGTAGGAAGGTGGATCATGGATGTGGTGTTGAAGATGGAAGTGGAGGAGATCTATAATAGTAAAGCGATGCTGGAGATTGACACACCATCAAATCTTGAATTTAGCCTAGTATGCAAGATTCTCTAAGAACCAAGAAGAACACCAAACCTGTAAAAAGATCAATAAGGAAGATTCATCATGAACACCATGAATGCTTGATGAGAATGAGAGTTTATTAGGCAATCCAAAAATAGAGAGAAATCTCTCACAAGTATAAAGTACATTTTATTTCACAAGTGAAAAAATGATCAAAGGTTCTTCCACAGTTAAGTACAATAGGTCCTTTTATAACATGATTAGTGGCTAGATTAGACTTCACTAATCATGCTTAAGACCACACGAAAAGACCTAAGCATCAAGGCCCAAAACGCAAGCCAACCTATTAAAATATGATTAATTTAGTAACCAAAATTAGAGATAGATTAGCGAGGTGGGATTTGACATCTGAAAAGGACCTTGGCTTAAAGTTATTCAATCCTATATGGAATGTACTGAAAATACAAGGAAAGTACAAAGAAAACGTGTTTCTAATCTTATACATTGTCTTCAAGACAGCTGGACACATAATACAAAGTATGACTTTGTTGGTCTCCTTCTTGATCTTTGAGGATAGCCAAATTGTGTTGTACTTCTTCTTGAATTCCCTTAAGCCTTCTCCTAGTGATAGATTCTTCAAGGTACAACCTTTTCGACATATTCATAAAAAATGTAAATTGTAATAGTAGCTAGGGTAGTGGAGGAGATGGTGAAGTTGGTTGTGGAGACTTATAATAGTAAGGGGGTGGAGTCGAGGGAGTGGGTGGTAAAGGAGACATGTTGTAGTAGAGTGGTGGAGGGAGGATTTAAGGAAGAGGTTTGGTATTAGTGAGTATAGAGAAATGCTGCATGAAATACTTAGAGCGGAAGTGAGTCATCAAATGAAATTCAAAGTATTCAATTGGTTTCATTTTGATTTAATGTTTTAAATTAAGAGTCCGTAGCTCGCTAACATTGTCACTTTTTCTAAACACTTTTTTGTAAACTTTTTTTGTTTTCAGGATAGTATTGAATAAAAGTTAAGTTACCATAACGTCCTGTTCTTTTATCATTTCCTCTTAGATTTGTTGTTGAGTTGGCTAACTTACGAAAAAGTAGCTCCTCTAAAATCTTCACTCATCTTCTCTTTCTCTTTTCTATTTTTTTTAAGGAAGAAAAAGAATAGTGTATTTGGCATCACGAATCCATGAGTGGTCATGGTTTTTGTTTAAGTTCTTGGTGGCATCAGTCATTGCAAGCTTGGGGTCAAATTTGACTTTATGATACTATTTTTTCAATACATTTTAAACATAAGCTCTTAATCATCTAAATTTGTCTCATTTTGCTGGTGGAAGGTGGGAGTTACAATATAAATCAAACTAAATACAATGTTATAAAATTATCATTCATTTATTTATTTTTTATAATATATCCCAATAAAATGGTGTATCCATAATTATTCACTTAACAAAAATTAATTTGCATGAATATGTTGACTCGAGTGGGGTGTACAATAAGTAGGAAGAAGGATGAAAAATTAAGGAGACGGGATGAGAAGTTGCTATGAGAAGAGTACAAATTCATCGACACTTTGGTTCCCTTGTTAACGCCTTTTTTCTTTTCTCTTAAGAAATTTCTCATCCATGTGATTCCTCAGTGATGAGATTAGCAAGTGATGTTGTTAACACCAGCATGAAGTTCGCGTTGCCGCGTAATTTTTACATGAACAGCGTAATTGGCAACTAAACACCTGCACAAAAATTAGATAAAGTTACTATCCTTGCACGGTGCATTAGTTTTAGCAGTTGATCATTGTCGGCTTGTAACAAAATTATGACAGTAATAATCAATAATTGTAACATAAATGTGCATACTATCGTTCTCTTACAAAATTGTGTTTAGCCCTGTTGGATTATAGTATAATCGAACAATTAAGCACTTGCCAATTAGAAATAGCCCTATAGTCCCAAGTGGAGGAAATCATGTACATTTCTCTATAAGATTCCATGATAATCTCTTTCTCCCTCGAAATGGAAAACTAACGGATTATTGTATGGTTTTAGAAAAATAAATTATTTTTACTTTTAAAAATAGTTTTCATTTTCAAGATTTAAAACATATTTAGTATAAATTTCTAATTTTCATTTTTCTTAACTAGGGCAGTAAAAGATTTTCTATAACTATTCTAAAAAGTTATAGAAATTTTTTTTTGTCACGGTTTAAGATTACTACTTAATGATACACAATGTGTTTATAAAAAACATTGAAAATAACAATTTTTTATTTTTTGATTTTGACTCATTTTAAAACATTTTCTTTAAAAATATGTTTTAAATTTGAACTAAATGCATTTTTAATTTTATTATTTATTTTCTTTGAAAACAAGACCGTAATAATTGATATTTAGATAAGCATAATACTTTAAAAAATAACAATTAGTCTCACAACTTGATAAATCTAGGTTTAAATATTTGTTGAGATAAGTGTTCACATTTAATACTTGTGTGTATTTCAAACAAAATTATTTCAAAAAATGTAAAAAACTAACAAAATAATTAAAATAAAATAAAATTTATGTATCGTAGTTATTCTAATAGTTTATTTAACTTTTAATTACATGCATTTTTAAATATTATTTTCATGTAAAAATTATTTATGAAAAAAATTAATGTGATCATCATCAAATATGATGTGCGTCGCTTTGAAGGAAAATGTGGTAATTTTTTATAGATTGAATCTATTTATTTATCATTTATCGTTTTTAATGTTAAGCAAATACATTTTAAGGAGTTGGACAGGTGAAACAAGACATAATTTTGTATATAATAAATTATTGGTTTGAATTTCTAGTAGTTTCTTTAAAATATGATAAATGTAAAGTATGAATTATCCATGCAATGTAGTCTAAATAAGTATGGATTATCATGCTATAAATAAAATAATAATAATTTTTTAGATTTTCAATTTAAGAAAAATAATATTTTGATATAATAAGAAATATGGACATTATTTATATAAAAGTTGTATAAGCTATTTGTGTTTGGTTATAATTATAAAAATATTTTTAAATAAAAGTGTTTTTCTTTTTTACTTATTTGGATATAACAATCTAAAAATAATTTTATTACAAAGTTAAAATAAAAGACTTTAAAAATACTTTTAAAATAACTAAAGTGTTTTTAAAAAGAAAACAATATCCAATTATAATTAAATATTTTTATTAGAAATAATTATATTCTTGTATAAACAAATAATTTTATTAACAAAGATGCATGTGAAGAATGTTTATCCATGCATCACGAAAAAATAGTGAATATATATATTTTGCATTATTATTACCTATTTTACATATCCAATACAGAGTAAGGAATATATGAGCATGACATTAAACATAAGAAGCTATGCCTTATAAAATAGAAAATCCTTGTATTATAAAATACGCTCCCCACTTTTTTGTTGAAATGTGGCCTATGTATGTCTTTATTATATTAAATAATTATATATATAAAAAATGCATCATATATATTAAATAATTATATTAATTACTTAAAACATTTATTTTATTAATTATTAAAATGTAGTAACATGTCAATAATATAACATATCAACTATTTTATAACAAAGAATATTTTTTTATTTTAAATTGGATCTATTTATTTATCATTCTTAGGCTAAGCTAACAAATTTCAAGGAGTTGAACAAGTAAAACATGACAAGCAGTAGAACAAGTAAAGCAAGACATGATTTTGGATATCACATATCCCAAACTCAACTCCACTCATCTCTTTCAAATGTGATAGTATAAGTTCTTCTACCAATATGTTTCCTGCTAATGAATTTCATTGTAATTATATGTCTCATTGATCAAAATTACTATCTTTTAAGACATTGGTGGACAAGATCCTACTTAATAAAAAAATATTAACTAATGCCTCAAAGAGTTGTGTTAAATAATAAAAATAATTATTAAAATATTTAACAATATTTTTTTATAATTTCTAATCTAATTTTAACATATTTGTAATAAAAAATTTATTTATTATTTTTAATGGTATTTTAGGGTTTAGCACTGGTCAACAGGACTTATACTTAATTTGTAATAACCACTCACTCTCTCCTCTTCACTTAAAGTTGATGGTAGTCATAGTAGGATGAAAAAGCTAGAAAAAGAAAAAGATTAAACATTTACATACAGTTTGTTTGAGGCAAAACGAATAATAAGATAGAAAATTCGTACATGGATCCCTTTCTATACTTATTTCTTCTTTTTTTTCTTCTACTAAGCAAGTCCACTTTAATTTTTATCTCTCTTCTATTTTTCATTCTTCCTCTTCATTTCATCTAGACTCTCAATTCAAATTTTTAAATTATCGAGATAAAATTCTAATTCAAATTAAAAATTACTAAAAATACCTTAGAAACTACGTGAAAAATTTGTAAATTTGTAAATTTGTGAATTGTTCCAATGAAAAAATTTTATGATTACACTTTCTAACATCTTTTAACACTTTATTATTTACTGAAATTTATTAAAAATATATATATATATATATAAATAAAAGAATCTTATTTTTTATTAAATATAAGTGTCACTATAATTATATAATTTTTAATAAATTTAAATCCTAATACAAAGATTATGTTAAAAGTATGTTTATAACATTTCATCCAATAAAAAATTAATAATACGAAAGACATCAAACATACCCATGGATAATCATAAAATTAATTAAGGTTTTCAAAATATTTGCCAAACAATGGCACTTCTAATAAGTTGTTGATCTTAGGATAATTAATAATTATAAACATACACTCCAATTTCTTACAACTTACATTCACCCTATTTTTTTCTTCTATCTTATTACTTTCTCTTCTTTTTTTTTCTCTCAATCTAAACTCTTCCTTCCTCCCAAGCCATCCCATCCCAAAATGGGGTGATCGTTTAACATTTATTTTGATTTTATCTCGTATATTTTGATCAGTATCATAAAGATCACAAGTCATCTAGTATATGTGGTCAAAAGGATCAAAGGGTAATTCAGTATATTTTGATCAGTATCATAAAGATCACAAGTCAGCTAGTATATGTGGTCAAAAGGGTCAAAGCGTAATTCACTATTATTCTTTCTCTGCCACAAAAAATAATTCTTTTTCCTTTTTATCTTAAATTTTGTCGTTCTGGGCATCATTTTAAAGATGGATTCATGTAGTTTTGTGTAAATTCAGGGATAAATTTCGGGTTTGATTTTTATTGACCATCAGAGTAAAACTTTTGCACTATCATTGTGTTAATACTTCATTTTTTGCCTTTCAAGTTAGAAAGACGTTAAGGTTCTAACAATATTAAATGATAGGGTAAACGTTTTACACTGAGAAGATCAAAATTAAGTACAATTTGTATTACATTCATTTCCTCAAATTTTGCTGTGTTTTTTTACTTCATCTTAAATTTCTCCTTAATTTTTTTAACGCTTAAGTTTCAGCTCACTTCAAGTTGGTTAGCAAAGTTCGTGCCAGATAATTGGATGTGTAATCGTATGACCAGTGAGTTCCTAAACTAAGAATTTTGTCAAATTAAAAGCTAAAGTGACAGGAATGAGGACTGCATGATTGCAGGAAATTTGCTTAAAACTAGATAGATACACAAGGAGTTTACATGAAAAGAAAAAAAAAAAAGGAATAGATTTAATTGAAAGAAATTGTAACTCTTTGAAAACATGAAAGAAAAATAAAAATACACTCTTCAACCATGTAAAAAAATAATAAGTGCTTTTCAAAAGATTAAATATTTTTAATATGAAACTTTTGAAACTTGAAAATTATATTCGGTTGATTAATTGTATTTGTGTTAGATATATCTATTCAAGTAGACAACTCTTTTATTGCTTTTTCTTTTAATTTATAAACATTGTTTAATAAATTAAACCGACAAATGTTGAAATCTTTTTTAAAAATAGCTTATAATTTAAGAAACTTTTTTTGAAAATACATTATTAAAACCTCAAGATATTTAAATAAAATAACCAAGCACGCCCTATCCTATTTTCTCGTACTTCTATTCGTATTTTACGATCTATTTTATTTAAATGTTTATATCAACATAAACGAAAACATCAAATATTAAAAACCATTTAAATTTCCTATTTTTATTATGTATACAATATAGTTCATGCTTGTTTTCACATTCTCTTAATTTAAAATTGATATTTTACGTTAAATATAATAATTGCGACAAGAAGTTTACTGCTTATTATAGTTTACCAATTTACTCGATTACATATATGCGCTCAAATAAAATTCCACATATTTCCATTATTTTTATTTTTGAACTAAGTCCTAATAGCACTCTATTAAAATTTATTAAAGATTACAAAATCATATAACTTACTAAATAAGTAGAAGCCACCAAATTTTATAATATTTTAATAAATTTTTAATTAATAATGTTATAATGTGCTTACTAAATGTAGTTTGTAAGTTTTGTTCTTTCCAGTCTTTGCCTTTGCTACCAGAGTACAAGCCACTGGATCCAACACCTCATCCAAAAGAAAATCCCCATTTTCAACGTATTAGGCTCCCTCTCAAAGCACCATGATAAAAATGCTAGCTCTACCAGGATGCTTATGAAGAAGGTTAAAACAACAGGATCGGTCCAAAAAACACTAGTTTGAGTCCTCAAAAAAAAAATGTGAAACTCAAACAAGTTGGACCAAAAGCCTGGTTTATAATTGACTATTCCTGGACTGCACTCTCCCAACCAAAATGACTCATTACTCACAACAAATACATATGTAGAATGAAAATAACAATAATAATAGACTCCCAGACCCCAAAGGTTCAATGCGACACAATCCAGCAACTATTATGAGAATATCCCAAGATATAGGCGGCAAAAACAACAATCACCTAATCTTGTCAGATTGCCAAGTATAGAATATGAACAAGAAAAAATCAAACTCAGGCTGCAGGCACTTCAAATTTCTTATCTTCACCTGCCTTCCTTTAGGACCAAAACCTTGGTTTATAATTGACTATTCCTGGACTGCACCCTCCCAACTAACATGACTCATTACTTGCAACAAATACATATGTAGAATGAAAATAACAATAATAGACTCCCAGACCCAGAAAGCTCAACCAGTCAAACCTCAAAATTCAAACCGACCCTAACTTTGCCAGATGACAAAAACTCAAGAGGACACAAACAACTGAAAGTGACACAATCCGGCAACTATTAAGTATGAGAATATCCCAAGATATGGGTGGCAAAAACATCAACCACCTAACCTTGTCAGATTGCCATGTATAGAATATGAACAAGAAAAACTCAAGCTGAGGTTGCAGGCTCTTCAACTTTCTTACCTTCACCTGCCTTTGTTTAGGACCAAAACCTTCGTTTATAATTGACTATTCCTGGACTGCACCCTCCCAACTAACATGACCATTACTCGCAACAAATACATATGTAGAATGAAAATAACAATAATAATAGACTCCCAGACCCTGAAAGCTCGACCAGTGAAGCCTCAAAATTCAAACTCAAGAGGACACAAACAGCTCAACCCTAACTTTGCCAGATGACAAAAACTCAAGAGGACGCAAACAGCTCAACCCTAACTTTGCCAGATGACAAAAACTCGAGGACACAAACAGCTCAAAGTGACGCAATCTGGCAACTATTAAGTATGAGAATATCCCAAGATATGGGCGACAAACATCAACCACCTAACCTTGTCAGATTGCCAAGTATAGAATATGAATAAGAAAAACTCAAGCTGAGGTTGCAGGCTCTTCAACTTTCTTATCTTCACCTGCATTACTTTCCTTTCCAGATGCAGATTCTTGCTCCCCAGATTTGTCCTCAGACTTCTCTTCACCTTTCTTCTCTGCATCAGCCTTCTCTTCAACACTTAATTTCTCAATCAGACCAGCTGCTGCAGATGATTCCTTGTCATCCTCTGTCTTCTGGGACTCAGCAACTTCTTGGAATGTTTCCATGAAGCTTTTGCAATCTAACAGAAAAACAAGGCAACAGAAAATGATTAACTGTACCAAGCTACGATTATGGCAAGCACAATATTACGCCTAGGGAGGAAAAGATGTTCAATTATAAAACTAAGTCCCATCCATCCCCACAACACTACTACATCCCTCGGCCAAATAGAGCACTGGAAAAAACATCAGGAAAAATAAAAAGAAAAGAAAAGATGTTAACAAGCACATAATGTGTAGATCAACCAGACAGTGGAAGGTGCTAACTGAAAAAACCATTTTACTTCTGACATTGACACCAATAACAAATATACACTGAATCCTTGAAATTGAAAAGAGAGAGGATGCATGTACCATAATATCAACTAAAGCAATATTTATCCAGCCAACATACGAGTAACTGGAATCTAATATAAATTAAGACTTCCTTTGAAGATGTTGAGAACCAAAAAATCATGTAACATAGAATACAAGCCATGGAACATTAAAGGATTGAAAGGAAAGTAATACAAGTGAGTTACCATATCAAGGCAACTTTAAGTCTATAACCATGCCATATCATGTACGACCAAGAACTTCCAAAATTAAAAAAAAAAACTCCAAACCTTAGATATCAATCATATTTGAATTTCAAAAATCAAAGACAAGGACCGGTTAAAAATCTATTGTTCTGAATCTAAACAATGAAAAAAAACACAACCCCTGTTGTCTAATGATTTACTAAAATTTATAGCTATGAAAGACAATATGACATGAATCGAAAATTTATTTCATGAGCTTACTATGCCATTGCAAGAGACATCAAAACAATTTCCAACAACTCAAATATAGTTTGACTCGGGTCAGATGTCCATGATCCATTTCAAAATCTAAAAGATGTCATGAACAAGTGCTTCTACTAGGAACCATATCATACAACATCTTTAATGCTTGAAACCTATCAAAAACAATTTAAATACATAAATCATTAATGCCAGTAAATGTACCCAAATAATTTTTGCTCATTCACAAGAGATTTTGATTGAAAATGTAAATATGTACAGAAAATTTCTCTGAATCAAGACACTAACAGAACATGAATGCTTTATAAAAAAAAACTATGGCTAACTATGCAGGAGAACAGATATCAAAATCAACAGCAGACGTGCCGATAAATGACACTGGCACATCACACATGAGTGACATGATAAAGTTAGTCTGATCACCTTGCTCAGAATCCACATTGATATCTGTGATCCTAGTAATTTTTTCCTACGAAATCTCACAGACAGTCAGAAGTTCACAATACAGTTGGATAGACAAGTCCCCTAACTATAATTTCCCACCTAACACTAGTGTGAGCCCAGCCCATAGTTCAAACCCTGAACTAATCAGAAGACTTCACAGAAGCTTTCCATGGCAAGTGTTTTTAATAGAGAATAATCAAATGCAACTTCATGCTAATGATTCAAGGAGCCAGTGGGTGCAGAACAAAGCACTGTGCTTAGTTTATTCAAAGTTGAAACCGGGAACAATACAGAGATAGATGCAATCTAGTGACTTCAACAAGCAAACACAAAAGACAAACTTCACAGATTAATACTGCCACCACATCTATCATCAACCACAAATCGGCAAATCAATGAATAGCAACTAAGTGGTAACATAACAGACAACTCCAAGGCATCTAGATGTGAATTTGCAAAACAGTGAATCACGAAATTCATCCAAATCAAGAGAACCACAAAACACCAAACACATCAGCATCAATTAAACGAAATTATTTTCAAATCTTAGCTCGAAAACGCGCAACTTACTTTCAATCGAAGGAAAACGAATGCAGAAAAGTTCATCCTTGAGTTCACCGTCAGCAAAGTCTCTAGCGTGCCAAACGCAGGATTTCTCGTTCCCAGCGTGCTCTTGTACACTCATCGTAGCCACAACTGCGATAATCGAGAACAAAAAGAAAAGCCTAAACCTCAAAACCAAAAATCGGATAAAGCAGATGCACAACAGAAAAAGAAAGAAGAGCACATACTGAGATGATTGGCGCAGATCTTGAGCGTCTTGGATTGCCTCATGAGAAGCCTAACCTTACCGGTAACCTTGTGCTTCAGGAACTTCACGGTGCCCGCGCCTCGCTCCTTCCACTGGTTCCCGTCCTTGTCGAACCGGTATAGCTTCGATTTGCTGCGATGAGCGAAAATCGAGTATCAACCGCACCGATCAGTGGCAAAACCGTAAAATGGAGAACTAGAAAGAAAAAAAGGAGAAAAGGAGAGAAGGAAAAAAGCGTACAGATCTAGGATGGCGTCTTCGTCCTCCTCGCCGGTGGTGACAGCAACCTCCTCAAGCTTGACGATTGGAGCGACGTGAGCTCCAGTGTCTTCGTCATCGCCAGGGGTAGGGGCCTCCTCCTCTTCTCGGTGCTCGGGATCGGCGCTCGACATCTTCTAGGGATAGAGAGAAAGAGTGTGTGTGGTGCCGATTAGGGTTTGGAAAGTAAAGGAAGGTGTGAGAGTGAGTGGAATTGTGTGTGCACTACAGAATGAGAGAACAGAGGGTTTGAGGTTATTTTAAACTTGTTAGAAAAAGTAATTTGGACAATGTAGGAATTATCATTTTTTAGGCATAAGGTAATAACTAGATTGATACAAGAATTTGCTATATTATAAATATTTTTGTTTAGATATATTTTATTATTACTGTCATATTTTTTTAACCATATAAATTAGAAGAATTCACTATGCTTCAATCAATTCAACTAAACTCTATTTTTATTTTATTATATTATAAATTATTTTATTTGTTACAATTTATAATTGTTATTGCTTATTTAAATATTTAAATATTATTTTACATATATTTTCGATGATATATTACTACTGTATTAGCTTATTACTCTCTTTTATTTTTATTGTATTTTTTTTTAATTAGAACTAGTAGTATAGTCATCCAATCCAAGTTAAAGAAAAAAATAAACTAATTCAATCCAGTTCAATTTTTTTATATACTGTATTTTCACTGTTTCGATTAGTTTAACAGGACAAGTCTAACTAAATTTTTTAATATATTTTATATAGAAAAATATGACTAAATAGATTGAAATTATTTACCAATTTATTGAACAAAGTCAAATTGATTAGATTTTTTTAGAGCACATGTTTAAGAACTTAACTAATTTGTCGAATCAATTTTTACGAGCTTTACTTTTAATGTTGTTTTTGAAAAAAAAAAAGTTATAATATTTTAAAAGTGATTGTAATTTTTTTATTTTTTTAAAATAAATAACTTTTTCATTAAATAAAATAACTTGTGTGTTAAACTAAGGAAAGTAAAGATATGTTTCTCTTATAACGTATTATTGAAAATAAAATGATAAATTTTAAGTGTGATTTATACTCTGAACAAAAAATTACGTGTAGAAAATGACGTGGAATTAGTACATGTCACTTGTATCCATGACAACAGGATCACCAATATACATAAACTGCATTCTTAATGTATCTTATTGTCAATTGGAGAACGATAATTATAAAAAAGAAAATGCTCGACATTAACATGAATAATTCAATTGACACAGGTAAATAACAAAGTTGAAGAAAATAAAATCAAATTTTGCTATCTATAGAAGAGGTATGTATCTTGCTGCCCGGTGCTTACAATACACAAGACCGAGCACGGCATACAAGTAAATATATATTTCCACCCATGAACTTGAGCCACTATTAGTCTATTATTGTTATTATTATCTAAAATACACATTTTCTCTTTTATTACGTGTTAATGAAAAAATTAAATATTTGTTTTGTTCACGGTTAACTTGTTTTACGTTACTGCCTGGTATTCCACATTGTGTATGGATTTAGTAGTCTAAATATATTAGATTACTTAGGTATTCACAATATATTAGCTACTCATAACTATTTATATAATTTATGTTTTCATACAATAATATGCCTTCTGAATCTGAGTCTAACACGCCACTCCACCGATGTCAACAAACCTAATAGCTTTGTTTCTTTGTCACCTTTAAAAAATAAATAAATATATAAATAAGTAAATAAAAATCTAGCCCAGCCCAAAAAGCCTAATAGCTGGCAAAGTCAAATTAACCCAACACCCGGATATGTGTGAATTGTGATGATGCCACCACGGTTTCCAGAAATTGAGAGATCAGGAGGAAGTGTGGCATTGGTAACTTTTTATTGATTTTATATTGCTTGCTTGATTTTGAGTGCTGGAAATTCTGATTTTCTTGTGAGTGGCCATGACTAAAATACTCTTTTTTCATAATATAATTTTGAACTGATTTTGGGTCGTGAGTTGCTACAGGGGTAATCTAATGTAGTAGAGTGCTTGTTTGTATAAATTGTTTTATGTGTTGATGGTGAAATTGATTAGTGAGTATGTGAAGCTTCAAATTGTTGAAAAAAAAAAATCTCCATCTGTCTGACAATACTTACAGAAAGTGGGGCTGAACATGTTTTTACATTTTTTTTAGAGTTTTTGGCTTGCTCGTGGATGATATTGTGTTTGTAATGAATGAATAGTTGCTTCCCTGTGTGCAACGAAGTGAACCGAGAGAAGGGTGTTAGGTAATGTTCTGGATCTTAGTATCGTGCTTGTCTCTATGAAGAAGACAAATCGTGTTTAAGTGCTGTTAGTATACACACAACATAAATTGTGGGGTGTGTGGAGAGATTTTTGTGAATTTTTCTTGCTGGCTGGTGCTGGAACGAAGCAAGAGAGGCCCATTTCCAGAGACAACACCGTGTGCAGTATGGGCACGTCATTTTTCTTGAGTGGGTCGGGACTAATTTGTTGGGCCATACAAACTTATAAATCCAACCAAGTGCGAAAGTTTAATAAGTTTCCCATTCACAATATGCACCATAAGTCACATATTAGTACTTAATTAAAAACAAAAAGAAGGAAATTATAATCTATAAGAAAATGATAAATATACATATAATGAAAATGGATGAAAAGTTTAGTTAGAGCAAGTGAAACACGTTCATCTTAGAATAAAAGGCACTTTAGCTTTGAATAAATAAATGAAATACAAATAAAAAAATTTATGCAGGGCAATTCTAATAAGGACATTTGTTTATATAAAAAATAATAATTACTTGATCAATATTTTAAAATAATAAATTATTAAGATTAAAATTCAATTATAAACACCACTATCAATGTTGCATTATTTTACCACTATCGTTATCATCATTTCCACAACCATAATCACGACCATCAAGGTCAATGCCAACGTCACTATTAACACCACCATCATTGTCATTTTATCACCATGATCACTCCCGCCACCAACATCATTGTCCCAACTGGTGGTGGTGGGAATAGTAACAATAATGGAAACAAAGATGGTAATGAGGTAGCAAGTGGTGGTGGTATCGTAAAAATGTTTATAATTAAGTTTTAATTATAATAATTTATTATTTTTAATTTTGATATAATTGTTGTTATTATTTATTTTCATATTTTCAATAAAAAGTATTTTTACAAGAGTTATTTTCTCTATATATATATACATACAAGAGAAGGATGACTCTAAATTGTATCAATTTAGACAAAATCTTACATGTGTAGATCTTTATTTATTATGACCTAAGACAAGGTGAAAGAATTGTTGGAAATAAAAGTGTACGGCAAATGTCTAATTCATGTAATAAATTATAGTTTTAATAATAAAAATATTATTTTTGTTTTTATTATCATATTCCACTATTTGATTATATAATTGATTTGATAATGTCATTAATTAAACTTTGAGAATTATTATCAAATTATAAATTATGATAATAAGAAACAAGCTTTTTATAATTTTAATCTAAATTATTATTTGTCATAAGATTATTGTGAATAAAATATCAATATATATATATATATATAAGATTATCTTTATTTAATAAAGATTAATACATTTTATTTATTAATTTTCAATAAATATGATGCACACATGAATATGGTCATTCAATTCACCTAAGTGATAATTCTTAATAGTTAATATTGTCTTAAATTGTCAATAAAAAATTCTAAAAAATACTGTATGCGTTCATTTAACTTGAAATTGTAATATGAATTAACAAGTTATTTATTATATTTTAATTTCAACCCCATAATGTCTTATATTAACAATTGAATGAATACTGAATATAATTAAATATTTCTAGAATTAATGAGTTTGAAGTCTATGATAATATTAAACTTTACCATGACAATTGATTGAACCAAAAATGAATTTTTTAATTCGGTGAATAAATATACCAATTTTACTTATTAAAATTTGATATTTATATCATACTTAAAAGTTAACTAGAACAATAAATAATTGAAGGAAATATTATGTTATTTTTCTATTAATTATTGAAAATAAAAGATATTACTTTTATATTGTTCTAACATTGAAAAATATTATTAAATGCTTACTTTAATTAATAAATTAATTTTATTAATTTCTTATCAACTTAATGAATGTTTGAATCTTTACTTAAAAAAGAAACTATTTTATTTAATAATTAAAATAAAAATTAATTTAACCAGAGCTTAATGTGAAATCTTATTATAACACGTTTTCAAAATATTATGGCAGAATTCTTTAGCTAATTTTTTTTTCTTAATTTTTTTAGCTTCACTTGATGTTTTTAAAAAAAACACTAAACAAAATTATATCTGATTCCATCATAGTATGCTTTCATTTTAAATCTATGCTTCTTACAAATTACTCAAAGTTCCCCTGTCAATGACTACTGATTATAATTTTCCATCACTTCAAGTTCTTTTTTAATCACCAGCAGACTAATCCCAATCCTAATTAGATTACATAAAATCTGTACGGAAATTATCTTTATTTATATATTCTTATGAAGAACATTTTTTTTTTCAATTATTGACATATTATTTAAAATCATAGATTTTTATAATTAAAAACGTCTTTGCAACACGACACTAGTGAATTGTCTTAGCGGCCATTGGCTGCACGGATTTGTTAAGTACTAAACAATTATTTGTTTTTTCACTTATATTTAGGAATTACGGCTTAAGTCCATCTCTTTTGTCCTTTTCATTTAGAATTTCTTTACTTTTTTTTATTAAGAATAACAACTCTCTCCATGTTTAAATGGGAACAAGATATAGACAAATTAATTCATTAACAAGATAATTGATCCGTAAAGAATCTTAGAGTGATAATATATTGGCACCCCCTATTACCATTATTATAGGGTTTGGGGCTCTATGAATTTAACTATATACATGATTAGAATACATGCTCCCGAGCATTCAAAATCATTTCTTGTACCTCACCATAAGATTTCTCGTAACATATACGTAGGAGGGGCTACACAACATACATCCCAATTTCCTTTGTTTTCTTTTGACCCTTAATATATGAAGTAGGACCCGGAAAACAAGCGAACCCAATAAATACATTCTTAATATCCCACTGCTCCATTCTCTAGTTAGGGTTTTTGTGTATGTTAGCCTACTACATTTTGACATATTTTTTTTTATTAAAATATACAGTATAAAATATTTATTGATTTTGTTCATGAGTAATTTTTATTAAAAAATTTAATTTAATCCTTCTAATAGAATCTTCTTTCAACCATATTTTATTTATATATAAAAATTTAAACTCAAAATTTTACTTAAAGAAATATCAACCTAGTTCTATTTATATCAACAAATAATGTTGATTGTGTAGACGTGTCTTAGTATAAATATGCTTATTATATAATGGATAAAAAATTTAAACTTGTATGCTAAAGCAAACCACCGATTGTAAAAACAAAGCTAATAAAATAATAGATACATGTTTCGTGTGTAGTTTACTGCAGAGTGCAGAGGCCTAGGTTTTGTCTCTGGTTGCTTTCGAGTCCAGGTTCTTATCTTAATGGATTCACCATATCCTATCAGGATGTGCCACATAATTCAATAGAAAAAGTTCTAACAGACGAGATATTATATCCACCATTGTTAATCATAATGCAATTCAAATAAAAAAAATTATCAGTAAACTATATTTTGTATACATAATTGTTAATCAATACTACCATGTTGTACATGTAGCGGCGCATTAAAGTAAAGTTCCATTTTTTTTTTCAAGTGATTCTTTGCTACTGGGACTGCCTAGTTGCAGGGTTAAATTATTTTTTCCCCTAATTATTTATTGTCTTTGATCATCGTTATTTAAATTGGCGTAGCCGAAAAGAGGGGGAAAAGAAGACGATATGTGTATTCTTTAGTTTGATTATATATGATATGTAATTATGATATACGTAAAATATGAAGACCTTGCATTCTTGGTTTACACTATACATTACAAGAGGGACACACATTATGGGAACAAATTTTCATGAATAACTATACCCTTTTGCTAGCTAGCTAAGACCAATCTCCACACCATTGAGTCAATGATATACTTTTACCTTAAAAGGAATGCAAAAGGGCGCTTCAATTACCATTTTATGACCTTATAGTGTAGATTGGAGAATATGGTCTCATCTTACATTTATGTTGCAAAATTTTTGAAACATTTTTCAACTGTTTTCGAACATCAGCTTAGATTCAATTTTTGGTATATAAAATTACCAAAGAAAAAAAAAATATGAACGTTTATTCCATTTTAAAGTAGTTTTGGGTGGAGGTAAAAGATAGATAAGAAAAAAAAATAAAGAGAAAAAAAAAGACTGTGATAAATATTGTAAAACAGAGAAATAAAAAAAATAAGATAAAAAATTATATAATTAGAATTATTTTTATAAAAAATTATTACTTATTAATAAGATCCTTACATGAAATATAGAACTCGAACTAAATTTTTTATATATGAATTCTATCTTCATTGACTCAACAAATATTTGTTAATTTTGAAAAATATTTATTAATATTAAAAAATATTTTATACCAATAGAATAGTAAAAAAAAAAAATTAGTATGCTAGTGTTGCTTAATTAATATAAGTTATAGGAAAATAAAATAAACAAAATATTCCAAAGAGTTAATAAAATGTCTTAATCATATATAGGAAAACAAAATATATATAAGAATACTTGTTCCATGCGTGTGATGTACAAATCATTTTGAATTAGTTTTTATGTATTAAACTTTAAAAATAAAGATTTTATACCCAATGTAGTTTGAAATATAATGACCTTTTTTTTATGTAACAAACTCTACTTTTAATTTATTATCTTTTTAGTGTAAAATTATTTATTAAATTTATTGTTTACCTTATTTTATGCAAGATTAAATTATTTTTTATTTCTTTTTTATATGTATTTTATTTTAAACTATTTATTTAATAATTATACTATTTATATTATTTGTTGAAAAAACAATATATATGGACAATATAAATATTTTTTTTTACATCGTTGACTAATAAAAAATAATAATTTATTAATTTTATAATAATTATTTTGAAATTATTTCTAATAGAACTTTTTATTAGTTGATAGTGTAATTTTTTATTTTTTTAATGTATAGAAATTAATCTCTTATTTATTTTAATATTTTAGCAAGATGTTGGTAATGAATTAGCATAACAATACTAATAAACAATAATATTTAAAAGTACATGATAACTTTACCATACTGAAAATATGATGTCTATTTAAAGGTACGTTACTTTTATTTTATCTTAAATTTGGTACAATATATTTTTAAAATAATATAAAAAATAGTGTAAGGCACTATATGAAAAAATTTAAATAATTGAAACTAAAAAAATATGATTAAAATAATTGATCTTGAAATAAAAGTATAAAAGTTCAAAATTAATTAAAAATTACAATTATAATTATCTAAAAATATATTTTTATTCATAAAATAAAATAAAAATTTATATAAAAATAGCATATAAACATGTTACTTTTTTTTGTCATTTCACCTTGTAAACTATTATGATAAAATTAAATGAATAAATAAAAAGAAATTAATCAATTAAATTATTTTTTTAATTTAGTTTCAAATTTAATTATTTTTACATTAACATTTAATTTTAAAAAAATTAAATATAAATTAAAATCTTAATTAAATTGATTAATTTAACTTATAATTACTATTTAAAATTATTTTAAAATTTTTAAATAAATTTAAAATTTACCAAATACTTATAATTTAATAAAGTAAGCTAATAATTTAAAAATTTTTATTAAATATTCATAGTTCAACTAATTTATAAATTTTTAGTTAGTTATTAATTACCTCTATAAAATATTTTGTCAACACAATGGGTGACTAAATGTAAACACTTCTACTAATACAGATTCAAATAATCATTGGTGACGTTACTGATCACAAACCTTCCACTAAATCCAACGGATGGTTTTCTAAGAATATGATAGTTACCATTCCAAGAGGTTCCCAATTCTAAAATTTTGTGACATTTATGAGAGATAAGCCTCGTGCAGCTGAAATGCAAGAAAACAGTCAAAACCTAAAGCTTAATAAAAACCCTAATCGTTACCTGTGCCGTAATTTATTCCAAATCTTCTCTCTGTCATGTGACACACAATTTTCTTTTGCTCCACTCCCAAAACAAACCCACCTCTTTCTCCTCGGTAACCAAGTCAATATCCTTTCTTAATTCAATCTTCAAAACAGTAATCACTCACACAGTTAAAAAGTATAAACAAACAAAGTAAAACTTACAAAATTTACACTACAATTTTGCCCCTCCTACGTAGGAATTCCTCTATAACTACGCTACCTTACACTCCATGTCCTTTTTAAATAACAAGTAATATATATACTTGCTTAAAACCAAGGCCACGTTTAATGATGCTTAGTTTATGCAAAGAAAAAGACATCGAAATTGTTTTGCTTGCTCTAGCCTTTTAACCTTTCACAATCTCCCAAGCTGCCTCGCTCCTTATATTATCATCAAAGTGCTCTTTGTGTTCCCAAGAAGGCAATCTTACTGTGTGTGCCATGCCAACTCCGTGGACACATTTGCACATAAACACACAGCTCTGAATATCTTGCAGTGTCCCAATCCGAGCCCTTACCAGCAGGGTTGAGATAGAGGGAACTTATCCACAATGCTTAATTTTGTCACATTGGTGCAAGTACTGTTTTGAATTTCACAGGACCTTGATAAATTCATCAAAGTCTACAAGGGCTTTTTGTCCTTTTAGGCACTCAATTATGAGGACTCATACTTACACCAATGTTGCTCTCACATAGTCACAGGCCTCACAAATTTTGACTCATCCAGTACATCACTTTATTTTCTCAATAAATTTTTTAATGGTCCTCTTTTGAGTAATGAAAAAATGTTTTGAAATAAACATTTAGTTTGATTATTTTAAAATTAAGGTTTAATAAATAAGTAGGTCATTAATTTTTTATTAAGTTTTTAAATTAAAAAATTATAATTGAGTTCTTAATATTTTGTATTTTTGTAATTGAATCCCTAAAATTAGTTTATAACGACTTGGAATTACTACAAAAGTAATAATGTTTGATTTTTTTTTTTTAATTCTAAAAACCTAATTACAAAAGTGATAAAATATCAAGATCCAATTATAATTTTTTTAGTTTAAATATGTAACTAAAAATTTCTAAATAGTTGAAGAAGTTGTTACATCCATTAAACATTGAAAAACAATTATTTTCCTTCCATGCTTAAATTGATTCAACTTTTTTTTACATGACGGATGTTTCTCTATCATAATTGAAAAATTCTTTTCGGGTGTTAAATTCATCGAAGTAAATTTTTTCTCTTTTAACAAACTTTTCTTTATACGTATAATTAGAAATGAAGATTGATTCAATTTTTTTTTATATTATAAATATCTTCGATTGATAGTTGGAAATTAATTTTTTGAGACGTTAAATTCATTGAAGTAAACTTTTTCTTTTTTAACAAAGTTTTCTATATACAAGTAGTTAGAAATTGAAGCTATAATAATATGATTTTAAGTCATGTAAATATAAATATAAATTTAATTGGAACACTTTATTCTTTGTCTCAATTAAGATTGTCATATTATTAAAAATTATTAATTTTTAATAATTACTTGAAAAATATTTAAAGATGGTTTATAATTAATTAACATGTATCAAAATTAAATTTAATAGATATTTGACATGCAGTTTTATCAATTAAATTAGTCAAATTTACAGGTTATATGTTCAGAATTCATCAATGGCTTGAGAATTTTGGTCTGTTTGATTAATCAGTGACTACAGCGGGTACAAGAACAAACATGGAAGCCCCCACTCCTCCTTAAATAGTAAGATAATGAGAGGGTAAGGGAGAGTGTCAGCGAGTGATGGGAAACAATTGACTCTTGTACACTGTCAACATTGTCCCAATCTATAAACTCTCTATGCTACTTACTAGTTAGTAGTTAACTAGTTGCTAACTAAATAATGGAGGCCAATTTGGTACATGCACACAACATCGAATACAGCCAAATCAATGAAATAAAAACTAGACTAACTATTTAAATGTAAAAGAGAAGCTGGGAGGGGAGGTTTTCCAAGTGCATTGAACTCAAAAAAGCTCAGCCATCGCACTACCACCGTTGAGCTAAACTCCTTTGTTATTATTACCTGTAAGTAGTCACAGGAATCATGGAAACCAGTAATCGTCCATGCACCACAAGTGCCAGAACTTAGATGGCTTTGCTACCATTCTCCCCACCATTAGCATAACTCAAGAAGTACAGGAACAGCATCATCAGAAGCCTGGCTTTGGTTCTACCATTTGCTTAGCAGAGAGAGTAGAACTATTTTTTGGTAAGGTTGCACTCTTCATTGTCCATCTCAGCTGTATAATCTTCCTTCTTAAAGATATACATCATACAGTCTCCTTTGTTTCACATGCTAGTATTGAAAACGTTAGTGTGAAACTTAAGCAATAGAGACCCTCTTTCACGTGTATTTGGTCTCCTAGAGTGGACTTTTATCAGCTTCAGCTTCACCAATCACCACCATTTTCAACAGCTGGAAGACTGACATAGTGACCCTATAACCAACACTCCATTAGATCAAGTTCTTAATCTCCAAAACCAAGCCATTTTCACTATCCAAATGGAAAACATTGTTCCCCATAGTGTTACCACTTTTTTATTTTCCTTGCTACTCTTCTGCCTCACCCTGACAAATAGAGGAGTCACTTGTCTCTCACCTGATGGACAAGCCCTTCTTTCTCTTCTGTCTGCAGCAGGTCCTGATGCAAAATCATCATCTTCTGTTCTCTCCTCATGGAATCCATCAAGCTCAACACCTTGTTCATGGGAAGGCATCACTTGCTCCCCACAAGGTAGAGTCATTTCCCTCTCTATTCCAGATACTTTTCTCAACCTCTCCTCTTTACCTCCTCAGCTATCCTCTTTATCAATGCTTCAACTTCTCAATCTCTCTTCCACCAATGTATCTGGCTCCATCCCACCCTCTTTTGGTCAACTCTCCCATCTTCAGCTTCTTGACCTCTCCTCAAACTCTCTCACTGGTTCCATACCTGCTGAACTTGGAAGGCTCTCCTCACTTCAATTCCTTTTCTTGAACTCCAACAGATTGACAGGAAGCATTCCTCAACATCTTGCCAATCTCACTTCACTTGAAGTTCTCTGCCTCCAAGACAATCTTCTCAATGGTTCAATCCCATCACAGCTTGGCTCTTTGACATCTCTGCAGCAGTTTCGGATAGGTGGCAATCCATATCTCACTGGACAAATCCCATCACAGTTAGGCCTACTCACCAACCTCACCACTTTTGGTGCAGCTGCCACTGGACTTTCTGGTGCCATTCCCTCTACATTTGGTAACTTGATCAATCTACAAACTCTAGCACTTTATGATACTGAAATTTCTGGTTCAATACCACCAGAACTTGGGTTGTGTTCTGAGCTGAGAAATCTGTACCTACACATGAACAAGCTCACCGGCTCTATCCCTCCTCAATTGAGCAAGTTGCAAAAACTCACTAGCTTGCTACTTTGGGGCAATGCCTTAACTGGTCCAATCCCAGCAGAGCTTTCAAATTGTTCATCACTTGTTATATTTGATGTCTCTTCTAATGATGTCTCTGGTCAAATACCTGGAGACTTTGGGAAGCTGGTGGTTCTGGAACAGCTTCATCTATCAGACAATTCACTCACAGGTAAGATACCATGGCAGTTGAGCAACTGCACCAGCCTTTCCACTGTTCAGCTTGACAAGAATCAGTTGTCAGGTACTATTCCATGGGAGTTAGGCAAACTGAAGGTTCTGCAGAGTTTTTTCCTGTGGGGTAATTTAGTGTCTGGAACCATACCATCCTCTTTTGGAAACTGCACTGAACTATTTGCACTTGACCTTTCAAGGAACAAGCTGACAGGTTCCATCCCAGAAGAGATTTTTAGCTTGAAGAAGCTGAGTAAGCTTTTGCTTCTGGGAAATTCATTAACAGGAAGGTTGCCACCAAGTGTTGCAAATTGCCAGTCTTTGGTGAGGCTGAGGGTTGGAGAGAACCAACTTTCAGGACAGATTCCTAAAGAGATAGGCCAATTGCAGAATCTGGTGTTCCTTGACTTGTACATGAATCATTTCTCTGGAAGCATACCGGTGGAGATTGCCAATATTACTGTTCTTGAGCTGTTAGATGTTCACAACAACTACCTCACTGGGGAAATTCCATCTGTGATTGGGGAGCTTGAAAATTTGGAGCAGCTTGATCTCAGTAGAAACAGTTTGACAGGTGAAATTCCTTGGAGCTTTGGAAACTTCAGCTATTTGAACAAGCTCATCCTCAATAATAACTTGCTGACAGGATCAATTCCAAAATCCATTAGAAATTTGCAGAAGCTAACTCTTCTGGATTTGGGTTACAATAGCCTCTCTGGTGGGATTCCCCCTGAGATTGGTCATGTTACAAGCTTAACCATCAGTTTGGACTTGAGCTCGAACGCGTTTTCAGGAGAAATCCCAGATTCAGTGTCTGCTTTGACACAGTTACAGTCACTTGATCTTTCTCAAAATATGCTTTATGGAGATATTAAGGTTCTGGGATCTCTCACTAGTCTCACTTCTCTCAATATCTCCTACAACAACTTCTCAGGTCCTATCCCAGTAACTCCATTCTTCAGAACTCTCTCTTCTAATTCATATCTTCAGAACCCCCAGCTTTGCCAGTCCATTGATGGGACTACATGTTCTTCAAGTCTGATTAGGAAAAATGGTTTGAAATCTGCAAAAACCATTGCCGTGATCACAGTCATTCTAGCCTCGGTGACTATAATTCTCATTGCATCCTGGATTCTAGTAACTCGTAATCACGGATACAAGGTTGAGAAAACATTGGGGACATTAGCTTCCTCATCAAGAGCTGATGATTTCTCTTACCCTTGGACTTTCATCCCATTTCAGAAAGTAAACTTCAACATAGATAATATCTTGGATTGCTTGAAGGATGAAAATGTGATTGGAAAGGGTTGCTCCGGTGTCGTGTACAAGGCTGAGATGCCAAATGGGGAGTTGATAGCAGTGAAGAAGCTTTGGAAGGCAAGCAAAGCAGATGAAACAGTGGATTCTTTTGCTGCAGAGATTCAGATTCTCGGGTACATTCGGCACAGGAACATTGTGAGACTCCTAGGTTATTGTTCTAACAGGAGTATTAATCTTCTTCTCTATAAGTACATCTCAAATGGTAATCTACGACAGCTTTTACAAGGGAACAGGAACTTAGACTGGGAGATAAGATACAAGATTGCTGTTGGGTCTGCTCAAGGTCTAGCTTACCTTCATCATGATTGTGTCCCTGCAATTCTCCATAGAGATGTCAAGTGCAATAACATACTCCTCGACTCCAAATATGAGGCATATCTGGCAGATTTTGGTCTTGCAAAGATGATGCATTCCCAAAATTATCATCATGCAATGTCCAGAGTTGCTGGTTCCTATGGTTACATTGCCCCAGGCAAGTGTACTTGGCTTTTTACTTTCTTTAACCTTATTTAAATTACATCCTTTACATAATTTATAAAATCAATTCCCTTAGATTTGTTGTTTTAGTTATATGACATCTAAAGTAGAAGCAATGTGCACAAATTAAGTTCAAGCTCAGGAATATTTGGAGAGATACATGTTTTATTATTTATTGCAATTGGTTTAAATTCCAAGCATGTTTTATCACCAATGCAGAATATGGCTACTCCATGAACATAACAGAGAAGAGTGATGTGTATAGTTATGGGGTGGTTTTGCTAGAAATACTAAGTGGGCGCAGTGCTGTTGAATCCCATGTTGGAGATGGGCAACACATAGTGGAGTGGGTGAAGAGGAAGATGGGAAGCTTTGAACCAGCTGTATCAATACTAGACACAAAGCTGCAAGGTCTACCAGATCAAATGGTGCAAGAGATGCTTCAAACGCTTGGCATTGCTATGTTTTGTGTGAACTCTTCCCCAGCAGAGCGCCCCACAATGAAGGAAGTGGTTGCACTACTAATGGAGGTGAAGAACCAGCCTGAGGAAATGGGAAAGACCTCTCAGCCTCTAATAAAACAGTCCTCAAATCAAAGCTGATTCCACCCTGCCTTCTTTTTTTCTTTATTTCTTTTACTTCCAAATTCCAACGGTTAGTGATTGATTTTCATCTCTTCTAAAGATGAAAACAAGGATGCTGCTAACGTGGAAACTTGAGAGTAGGGAGCTAGAGAGGAACTAATGTTTCATTCAAACGGCTATTGTTGTACAGTTTTAGAAATACAGACGTCGGTCAGTTATCTGCAGTATGTGATTGTGAAGTATTAGTAGTAGCACCTTTTACTACTCAATAACTATGCTCTTTCATGCCATCTTTTCAAGTTATTATTATGATTTGCTGAAGCTTAAATAGGTGGCTGAGTGGAATTGACATGGCACCAAAAAATTTTCATTCATGATAGTTGAATGATATAAGTTTTTCTGCCTGAATCTGCTGATCGATAATTTCTTAGGAGAAAGGGCCTTTTGAATAAATTGATTTCAAAGTAGAAAATTAAAATAATAATAATTTTTAAATTTTAATAAATTATGACAAAGATACATTTTAAGTTAAGTAAACAAATAAATGAGTAAACACCCTTATTCCTCATGTTGATTTTTTTAATTTTGTAAAATTCACTTTAGTCTTTTTCAGTGCAAGACAACAGTAAAAATTTATGTGAAAAATAACTAAAATGAATAATTTCCAACGAAGTTAAGATTTAAAGTAGAATTTTTATAAAGTTAAAGCTTACAATCTTAGAAACTACAAGACTCAAAAATAAATGCATACTATCATTGCCTATATTGATTTAAGCGGTGAGTAGCTTGGTTTCCATGAAGCACAGTCTCAAGTTCTTGTAAATAAAGAAAATAAGCACTTCGGAGAGTTTTGTTTCCTGAACTGAATTCATCTGGCTCCACTCAGATTAGGTCCATGCGATCTCCAAGTCTCCTACACCAAAAAAATAAATACGCACCTATTTATTTATTAAAGAAGATATTTTATATCTTGTTCTGATTCTAAGTAAGTAATTTCTTTGGCCACAGTAGGTCTTACATCTACAAAAGGGTACAAGAGACTGAGAGAGCCGAAAGGTGTGAGGCTGACCCGACAGGAAAAAATACATACCCTGTATGGCCCATTGCCACTGAAGTTTCCTTGAACAATAATAGTGGCTGTACACAAAACGTATGCTTTTATGCAGAGTAAATTAATGTTTTCATCATGCAAAAATTGATTTACTTTTCAAGTTTACATTATGCCATCACATTCGTTGAATTTCATTCAATCATGGCTCACATTTTAAAACTATTTTTACTTGAATTAAATTTAAAGAATAATAAGATTAGAAAGTTTATAATAAAATTGTAACATTACACTGATCCAGATGACCTAAATGACAAGGTTTCAGTGATTTCCTTATTGAACTATTACTATACCGATGGCTGAGCATAGGAGATACATGCAAAGACTTCAACGTTCAAATTATAAGTGATTTTAGCATAATATCGTTATATGAAATAAGAAGAAAACATCTATTTGTGAGAAGAGTCTTGATATAAATCTAGGGAGCTCTTAAATGTTAGCAACTGCCTAGGATCAATAGATAGGGTTGATCTTGATGTCTTCTGATACACGGTAAGATGTTTTGATACTTTTGAAGAGACATTAACTCTTAAATGCAATTAGACTAGTCCTGTGACACATGATCACGTGGGAGGAGTTATTAGGTAAGCTAAAGTAGTCATGAGATATTTTGGCCTAGGGCTAAAGTCCTATGTGGGTAAGCTCCAAAGACAGACATCTTGGAGTTATTGTTATATATCATCAAGTTGGACACATAGACTCCGTAACAGTAACTGTGACTGGAGAATCACCCTCACTCTGAACACTAACATACTTTTTATCATAAATTTTAATAGAATCTTGTTTATTAATTTTTTAATTCACATTTTTAGAGCACACACTATTAAATTTAAAGAGTGATGTGATGGACACTGAGGCTTACATACAGATGCATGAGCCTTATGGAGAGGTTTATGTGTGGGGGCCAAGATTGCAGTGTGTTGGGAGACAGAAGGAAACAAAGTCATGTTTCCCTCTCCTTCTTCCACGTCTTAGCAGACACTAGATTTCCTTCTTTATTTGTCAGACAATGTTGGTCAAAAGGCAGAATCGTCATGTTCATCAGTTTGCTCTCCGAATCTCCATTCTTATATTGCATTCATCCCCTCCTCTAAGATCCTCCAACAGTTTGTAGGATACCAAATTTTGTCAACATTAAAAACAAACAAAACACTTTCCAAGTTTTAATAAGTGGATATTTCATGAATAACCTTACTTTTTATTTTTGATTGATGATATGGTTGTGAATTTAGTCCGTGATTGTTGGAAATTAATCAAATTCCTTCTTGAAAACTTTCGTTCATGTGCGTGGGACGATCTGTCAATTTTCTAGTAAGGGTCCTTTTTTTACCTGCTAATGATAAAATTATGTTGTAAGCTCCTAATATGCACAATACTGTGTCTCAAGTCTCTACCATTTGTTTCTTCATGTTTAGACCATAAAGTAACTACATTTAATAATGCAGATTTAAGAAAACGGATTCTTAAGGGAACATAACACAAGGGATTGACTACATTCCATGTTTTATTATCTTGATTTTCTGATTCGACAATCATTCACGTAATAATTCCTCCTAAATGTAAACTTCAATGGCTACCAGTTCGAAAGAAATATCTATAGTTCTGGAACAACATTTTAACCTTTTCATCTTTTAAATTAACATCACGTGGTCATTACCAAATACTAAATCATTTATAGCGTGTTTAGAAACACATTGAGAGAAAAAAATATGATGTGAAAATTATAACTATTAGCTTATTATACATCCGAGATATAAAACCAAACACAATATTAAATAACATAAGTATATTCGTTCTTATTATATTTTACATTTTCTGCCGCAAGCATTCCACTAGTATACTAACCATAGAACAATCTCAGAAAGAACACACTTGTTTTATACTAATTATTATCTGCTCAATATATCAAACAGGACCCAACACGTTTGTGCCTATAACAAAGATATAGTATATGAGTAATAAGAGTAATGTTCTGGTATGGGTCTCTAGAAAGGCCCAATATTGGGAGTGTGTCTCCAAAATTACAAATTGTTGTTCCCATGTACATGTATCTAACCAGGGTGAGCAATTAACATCATTGAGATACATACTGGTGACATGCACATTACAATCATTGAAATCTCTGCATGTGTCGCGACTTTCATCCATCGTGCTTAACAGAGTAACAATCCACCAAAGGAACCTCCTCATTCGAGTGTGGGCCTGATATTTTGAGCCACCTCGGATCAGGTAAATATTTTTTGCATAACATTTCATATATTGAGAATTTTCTGGTTCGTTTGAATCCTAATCTCAAGACCTATAGAATAGTTAATTAAAGTGAATGAATCACGTATGCAATGAATACATATTTGTTTTGTTAGTCTAAACCATAGGTATCTTCATTCGAGGCAATTTTATTCAAGTCAGTAATATTCATAACATCCTAGGATTAGCTCTTCAGTCTTCCAGCAAAAATTTATTCTACACACTAGGTTTGAACAGTTCATCTAAGTAAAAAATAAATAAATAAATAAAACCACTTTTCAAATTAGGAGATGATTTATTTATTGTCTACAAGGAATGTGTCTTGCAATAGAAAGAAAGGTAATAGAGTAAGAAGGAAAAGGAAAGCTCAAGCTGGCCATTGACTGTGTAAGCAATGGCAGCCACCATTGGGCAGGTCTGAGAGCTAATATGTATGCTTGAGAAGCACAAGAGGCTTTACGTTTTAGGGTAATTCTGGTTATTAAATAAATAAAAGGATCTGGTGTTCATGAGTTCAAACATTGCATAGGCTGGTGTGAGCACTATTGCTCACTATTAACTATGACGCATACAACATCCTGAATTCAAGGGCCTGCTTTTGTATTCAAATACCACATATCAGCACTAAATGAATTTTGGCAATGCTAGTAGTGTAGCGCAAAGTCTTGTTAAGAGCAATATCGCTCACTACTAACAACTACTCTATGACTTAGAGAACATCTTGCTTTCTTCAATTATTAACCATCAAACACAAAGACTACGCCATAGAAAAAAGTTAGCAATGACCAACAATTCTTAAAGGTATAAGTCAGTTGAAGTAGCATTGCCAAAATCAACTGAAATCAGATACAAGAATTCCTCTGGCCAAGAAGCCTATCTGTGGTCAGCAGTTGTAGTTTATTCACTTTATTGCTTTAGGGAATGCCAACTCAAGTGAGATTAAGATTTCATGTTAATCACACTTTTCTTTCTTTATTATAATATTATGAGATAAAACCGCACAAAGGTTGAAGAGATAGGTTTACGAGTTTAGCTATGCCTACAAGGACAGCAGCAGACCACATAACTTCTGCATATAAACACAACTCGTTCAATCTCACTGCCTGGATAACTTTAATATGATAATCATCACACTACATTAGTAAGTAGCAAAGCAACAAACTAAACAGCTACAAGTGGCACGTGTGAAGACAAGAGACTTGAGGCTCGAAAAATGTTTGGCTATTTACTAGTATTACGGAGAGTAAAGATGTGCTGCTGTCTAAACATGTTCAGAAATTAGATAGGAAAAATATCAAATGTTGAAATGTTACAAGCAGATTACCCAATTGTCTTATACCGATTGTTACTTTCAGTTTCCTATTGTCTTATACGCATCATCTCAATCAACTGGTTTCCTCAAACTATCAGAAAATCCAAGAGTTGGTATAACATCCCTTTAAATGAAGGTCATAACAATAACGATTATAAAACCAATACAACAAGTGCAAACCCTGCAACGAGAGTGCCAAAAGAATAACGACATCCCTTTAAGTGAAAAAAGCTACAGTAGTCAGTCCTCACAAATAAGTGGTGATTTGGCTTCCATGCATTTATTCAAAACTAGAGCCAACAAAACGATTGTCCTAAAAAATTGAGCAGCACAAGTCACAACACAAAACCTCTTACTCATCCAATTGTTGAATTTCAGCCTTCAATTGTTCAATTTTGAGACCCATGGACCTCTGCAGAGCTGCTCTTTCCCTCTCCGGCAACTTGGCCAACAACCCCTCGAACATGCCCAGCACCTCCTTGACGGCGGCGCGTGCACACTCCGCTTCTTCATCGAAATAAACGGTGTCTTTGGACTCCAAAGCCATCTCTATCTCTTCCCTCGCTTCCGCAAACTTGAGGTTGATCGTGTCCACCTCCTTCGTGTGGTCCAACTCGCCAGACCCACCGCTGAAACTCCTCTGATTATGCCGAATAGCGAAGTGGGTGCTCCGGATGTTGGAAAAAGAGTAGAACTTTGCGGTGGACGCGACGTGGGTCGGTGGAGTGAAGGGAGCAATTGGGGATTGGTGAAAAGGGTGTCTGTTTCTGAAGAATGCGTTTAAGAGGGAAAGCTTCGCGCGACGACTCATTCTGCTTATGGCCACTGAAACAACGAAAGTTGAGGTTGTTGCAGTTGTAGCTGCGCCGGCGACAGAGAGAGAGAGACAAGAGTGGCGCTTAAACCTCAGGGTCGAGGAGAATCCGAGAGATCTCAACTGGACATCAACTCGCGTACGCAGGAACATATAATTCGAATATAATAATTAATGAGAGTGCCTCAGATTAAGGATTCCCTTGATTTTTATAAATATTTATAAAAAATAAAATAATCTTTTCATAATTTAAAATTAATTTATCTATAAATTAAAAATTAATTTTTAAAAATTAATATAAAAGTATTTTTATAAATTAATTTATGTATGTATTAAATTTAAAATTTATAAAAAAAAGTATTTTATTTTATTTTTATTTTTTATATAAGTATTTATAAAAACTTTACTAGAACCTAATTAAACAGAGTGATTGGCTTTGTATTTATTTTTTTTGGTAAGGAAACATTAATTATGGATCTTTCCAGTTATGTTTGAACTGCGTTTTTTTTATTTAAATGTTAAATAAGTAATATTGATTTATGTATTTTTTAGGGTGATTTATTTATGTATGTTAAAAGAGGTATAAACATAATATTATTTATTTTTATATTATAATTTTGAATTACAATTTATAATAATTGAAATAAGATCAATATATAATAAGCAATTAACACCTATTGAATAACTAAATAAAGAATAATATAAATTATACAGCTATCCTATAGAAGTGTTTGTGAAATAAGTTGAGATGAGGTGGTTGCACGGTGAATTTATTAAAATCCTGTAAAAAATATAAAAAAAGTGACAACGATTAGAAAATACTCCAGTTGCCAGAAAAATTTAATCAAATTATATACTTCTATTTATTAATGTAGGGATATTTAAAAACTTGTACACTTCTATGCAGTTTAAAATAAATTTGGGCTATATTTTTGAAGTTGTTTTAACTTAGTTTGGTATCTTATGTATTTTTTAAAATATATATTTTTAATAATTATATATCACCTAATTGTTCTTCTTATCAGTTTTATTTTACTTGCAGGTTAGTAGCGTTGACAAAAATCAGTTACTAATTTGAAAAGTTAATTCATCTCAAAATCTATACCAAAATGCACCAAAAGGAAACGCAGATCTTTGTACTGTCACACTTGATCACATGCTCGATAGGATAAACTGCACATTCAAAACAATTTACACTGTATTTGCCTCCATTGGTTGCCAATAAGATGATAAGATATTAATTTTGTCTTATCTTATTTGTCTCCTGATTAAAACAAGTCTACCATTTGGGTTCACAATTTTTTACTTTAATTTGAACAACATGGAAGGGTGTCTGTGGTGTGAGTTCTGTAGACAAAGCCTCCCTTACCATCTTTTATATTATAATATATTAATGATGATTAAATTGGAAGTCACTGTTCAATAAAAATTTTAAAATATTTATAGTGTTTTTTCCATTCTATTAAGAAAATATATTTGTTGTCTGGACAGGGGAGACACTTTTATTATATGAGTTGTGTTTTTACTTGCAGAAACACTAAAACAGTAAAGCAAATGTTGCAATAGTGGGCTCAAATAATTTTATTTACACTTGTATTTGTCTATGTAATTTTTCCTCATTCCAAAAATTCACATATTGTTAAAAAAAAAAGTTTAATACACCGGAAGTCACTAAACTATTTAAGAATTATTATTTGTTTTTAATTACATTGTGATGAGCACACATAGAACGAAGTGTCCACGCGGGATTTTATGAGCTGGGACTTGAACCCAGACTCCTTGAAAGGTGTCACTTGTATTCACGGTCATATTCCTAATAATTTTGTGGGAATATAGCCACAAGACATTACCAAAGAAGCTGACCATCAATTGTTACCTTTTAATTCTGGACTCCCTAAGTGTTTTATTTCTCTCTTTTGTTGTTTGATCTGTTAGTCCTGTCATGCTTGTTTTTTTCCATTTGTTCTTGAATCCAATTTGTTGATATATTCAAATTGTTTATTGGTTTTAAATGGGAAACATGTTAACTTTTATGATTATAATTTATAATGACAAACATGCTAACTTTTATTATTGTAATTGCTTTAAAATATTTTTTTCATTACTTATTGGTTCAATTATAAAATTAAACAATTATATAAACATGTTTTTTTTAGTGACTTATTATTTCAATTATGTATTATTAATTTCAATTGTAATTGAGATATACCTAAAAAAAATAATTAGAATATCTTAGATGAAGGTTACTTATTTAAATTATATGAACTGCTTAATAATAACATAATATTTTAATATGATATATAATTTTTGGATTGTTGCTTATATAAGCTTTATAGATTATTTAATATTTGCGTTGGATAAATATAAGATAAGAGAATATGAAATATTAAAAAAAAAATATTTGTGAGTTAAATAACTTGTTGATAGAAATATTTTTATTGAAATAAAATTGATTAAGTTGTTTAAAATTAATGTGATATATATGAATTCACTCAAATATTTTATAGTTTAGATTTTAATAGATTTATATAATCAAAATTTGCTTAATAGTTTAATTTAATATATCATTATATTCAAATGAGAGTCTCTATGAAGTATTTGGTAGACAAAAATTTTTTAGTTTATTGGAAGTTGAAAATTTTAATTTTCCATATATTAAGTATATTATCATAAAAAAACTTCATAAAACAATTTTGCAAAGGTAGTTAAGTTTTCCAAAAGAAAAATTAATTTCAAGGTGGGAATCTAACTTTTCTAAGTTAGAAAAAGTTTTAATGAAAAAAAATACTACAATATTCTCATTAATACAATTATAAATTTAGAAAGAATATCTTATTAAATATAATAAATAACTATATTTAAAAATAATAAATACTAATAAATATTTTTAGTATATTTAATACAATTTTAAAAATAATTTTTTTTTATAAAATATATTGTTTAATATATTAAAAATTATACTTTTAAATATTTTTTAAAATCTTTAAAAATTATCAAGATATTAATTAATAAATTGTTTAAACATATTACTATTGTAACATTCAAAAAATGTTTTATCAAGAATGATAAAACAATTAAAGTAGAGAAAATAAATTTTTTGTTGCATTTAACTTAAATAAAAAATATTAAAAATTGTACCAACATATTTATAATTCTAAATTTATAAAAAGTTACAATAAAATTTTACATAAATCTATTTAATGAAGTTATTTTTCTTAAATAATATTTTTGAAAGAATTATTTATATACCAAAGCAATTATATCAAAACCAAAATTAAAAATTTTAATTATCAAAAAATATATCTAATTATTCCTAAAAATATTTATAATTAATCAAATGGATTTACGTCATTCTCGAAGAAAAAACTTCTCTTCAACAAAACAATCTCTAGATAAAATGTGTTGCTTGTATGTAGCTAATCAACTTCTATTAGAGATACTCTTCTAGGACTTGTTTTATTTGTAATTAATATTATTTTAGTATCATGATCTTGTTTTTAATACATGATTTACTAAAATTAAAAAATTATGTTGTATGTATGATGATTTAAAATTCAAAAGTACATAAAAATAAATGTGAATAAAAATAAGTAAATCCTCTAAAATAATTATTTTGAACAAAAATATTTTTAATTGTTATTATTGGTTAAGAATATTTTTAAATATTTGTATGAATTTTTTTAACATTTTATCTCTTTCAACTTATTATTTTCACCATCTTTAGTTTTAAATTAAATTTTAATATTTTAAAAAATATATCAATAATTAAAAATTACATTATATCATAATATAAATTATTTATTATAAATTTAAAATATAATTTATATATTAAAGATTTTATTTATTATAAAATTTAGTTATAATATATAATTTACACTATGTCATTTGATCTTTCCATTAATTTATATATTTATTATATAAAATATATTTGTTCTGTATAAAATATTAGTTAATAAAAGGATTGGTAGATTTTTTCATGGAGAAAATAAAAAATAAAATCTTCTAAAGTTAAAAATCAATCTGTAAAAAAGTTAGTACGACCGTGTTTCTACCTATTGCATGAAAAAATTGACCGCGTGAGTTTTAAATTTGGAAAATATAATAGATATTTTAAATTGAATTTATATCCTGAAACAATTCTATTCACTATTACGAATGATATGTATGTTCAATATTCGATATAATATATTGGTTAAAATCAATTAAAAATAAGAATTAGGTAAAGAAACAAATAAATGTGACTTTTTAAGTAACGACAAAATATATATTCGAAAGATTTGATTGATTTTAAAACAAATATTTCAATTATATAAAATTAATTTAATTAAAATAGACTGAATACACGTAGATATTTTTTTTAAAAAAAAAGAGGTTAGGATATAATAACTAATTAAAATAAGAGGTTAAGATATTATAACTAATTAAAATAAAACAAAATATTTATTTGATACCACGGTATCTTATCTTATTAAAAGGTGAGTTTTGTTTAACTTGAGAATTAGAAAAGCAGTGGTGAAAAGTGAAAACCATCTAAACTAGACCATTTGTAGTGAAAGATGCTGAACATCACTGTCAAGGGGTATCGGCTTCTTTCTTCAACCGGCGATAGATTTCCTTCTTTGCCGGTCTTACCGGATGAACTGATCATAGAGATCCTCCTTAGGGTTTCTGTGAGATCCCTTCTACAATTCAAATGCGTCTCCAAATTATGGAATACCCTAATCTCTGATCCCAAATTCGCCAAGGACCACTTTCGTGTCTCAATCGCAGATCCAAACATGGCCCACCAACGATTGGTCTCTTCGGGATTTATTGGTCCCAGCAAAATCAGATCTTTTTCTACGCAGTTGCTGTTTCAAAACTCACCAACTCCTGCCCAAAGTCATTGCTTTCCAACGAACGCAAATTGCCGCATTCTAGGTTCTTGCCATGGCTTACTGTGTTTGTATGATTTTCGTAATGGTTATGTTACATTGTGGAACCCTTCCACTAGATTGCAATCCGAAAGATTGCCAATCTGTGGATCTTTTACTTACCATGGTTTTGGCTATGATCACCTGAATGACAAGTACAAGTTGCTATTAGCCTTAAAAGGTGATACTGTCACCAAAATATATACCTTTGGTCCAAATTCTTTTACTGTCATTGAGAATTTCCCGCGTCAAGAAACATACCCACTTGGTTGGCAGGGTAAATTTTTGAAAGGCACTCTTAATTGGATATCTAAGCGTAAGAGAGGTGATCCATGGGTGATTCTTTCCCTTGATTTGGGGACGGAGACATATGGTGAAATCCTGCTTCCTGATGGGGATTGTAAATATATTTGCAAACCCGTCCTAGATGTCTTGCGCAACTGTCTTTCTGTTTGTTTCTTTGACCCCATAGAAATTCATTGGGTTTTGTGGCTCATGAAGGATTACGGGGTTCGAGATTCTTGGACTAAATTGACGATCATCCCTTGCCATTTGAATCATTTTTATCAACCGTTGTGCATTTCGGAAGATGGTGTTGTTTTGTTGACAACTAATTGTTCCGAACTAGTTCTGTATAACTCGAATGATGGTAGGTTCAATTATCTTAAGATTAAGAAGAACTGTGGGTTGCATGATCGGCATATTTATTATGAAAGTTTGGTTTCACCACCATGTTAAAATCAACCTACCATCTCTAGTATTATTATATATTAGTGATGGTTAAAGTCGTAGTTTCTGTTTAATAAGAATTCAATTGATATTTATGATATTCTTTCTATTTCATTCAGAAGATATATTTGTCATCTGGACTGGTATAACACTTGTACTATGTGAGTTGTGCTTTTATATGCAGAAACACTGAAATGGAAATGCTATCCTAGTATTGTAATAATGGACTCAAATACTTCTATTTACGTTGCAGTACTAAACTATTTCTCTGTAATTCTTCTGCATTTCAAATTCATAAACTTTTAGTCGTTTTGTTGGAAAATTTTAGTCTTTCATAATTTAATCTCCATGGTAAATTAAAGGATGGAGATTTGGCAAAAGTATCTTTTGAATCTGACTTTTCCAAGTCATCAATATCAAAGGTTTCAATGGCATGCCTCGAAATAATCTGGAAATATGAAATTTATATTTGAAGTTAGCATTTAATTCTGGTTTCCAAGGAAGAACGTACATGTTATTCATTTGCAAATCAATTTGACCACTTTAATGATAGAGGTATGCAATGACCCACAATACTGTTTAATATGATGGATAACATGATGGTAATGGAGAGTGTATACTTAATTTGGATTGGTATTGGTTATGCTTTTGAGTTTATTAAGGAAAATTTTTAGGTGAACTTCTATTGTAAGGCATCTATTATTGAGCGTGGATGTTGTTGTGGATGAACAATGAACCATCTTCTGTGATGATTCTCCGTGAAATTAATACCATTTATCTAATCCATCCCCTTCTCTTGTGAATGTCCTTATGCCATTTGTATTTGTTTTCTTATTATTTTATTCAAATAAAGAAGTAAATAGCTAAATTTAAATGAGAGAAATCATATTTGAATCTAATATATTTTTAAATTAAATTTAATATTAATAATCATCAATAATGATCACAGTTAATAATTATAACATAATTATTTCAACTTAATTAATTAATTAGATTAATTAATTTAATTTGAATCTTGATATTCAAATAACTACATTAAATATTTTGATCCTATATTAGTCATATTGAGTAAAATTGTCTCAAAAATAATAATTTATATGTATTCTGAAATTTCTTTTTAAAATAAAATATTAACGAAATTTTTATCCTTTTCAAATTGAAGACAATTGATCGGTGGGATGTGGTTTTTAATTTTTTTGCTTTACAAGTATTTTTTTTATCCTATTTTAATGAGAATTTAATGAGTAAACACATGTTTTTTTTTTTAACTTTTCTAAGGGCTAAAATCATATATTTTACTTTATTATATAACTAATATTTTAATTTATGTGATTCACATAATAAATATTTATTTTATATAATTAAAATACATAATAAATACGTGTAAATATATAATTATATTATAAATAAAATATGTAATAAATAATTTTTTTAACATATAAATTATATTTTGAATTTGTATTATGATAAAAATTATTTTTAACTAATAATTTTTCAAAAATATTATTAAAACTTAATGTAGAACGAAATATGAAAAGAATAAATTGAAAGAAAATAAAGGTTAAGAAAAACTCTTAAAACAAAAACAACCTCCATAGATATTCTAATAGTAATTAGTAATTTATATACTGTGAAGAATTTAATATTTTCATAGAAAATATAATTTTCAACGAAAAACATAGTAGAAAAATCAAGTAAAATAAATCTAATTAAATTTGTTTTAAAATAAAGATATAAAATTGAATTGTTTAGTCCAATTTAAACTATTTTTAATTAGGTTAAATTAAATTAAACTTGCTTATATATTATACATACATTATAATATGTAATCTGAGGAGTGAAACTTCAACTATATTAATTTATTATTTTCTCTTCTCTCTTTTAAATGTAATTCACACCTTACTCTTGCAAACTAGTTAATAAATTTTTTTCTCTCAAGTCTCAACCATCTCAAATTACTTTCTTATTATTTTTATTGTTTTAATTACTTATCTTTTTTAATCTACTTTCATCTCTATTTATAAGTTAAATTTCAATTTCATAAAAAAATTGTTAATAATTAAAGGAAGTAACCACAAGGTAAGTTATTCATTGCAAATCCAAAATATAATTTAATTATATACTCAAAGATGAATAAATATTACATGCATTGATCATGGAAATATCTTTTACACGATTATCTAATAAAAATCATAGTAAAATGAGATTATTGTTTTTCAATAATAATTACTTTAAAAGTTATATTAAGAATGTTTTGTGATTAGTTGAGAGTAAAGTTGGTTCAATAGTGGGTAAGACATAAAATAAATTTTAAGAATTTTTTTTTACTTAAAATGAGAAACTTATATGTTGATTATTTTTGGTCAATATATGTGATTTTTTTTTTTAAGTTTTGTGACTTTTATTCTTTGGTTGATATATCAAGACAACATGATGTTTTTATGTATTTTTTATTTTTTTTCTAGCTTTTTCCTTTGAATAATTATATAAGTAAAGCTAATGATCATAAATGAGGTGAAATATTTATGAATTACTTGATTTTATAATGTTAAATATCTAATTGAATTTTCTTGTAAAATGAAATAAAAATTTTAAACTTAAAATTTGTTTCAATAATTTAAATGAGTGAAATTCATATTTAATATACTTAATAATTAATATTAATAGTTCACAAATAATTGATATATGTATTGCACGAGGAATTCATTCCTCCACAAAATTAAACAAATTAATAACTCTACAAAAATAATTTTACGCATAGCACGAGCGCACAAACTATTTTTAATTTAAAACAAACAAATAAAGGTTAATTAACTAAAATAGAAAAACAAACATCTTACATAAAACTAATAAAAGAAACAAGTTTCAGCAAAAAAATTATATATGTGTTCTCTACGTAACAAATGAAACTAATTGTCTTATTAAAATATGAAAGCAAAACACAACGTTTCTTCGTATAAGAATTTGTTCAAAATATTGGTGCATAGTCTTATTACCTTAGGAGAACAAATTAACCACATACAAAGTCTAAAGATATGTATAAAAGTCTATAACCAAAATTTGCAAAAGTCAAAGTAAATAACTCATTCTATGTGTTAAAAGAGAGTCTATCTATTTATCCTACTAGTACAACAATACACCTTTCTAAACATAAAACAAATGTGGTACATATATAAGAAAAATAAGACAAACAAGTTCAATATGACTTTTCATTTGTTGATCAATCTAATTTATCGATATAATATAGAATATACGACAAACATCATAGTTTCTATAATTAATATTACTTTAAAATACATGTTTCTATAATGATGATTATTTTGCGCAACACATTAATTAAAAATATATTTTGTGATAACATATTTAACAAATTGCTTTAATATACCTTTGATATTTTTCATTTTAACCGTATCATTACCAAGAAAACTCAACATTTATTTACGTGAAAATGAAACTGCAAAGCTTGGAAATAATTTATGCCATGATAATCATAGAGAGCAAGTAGCAATTTTATCTTATTCATTTTCTAGTTTCTATCTGCTACACTTTGTTCTTTCTCATGGGAAGAATGCGTGCTAGAAAATTAAAAAACTATATTTAATACTTTTAAGGTTTCACATGTGACAAGTGATAAGTGCTCATTAAGAAATATAATATCACTTGTAAAGTTCAGGCTTCAAAACACCAATGTAAGGCAAATTTCTATACAGATGATCATAGTCCATGCCATAACCTACAACAAAATAGTCTGGACACTGCATACCAAACATTTGTAAACAGAATCAGTAGATATCACTCAACTTAAATTGCTTAGTAGTTAGACCATGGCACGACCATAATATAGGCAATATTGCTACATATTGTTCATACTCTTGCTAAAAACTATCTAGAGAATAAAGAATTTAGCTACAGCAAAAAATTTGAAAACTAAAATTATCATAACTGCAACATATCTATAATACACTTTTACCCCAAAGGTTAAAATCTGACCATGAGATATGTAATTAGCTCATGCGGAATGTATTGTTATGCAGAAAATAACACAACCTCAAAACATAAAAAAAAATGTACAGGCAGTGAGAGTATAATACCTCAAATCCTCTATAGAACTTTCCTTCGCCCACCAGCTGAATATTAACTTCTCTCCTTGAAGTTTTATCAAGAAAAGTGCACACGGAGACAGAGGACGCCTTTTTTGATTCCAAGTGTGCAATGATTTTAGATAAGGTATGCCCAGTATCCACAATGTCTTCGACCTAATTACCAATCCAATCTTGATAATTTTAAAACATGTATAACTATATAAATTATAAATATATACTAATACCAGCAAAGAGGGGAGGGAAAACAAAAGCATTAATAAGGAATAACAGAAGTGAGATTAAAAATACATATGCAATTGAAAATAAAAATGCATTAGTGTCAGCAATATGAGAAGGGTAACATTTTAGTGTTGGGCAGAGGAAAGGGGAAATACCAAGATGACATGGCGGCCTTTTATGTCGAATTTCACATCGAAGGAAATGGTGGGGGCGCGGTTGGACTCGGTTCCGGAACCGTAGGACTCAGCTCGGACAAAATCAATGGGGACTGCCAATTCCAATTTGCGAACAAGGTCGGCCAAGAAGAGGAATGCGCCGGTGGCCACACCCACGACCATGGGCACCGGAGAACAGCCGCTAAGGTCATCGGATATTTCGGCGGCGAGCTCGGAGACACGACGAGAAATTTGTTCATCGCTCCACAGGATTCTCTCTATGTGGGGATGCATGGTCAATCAGGGTTTATGGGATGCTTGGGTTGCTTTGCAAGGCATTTCAATATTATATATTTATAATGTGTTTCATTCTATTTAATTTATTTTTCAGTAATTTTAGTATTCGAAGAAATTCTTCCAAAAAAAAAAATAGTTATTAAATCTATTTTTTTTACCAAGTTCAATATTAATAAAATTAATATTAATAAATAAAAAAATAATATCAAATTAATATAAAAATAAATATATAAAATATACACAATAAGATATATCAAAAAATTCATCCATCTTCAAAGCATTTGATAATCTTTCCTTTAAAAAAAACTTGTCATACCTATTTCATTTGGTATTCATTGACTCTATAAAAAATATATCCATTTCGTGTGTGTGGACAGGGGATGGTTGGTGGGGATTATATTACACCATAAAAACTTTACACTGACCCTTATTTTAATGTAATCTAATGTTTGTAATATATTCATTAAAGTGAGCTGTGTGACACCACCAATCTAATAGATGTATTTGGCCATCAAACCAACTATGTCACCCAGAAATTTATTTAAATATCATCTATTATATTTAAATAATTAAGATTAAAAAATTATATAATTTTTTAAGTAATTATGTTATTAACTTGTAAAGAGTTATTTTTATCTATTAAATTTTAAGAAAATAAAAAGTTAGATAAAAGTAACTAGATTTTCTCCTCCCTATATACGTTGAGTTATGAATTGGGTAAATATTATGTGAAAGTTATCAATCAGATAAGTTAAATTTGGATTATATAAAAAATTATTATTAAATTTGACTAACTTTTGATATATATATATATATATATATAAAAATAAATAAATAAAAGGTGAAGTGTATAAAATTAATTAGTTTGGATACTTTTCCTCTAGTATAAATTACACTATCCTGTTGATAAGAAACTTCTGCAGCTTTAAAGTGAGTTGATGAGTTTAGATGATCCAAAGAACTTTGGTTACACATGTAATAACAAGCTTTCCTCTTAGCAACGCTGCTTAACTAATTATGTAGTCTACAAGTCTTAATAATGCAGGTCTAAAAGCATATAAGAAATATGTTGATTTTTCATTAATAAGCTAGTTAATAATTAAGTTATGTCTGATTAATAAAATAATAATAACAAGGAATCCAAAGAAAAGATTCTGTGAACGAACTGACATATTGTGTCTGTGTAGTTTAATTAATCGTTCCCAAATAGTGTTAAAGCATCCAATGGCAGATTATTGAGGTTTTAATTAATGAATTTAAATGTGTGCAAACCAGTCAGCATGTTGATTAATAGCCAGCAACGTGATGCACATGGGAAAAAGATTGATAATACAAGAATGATATCCTCGTAGCAATAACCAATGTATATGAAAAGCATCCAAAATTTCAACATATAGCCGCCTGCCTATAAAGCCCTGTTTAATGGGTTCCAATAAAGCTATCAGTTCGGGGTGTGGTGGCGATGCTGATTGATCAACAGTAACATCAAGCACATGGGTTCTTGTTTGCAAGTTCTATTTGCTGCAGCTACATGCATCATGTTATGAATCCAAGCTATGTGCATAGAAATATAGAGCAAGAACATCTTTTTAGATGAAGAATTTGGTGCCAAGATAGGGAATTTTGGTATGGCAAGGTGTGTTGAGAATGACACTGAGGACCCTCATTTCTATTCCATCAACCCTGCCTCTTGGAGTCTTGGTTATTTGACACCTGAATATGTGCACCAAGGTATAATTTCCCCAAGCATTGATATCTTTGCTTATTTTTGTTTTAAAAGAAAAGAATAATATTTTGGTTAAAAAAATTTACACCATCATCAAGTAATCAAAATTCAATTTTAAAATAATTTTTAAGATAGTTATTAAAAAATTAACAAATCTATAATTTATTAAAAGGACAATAACAAAAATTGTTTGAATTTTAAATATGCATCCACTAAATGGTGAATAAATAAACGAATTGAATGTTCACGGTAGTTTCTTCATACGATGGGAGGTTTCCAGGAGGAAGCATCACAAGAATCACATTCGTTTTGTTTGTAAATAATGGAATTTGTTGGGGCCATCTTTCGGCGTGTCTAGCTTCCCATTCTTTTATAGGGAATTTTTTTTTTTATCTATCATTTTATTTCTCAAATCAAAATTAAATTATCTTCTCCCCCTCTCTCTTAATCTCTTGAGTGACAGCAACAACATAGTTCTCCTTCACTTAAACTGACCTAATTTAAGCAAAGAAACATCCATGTAGTATCACTCTAAATACTACACTCTAAATTCCGCCGCTGCTTCATTATGCTTCTCATTACTGTCAATTCTGAACCACTTTATTGCGGAATTGACAATGTTGCAATGTAGGAGTAGGATTTCTTTCAAGGAGCGTTGAGTCGCAAATAATCTTCCCTCGCAAGACAACGCATCGGAACAACGAAGCTCTACCACCCTGATGGTAGGTCTCAGGAACGAGTACCTACCCAAAATGAAAGATCCAAACAAGGCCCAGGTATGGATCAAAGCCAACCTCCAATCCTAACTCCCAGCCACCAAAATCACCTCAATCTTCGTCGGGAACGAGGTTCTAACCTTCAACGACACGTTCCTCGTGTCGAGCCTCCTCCCAGCCATGCTCAGCGTGCACGCCATACTCATCAACCTCGGCCGGCCTCGACAAACAAATAACCGTCACAACCACGCATTCCTAACTGTGTTCCAAACCTCGTACCCTTCCTCGGCCGAACCTTCCTAACTGTGTTCCAAACCTCGTACCCTTCCTCGGCCGAACCTTCCGTCCGGACCTGGCTCCCATCCTGAGCTTTCAGGCCAAAACCAGATCTCCGTTCCTCGTCAATGTGTACTTACTTTGCCTACAAGGCAATCCCGAAGCAGATTCCGTTGGACTTCGTGCTGTTCCAGCACATGTAGGGGATGGTGGACCCCTCCACGAACGTGTACTACGATAACATGCTGTGAGTCTAACAAAATCCCATTAATGTCTAACAAAACAAAATTGTTTTAATAAATAATAAACCGAATGCCCTAGCACAAACTCAGTCATAAGAAAGTTTGAAATTACTAAAATAAAATCGCTAAAAAGTCTACTAAAACAAATCCATGAGTCCCTCAATGTCATCTCTGAAATCAATAACCCCGTAAAGAGAAAATGTGATCTTGATAAAAATCAAAATTGCAAACGATCCCAGAAAATACTAGCTCATTAAGCCCAAAAAATGCGGCTAGCTATCTATCCTCTATTGCTGAGATTGCTTTATTCATTCAAGGACAACGAGCCAAGCTGATCACCAACTTCAGACCCAGATGCAGCCTCGCGAAGGACCTGCATTGCCTCTGACACTTTTATCTTCAGGTCCTCAGGAGATTCAATGAGATTAATTACCTCTGACTGATCCATTTCTAGCAACATCCCTGTCACCTTTGCTGTATATTGGTTTGGTGTGAGACGCTCTACGAGGGGATATAGATGTTCACCCAACATCTGTTACAATGTAAACCAAATATTACATGAAGTGTCACAATAATTGTAATTATGAATTAAATAACGTGCATATATTATTGTAATCCTATTACTTCCAAATTCCAATACAAATAGAAAATTATGCAATTTAATCCCAAATTTATCCTTTTAAGTTTTCAAATTCATTTTATGTTTGTCCCTCTTTCCAAAATAGTAAAAGAAATAATATGGAAAGACTTATTCTCACTATGCGCTGATTTTCTGGTGTAGCAGAGGCCAGAGCAGAGGCAAGTGTGGTAGAATGTGCTCCAGGACGCTGATTATCATTATGAGCTGCAGGAACTCCAGAACCATCAAAGGACATAGGCATCATTGGACCCATAATATTGTGAGGAACTAAAGATGGATCCACTCCATTTCGACCACTGGACATGTATCTAAACCCTTGGTTGGAGTTGCGGTGAAGCATCTATTTTAAAATAATTAAATTATTTTCAACCATGACAAAATAATTGACTATTTGTTTCAAACCATAGACTTATGAAATAATTACCTGGTTCTGCTGCATCTGTTGATGTGGGAGGTTTCCACCTCGTCGAACACCCGTCCTCTGTCCAGGCTGACCCTGTCTCTGAAGATGGTAAGGCATAATGAAATTGGGAGCAACACCTGGCCGCATTCCAGGTAAGATTTGCTGTTGGAAAGAATATCCAGTAGGCTGTGGTGGTATGAAGCCAGATGTACCTTGACCAAAATACAACTGTTGAGGGGCAAGTCTTGGTGCTCCTGGATGATATACAGGAATTCCAGCCGGGAGAGGAGCAATTCCACCGGGTGTTCTGATTTGAGCAAATTGAGCCTGCAATAAAGCCAATTTGTTCCACCACCAATAAGTTTAAGAAAAAACTCCTAAACACAATAAAAAGACCATATTTCTATGCTTGAAAATTATAAAAAGAAAATATTTTTTTGAATATAATATACTAAAAATTTATCCACAGATTTAAACAGATATGGCAAAATAACAAAACTCAAATAACCTAAGAATTAACCAAAAATAGAAAATTAGATATAATGAAACCGTATTAGTACTACAAAGAAAGCACTAATATAAATCATACGGCACATATGAATATTTAAACAAATACAATTAAAGAAAAAATCTGCTTAACTACAAGCAACATTTTCTAAATAAGGAAATATTCAACATTTAAATCATGTATCATAAAGGAACAAGTAACAATGAAAATAAAGAAATACATCACCTGTAAATGAGCCTTCCTCTCTTCTTTGCGTTGGGCCACAGCAACGTACAGAGGCTTTCGTCCAATCAACTTTCCATTCATTTCATTCAACTAATAAAAGATGATAATAAAAACTCACACATCCAATAAGAAAAGGAAACAGGTAGTCAGCCATACCTTTTTGAACCAAAAAAATTATGACTTACAGCTTTACTTGCTTCCTCAGGAGAAGAAAAGGCCACAAAACCAGATCCCTTGCTACGCCCATTAGGATCAACCATCACCTAATATATTCAATAAATAATATATTCAATATATAATCATTCATTCAAAAAATATATTGACAAGATCAACAAGTAGGAAAAGCTAATTAGATGCATGAGGTGCCACTCAAACAAGGACACAGTTTTGTCTATGCACAAATAGTGAAATGTGCAATGTGAATACTTTACACATACCTTGCAAGATGTTACAGTTCCAAACTCAGAAAACAGATCCTTCAACTTCTCGTCACTGAAGTTGTCATCAAGATTTTTCAAGTACAAATTTGCACCTTGCAATTTTTCATATCTACTAATTCTTTCCTGCTCAACTTTAGCTTTCAACTCGGCCTCCCTTTCTGCTTTCCTTTGGGCTCTCCCCACGTATAAAACCTTGTCATCATTGATAGTAGTTCCATTTAACCTCTCAACTGCAGCAGCCGCTGAATCTGGACTCTGAAAATTCACAAAACCAAAACATCTAGACTTCCCATTCGCATCTTTCATAACTGTTGCACTAGTTATTGTACCATAGGGGCCAAATAGCTTCTTCAGGTCCTCATCGGTATATGTTTCAGAAAGATTTTTCACATATACATTAGTGAATTTTGGTGATCCAGTTGCCCGAGCCCTTTCCTGGCGCCGAACAAAGAGTCCAACATAGACTTGTTTATCATTTATCAGCATGCCATTCAACTGTTTGATTGCATTCTGGGCTGCCTCTTCATTGTCAAACTGAACAAAACCATACCCTTTTGGCTGGCCACTGCCGTCAACAGCCACCTTACAAGAAAGTACATTGCCAAAGGCAGCAAAAGTGTCATGTAATGCCTTGTTATCAATTGATGTATCCAGGTTCTTAATGAACACATTGCCATATCCACTTTTCCGAATGCTTGGATCTCGTTGAGAAAACATAATTCGAATTGATTTTCCATTCAGAGGAGTGAAGTTCAGAAGTTCCATGGCATTGGCCGCTGTAATAAAAGTACCAAAGTCAGGAACACAACAATCAAAAATGAAAATTAACAAGAAAATAGTAAATATATAACCTTTTTTTGTGTAAAATGACAGCACAGAGATTTCAACTCAGGAGGTCAAAACCTCCTGCAAACTACCCAAACAGGAAAACTTCTCACATCAATACAAGTATAAATAAGAACCAGTTATGACATGAATCTTGGAACCTATGAAAAACGGTCTCCAAGACGAACACCAAAGAAACTGAACAAAAACCGACTCTCCATCTCGGTAGTGTATGAAACAAAACCAAGTATAAGTAACATAACAAAATATCTAAAATAATAATTAATTTGAATATTCTTGTATATCATTTTCATAATGAGTCTCGCAAAAACATGCTGATCCTTATTTTTTTATTCTTTATTAAGTGATTGTGCTGTCTTTTACAAATAGTGTTGATAATCAGATTACGATAACAAAGATGATTCACTCTACACACAGAACACCAAAGTAACGAACATCAATCGAGTATCGATTAAGATCAAAAGAATTCACGTCATTTTGGAATTATACAGAAGCAAAATCAGAACAACAAAGGTACGAACCTTCCTGAGCGTTGGCGAAGTTGACGTAAGCGTAACCCAGAGAGGATCGCTTGGTCTGATCCCTGCAAACCCTAATCGAGACCACTTGAGCGACCTGGCTGAACAGATCGTAAAGTTGTCCCTCGTTCACATTCCCCTCGAGATCGCCCACGTACAGCGACGCATTTGCAAATACCCCTCCGCCCAAAGCCACCGCCGGAGCCGGAGCCGACGCCGCCACAGATTGAGTCATCGGTGAGGAAATCGCTGCTGCCATTCACCCTTTATCGGAATAAAAACCGAAAAATTAAAAGGAAAAAAAAAAAAAAGCTCAACACTGAGAACGAGAAAAAGGGAGTAGCAACTGTGATTCTCTCTGTAAATGAAAATCTAGGAAAAAATAAAATAACCAAATCCTAGGTTTAAAAAATTTGGGATATCATTCTTCTTTTTGGGGGATTTTTTTTCTTCCCTTTTTGTGACTCTGGAAATAGAGAACTGAGGGAGAGAGGAACGTTAGGGACGAAGAGTTGTGTTTTTTATACGTGCGTGCAACGTCACATCTCCGCTTCGTTTTGCATTTAGGGAATCGTGGCGGAATGATGACATGGCACCTTTTGCTTTTTCTTAGAATACGATGAATTTATTAATTTGAATTTTTTTTAGAATTTATTAAAACTTACTATAAATTTTGAATTTTATTTTTTTTAATGTTTTATTTTTTATTCTTATAAGTTCTATTTATGATTTATAGATTTTAATAATAATAGATAGTAATTTAAAAAGAATGAGAAAAAAATATTATATTGACTATTTCATTTAAACATAAATCATAGTTATATGATTTTTATGATAAAAATAAGTTTATCTTATCATTAAACTCAAGAGTATTGCTAATACTTTTCACTACCGGTATAACTAAGACTATTTGGCTATTTAGAGTTAACAGCAACTACCTATCTTGACAAAAATAAAAACAAGGGATTAATGGTGCCTAAAAATAGTTTATGAGAGACTAAAAATAAAATTGGCTATATTTTGAAGAATTAAAAATATATTAAATTTGTTTTTTTATAATTTAAACTATAAAACTAGTAATTATTCGTAGAAACATTTATCATTGATTTCAAATATTGCTGTGGAAAAAAAATTTATGCAAAAATTATTGCCGCGTGTGGTTGTATATAATTCAATTCAATTTCATTTTATTATTTTTATTTTACATAAATATTTTTTCCACATAGAGATTTCAAATATTTAAAACATAATTACTTTCATAATTATATTAAATTTTCACTGTCTCAAGTATTAATGACTTATATGTTTTGAAAAAAAAATATTTTTTTAGAATTTACGCTTTTTTTTTTTTCATAAGCTTTGTTTGGTTGTCCAATTAAGATTGATAAATAAGAATAAGATAAGAATAGATAAGAATAAGATAAGAATAAGATAAGAATAAAATAAGAATAAAAGTGAGTAAGATAAAATTCTATTCCATTTTATTTTTTATATGCATAAGATAGATAGTAATCTAAAACAAAAGTAATATAAATATAAATATTTCTATTCCATTTAATTTTTTATATGCATAAGATAGATAGTAATCTAAACCAAAAGTAATATAAATATAAATATAAAACTTTCTATATATTAAATTAAAATAGTTATCTTCCACTATTATATTTTTAGGATTTTTTTTTACCTTTTATCTTATCTTATAATTTTTAATGTCTTTAATGATAAATTGAATTTTACTAGTTTTAACATAAATTATCAATAATTGAAAATAATATTTTATTATAATAAAAATTATTTATCATCAATATAAAATATAATTTACATATTTAAAATTATTTATTTATTATAAATTTTAATTATAATATGATTTATATATTTTGTGAATTATTTATTTATAATAAATAGTAATTATAAAATAAATATTTATTTTGTGTAATGCATATATTAAAATATTATTTGTTAAAAAAATTATCTTTATGAAAAGAATAACAGTTACAATTGTACTAGTAGAAAACAATAAATATTTCAACATGATAATAATATATTGGTAGTGGAAACATTAGCACAACTTAACAGATATGATATAATTATTATTGGAATGATTAAAAATAATTAATAATAATAATAATAATAATTCTAGTAATGTGTATCTCAAGTAAAAAAATAAAATAAGAAATATTTATTTTCATCTTCATGTGTCCTAACCTAACTTTTTCTATAAGAAAAATTGATCTAAAAGTTGTCCCACTATTATTACTATGGTAATGAGATAGTTATTATCAAGGAATATATTCGCAGTTGACAAATTGTTCACACTCTTCGGGAAGGTAACTTTTGTGCAGATTATCTTGCTAAATTGGTTGCTACATCAATAGATGGACGGTTCAACATTTAATATTTTAGTCCTTTTACTTGTTATATCTCCTCTCTTTTTTTTCTTTCATTCTAGTCACTCTTATTACAAAAACATATATTAATTCCCCATATTATTACTAAAATAAGATATAATAACTTAATTATAAACACCAATAGTGAAATAATTTTTTACATTATTATCTAATAAAATATTATTATATACGATAATATTGTTAGTTTTTTAAATATATATATATATATATATATATATATATATATATATATATAATGTAATTTCAAATTAGTTGAACATGTAAGAAAATTTACATGGATAACATATGGAAATTAATTATAATTTAATTAAATTTTAATTTTGGTATATTGTTGATATTTTTTTTACATTAGGTTAACTGAATAGAAAATTATTGGTTTTAAAATTATTACAATAATCAATAATCATATCCTATATTAATCTATCATTGAATGGCCATCTAAAATATATTAAAATTAAATTTATTTTATATACCATTTCATATATTCTTTTTCTTGACTAGTCTTAAAGTTCCATGCCAATTTGAATAAATTTCACAATCACTTGTGAAAAAAATAAATAAAGTACCTCGTAAATTAAAATTATTTTGTTCATTTTAACGTTTTTAAAAGTTCTCTCGTTTTTTTTTTTTTTGAAAAATTAAGAATACATAACTTAATTTAAAAATATAAAAAATGTGATTTATTTTATTTTTATATTTATTTATTTTTATGTAAACTATTTTAAGTACCCTAATCTACATATACCTTTTTACTTATATAAAATAAGTATTGCACCAAAAGTTGTTAATACAATTGTACTTTTTAACTAAGGTTTGAATTCAGTTTCAACTTTAACATAAAATCAAAACTAGAAGTATTATTTTATCTTTAAAGGACCAACTTAATGGACGGTTACTAATATTTATTGGCTTAATTAAATTTTTTGTTCTTATAAGTTAGCATTTTTTTCATTTTTAATCCTTGTAAATTTTTTTTGGAATAACTCATATCCATTTTTAGCCTTTGTTGTCAACCTTTATTATGAAAACATTAAGTTGGTAACATTATCACATGTTACGACAATGACATCATCATCAGTATCTTGTCAACAAAAAAAGTGTCATATTAATAATGTGGACTAAAAATGAAAAAAATGAATTAAAAAGGAATTTTTTACAAAAATGAAAATATAAAAATAAATTATATGGACTAAAAAATTTGACATATTTGCAAGCATGAACAAATATTTTAACCTTAAATATAATGTATAAATTAATTTAAAATACTTTAAAATAATTATTTAAAACTAGAGAATGCATCTTAGTTGATCTAAAACTAATTTAATTTTATTATAATTTTTCTGACCTAGACACCCTACATATTAATCGAGACTTTAAAAATTTTATTATAATTCATTACCCAATCATCAATCAACTAAATATAAAAAGTGCCAAGGAAATAAGTTGTGAGCGTGATGTGAAAAAAAAATGAGAATGTTATGTTAAGCATAAAGATGAGTTCATGTGAGTTGTTTTATTAGGGATGAAAATAAATTACACCAAATCAGAATTTTCTAAGAAGACTTAGATTAATCTTTGTTTAAAATATAAAATTCGATGTGACATTTTTACCTATCATCTTTTATTTTATATTTACCTAACATGACATGCATATCTACGGACAATTATGTTGTTTACAACAATTCTCATATTTGGTACAGTTAACGCTCGAATTATTCATATGCTAGATTTGTTTTTCATATTTTATGTAAGAGGCTTGTTAAGTATGACTTATAAATTTTTATTAAAAATTATTCACCCTTGTATTTTTACTTGATTTATTTTCTTCTTTATCTACTATGAATGATGATATAAGAAATAAAAGATAGTGTAAAAAAAATGAGAGAGTGAAAATAGTGAATGGGAATAAATAGAATAATTTATAAATGAATGTATATTTTTTCTATCAAATGTGTTAGAAAGAGAAGAAATAATACATGTAGTAAATGATAAAACTTGAAATGTTTATGTAATGAGAAATGATATTAATTTTAAGTCAATTAAGATATTTATTGTGTTAATAAATAATGCTATTTTTTGTTGTTTAATATTTTTATTTTATAATAATTTTAAATTAAATTTATTTATTTTTCATTTATGTCAAAATTTTCCATTTTTAGTTTGTTATTACATTAATGATGCAATCAATATACTAACTCATGATGACATCATCCTTGATTTACGTTATATGTTATATATGATGATGTCATTGCAACATAAGTAATTTAATATTTTTATAACAGAAATTAAAAAAAATAAAAATAAACAAGTTAAAATTTAAACAAATTATTTAAAAAAAATTTCCAAAGAAAAAAAATAAAAAAAACACTCACTTACACAGACAAAAAACTTAAATAAGCATATAATAAATCCACAATAATGTCAATCAGGGGTTATTTTTATGTTTTATTCTCCAGGTTTTATTATTCTAGTTTTAGTACACGTTAACATGACTTCTTCTAATTTTAGTCATTATTATAATTTTGTGTGTTAAAACAATCATTATAATTTTATTTTCATTTTTATATTTATGAAGTATTTTTAGCATTATTTTTTAGTTTCTATTATATTAACTATAATTAATTTAATATTAACACAATTAACAAAATAAAAAATATTAATTAAAATGACAAAAAATATTTTAAACTAAGATAATAAATTATTTTTAATTACATAATTCTATTAAATAATATATTTATGATTTTATGTAAATAAGGTCATTATTAAATTTATTTTTAATTTTATTTTTTAGTATATTATGATTTACTAACGGTTATTTTCATGTTTTCAATATTATTCTTATTTTCTAATTCACTAATTTATTTTTATTATTGTATTTAAAAAATAATTTACTTAGACATTTATATGCTATTTTTAATATATTAAAACTAATATAAAGTTTCTAAAGAAAGATAATATATTAAAAGTAAATTATAACTGTCTAAGTAAATTATAATTTTAAAAATATATAATGCTAAAAATAAATTAGTATATCAAAAAGTAAGAAAACTATTAAAAATAAAAATTATTGTTTATAAATTATAATATATTAAAATATAAATTAAATTATATATAATTTCTTTATTTATATAAAATAATAAATACATTACTTAATTAAATTATACAGTTAAAAAAATTTGATCATTTTAACTTAAAATATGTTTTATTCTTAATTAATATTTTTATTTTGTTAATCATATTAATATTAAACTAGCTAAAAGTAATAATAAAGACTAAAAATAAAAAAATAAAAATATCAAGAATGTGAAAATAATAAAAAAAAAACTTACAAAAGTTAAAAACAACAAGAATCATATTTGGAAGGTATTTAAGCCCATCACTTTCTTCCGCTGTTTCAAAAGGTTTACCCCCTCTTCATCACCAATTTTCATTATATATGGATTCGCAAAAGATTGTAAGGAAGAATGAGAAAGATAGGAAAAAGAAAGAGAGTGATCCGTTTGCAAGATATTGAGGTTGAAGAAGGGTTTTTTGGTTCTGGAAATACATAATTGATACATCAATAGACATGGAGGATCAAGCTATGGGTAACACGTACTCTGAAGATGTCTCGTTATGTTGATGGTGATATTTTTGTATTTTATTTTGCTGGTTTCTTTTATTATTATTATCGAGATTTTAAATTGTGGTGGTTGTTATGCAATCTTTGAAATGGGACAAGTGTAACTAATGTTGTCTTTGTTTATGGTTGCAACGTGGTTGTAAAGATCCAAGGAACTTTGGTGTTACAATCGCAATCTTGGGCGCAGATTGCTTGTTTTTTAAATCCTTAATTTCTATATGGGTTGATTCTAACAATCTTTATGCAATTCTTAACGATGCCCGCGACACACATATATTAATTATTAATCATGTATAATAAAATACAAATAATGTTATCAGCTTTGTTAATCCCATTTAAGATTTTATACCATTTCGTTGATCCTTGAATCATGTCTTATTAATATAATCACTTATCTCATTAATATTATCATTGACGAGAAAAGAGGATTTTGCACAATTTAGTATTTTGTTGTCTTTGTCTTTTGGCGGTCGGGATTTATATTCTAATTCTATTTGAACATCATGTTCATCAATAATGATGAAATGAGAATTTTTTTAATATTGATCTTTGCACACTTTTTGTTTTTGGTTTTCCCTGCTTCCATTGGAGCTCGATCACTCATTTTTCATGCTATGATTTTAATATTTTGATTGGTTTAGTACATATTACGGTGCCACACATAGAAGCGTGATGCGTAAGTGCTATCAAACTGAATTTGTTCCAGAAAGCTTGATGTATGTGCTTCACGCCTTCACCTGCTTTCAGTGCCTAACTATGTTGTGATAAAATGAACATTTAACATTATGTGGTTCCCGGTTTATCAGTGGAGGTACCTTCTTTGTTTTTTTCTTTTATTTTTATTAAAAGGTACCTTCTTTGTTAGTGCCACTTCATCACATACATCTCAATGTTGTAGTAAGGACATAGATATAAATTTAATTAGCAAATTTACTACGGACAAAACTCATACGGACAAAAACTCATACAGTTTTTAAGTATTTTTTTTACTGTTCTCTACTTAAAATTAAAGTGTTATTTTAATAATTTACATAAAAATTTTAATATAAATTTTTATTATGCATATTATTAAGATAAAATTTTAATTACGCATATTTATTATTAAAATCTTCAAGATGAAAATTTAATTTTCATTAAAAACTAGCACTATAAATATCTAAAAATTTTGGTATAAATTTTGTAGATTATCTACTCGATCATTCATTCATATACGAATAATTCACCTCTTTTTGTAAACATGATTTTGTAGGAATTAATCTAACACGCAAATAAGTTTTGGGTAGATTTTTTTAAAATCATGAAATAAGTATAGGATCATTCTAAAATGTCTTTTCATATATATTATATTGATGGAATAAATTAACCAATTTAAATATATTTTTTAATCTTGTAGTTTACTTTTATTTTTTTTATCCTATATTTTAAATATTTGGTTTTTAGTTCCTATAATTTTTTTTATCCTTGTCACAAGAAATATACCACAAGACAACAATCATCGATGCCAATGTCTCTTATACTATAAAAAGCAAAACCTAACCAAATGAAATTAAAAAAACTAATAAAAATAAGATCATAAAGACTAAAACCTAAACTTTTAAAGAACATGAACCAAAACTACAGTCGAGGTAAACTATAAAAACTAAAAATATATTTAAATCTATGTAAAATAATTAATTAATTCATACATATATATATTATTTTTCAAGATACATGAGCAGATGATATTAGCAGCCATGGAAGACATACACACGAGTGATGCGGCCCCAACATGAGTCAATCTGCACCATCGTATATTTACCCTCTCCCCTTTTCTGTTATGCCTGTAGTGATTCTAGTTATTAATCCAGTTAGTTTTCTGATGCTCCTAGCTGATCACGCTTTAGTGTGTGTATCCTTGTATTAATTAATGTGAGATTGTAAGTGAATGCAGAATTATTTCTAATGCAAGTCTCAGATGTCTTATCATAATAATTTAAACCGAAATCATCAAAAGAAAATTAAACTGAATTAACCTTATAATCCTTAGAAACTTTGAACGTTAGGATCTAATTGTTGGAGGAAGTTTGAACTGACAGAAAAAATGAGAATGAGGGAAATTTCCTATATGGAGGAAATTAAGGATTTGAAAAATCCAACGGGCCAATATAATAATAGTATTTACATTTTTTGGAGGTCAATTTCCTGACATAACATGGTACATAGTATCAAGGACAGTGTTTGGTGATTATATCTAATATGAAAATTACAAAACAAAAATGTAATGAACGAAAACATTAACAACTATCTTGTGCAGTTATGAAAGACTAGATAGTTATAGCTCAACTATGCCAAATGCTACCTGTCCCCAAAAAGAAACATGATTCAGAGTAGAGGCAATTTTAGAAACGTGGTATCAGTGGTCGAATTTTAGAAGTTTAGCTGTTAGTTGCACATCTTGTTAAGGTAAGGTGGCTCTCATGTCAACGCTATTAAGAAATGACCTTTTAACCTATTTAGACATCTCACATCTGAATAAAGATTTTTTCATTCAGCATGCATAAATGTTTACAATTACCATATGAATCACTTTACGGTGAAATCCAGATAGCCAGATAGGGAGCGCCATAAAATTAAAGAGATGGTTATTCATGCAAGTAACAAATGAATAGATACTTATGATCTGAACATTTTCTCGGATTGTGACGTTTAAACTTTATAATTAAAAACAGTTATAGTGTTATAAAGAGGAAAAAATTGAGCATTTATAACACAAGAAAGTAGAAGTCAACAATTACTGCTAGGAGAATGACATCGTCCATCCCTAGTAGTGTTTGCAGAGATAATGATCCAAACTACATCGATTGCACTAGTATGTTAATTTTGTCCTCTGGTGTTACAATATCTGCTCAGGGATTATCTGATTTCCTTTTTTGTTTCCTGCAATTATCAAACGAAGTAAATTCCAGATGGAAAGCCTTATAGGCAATCCACTCGCAGATTTGCAAGAACATACCACATGAGCCTCTTACATGCCTTTGGTTCATGAACATCATTGCTATGTTGTCTCACCAGAAATCCCCTTATATTTTTTTTCTGCCCTATTATAAAAAAAATTATTAACGTTTCTAAGTAAACTATAAAAAGTGAGAGAAGACTCACAAAAAAATAAATAAACAAAAAGTGAGAGAAAGTTAGAGGTTATGCAACTAATGGTTGGATGACCTTCATTCATTCTTCCATTGTCTGCTAAACCTTATGATGGTGAGGTAACCAGTGATAAGTGATAACAGTCTCAGTAAGACAGAACAATAACTTCTTAACAGTTAAACGATTCTGCTAGCTCAAAAATATGTTACTTCATGCCTCTTCCAGTCCCAATACAAATGTTCAAAAATCAAAAGAAAAGAGTGCTATATGCTTGCTTGCCTGTCTCCATGATGCACTAAAACACGGTAAGCAGGATCTTGACCACATATCTGGAACAGCTGCCACGCAATGTAGAAACAAGTAGTAATGCTGAAAATATTGGAAAGTAAATTATGGTCAACCACAAAATAATAAGACGTTAGTATTGTTAGAACCTAGTGAAGCATTCACTTTACATAAATGATTAAAGGGATAAGCACATAAGTAACATGAAGAAAATATTTCTTTTAGAAAAGGCTTACGTAACATTTTAGTCTCCATAAATACACCTTTTTAGGTTTTAGTCCCTAGAAAAAATTCTTGCCAGCTTTGCTTCGTATTATTTATTTATCTTTTCTGTTTTAGTCTCTGATGTTACTGTTTTAATCTCTATAGAATCGTAAACAATTTATAAGTCCCTATATTGGAAATCTTTTCATTTCAGTCTCTATTATTTAGGAAACATCAGGTCAGTTTTACAATATTGTTTAGCCACATCATTATTGAATAGGGATAGGGATAGGGACTAAAACTGAAAAAAAATAAAATTAAAAGGGACCAAAACTGACATTTTTTTTCTAGGGACTAAAACCGAAAAATGTGTCTATTATGGAAACTAAAAGGTTAGTTAAGGTTAAGCCATTAAAAAATTAGTTTATTTAGTCTCACTTTTCATCATATAATTGTCTGATTCAATAATTGCCAAAATTGAAAAAAAAAATGGCCTTAAGCAATAATTACCAATATTCAGGCAACTATTAGAAGTTATAACTCAAAGAACAAGTCACGAGGCCCAGCAATACAAATTATTATGTACATAGACTCGACCCATTACCATTTGGGTGGTGATTGGTCAGATTAATACACTTTGGAGCTCATGTTGGCACATCTCAACAGAGACTATATTTACTTCTAATTTTCCTTTTGCTCCTGTTTTTTTATTGTTATTTGTTGATTTAGGATCTAGGAATATCCTTAAAAGTGACATGTTTAGATTCAATTTTTGTATGAGAGCAAGACTATATGTATGTGTTATCTGGCAGAAAAAATTGCTCTCTACTCATGCAAGCAAAGAAGTAATCAGTTCTAACATACATATGAACAAGAAAAATATAAATCAGCTTTTTATACTTTTCCTTTTCTTCTTTTATGTATTCTCTGGAATATCCCAAATCCCAATAATTATGATCACATTTTGATTATAATTTACAAATTATAAGTCATTTTTTCTCTTGACAGACTAAAATTTGATATCCAACTCAATGTGTCGGTGAAAATTAAATAGTTTCTCATTGGAAATTGGAATCTGTCAGAAAACTAGTAAAAATTCTAGATAAAGATATTTTCTATTGATAACTAGTTTTAATCACCAACCAATATGCAGAATTAGAATTGTGAGAACAAACCTGCCAAAACATATCAATAGAATTATCCAAAAGACTGCAGAAATCCAACTAGATTCTTTATAGGCTACCCAGACCTGATATTGTAAGAATAGTTAGGATCCTTAAATTGAGGCAAAACAAGTGTACTGAAATTAAATTTCAGCATTACAGAATTGAACATAACCTTGCATGTACAAATATTTTGACTTTGATTATCTCAACATTGTTTAGTGGTCAGTACTCAAATGGATCATTTTCACAACTACTGACAATGAAAAACTACTATTCCTTAAATTATTAAAATCTTTATGCTATAGCTCCAAAATGCACTTGGTAGTGCATATTTCACTAATTAGTTAAAGATTGTTGGCTTCTCTGGGTAAACTAAAGGCTTTACATGATTTATAACTTCTTATCTGAATTTACCAGGTTTCCATTTTGCTTGATTAAAGAGTTCATTTTCTAGGCTTACACAGCATCGTCAGTCAGTGAAAGTCACCGACTAGACAATCTCATAATCCACTGTTGCTCTCTCCCCTAAACCCTAACATTTTACACAACCTTAATTTTTTAACAGCTGGACTTTACTTTGTCATGGAAAATTATTTATTTTCTTTTTTTTACTTTATTTTATTTTTAACATATCTTGTTATGAGCTAGGACCAGATGAGAACATTCAAATGACTTTTTTAACCTATTTAAAGAGGTAAATGTGGCGATGTATTTGATCAGAATTAAGTTTTAGTTCAGGTAGGAAGATTTTCGAGTCTCCTGCTTGTTGGCATCCCTAGCTAGGCAGAATCATTGGTTCCTTTACTGAAACATCTCATTTAGGATTTTAATACTTGTTATATTCTGTTAAAACTCACAATCACTCCCTTATAATGGTGACTGAAAGCAGGAAGGTGGCCCTCATTCAGACATTGTTTAAGATAAAAAGGAGGGGGAAACACATTTTTCTTAGAAGCTGTGAGTTGGAAATGAAACATAGGTCTAACATAGGCAGTTCATCTCTTTGGTAGAAAACAAGAAAGATTCTCTATCTATTGAATGGCCAGAATATTCCTCGGACGTCACTCCCTATTCACACTCATCATGAATGTTAGAATATATGGAAGGTGCTGCTGCTATACTAGTTATTACTATGAGCCATGGCCAATGATTACCCTGGCTCGAATACAGCACTCTAAGTTTGAAGTTTGAACACGCACAGGTATATAAGTCTTGCAATAAATTTTAAGTTTCTTAACCATAAACACCTATATATTTGTTGTATTAATGCTTAAAATGTCCCAAGTAGAAACCCCACTGCACATAATTTTACAGAATCAAATGGCCTCGAATTAGGAAATAAAAAAAAAATCTTTTCCCACGATTAACTTATGGTTTCCGGAAGAAGGAAGATGGAACAATTCCTTACATTCTCTTGCATCTTTCTCCATCTTACTACAGTGAACAGAACAGTTCAGTAAGAATCATATGCTCAGCCTCTCAGTCTTTCATTAAGGCTAACAGAAAAATCAAAAAAACAATTTGACAAGTTCTATAATTATATACTCTGCATGAATGAAACCAATAAACTTTAATATGACATCTAAGAGAATGTAACACCAATAGGGTGCCCTTGAAAGTGTGATAGTAATTAAGAGTCATTTAACAGGTCTTTGAGACTAATTCTCTAGAACAATATTTGTTTAATCAGTAAACAATGAGAACACGCCTGCTTTAACTTTAAAGGGGCATAGATGCTTCTAACCAACCAGAATTTTATAAGAGTGACATGTCATTTTAGTACAGAACAGGGTGGCCAAATATCTATTTTTCACCAATAAAATTCTGCACATAAAATTTTTAGGCTTTCTTTTATAAAAAAATGTGATTCCAATCAGATCAATGCAAACCCTCTTCAAAATTGTTTTGCCTCCTTGAACCTTAATCCTCAAAGTTATGAAATAAATTTATATTTGGTATGATGTAGAGCTGCTAAGATGAAAAAAATGTAGACATACTGCTAGAGCCACAACGTTGATGTAGAAATCAACCAGTGTTGCTGTCAACCACCTGCAAACATTTTGAAGCTCATGATATTCACTTTAAAGAAAAATAACTGGGACAAGCTGAGACTTCGGAGAAAATTTTCTCACACGAGCATGCAAATGCAAAATTGTAAATACATATTGAGTGAGACACAGAAAGTACATGCTTTGGTCTTGGTGAATATTTAATTTAGGAAAATGAAGACTAAAAAACACCTTGAAGATTGCAACTTACAAAACAATGTGGTCCGCACTGCACTCTATGCATGAGCATTCAAATGTTTACCAAGAGGATCATTGCTTATAACATGAGCAAGTAATTTATTGGTGTTTTATTATCTGTATTTGGATTTTGCTGAGATCAAGTTAATACTGATGACTGTGCATTTGGCACCAAAGTCAAACAATGAAGATTGCCACCATTTATCCACACATCATGCAAATTTATCCTAAGCCTCTTCAAAAACTGGTTTTACTAAGGCCCAAGAAGGTTCATGTTGCATGATGATGAACTTTCACTACAATTGAAGCCATTACGTCACAATGAGTGTCAAAATTTACCGAAAAAAGAATTAAGGCATGGATAAAATGTTGAAAATAGAACAATTCAGTCAAGTGTACAGAAGATAGTACAAAGAAAGTGATGATGAGATTATATAACTTTTCCCAATTAAACAAGAAATCAAATGGGAAAGAAATATTCCATCTCACAAGAAGCACATGAACAATATGTATTCCCCATTCATGCAGCTTGAGCTTATATAAGAAGGTTCAATCATTCTTATGTTGACAATAAGGATAACAACATCAAATAATGCTAACAATAACAAGTATGAAGCACTTACGGAGTTAGAAGCTCTAAACGGAAAGGAGAACCATCAGTGACAAGAGTGTACACCAAAGTTCCAAGCATGACAACACCCAAAATGCTGAAAAGTATTCTTAGAGTCATGACAGAAGAATGCTCTGTGAGTGGTTCTGTGCCATTCCTATGTAAAAATCAGAACTGATGGTGAAAGTCTAGAGATTATATATAAAATCACACAGCAAAGTAGACCATGAAATTGGATTTTATATATATCATCCGGCACCTTTATGCATATTATGTATTGAAGTATTCAACACGGCAGGAATAATTTACACAGCATGGGTAAAAATTTATAAACAAAATTTAGCAACAGGAAGAAAAAAACCCTGTATCATTTTTTTGACTTCTAAACCTGTCAATCGAACTCAAGAAATCTAACTATCCTAAATACTGATAAAGGAAGAAAACCAATATATTCATTTCAGAATCAACAGCAAGAAAAATGGTTAATCTCCATAATAACTAATAAAAGAAAAGATTTATTTAGAGTCTAGGTTATCCACGTATCAAGAAAATATATAAAATTTTAAAAAGAATGACAAATGTTGAGAAAAATAGTAGTACTTCTGTAGACATACTTGTTTGGATGCCGCAACAGAACATAATACATAGGATCCTGCGAAGATTCTTGAGATGACAGCTTCAAAAATTGTACAACAATATAGGCAGATGTGATGATACTGAAACAATTAAAAAAATACCAAAAAATGGTGAAAATAAATTAGCACTCCCGAGATTCCTTTAAATAATCATAAACAGGATAAGAAACAACTCAAACTCGTGATCAATCAGAGATTTTATACATAGGAACATTTTACATTTTGAATGTAATATGAAATCAGAGTATTGCTGCCAGCTTTCTCCATAGGTGCAACAATGACAAGAAAACAGACAACAAACATCGAATCTAGTAGACCTGTTATTACCAGAGAGACAAGTACATAATTCTTCTTACATCAGAAACTAATTTAAGAAATATGAAAAGATAACTACAATGTGACTTTCTGTCAGTATGAGTATATCACACACAAATAACCAAGATTAACTAATGTTTACATGAATCATGAGAAAAAATTATGATGCATTACATAAATTCATTTCAAAGATGAAGCATATAGCATTATCAGATCCTTGAACCACTGGACTGTTCCATGCACAATTATATAGCACTGAGAGCAACTATGTTGTAAATTAAACAAAAGAAACCATGACCTTTGATATCAACTTGTACTGTGCCATGTACATTTGTATAGAATTGATTGCTATATTTAAACCAAAAATAAGAAACCATGACATCTGGTTGGATTTTTATTTTATGTGACAATTATAGCAGAACAAGGTAATATAATTTGCAAAATGTCAAAGAAAAAGTAAGATCATCTTGTCAAAAAGTTTCTGCTCATAGCTTAGACAATATTGTTTTCATATTAATACTAGCCTCAATTAAGTAATATTATGTATTATTATTTTCAGTTAAATTAACATAAAATCACGACAGAAAATGATACCTTCCAAGGCAGACAAGCAAAACAATCCACAGAATTGAGCTGATCCAGTTTGATTCCTTGTAAACAACCCAGATCTGATTTGATAGACAATGTATGTCAGGGCTTATGAAACATCGCTTGAGAAGTGATTTGGACATATTATTAATTGGGCAATGTTCCATTAAGCATTACTTGTGTATTAAAAGGAAATATGATTTTAAGTCCATATTTGGTTCAGCTTATTTTGGAGAAACAATCACAGATTTTTGTCAGCTTTATGAGACAACTTTTGAAAATAAGTGATTCTTCTGTCAAAAACAACCCCAACCAAACATGCACTAAATTTGAAAAAGTGAGTTATTTAGAAGATAAGTGGCAGAGTATACAAAAACAAGTAGGAAACACAGGTTTCCTCAACTTGACTGATATTCCCATGAAAAATTATCAGGGCATATAGCACAAGTGTTGAGTTTCCAGTAGAAAACTGCACCGAACTTCCAGAAGTTGTACAATTGAAATTTCACATCAGTACAACTAAAAGTCAACTTTATTTCTCAATCCAAGACACCGCACAACTAACTCAATCCTGCTCAGCAAATATATTTCAAATTAGAATTTAATAACTTTTGTTTGCAAAATTTTATCACTAATCATGCCCCTTTCTGTACCTTAACCTGATTTTGGCATATTAGCATCACTAAATATCTTTGTTATTCTGGCAACGCAGTAATCACTTAAAGAATGGACAGATTTCTCATGAAAAGAAACAGTGAGTTTTAATTAAAATTTAAAACGCGATATGTGCTGTCACTCCACTTCTATTTAAAATACCAAAGAAAATAACGAAGTCAATTAGTCGTTGACTTACAGCCAAAGCTACAACGTTGATATAGAAATCAATCAAAGTTGCTACCATCCACCTGAATCAAATAAAATGACTGTTCTATGATAAAATAAAGAAAATAGAATAATTCTATGATGTACTATTCTAGAGATTGAGAGAGGTTACGGTGTGAGAAGTTCTTTGCGAAACGGAGAACCATCGGTGAAGAGAGTGTAAAGCAGGGTAGCAAGCATGAGAAGTCCCAAAACAGTGAAGAGAGTTCTCAAACCAATTGCCAATGAAATCTTCGCCATTGAGACTGAGTGAGAGAGTGTAGCAATAGCAAATAGCAAATATCAGTGAAGAAAATTAAGGGACGCGAGGGAACCACGTTGTTTCTTTGTACTTCATACTTTTATATATGTGGGATGGGCATGCGTGGCGTGGCGGGAGCGGAGGAGCGCTTGGGACGTATAAGTCCAATTTGGTTCATCAATTACGGTGGATAAGGTACAGTATTATCAATTCATTAAAGAATTAATACTTTTATATATATATATATATATATATATATATATATATATATATATATATGTGATTGTTTTAAATTTTAAAAAGTATAATGAAAATGTCTTTATTGTTAATATTAAAATAAACTTAAAAAATAAGTTTTTAAAATTGAAGAAAAAGTTATACATATAGATTATTTAAATTAATTTCAAATATAGAAATATAAAAAATAAAATAAAATACAATGAATGTAAGAAATGTCACGTGATTTAGTGATTTGATAAAATGTAGAAAATAAATGAAATTATAAATAATTTATGCAAGAGAAAGTGCATGATTTAGAATTGTTTATAAAGAAAGTATATTTTAAAAAAATAAACAATTAACACTTAAATTTAATATATAGAAGTTGATTATGAAATTATTAAAAAAATTGTTCATTCATTTTCTAATGAACTAGTGTTGCTACGCATTTTAAAAAAACTTAAATCCATGTAAGTTCTCAAGAAATTATTTAATTGTACTAAAGCCGACTTAATTTTTGGTTTTCATAAATATCATTCGAACGCAATTGTTAGACATTATTGGGTAATTTGCGTGACCATAAATATTATAAAATAATTACTTTTATCTTATCTTAGAAAAATAAAGCCAAATTTCTCAGGAGGACATAAATATTTAGATAATTCTTAAATTTAAACTCCAAGTTATATCATTGACCATTGACATTAAGGATGATAAATAAACTATCAACTATGTGATATAACCTCCATTGACACAAGGATGTAACGCTCATTAAAGCGTGCTTCAAGTGCCTGCTCCTCAGAAAAACATGCTATCTTTTCCGACGAAATCAATTTCTCACAACAGCAAACTTGCCGCCTGTCTTAAATTCTAAACAATTAGCAAGGGAGGTTACTACTCTCTGTAGAGCTGTAAAGTAACAACTACCCTACAAGAAGGTGCCGTTATCATCGAGCAGTTTACAATTTGTTAAATTATGTTTCATTTTTTTTGTTTTTGTTAAAAAATGATTGCAGAGAATCTCAATCCTCTCAAACCAAAGTATTGCCAATGGTGTTTCGATTCCCTTTTGATGCAACTTCTAAGCCCCATGTAAGGATGAAGATCAAATTAAACATGACAATTACAAACATCGTATAATCCTAACACATGCTCGTATTGCAAATGAAACAAAAACTATGTGTCACGCACCATAAAAATAATGTCAGCTAAGTACCATTCAATCAGAATATAAGCATTCCATGGTCCATGCCGCATCTCATGAATCGTGTTTATCGCTTGAATACGCTTTTCCAGCGAGTGCAACATTCTCAAGCCCATCCTTTCCTAAAACAGGACTGCAATAAATGGTACAATTTATCAAAATGGCAAAAGGTACACAATTTACTCACACAAGCATGGCATACAGTAACACTATATGACCAAAAAGAATTTGAGGAGTTTGAATTGCGGTATTAAGGGAGTGCGTAAAATTATTCAGTATTTCCATATCAGCATGCACATCCACCCCCCTGCTCATTCTCTGGAACCGCCTCAGGAATCCCTTGAAAATATCTGCAATTGAAATCGAAACAGAGTTCAGAAGTCAGGTAAGGAGCTATCTGCAAATATCTCAATCTGGAAATAAGAAACGCCAAATAGACTAAGGCATAAGACTCCAAAGAAGGAATAAATTTAGTACGTATTATACATATTCAAATAACCCATGAAGGTATATAAAATAGAATAATTGTATCTCTGCTTTTTAAGGGATGAAGAAAAGTGGATTGATGATATCTATCAGCAGATGGGAAGTGGCTTTGTCACACTGCCAGTAACCGCAGCTTCCATCATATTCTAACCTTGTACTTTGGCAAATGGTGTAACAGTATAAAGCTCCCTTTCCATTAAACCCCCCACCACACAGACACAGACACAAACCTTCAAGATTGTGTTGGAATCAGTAAAAAATTAGATATGATTTTATGTAAATTGAATTGAAAATAAAATTCTATGCTTGGAACTTGTTAAAAAAGAAATTTATTTAACAGTTTTACATTTTTACAGTTTTACCCTTATAATATAATCTCTCTGAATAATTAAAAAATCTATCCCCACCCCCTCTCTCTTCAATAATACAGTAAGAGATTCATCAACTTGTGTTCATATGTATATACTCGATCTCCTTAGCTAACAGTAGTTGGCACTTTGCATGTATATACATACATGCTTTTCCCTCATAGCTCCAAATGAATATAACACTAAACTACAGGCTGTTGTTTTCATTCTCAAGACAAAAAAGCTAAATACACAAACAAGATAGGTAATTTTGAGGAGAAAACTCCAACTAGCCTCTCTCTCTCCCTTTGTTCTATATGATTTTCATCTCAAACAGAAAAAAAATAGAGCAGTGGCAGGAATTCACAATCTGGATTGGAGAAAAGATTACTATAAGAATCAAGTACAAAGCAGAATGTCATTCCAAAACATAAATATCCTCTCATAAGAATACAGTTTTGGATACTTAATAAACTATCGGCTGCATAAAGAAATAATTGAGTGCCAGGTATATAGTTCATACTTCATATACAGATAAGTCCAGGAGCAGGGAGACATTTGAAGACTCTATTAGACATTATGACTCCATAAAAGACCAGATAATTTGACCATCTATTTATCACAGCATTAATAAAGTTTTCTGCTTCAATAACCGAACATCAAACTGAATATTGCATCTAGAAAGGGGAACATCAAACTTTCTTAAATATCAACTGAAGCAAACATTTATTCACATTGGAAGTTTAAAGACAAAAGAATCTTAATTGAACTGAATATCATTTCCTTAGCAACAAGCTTCTTTACTTAGTCATGGCTAACATCTAACTACTAATAACAATTAAAAAATAATCTCAGTTGTGCTCTTGGCATTGATACAAGCATTGTTAGCATGTTTTGAAATGAAGCAGTCATAATAGCTTAATATCACATACATAAACACACATATATGGGGGACATATCAAGTGATAGCAATGTGTTATCATAAGAAGTGAAAGTATCAAATCTGGACCATTGGACATTATATGAATGGTCAAAATTAGAACTTAAAGGTCAAATGATCACTTGAAAAAGTTGCATGACTTTAACTTCTGATCTTAACCATACATGCTCTATTCTCTTCCCTAAAAATCCAATTTAGGCATAGATGACCATTGAGGGTAATAAATGATAACTTGATTAGCTGCAACAAGAAAAATAATGTCACAAAGAATATATTCATCTAAACCCATTATTTTTTAGAATCTGCGCAACTTGTTTTTCAATGTTGACATTTGACAATTCGTTTTAGGTTGCTACTACTTTAGATGACTTCTGCATTTCCTTGATTGCTGTTTTAATATCTTTAACTCCTTCACTATCAATTTTTGTAACAAGAGTCTTTCTCGGAATTACCTTTCTTTCTAGACAGTAGACACATTGATTTGAAAGAGAATTTGCCAAAGATGATTGGATTTTTTCACAATAGCTTCCATTCCCATAAATGGGTTTAATGCCTCAAAATTAGCAGTATTAATGAAATCAATGTCTTCCATGCATATTTCGAGTCTTTCCATTTGCTAACTCTCCACCTTTGCTTTTGCACCCTCACCTTTTCTTCCATACTCCAAAATTTTGAATTGGTATCTCTATCTTTTTCATAGCTTTCACTAGAGATGGTAAAAGCAAGTTTAACCCAACAAGTTAACTCATTTAACCCACCAAAAATGACAGGTTGAATGGCGGCTTATTTAACCAGCCCAATAACCTTGCAGGTTGTGATGGTTTGACCATCGAGTCAATTTTATTGTTTCAGTTACTTGGATGCAGTTGGTCAACCCCCTAACTGCTTTTTTCCCCCAATTGTAGCCATGCTACACTGCCTAACCCACTATTAAAAAATTGATTGGTTGATCTTCTCATCAGGTTTTTTTTTTTTTAAACAAAAAAATGGGCAGTTGACCCACCATCCTACCATTGGGCTAGTTTGACCTGTTTTTCCATCTAGAAATCATGCATTATGTATAAATGGAAAAACTGCTTCCCACAAACTAACTACCATTGTTCTTTTTGGCCAAGCAAAGACAAAAGCAAAAGTTAATCCTCATATGTTTTACCTACAAAGTTCCAGCCCAAATTCCAGGCTTGGCTTTTATTGACTTTATAATGTCATTGTATAATAATCCACTCTGTTTCAAAAGGTTTGGAGATAGAGATTCTCATGGAAAGACACTACAAAGGCAATACAAGTTGATCTGATATTTTAAGATGCAACTATAAAATAGTTCCGTGAAGAAGATGGGGCTACTGGTTCAAAAATTGAGTGCTAAAGAAAATGGGGAAAGCTCAAAAGCATTGAATATTTCTATTCTTCATTCCTATTAGTTTCAATTTCAATACTATTAGTTTAACATAAAGTTTTCAATTAAAAATAAAGAAAAATAATATAATTAATCTATTATGATACACACAAGAAATATCATCATGTTTAGCAAATTCTCTTCCAAAGCAATCTGCAACTCGAAAAGATTATGAAGAGAATTAATAATGAAAAAAAAAATTATCAATAAAAAAATATTCTATTGCATACATCATTACGGAGTTTGGACATTGCAGAAGCCATGCGCAATAGTAGCAACTCAAAACAAGTTATCAACGTAGAAGTTATGAAAACTGAAAATTCTAAAAGACAAAGGTTCAGATAGAGATATTCTTCGTGATGCTGTAGGTTTTCATGTGGCTAATCAAATTCTTTTGAGATCATTTATGCCTTTAATGAACACCATCTTTTTAAGAAAATGGATATGAGTTTGGATATTGCTTGTATCAATGCCAAAAAATACAGCCAAGATGATTATGAGTAATTAGCATTGACTTGTACAAACCACTAATGTTTGGAAGATGGGAGCAGGTTTAGGAATTTCTTCTTATGATACAGATAGTGACTCCATAAGATGGAGCTCAAAAATGGGATCAAAATTTTCAAATAAAAAGAGCCTTTCGAAAGATCTTGGTGGCAATAGCAATCTTCAATGCCATTGAAGGTGGTTTGAAAAATTACCTCGACATCTTCTTTCATATGCATAGCAGCTAATTAAGTTTTATTTTAGATGACTTCTGACAAAGAATATGCTCCAAAGTAATTATTGTTTTACATAAAATTCTGACACAGTAAAAACTTTTACATTAAGTAAAAAACTCAAGGCAAAAAACAGAAGTATGTGCCATGCAATGCATATCAGTGAACCATCTTCTACTACTAGCACTTCAGTGACATTCCAACAGTGAGTACCTGCCTGTAGATATGCCTTATTGCATACTAGTTGTATATTAATCTTAAATAACAAATAGTACTAGCATAGACAATAGATGGTACAAATATATCCTTATTAAACAAATTAGAGGTTCATAAATATATATATATATATAAACATTTCTACAACTTATTAAATTCATGATAATAGTACTATTTCTTGTCCAACTTCAATTATATAGTACTACAACTTATATTTATGTATTATCTGCAAACAGATCCAAGTGAAACTTACATGTCTTGTTCATGCTCGTTGGCTAGAGCAGCCTTGGCAATACACAGGAATGCAGCATCAACATTGTAATCCTCTTTTGCAGATGTTTCAAAATAGGGAATATTCCCTTTTGAAGCACACCAGTCCTTTGCTTTTTTCTCAGAAACCTGAGATTAAGACAAGTAAGCATTTTACATTTACACAGGATAAAATAAGGAAACTTAGAAGTGTAGTAATATCTGCCTACCACTCGACTATTCCCTCCGTCAATATCGATCTTGTTTCCAAGCAAAATAAATGGAAAAGTTCTTGGATCAGGAGGGTTGGCCTGCATCAAAATGAGAACATAAACCTGAATGGAAAGCTTATCCAGCAAGTCCAATATTGGTAGGTCACACTCATACATAAGAGTGAAAAATCAATATATGCATTGTAAAAGTGGACCAGGAGCACACTCTAGCTAATAGTCAAATCCATAAGAGATAGAGCATTTAGAAGAAGTACAAGAACAACCTGTTTGAGGAACTCCTCATGCCAGTTGTCAAGGCTATCAAACGACTTCATCACATTCACATCATACACAAGAACACAGCAATCCGCGCCTCTATAAAATGCAACTCCAAGACTTTGGAATCTCTCTTGCCCAGCAGTGTCCCATATCTACCAATCAGACACACAAGTACACAACACATTGAAATACAACACAATTTTCACAACAATCATAAAACAGAAAAATACAAAAGAATACTGAAATACCGTTGAAATAGCAAACCCACTTGTAGAGTGACAAGTCTGTCGTCAATCTGAAGCTCTTTAGTGACAAAATCAGCTCCAATGGTAGCCTTATATTGCTGACTAAACTTCTTGTGGACGTATCTACACAGTTAGTCAAGGTCCGCACAGGGCTAAATTCCAAAAAAGGGAAATATAAATAACTATAAAAACATCATCAAAATATCCTCAAATGCAAAGCTTATAAACTTTATAGATGCAATTATTATTATAATTATTATAAATCAAAGTGAATCCGAGAGGCTGTGAGAAAGTGCGACGCAAGAGGCGCGTGAGGATACTGATTCATCAACGAGGTCTTTCCCACCCTGGAAATGGCAATGGCAATGAACGAATCAGATGGTGCGTTTCCAAAAGCGATGTTGCAGGGAAAATCCAAATAACGTACCCGCTATCGCCGAGGACAATGACCTTGAGCAACGTCCGCCTGCGCAACGACATAGATGCTTACGGTGGGGGTGCAACGCGCTCTATGCTTCCTTGGCTTCTTTTTTGGGTTATTTGATTTGATTCGATTCGGGGGTCAACTGCAAGCACAAAAGGGAAAAAGAGACGCCATTTTCGATCGCTTTCTGCACTTTTCTTATACTAAACGGATTTCGCCAAAAAGAATAAAGAAGCACACAAAAAATTCTTACCAGGTTTGTCTAAATTTTTATTATGAATTATTTAGATGTTAATATTAGTTTTTTTATGCAAGTTAATAGATGCCGCATCTTTAATTAAATAGATTAAAAGGTAAATTAATTAAGACATCAATAAGAAAGAGGTGTTTTTGAATCGTGCGTGAATGATACCACTGTGGTCCGTCGCTGATCCATCAGATCTAAATAATAGACTAATAATATCAGGTAGGTGAGTTATTTTGGAGGATAAAAATCGTATCAAAATACACGGCAAGATTCCACCACCGCAATCATTTAGAACTTGTGTTGCCATTGTCATTGCTTATTATGTGTTTTCTTATTTATTATTTTGTTAAATTATTAATTTTATTATTTTATTATTAAAAGTTTATTTTTGTCTTAATTTTAAAAATTGTTTTGATGTTATTTTTTTAATTATGAATGACATAGTTAACTTTATAATTTTAGCAATTTTGATTTATACACCATGATAGTTATAAACTACAACTATTGATTTATTTATTGAAAATTAAAATTATTTTATTTTTAAAATTATAATTATCTATAACAGATTATTTTTAGTCTGATTTTCACTTTTTTAAAATACTTTTATCTTTTTCATATACTAAAAATATGACCATGTTTCTCAACTCATTGTAATTTTTTTGCAACTAGGTTACATTCTCTGTCATTGTTTAATCTTTTTTTCAATTTTAAAAAAAATAGGCACGGAATGTCTCTTTTTGCCTGTAATTAGAATCTGAGTTTGATAGGAATGTCTCTTTTTTTGTCTGTAATTAGAATTTGAGTTTGATGACGATGTACTAGTAATGTATTTTAGGTTTAAATATTTTAAGTTTACATAAATATCATTCTATTTGTCTATAGTTTTTGTTTTATTTTTGTTATTTTATATTATTGACAGTTTGTTAATTTAAATTTTTATCATTAATTTTAATTAATTCAAGATTAATACGACTAATATAATAAATTATATTAATAAAAATAATTAATATAATAAAAATATTAAAAATTAAAATATTAGATTATTTTTAGTGACTCAATTTAATTTATTAACATATTTAATTTATTAACATATTTAATTTATTAACATATTTAATTTATTAACGTATTTATTATTTTATATAAATAAAGTTATTACATATAATTGTTTTTAATATATCATAGAATAATAATTTTATTGCTTCTAATAATATTTTATTTTTAATTTATTAATTTATTTTTAATATTGTATTTAACAAAATATAATTTATTATAATTTAATATAAATATAATATTTTTTATATTATTTTTATATTTTAATTTATTAATTTAAATTAATTATAATATAAATTATTTTTAATATATTATATTTTAAAATTTTAATTTTTAGAGATAAAATTCGAGATATAAAATAAATTATATTATAATAAATCAAAATTGATCCATTGAAATATAAAATAATATCAATTTTTTTATTAAAAGTATATTAATGAATTGAAAATAAAAATAATATTAAAAATAATAAATTTTTATGCATAATATATTAAAAATAAATTATAAAATTAAATTATATATAATTATCTTATTTATATAAATTAATAAATTAAATATTTAAAATTAATTTAATTATCTTAATTTAAAATACTTTTATTTTTAATTATCTTAATTAATATTATTATTTTATTAATTATATTAATAAAATAACTTAAATTAATAATAAAGACTAAAAATTGATACTAAAATAATGTCAAAATTTTTAATATAAAAATTAAAATAATTAAACCTAGAAAAAATTTATATTTATATTAACTTAAAACATATTTAAACCTATATTTTACTTTTGAAAATTCTATTATTAAGCAAAAATATTTTATAATTTTTTTTATATATTATTAACTTGGTTTTTTATAATATTATTATCTTTTCTTTAATTTTTATAATTTATAAAATTTCATTATTTATAAATTTTTAAACATTTTTTAAATATTTTTTTATTTTTATGTTTTAAACTTTTTTATTTTCAACAATTATGTTATCATCAAAAATATTTACAGTCATTTTCTGCTTCTTTAAATTTTATTATATATTTTTTTGTTAGCTACATTTTTAACTTTCGTTTATTTTTCTTAAAAGATTAAAAATAATCTCTACTTCTGTATAAATTTTAAAATTTATTATTTTTAATTACTTAATATTTTAAAGATTACTTTTTAGCACTTCATAATTTTAAAAAATTCTTTTAGATTTTTGAATGTTTTATTTTTTTTAAACACCTATCATCTTTTAAATTTTTTCTTTTTTTTAAATATATCATCATATTTTTAGGTTTTTTAAAAAAAATCTTCAATTTTATTTATTAATTTCTTTATTAGAATTTAATTGTATTCGTAAAGGAATTTAATTAAAATAATATAATTCTTTAAAAACCGACATGGAATTAGCATTTAACAATTTACCGACATATAATTCACCTATAAAAGCCGATTACATTACATGAATCCAATCCGCAAGAAGCACTGTAATAACTGTGGCAAGTTCTTGGAGTTGGAGAAGGTCCTATTCTGCTTGTTCGTCTTTCGACTTTTAAAATTTAATTTCTGGCTCCGTGTTTTTATCTTCTTGGCCTTTGGAGCAAGGTGATAGTTTTCCGCCTGGAGTAATTAAAGCTGCATTCTTCAATTAAATTTGTTGATGTAGATGGAGAAATCTGAAGAGAAAAGTCGAGGAAAATGCCAGGTTTCTTTTTTTTGTTATTTTATTTAGGACGTCTAATTTTTTATAAATTATGACAAGATAATTCTCTCTCCCTATTTATTTATTTATTTTTAAATTATATAAAATTTGAAATTACAAGTTTTTCTTTCTGTTCTTTAGTAAAAAAATTGTATGAAATTCTTAATTTCTTGATTTTCAGTGATCCTTTTGAAGTGTATATTCTGTTTTTGTTTTCATCTCTAACATGTGTTTCTTTAATAATTCTTGAAATTTAATTAGTTTTTTTAATCAATATTTCATCTTGCATAGTCACCTTTCTAATTCTGTTTTTTTTCCTCAATTTTTAGATTTTCAAATTTAAATTTGTTTTATAAATTTAATTTTCGTTTTCACCCCAATCAAGAAGGATTCTTGAATTAAAAAAAAAATAGATAATATCATCATTCCATAATGGGAAGATATTACCACTTCGTATGCACTCAAATTATTTTTATGCTTATATAAATTAGAAGATAATAATATAATCATCGCTCCAATACAAGTCTAAAAATAACGAAGAGGTAGTTTCATATGAAACACTAATCATTACAAAAATTAATTATTCTTTTGAGTTAGTGAATAGGATGTTGTCACAATTAAAAATATATTGTTTTTTAATAAATCATTTATTAGATCATTATTTTTTTTTCATATTTTATTCGACATTAATTTTTTTACATATTTTAACATTTTTCTTTTTTATACATCATCATTTTTTTCTAATTTTATTATTTTTTACCTAAAAGATTATCATATTTTTCTTCAATTTTTACAATTTTAACTTTTATATTTTTATATAATTTTAATGTCTACAATTTTTTATGTTTACAACATATTTATATTTTAATATTTTCATCAATTTCAAAAATTATATTATCATACAAAAGATATTTTATAATTTTTTAGTTTTTTATACCTCATTATATTTTTCCCTTTTTATGCTCTTAACTTCTCTTTATTTTTTTTAAGAACATCATCTTCTTTATTTCTTTATATTTTCTTTTTGAAAATTTTCATATTTCTTAAACACTTTTTTTTTTTACTTTTTTATAATTTTTAAACACTTCTTTTTTTATATATATGCTTTTTCATGATTTTAAACATTACTTTTATATTTTTTACAATTTTAAACATTGATTTTAATCTTTTGTCATCTATTCTTAAAATAATCACATTTCTTGTTTTCTTCAAAATTTTAATTTTCTTTCTTATTTTCAAAACCATCGCATCCCATTTTTAAAATATTTTACAAACTTTTATGTTATACTTAAACCTTATGATTTTTTTTTTCTCTTTTTACATATTATTAACTCTTAACTTTTTTTAATAATGCGGTCATCTTTTCCTCACTTCTTTATATTTTTTATTTTTAGTATTACATTACTGCTTTTTTAAACATTATTCTTTTTTACATTTTCAAAAATTTTAGATATTATTTTTTAAATTATATTATCATACAAAAATATTTTACAGTAACTTTCAATTTTTCTAAATCTTATCATATTTTTTTTGTCTACATTTTTAACTCTAGTTTAATTTTCTTAAATTAATAATTTTCAAGTTTTTATTATTTTCAAACATTATTCTTTATATCTCATATGTTTATAAACAATACTTTTATACTTTTGAATGTTATGTTTTCTTTTTTTAAAACATCATCACTTTTTTCTTATTTTTAAAACATCCTCGCATTTTAACTTCTACACTTTTTATATAATTTTTAATGTTTACAAAATATTTTATATTTTAATATTTTAATTAATTTAACATTTTATATTATCACGCAAAAGATATTTTATAATCTTTTTGTCTTTTTAAACCTCATCATATTTTTCCCTTTTCATGTATTTTTATCTTCTCTTTATTTTTTTAAAAGATCATCATCTTCTTTATTTCTTTATAGTTTTTATTATTTTAAATTTCCATATCTTCTTATACTTTTTTTTTTACTTTTTCATAATTTTTTAATTTTTTTTTTACTTTTTCATGATTTTTAAACATTACTTCTATACTTTTTTTTATAATATTAAACAATAAGTTTATACATTTTAATCTTCTGCCATCTATTTTAAAAATCATCACATATCTTGTTTTTAAAACATCATCACATTTGAACTTACACTTTTTTTCTTTATAATTTTTTTGTCTACAACTTTTAATGTTTACAAAATATTTATATTTTCATAAATATCAAAAACTATATTATCATACAGAAGATCTTTTATATATATATTTTTGTTATTTTACACCTTATCATATTTTTCCCATTTCATATATTTTTAACTTATCTTTATTTTTTAAAATATCATAATTTTCATTATTTCTTTTTTAGTTTTTAAATTTTCATATTTTCTTAAACACTTTTTTATTTACTTTTTCATAATTTTTAAACACTTATTTTTTACTTTTTCATAATTTTTAAACATTATTTTTATAGTTTTTTTTATAATTTTAAATATTAATTTTATACATTTTAATCTTTTGTGATCTATTTTAAAAATCATCACATTTCTTATTTTCTTCAAATTTTTAATTTCCTTTCTTATATTCAAAATCATTACATCCCTTTTCCAAAATATTTTACAAACTTTTATGTTATATTTAAACCTTATAACTTTTTCCTTCTTTTATATATTATTAACTCTTACCTTTTTTTTATAATACGGTCATCTTTTCTTCACTTCTTTATAATTTATAAAATTTTGCTGTTTATATTTTTTATATATGTTTAACATTACAATACTGCCCGTTTTAAACATTATTCTTTTTTACATTTTCAAACTTTTTAGATATTATTTTTTAAAAATATGTTATCATACAAAAATATTTTACAGTAACTTTCAATTTTTCTAAATGCTATCATATATTTTTCTTTGTCTACACTTTTAACTTTAGTTTATTTTTCTTAAATTAATAATTTTTAAAATTTTATTATTTTCTTCTATTTAATATTTTAAACTATTTTTTACATCTCATATGTTTTTAAACAATACTTTTAAATTTTTAAAATCTGTTATTTCCTTTTTAAAACATCATTACATTTTTTTTATATTTTTAAAGTTTTTTTTTCTTATTTTTAAAACATCATCATATTTTAACTTTTAGGCTTTTTATATAATTTTTATGTCTACATGTTTACAAAATATTTATATTTTAATATTTTCATTAATGTCAAAAACTATATTATCATACAAAAGATATTTTTTAATCTTTTTTGTTTTTTTAAACCTCATCATATTTTTCCCTTTTTATATATTTTCAACTTCTCTCTATTTTTTTAAAAGATCACCATCTTCTTTATTTCTTTATAATTTTTATTTTTTAAATTTCATATTTTTTTAAACACTTTATTTTTACTTTTTCACAATTTTTAAACACTTTCTTTTACTTTTTCATAATTTTTAAACATTAGTTTTATACATTATGATCTTTTGTGATCTATTTTAAAAATCATCACATTTATTGTTTTCTTCAAATTTTTTAATTTTCTTTCTTATTTCAAAATCATCACGTCTCTTTTCCAAAAATATTTAACAAAATTTTATGTTATATTATCCGAAAATATTTTACAAACTTTTATGTTAATTTAAACTTTATCACTTTTTTCTCTTTTTATATATACTTTTTTTATAATACGATCATTTTTTTATAATATTTTTAAACATTATTTTTTATATTTCATGTTTTTAAACAATATTTTTAGACTTTTAAATGCTTGTTTTTATTTTTTAAAACATCATTACATTTTTTTATATTTTTAAATTTTTCTTATTTTTAAAACATCACATTTTTCTCAGTTTTTTAATTTTTTTCTTCAATTTTTTTATAGGAATCTATAATTATATTCAGGAAAAAAATCAATTAAGATAATATAATTTTTTTTATTTGACTCACATTTAATTATAAATTATTATTGTTAGTTGAGTATTAAAATTAAACAGAAAGCTGATTACATTATAAGAATTGAAGCAGGAGCACTGTAATATAACTATCGCAAGTTCTTGGAGTTGGGAAGGTCCTATTCCTATACTTGTTTGGGTTTCGATTGCTGAAATTTGAGAACAAAACCTAACACCAAGTAGAGTTTGTTTTCCATTCCATTATAATTTGAGGCCCGAAAACTGCACCGAACTGTGGAGTAGTAGTGTTTGTTCGTGTCTTGAGCATGGCGAGCGATGCTGAACTCATAGCCAGCTTGCAAGCTAGGGTCAAGGTATTTTCATTAAATTTCAGGCAGATTTTCGTGTTTTTCTCGTATAATTATTTTTGGTTTTTGCTATTCGGTTAGCGATTCTGCAACTATATATCCTTTGCTTTTGTTGTTGTTTGTTTCTAGAAAAACCAGTTGCATTGTTTGTTAGGTTTAAGTGACAATTGTGAATCTTCAAAATTATAAATGGGATGCCGAAGAATATAGATAGTGTATTTGGTTCTCAAGTATCCTGTGTTTTTCTTGTTTTAATATGATTTCAATGTAGGCATGTAATATATGAAATGTTTTTCATGCTTGATACTGGGGTGAAAATACCAGCATGTCATATGTCCCCTTCATTAGAGTGAAAATGCCAGCTAAATATATGTTATACAAGACCACGTTACTGTGAGTTGTTGAAGTAAGTCTGATGTTTTGATCTGAAAATTAATGAATGTGCTTAAGGTTCTTCTGCTGTTATGGTTTTTGTTTTATTTTAATAATTATGGAGATTGTGATGAAGGTTTTATCTGGGGACTGAGGCTAATCCAGTTTATTATTTTTTATATGGTTTTTCTTTTCCTACTGATTTATGGTTCATACTATTAGGAATTAGAAGCTGAGAATGCAAAGCTATTATCTCAACTTGCTGATGGCCACAGTCATGAGGTTAGTTAGTAAACTGTTTCATGGTTTTCTTGGCATTTTTGGCTGTGTTTTTCTATCTTGGCCGTTGGAGCACAGTGATAGTTTTCAGCTAGGAAAAATTAACCAATGAAAAAGAAAAGGAAGGGAAGAAAGCTGCATTCTTCAATGAAATTTGTTTGTGATGCAGATGGAGAAAAAAATATATGTCCCTGGTGAGAAAGGCAGGGAATCAAAGGAATGCAACAGGAAATCTGAAGAGAAGATAGAAAAAATGCCAGGTTCCTTTTTATTGATTTTTTATTCTTTAGGGGACTAGTAGTGGCATCTGTGACATGGGTGTTAAGTTAAGAGAAAGTATATTTTTTTCAGTAAATGATGACAAGATAATTCTCTCTCTCCCCCTTTATTTATTTTTTCAAAATTATATCAAATTTGAAACTGCAAGCTCCACTTTCTGTTCTTTTGTAGAAACTTTGTGCTGTGCCTGATGAATTTCTTAACTTCTTAATTTTAGTGATTTTTTTTAAGCAAATGCTTTGTTTCTGTTTTTCAGCTCGACAGTGTTTCTTTTTTGGGGCCTGTGTACATGGGTTTCCCCTGTAGCTTCTACATAACATATATTTAATCTTGCGAGAGATATCAGTTTACTAAAACAGATCAGCAAATTGAAACTAGCTTTTACATCATGATACAGGCTGTAACACAAGGTTTATGAATCATCATAGCAAGAGATATGTAGCTTTAAAAGTTATGTACTTTGGAAAGAGGTATATACTATCACTGCAATATCTGGCTTTGTTTTCTGTCATTAACGATTTGTCTTATAGCTTCTGTCTAAGTTATCCTGAGGTTGAGAGTCAAGCCTTTCACCTCAACCTATATATTTTTCCACCCAGTGGGAACTGGGAAAATGATTTTTTTGTTGTTTTCCATTTATCAATTTCTGCTGAGGTGCTGATCTATACTGAAAAGACAGATTTTGCATATTTCATATAATTTCTTTTCTTTAATGCACATACACACAAATATTATAGAACTTTGATATTTCAAGATCATGCTACAATCTCTCAAACTATAGAATTTCTATTTTAGTAAGTATTTATATATCTTCAGAGCTTGCTTTGTAGGTGACATTTGATAGATCCTTAGTAATCTGAAATTCCCTTGATCATTTAATTTTTCCTTAAATCTTTTTTCTGTTTTTTGTCCCTTATCATTTTTCTGTTTTGATTCTTTACACTTTCGGTTCTTATTGAATTAAATTCCATATGACAATTAATATTAAGTTTTTCTAGCTACCTATTAATGCAGGTTCTATGGTTTTGCTTCAGAGGCACAAATGGAACCAACTGTTGAGGTTTTTTTTCTCTTTTTTCAAAAAATGAGCCAAATATTCTCAAAATCAGTATAAATTGTCCATGAGTACCATGAAGTGGAATTTTCCATACTATCACAAATTATTTGTTCTGGATGAAGTATTCTGGTTGTCAACTGTGAGGATATTTTTGTAAAACCATTGCATGGGATTGTACCTGAATGCCTCTGTTTTATTTTTCATTTTTCTTGCAGTCTGAACTTTTTAAAGCTCTTGAGAAAGTAAGGCTATTGGTTGGTGATAAGAAGGAGTCACAGTATTCAAGATGTGGTAGAACAGACAAAGGGGTTTCCTCTGTTGGACAAGTAAGTTGATGCACAAAGGAAAGGAGTAAAAGAATAGAAAGACAGTGCTTTCTATTAGCAATGACTGATACATAACATGATTAAGAAAAGCTAATGTGACAAGTTGTTTAGAGGGATCTCATGGTAAATAATATCTTTGAAGATTTGACCTTTAATTTTGATATCTATGTAACCAACTTCACTTAATGTGATAAGGCTTTTTGTTGTTGTTGTATTTCATTGAATGAGGTCATTGAAGTGGGTAGGTTAAATATCAGTGCCAAATTTCTAATACCATTGATTTGTGGAGCTTCATATAATCTGTTAATTCATTATTTAATTGGTTCTGATGATGGCGACATTTTGAAGCAGGTGATAGCTCTTTTCCTAAGATCAAACCTCAAGATATCTGCAACAAATAATGGAAATTCTGGAGAAGTTGTTTTAGATGAACAACATGGTTAGCAGAACTTTTTAAAATAAAGCTTTTTCTTTGTTGCTTCTGATTTCATCATTTTTTTAAGGACTTAATCTTGTTTGATTTTCATGTTTTGGCAATATCCTGATTTTTTCTTGTCATACACAGGCTGTAATTGATTTTCCTTGTTTGCACACTTTTGAATCATAAAGTGAATCTGGTATATCATTGACACACATGTAATATAGGAGAAGAAGAAAGGAGGGTGCAAGTTTATGAGAACAGAAAAAAGAATGATATATAGGCAAGGTCAAGGTGGAGGAGGATTCTGTTAGAGGAGAGAGGGAAAATGATATCAGGATGGGGACATATGGCATGTGAGTTGTGGGGCAGTGGGAGTGACATTACATGAGGGGGGAGAAGAGCATAGAGAAAGGTTATGGAAAAATTGGTTTAGGTTTTGAGGGTAGACTGCACAACCTGTGTGACAGACATTTTCTTTTTTTTTTCCTTCAAATGTTCTATTTCCAGAGGTTTAACTTTGTGTAAGGAGCCTTTTTTTCAGCTAAATAATACTCAGAATTTTCAGTTTCTATCAGAGTCACATTAAATCAATAAAATGAATTAATGCTTGTGAAATTAGACATGTACTGCTGAATCTGATATTACCATTAAAAAAAGTTCATAATTTCCCCCCAAAATTTTATATAATAAATTTAGAACTAAAATTCAAGTGCTGGGCCTGGGACCAAACAATATAAATTTGTATACAATCAATAGTAGTTGTGGTACTAATATTTGATTTGAATGACAGTGTGTTGTTGTATTGATGTATGGATTTTATTTCCTCCTTTCTCTTTCCTCCTCTATGAAAAATTAAATTTAGTAATGACACCATTTACTTTTTGTTAATGCGACTACATAATTAGGGAAGTCCTTTCTCTTTTTTTCTTCCCCAGGGTAAGGAGGTCAATTCAGTGAAGTAAGGAAAGTTGATCTTTTCATGATATTTGAATCCAAAGTTGATCTTTTCATGATATTTGAATCCTTATTTTTCATATTTGTTTTGAAGGTTTTAGGACCAGAATTTAAGTAGAACATTATGAAGTGGCTGTGGGTTTTTATTAATCCATTGTTAATCTGGATTGCAGATACCTGTGATTGATATTCTTTTATCTTACTATTATGAATTGAAAATGTCATTCAGAGCTTTCACAATTTTTATTTTACGGTGTTATTAATGACAGTTACGGCATACTGACTACTGACCACCACAGAGCAGTGGGTGTTAGGCCCAAACATTCTTAGCATGAAATACATACCATATTTTTTTGTATTAATCTAAAAACATCAAGACTTGAGGTATATTTAAAAGCTACTAGTAATAAGATATTTTGTGCCTCATGTGGATATTGAGAGGATAATTTATTTGGTAGTTGTGTTGCTATAGGTTTGGGGCCTAACCTGGTTATACAGTATTTGTTGTTCAGACTCATGTCCATTCAGTTATATATTGCTGATGCAAAATGACGGAGGAGTCAGATAGTTTTAGTCAATTACAAATGTAGATACAGATTTGTAATGATTTTTTTTTTGGTAGTTTTATAATTATCAAGTTATGTTCTTAACTTTTTTACTGCATTCTTTATACCATTTACATCTGTGAAGAGAATTATATAGCTTTATTTTCCCCTTTCATAAAACCAACCTTTTATTTTGTAGAAGGGGAAATTGATTATGTGAGGGTGCTAAATCGAGTCCTTCCAAATGACATTCGGATTCTGGGCTGGTGTCCTGCTCCTGTTGATTTCCATGCAAGGTTTGTAACTTCGTACATATTTTTAAAACTTTTCCTTCTGATATGATGGTTAAATTATACAGAGAATAATGATAGCAATAAGCGATTCTAGACAAGGGAACTGCTTTCCCAGTATCCTGCATAATGGGATGGAAGCAATTGTGGCGACACTGGACATAGGTGCAGTTATCTAGCAGAATACTTTTTGGCTGCTTCGTGTCCCTACTATGAGATCTAAGATTTTGTTTTGTTCATAAATTTGAGGCAACTTAACTGGAATATGTTGGTCAAATTTGTAAATATCTACATATGCTTACTGGTTTGGTTTGCAAAAGGGATCATAATATAACATCAACATTTACAATAAGGGTGGCCAATGTCCAACTTTGCTGCACTTGGGAACAAATTAATTTAGGAAAATAATCATTCTCTTAGAAAATTGGACCCAAAGCCAATGAGAACTTGCAAAAATTACCTATGATAGAGAGGGGAATTACCCACTAGGTGGGTCTGGATTTGAGTATGGATATTTATCCCCCAAAATTTATGGGAATGGGTGCAAATATGGGTACCTTACAACCCAATCCACCCCTTACCCACATGTTATTCAATAAAAAATAAGAAACTAATATTACACAAATCATTACATATAAATAATTGTTATTTTGAAAATTCAGTATATAATATATAACAAATATTACCCAAATCACTATATAATAAAAACCTATTTTGTGTTACTATGACTTTACAAATCACTACATATAACTAATTAGTGTTAGTATATGTTTTTTTATAAATACCGAACTTACAAATTTATAAATTAGTTATTAATTATTTTATAATTTAGTTTTGCTGGTTTTGAATTTATTTAAATTATTTTGTTTGTTAAAAGCAATGGGTGTAATTATGTTAAAAGCAAATTATGTTTTGTAATTAATTTATTGTGTTGAATGTAAATTTAGATGAATATTTTGTTTATGTTTGATAATTAAGTTATGAAATAACACTTTTATTTAACTAGAATGAAGGTAATGAGTAATCTAAGTACCCATAAGGTATGGGAATGGATGCTAAAGATAATATACACACATCCGTATGAGTTAGAGAATGGGTATTTTTAATGTGGATATGTGGATGGGTAGTATAATACCCCACCTAAACCACATCTATTCTCATCCCTACTTTTATGCTGTAAAAAAAGGTTTTCCCAAAACTAGATTACTGATCCTGTATGAAAGCACGGTGGGCCAAAATAAAAAGCAATTTCAATGCAAAAATAATAATATAAAAAAAGGAGTAGGTGGGGTAAAATTAAAGCAGAGATTGACACTTGTCCTATTGTTGGATGGTTTCATTATATATTGAGATAAGCTGAACCAAACATGCACAATTTTACTTGTGTTGTTCCAGTTGATGTTGAATATATAAATCGGCCCAGTGAGAACTGAAGATCCTTTTATGATTTGTAACTATAGTATTAGAGAGAGTTAGAATTTCCTCTTTAGGGGGTGGGGGTTTGAACTTTTGGACGACTTGATAAGATAGTTGTTTTTGATATACAATTATTTTCGAGAGCTTAAGATCTTGAAGGGGCCAGTCAAACTAATGTATAAGAAACTCAGGTCATTCTATCTTTTCCTTTCTTGGCCAAGTGGATTATGAATTAGATCAGAAATAGAGAAGGACCAATACTTCTACTGGATAACAATTTCAGTCATTTCACTCAACTGCATAAATTGATAGGAATGGGGTTTGATATGGTAAGCTAAATGGTTACTTAACGAAGTTTGATATCTTGAATTATTCTATTTTATTATGTTTCTTGTTTGCTTTGTCAATACAGGTTCAGCTGTTTAAGCAGGGAATATAAATATTTTTTTTGGAAAGAAAAATTGAACATCCCGGTAGGAAATCCATTTTCCTATATAATTTCTTGAACCTTGTTTTGTCTTTCTTTTCTCTTTTCTGTTTCCAATCATTGCAAAGATTTTAGAAGCATGTGAACTATAAACACTTCTCATTGATTGATGTCCCATTAGGCCATGGAGAGTGCTGGAAACAAACTTGTAGGAGAACATGACTTTAGAAACTTCTGTAAAATGGATGCAGCAAATGTGCACAACTACAGGCGGTGCATCATGTTGTTTGAGATATCTCCTACAGATGTGAGGTTAAGATTGGTAGACATTTTTCTTTCCCTCATCCTTGTGTTTCTATATGTGCTTTTTTGCTGGCAAGAAATATGTAGGAAACCAACACTTGAAAAATTTATGTAAATTGGATGTTGCAAATGTGCACCACTATCAGAGTGTTGTAGCTTATCTTAATATTCAATATATCCTGAACTTCTGTGAAACTAAAGTTGATGGAAAATTTGAAAGAATTTTGGGCCTCAACATTTTTTCACATTTACCTGCAGGTACAATAGTAGCCAACTTTGGGTGATTAAAATAAGAGGTAGTGCTTTTCTGTGGCATCAGGTTCGTTGCATGGTTGCTGTTCTATTCATGGTTGGCAAAGGTCTTGAATCTCCAAATGTAGGTACCTACCTTCTTATGTAAATCATTTGAAATTTGTTTTGTTGTTGCTTTATTAATCCTATTATAGGCTTTAGAAGTGTAGATAATTTTGTTTGATTGCCACAATAATGAATCTTGGTTCTTCTAGCATTATTGTAGATGATTATGGCAATCAAACAAAATCATTGATTCTTTTGTGTACAGCTAGAATTAGGATTTATTATTATTTCTTTCCTCTTTTAGGTACAATATTTATAGGAAAATTATATTCTCCTGGTTCTTAGGTCCAAATCCATATGGAATATCTTCTGATTCTTAGGTCCAAATCAGTACAGAATATCTTCTCCTGATTCTTAGGTCCAAATCAGTGTACAGGATCAGCCGTGTATCTCTATTTTACTCCCATTGTACCAATTCCATAAGTGAGAAATACAATTCACTTTTTTCTATATGGTTTTAGTGCTTGATTTGATCCATCGCTGACTCTAGTGCTGGTGCCACCATGGGGGAGACTGGTGTGCTGCTGACCGCACAACTGAAGGACCTGCTCTCCCTAACACAGCCACAGGCCACAAATTGAATGGCCAAAACTTTGTCTATGGGAGAGGTCAAAAGTAAAGGGAGGGGTACACCTCAGGGGGAGACTCCAAATAACCAGCTTATAATACATCTCAAGAAGGAGAGGTAAGTTCTAATCTAGCTCTCTTCAGCAGGAAACAATGGAAGCTATACAAGAACTTCTCCAACAAACTTTGCTAAGTGCAGGGAAATCTGTTGGTGCAATAACTGTTGCCCAGAAAGGTGATTTCTTACATGCTTTAAATACTTGCAAAGGAAAAACAAAATCATGGATTGTAGACTCTGGAGCTTCAGATCACATGACTGGAGACATAGCTGTCTTAAACAACTATTCTCCATGTTATTATGATCAGTCAACCATTCGGATAGAAGACGGTACCCTCTCAAAGGTTGTTGATAAAGGGTCAGTTGTTATTTCAAAGGATATCACTGGATTCGGTACTTTATGTACCTAAACTTGCAACTTGCTGTCTATCAGCAAATTGACAAAAGATTTGAACTGCATCACTAAATTTTTCCCTGACTTGTGTGAATTCCAAATTTTGGGATTGGGGAAGATGATTGGTAATGCTGAGGAATGTGCGGGACTCTATCTCCTTTGTGTTGAAGATTCCAAGAGTAAACCCAAAGCCAATTCGTGTGCAGTAGTTCCTTCAAATAGTGAAGATTCTGTAATGTTGTGGGACTATAAACTAGGCCACCCCAATTTTAAGTACTTGGAAAAAATGTTCCCTTCATTGTTCAAAATGAGTCTAAGGTTCAATGCGAAGTCTGTCAATTGTCCAAGGATACCTGCAGCACTTACTCCTCTCATAGCCTTCTCAACCATTCTCCATGATTCATAGTGATTGTGGGGACCATCAAGGGTCAACAGCATTATGGGCTTTAGATGGTTTGTTACTTTCATTGATGACCACACAAGAGTCACTTGGGTGTTTCTTATGAAGGAGAAATTGGAAATAGGCCAAATATTTGAAATTTTCCATAAAATGGTGCAAATGCAATTTCAAACTACCATCAAGGTGCTGAGAACGGATAATGATTGCAAATACTATCATTCCATGCTGAATACCTACCTTCAGAAACATGGAATTGTGCATCAGAGTTCATGTGTGGACACCCTACAACTGAATGGGGTGGTGGAAAGGAAAAATCGACATCTTTTGGAGGTGACAAGATCACTCTCGATGACCACAAATATACCAAAACAATTTTAGGGAGAAGCTGTACTATCTGCAACTTATCTGATAAATGGAACGCCTTCTTGTGTCCTTAACTTCAATATCCCTCACTACTCTTCAGACCTTCTACCCAACCAGAGAATCCTCACCTCAATTCCCTTCAAAGTGTTTGGATGTTCAGCCTTTGCCCACAACCCAAACCCTCACCACGACAAACTTGATCCCAAATCCATCAAAATGTATCTTTCTTGGTTACTCACTTCACTGAAAGAGATACAAGTGTTACTCTCCCTCAACCAGAAAATTTTACCATACAATGGATGTGACATTCATTGAGCATCAACCTTTTTACCCAGAAATTGGCATTCAGGGGGAGAAGATACTAATTCTAGCTGTACACAACATTGCTACAATCATCTACAGAAAGTATACAATAGGATTGGTGTTGTGACCTGTGAAGATTGCATGCATTTATATGGCACGTTTGCCAAGTTTATTTCTTGAAGCCAAATTTCATTAAGGATATGGTGCTAATATTATTTACATTTAATAGTAGGAGATTTCTGGGCCTAATGGGGGGCAAGCGCTCACCACAAAATTTCACTGTTATAATAAAAGTTCTGTTACAGTTGTACAGTGTAGTTGTTTTTATCTTCTTGATGTCTGAATTGAGGTTTTGATAGTCCTCTCAAACAGCTGCATTCATACATTAAACACTTTCAACATTTGCACAATCAACCATGGAGAGAGATGTTTTCTATTGAGGGTATTTCTATCTTGTATTTCTCTGTCTCTGATTCTATGCTTTAGCTGTTTAGCATATCCTACATTTTCATAGGGTACTACTTATTCACATGGGGAATAGACCTTTTGAAATCTTTGTTAGGATGTATTTCCTTCTTGCTTATAAGGGTGTCACCCAGGGATGACAAAAGAGCATTCAAACTCAATGGGTATCCATAAAAATTACCCATTGGTGGGGTATTTACCTAATAAATGGGACTGGGTCATCCACAAAACTTGACGTTTATAGGTGTGAGTATGAGCACTACATTAAGTTGAAGAATTCTATATATAATGTTTTGTAATTGGGCATTGTTTATCTTTGAATATTTTCTTCAAGCACTTTTTGTATTAGTTTTCCATATTAATAATAGTATTAACATTAATGTTTTATTAGTTTGTCTAACAAACACATAATGGTAGACCACATCCAAGTTAACTAAAATGTGGGTAATGGTCCGGATAGGGTTTGTTGGTAGCCAGTGAGTAAAGGTACAATTATTGAAGTTGTTATCCGATATGAGTTTGGTTTGAGTATTATTTTAATATTTGGGTATGTTATCCATATGGTATGAGTTTGGTTCGAGTATTATTTTAAAATGTGGGTATGGGGAGACATTGTAGTATCCTGTCTAAACCCTACTTATTGGCATCCTAATTTCACCCTGTCTTATATTAGCATTGCAATATTAAATCCTAGGATAATTCATCTCTACATATGGATTTCTTATTTTGTAGTTTGAGATAATAAGTTGTCGTGCTTAAATTTGAAGGTGATTGATATGCTACTGGACACTACTATGATCCTAAGGAAACCCCAGTACACTATGGCTTCAGAGGTTCCATTGGTTCTTCAGTCCTGTGAATTTGACGACATAAAGTTTATGTGTTCATCAGGTATTTCTGATTTGTAAGACTTATTAAGTATGGTGCCTGGCTGATTAGTTGGATTCCTTTCCGCAGATCTTATACTAGTTAGTTAACATATTAATGCCATAAACTTTGGTTGCATGCAAATTCCAATATCTTCTTTGCTTGCCTATTGGGTTTTTTTCTTAGAGAGTTTGATAAATTGAATTTATTTAATTGATTGCATATCTAGATGCAGGAGAAGCGTTGCGTGTACACTTGGTGAATGAAAGCCAAATTTACCAGCTTCAAGCTGCAATCTTTCATGAAGCTCTTCTTAATTGTGTACCTCTATCAAATGGTGCTGCATATGCGTTAGAAAATTATTTCCCAATTACTTTGCTTACTTTTATTTACAGCGATCTATTATGCATTTATGCTGATAACACTTCCTTTTCTAGATCAAAGCCTGCTGCCTTTTCAAGGATCCAAGAAGAAAGTTTCCCATGTCCCTCTTATGTCACGACCAACTGAGCGTGAGTTCTGTCTCCTGCAATATTTTAAAGTTTGTGTAAAAATTACATAAATGCATGCTATAAATGGAATGTGAATGCATTGTTTTCTTCCAAGCTCCACAAGAAATTATTTTCACTAAATATACTTCTTGGTGCCTCCATTCTGACTGGTTTCTTATTGTTGTTGAATTAAATCTAGCATCATATGAAGAACGCCGGGCCAAACTCAACAAAAGTGCATGAAGATTTCGTCGGTCATCTCCATTATATAATGTTTGGGTGAGCATTTGCAAACTTGATTCTGATTAAAACTTGAAAAATGAGTTTGAAATGAAGTAATTTTAATATGGTTATTTGAATATGTTGGTAAAGTATTGTTTGAATAACGGTATATTTAGACGGTCCAACTTTAAAAGAATTGTTTTCATCTGATTTTGTGAATTAAATAGTGTTTGGAATGTTAATAAATACAAAATTATTTGATTTTTAAAATCGCATGGATTTCATTGCTTTTGTTTTTCAAATCCTACTAAATTTGATTGGAAATTATATGAATTTATCTGAATAACTGAAGTATATATAGATTGATCGTTTTATTCTACTGAGTGTGTGTTTGGCTAATCAACTTAAGCATCTATTGAATGTGTTTATCACGTAAATATTTATGTATAAATTATTTCTATAATCAAAGATGAAATAAGATTGAATTATTTTCATACAAGTTAAGTTGTTTTATTAGTTATTTTGAAGAATTTGTTGAATTAATTTAAAATAAAGTGACTATCTTTTTTTTTTCTTTCTCTTTAACCAGGCATCTTCACAGATACAATTGTGAGATTAACCGAAGGTTGGTAGTGGTTAGGTAAAAGTCTTCTTCCAGAGTGATAAATCCAGTATACGAACCTCAACACTATAATTTATGTGGATATTTGTCTGGAGTTATGGTTTATTCCCATAACAAATCATTATTGGCTTACTTAATAACCAACTAAATTAGTATTGGCTTACTTAATAGAATATGATTTCTATATCAACTGAAATCCTATTTTCCTTACGAGTTCTACATATAAAGTTTGTTTTTGAAGTCTAATTTAATTAATTCAAATAATTTCCTCCTTTTAAAGATTCGAACAACAAACTATCGATGCAAATTACTCATCCCAACCTCCATTTACTTATATTATAGGTCTTGCATTTTACGTACTCTCATCTATTATAAGGAAATGGGATGGTTTTAGCTTATGCTGTGCCGCCCTTCATGGACGACTGATTCATTGAAATGAGCAACCTAAAGAAGCCAAAGATGAAGGTTGAGTTCTATTTATTAAAATCTTTTTTTGGTCTCCGAAAAAAAGAATAGATTTTACTGTTCACCAAATATGATATATCTTGTATAATAGATAAATTCACATAATTGTCGGTTCAAAAAAAAAAATCATTTCAATCTATCTGGAATTCAGACTTGGTGGGATGACTTTGGTAAAACAGACAAAAGCTAGTTCCCAATACTTTGCTTGTCCATGTCTCCAATCTCGGGTGCCTTGAAGCTAACTCCTAATCTGGCAATCACCATGTGGGAAAAAGTTGAACCACCCAAACAACTAAAGCCTTTTCACTCCTCTTTCTCGGTGATGGCGGGTTAATCATGGCCTTATGCTTGTTATCATATGTATGGGTAAGCATGGTCGCAGTCGCCAACTATTCATTCAATTTGAAAATCAAATCCATTAGTATGAAGAATGATTGATCAGTGGAACCCATGTCCACCCAAAAGTTTCAAATTCGGGATTAGACTAACGGTACTAACACTTATAATATATAGTTTTTATAAAATATATTTCAATATTATAAATTAATATATAATTTAGAGAATAAATTTTACATTCTCTTAATTAAACATGTTTCATATTCTTTTTTTTTTCTTTGATTTCATTATGTACTTTTACTCTCACGACAAACCAAAAAGTTTTCTTTCAAATAGTCTTAAACTGTCGTCTTTTATTTTTATCGGCATATCAATTTTTTTTTATTATCTTTACATTCAAATTGAATTTTAGAAATTATTAATAACAAATAATTTTGTATTCGAAAATATTTTATATAATTCACAACCCGAAATACTAATTTACCATAAGTTTGAATACATGACTTTTATCTAAACAAGTCATCCATTTTTTAAAAAATAAAGCAAAACAAAAACTCGATGGCCAAACTTAAATTTTTTCTTTAATTTGAATAAAAAGAATTTAAAGCTTTGCGTCTGAATTTGATCGCTTTGTGAATAATTTGTTATGTCATGCATAAAAGAATTATTTTTGGTATATAATCAAAGATTAATATTTTGCTTGTTAAGTAAAAAAATTTAAAAAAAAACATTAGATCAAAATTAGATCTTTTATAATATTTTCTTATTAATATTGTTACATGTTAGATGAAAAAAGTTTTATTTTTTATTTAATATTTTTTATAAAATAGTAGAAAAATAAATAAAAAAGTTATGTAGGAAGTTATAAATTATTCTAATATATAAATAGAACCAATAATATTGAGAGTACAACTCTCATTTTCTAACTCTTTTAGTTAGATACTTTTAATATTTTTTTACAAAATACCTCTTTAAACAAAGTAGTTGTTTTTTTTTTTCTACATTATCTTAATTTACTTTTATTTTATGAATTAAATTTAATATGTTTAGAAAAAATTATTAATAATTAAAAATAATTTTATATATTTATTATACACATAAATTTTAATTAATAATATAAAAATAATTTTATATTTTATAAAATTCACAAAACTAAAATAAAAAATAATACTAGAAACGAAAAGTTAAAAGAAAAAAACTTGTGTTGTTTTGACTATAAGGAAGAGAGAGGGTGGAGGGAAATTCGGATAAAAAAAAAGAAGAAGAAAGCGAAACAAACTTAAAATCTCTTGACACAATTTGTCCGTCACTCGCGTGGGCGTGTGTGATATGCATGTTTGTGTTGTGTGAATTGGAAAGAAGAGAGAGAGAGAGAAATGGAGGCTGCGATGGGACTGATGCGGAGGATTCCGCCGAAGCACACAGAAACAGCTCTGTCTGCGCTTCTGAGCCTTATGCCTCACCACTCCTCCGATCTCCTCTCTCAAGTCGATCAGCCCCTCCAGGTCTCCCTTTTATTCCAATTCCGCCTCAATTCTTTCTGCCATTTCCTATACCTTAATTAATAATAGGTCTAAAGCCTTTTTTTAATTTTGGATGACAAAAGCAGGTTCTCTGCGATGTGGAATGTGGGAAGCAGTTCATATTGTGTGAATACAACAGAGATGCCGACTCCTACAGGTTAATTGTGCTTGATTCATTATTCTTACTGTTTAAATCTTTCTTCCCAACCATCTTTCACTTATTCTTTTTTCTCCACTTTTTCGAGTAGCTTTTGTTTCCTTTCAAGCTAAATAAGACATGACCTATATACAGAAGGAATGTAGCATCTAATAAAACCTCAAACCATGTTTCCTATAGCATTTAATTTAAATTTAAATTTAAATTATAAACATTGGCACGACTTTTTGGGTTATTTATAGAGGTAAAGAAAGATATAGCAAGTTGTTTGGGTCTGGAGAAAATAAAGAGAGAGGGAAAATGAAAGAAAAGATTCTCCGCAATGAATAATATTTGGTTAATTCTATGTTTTTACTGGCCGTTTCATGAATATGGGAATGTATTATAAAACTAACAGAATATTTTATGGAAAGTTCAATCTTGAAATGGAGACCAGTACACATTTAATTATTTGTTGCTAAGTAATTCGGTCCTTATAGACAAATCTGTAATTTATTTCTCGTGAGTAGTTTAATGTGTTTTTCTTTTCAATGTGTTTACTATTCAGGGACGATTTAAACTTATTGTTTTCTGTGTGTCTCTGCAGATCACCTTGGTCGAATAAATACCATCCTCCATTAGAAGATGGGTCCATCCCTTCCATAGAGTTGCGGAAGCTTGAAACTGAAGCAAATGACATATTTGCAATATATCGTGACCAGTGAGGTCCTTTACTTACCTCATCTTTATATGCGTTTTTAGATGTCTTATTAAGAAACTTTTTTCCCTAGTAACTTATTACCTAATTTCTGTTTTGTGTCAAAGAAAATGAATTGAAGATGGATCATCTTGTGTGTTCTTCTTGCTGTCTATCTGAGTACCATTTAGCTGTTTTGTTTTAAAACAATATGCACCATTAATGGATAATGTCATAGATATTATGAAGGTGGCATTTCATCAGTTTACATGTGGGAAGATGATAATGAAGGTTTCGTAGCCTGCTTTTTAATAAAGAAAGGTGAGCCTGTTATTTGAGTAAACTCTAATAGAAGATACTTCTCATCCTTTTGACCTTATTTCTGATATGATATTTTTTGCAATTCCATGATTTAAGATGGCTCAAAGACTGGACAGGGTCGACGGGGATTTTTAGAGGAAGGATCATGGGATGCTATACATGTAATAGAGGTACAATATCATTTTATTGAAGACTAAACATTGGTAAATGCAGCTGTATAATAACCTTTAATACATTGGTAAATGCAGCTGTATAATAACCTTTAATACGTTGGGAAACTAAACATATCTATTTAGTTCTAATTTTTCTGATTCTTTTCTTGCAAATTGATTTCAATAATTCTTACTTAGTCCTTCTTTTTTTGTAAATTTAGGTGGGACCAGACGAAGAAGAAAATACCAGTTATCGTTTAACCAGTACGGTTATGCTGACTCTGACTACAAATAATGAGTCATCCGGAACTTTCAGTTTATCTGGATCAATTAGACGTCAGGTACGTTCTATCAGAAGTAGCTCATGTTGGCAATTAGATCATTTAATTAACACTTGCATGCTAAGTTTTTTCTGTCTTTCTTTAGTAGCCACGTCATAAATAATGCACCTTTATCGAATATTGAATTAATACATGGTTGTTCTTTGACAAAATTCATATTTCTATATGCTTTCTTGCTCGAGTCAGCTAATTTTTAATCCTAAATTAGTTTTTCCTTTATTTTAGATGAGTATGAGGCTATCAGTTGCTGATGGACATCTTTGTAATATGGGAAGGATGATTGAAGAAATGGAGAGTAAGCTGAGGAACTCACTAGATCAGGTACTTCTTTGATTATAGATTCAAGCTTCAACTGCATACTTGTGCATTCGAGATTAATTTTTTTACTTTTTCTTTTACTTGTTCTTTGGTCGGGGAAGGGTTTGGGTATTTATCAAAATTTATATTTAGCTCCTTTTTGTCTGTGATATTTCAAACTACAAGGCATGTTAATGCATGTTACAGGTATCCGTGTGTTAATCATCTATCTGTATGTTGATGCATGTCACAGGTATACTTCGGGAAAACAAGAGAAATGGTTTGCACACTGAGACCACCGTCTGAAGTGGTACAGATGAGAATGCCTGAGAGTTGATGTGCCGTTACTCGGTGTAGCAGAGAGAAATTTACTTTGTTTTCTTCATATGTTTTAGCTTATTGTTTTACAGTATTTGAAGTAGGTAGTTTCACAACGGTTGGTGGTTCGGATGGCCATTGTTTTACACAGGTAGTTCTGTTTGTTGTTTGAGTGTCAATTGTTGTGTTCTGTAGTGGATAAGCATCGTGTTTGTTGTTGATACTTGACTGATGATTCAACAAAAACATTGGAATTCCAAAACTGTTGCCTACAAGAATGCCCATTACGTTGTGTGGGAGATGACCTTTCAAATTTCTTGTGCCATTACATGATGGATTATTATTTCATCATCATTTTTATTATTAATCCAAAATAACGTAGGACTACAGGGGAAGGTTTATTGTGATGAAAATGAATACTAGACTAACATTATTCAGACTCATGGGCACGCACGGCTGGCAATTTTGATACCGATATTTATATTCATTAGACTTTTATATACATAGATATACTAATTACTCATGTTTTAAGTGAAATGTTCTTTTAATATGTATTTTTTTTTCCTTTGATGTCTGAATTGGAAGAGATCAGCTGTTTTGATTAAGAACCGATCACCAGAGTCATGCATTTACATTCCCCAATTCATTCAATCCTGAAAAATGACCTTATAAAAAAGTGTAAAATCTGTTTAATACATTAAAATCCGGACAGGTTTAGTGGAGAAGAGTTTTTTTTTTTCAAGTAAAATTTTCAATATTTTGGTAAGGAATTGTATGTTCTTTCTAAATGATATTCACACTTTTCAGTTTTTTTAAAAAAATACTCTTCTTTGTATGGTATTAAAGAATTGTTTAGATTTAAAAAAAAAATTCTTGTAGTATTAATATATATATATTATTTTATTGAATAAAGTATGAAATTGTGAGTATTTCTTTACTAAAATATAAGAAAGGTGATTATCACTTTATTAAGAATATAAACGGGATGATTATCTTTTAAAAATTTCAGGAGAACTTGTAGAATTTTCTTTAAAATTTATAAAATTATAAATAAAATTCGCTAGATAATAGTTGATATTTATATAATTTTATAATTTTTAATAATTTCAATCAATAATAGAAAATATATTAAAAAATGTTTAGAGCGCTAATATTTCTCTTGACAGTTATATTGCTCATATTTATTTAATTTTCAATTGTAATTTTTAATAAATATTTAATTATTAATTATGATATTTATAAGTGAAATTTAATTTTTAATTTAATTTTTTAATATTATAAAAAACATTATATTAAAAATTAAAATTATATTGTTTAATTATTACCGGTTTAACTAGTATTATCCTTAAACCATTATTTTAATCAGATTAATTACTAGTTTGATTTTAAAACCCTTAATTTTTTCTATTAACTAATAATACAAGTATATTTTCATATTAAAAGTAATTATAAAAACTAACAAAAAAATAATGTTTGTTAATATGTTTTCACTTATTTTTCTTCAAAAGTTTGTTTGAAAGTATTTTTTAGGTAGAAGGCTTGAAAATCAAATAAGTATATTATGACTAATACTCTTACTTGAGATAATAACGAAAAATAATAATACACAAAATTCCCTGAGATAGAAACAAAAGCCATATAATTCTCGTTATTACACGTACATATGAATTAAAAGAAAGAATGTAGCGCAAGAAAAGTGACATATATTTAGAAACAAATCGAAAGTTAGAATTCCTTGATCAATATGAAATAGAAACAACATCACAATTGAATAATTAATAAGAATATTAACACCTTACAAAACTACAAAGAATGAATGCAATAATAGCAATTTAACTTAGTTGATAGCATTGCAAAACTTTCTTATGATTCCAGCTGAGGCGGTTAAAGGAGCAATATCTGCCATCTTGATCATAGCAGCTGCGAAGTCGGACTTAAAGGTGGTAGGATTTTGGCTGTATTGGGACACAATAGAATCTGTAGATCCTCCACTAAATAGAACTTGATCTGATTGAAGAAGACCCTTTTTCTGAATCAAATTCTTGAAGTAGTTGTTGTCAAATGAATTAGGCGTCACCAAGTCTAGTGCTGCCAATTTCTTATCATTATCATTATTACTAACGGATGGACAAGAACGTTGACGAGTGCTAGCAAAACCTGCATCAATGTCACTGCCATTGTTGTATATCCTTCCACGAAATGTCAAGCATTGAGCTTGTCCTATTGTGTGGGCACCTGATCCAATGCATTATTATGAGATATCAAACACCAATATTTTTATATTTGCTTTATAAATATAAAATAATTATTAATTAATTACCGGATAGAGTAACCATGTCTCTGGCAGTGAGCCCCTTATTATTGAATTTAGAGATAAGAGTTTTAAGATCGTCTGTGAAAAGTGGAAGGTCACTAGTAGCCAAACTTTTGCTTGCGGTGCTAGAATCTCTACGTCCAAGCTTCACCGTCCATGATGGACCACCCACCTGATCAATAATTCAAATTAAGTCTATATGCTTTTGCATGTTATTTAGTTAATTAAAACCTTCATATTAACTTACAGCAAATGATGAATCTCGTGCTGCTACAGCTACAATGTCAGCACATGACACAACTCCCAGCACACTTTCTCCACCTCAGCTTTTGCTTCTTCGATTATGTTATATCCCCTTATTGAGTTTGCATTCTGAAGTGCACTCTTTTCGCTCACGATAGAGGAGCTATCATCTAGCAAAATTGATCCATCACAACCCTGCATGTGTTAATAAATCTCCAATTATTGTTTATGATTCTACTAACACATTATTAATTAAGTTAAGTGCATGCAATTAATAAATCAACATTGATTAATGTACGTACCTGAACGAAGCAATCATGAAAATGAAGGCGAATGAGAGACGCAGCCATTCGACGCTCCTTAGATACTGCACTACGAATCACAGATCTAATAATGCTAAGTGCGTTGGGGCATGCACTGTCATAATATGTGGATGACAATTGTGCATCACATATTGTGCCTAACAGCACCACTGCAATCACAAAACTTGTGATACTTGAAATTCTATTCGCCATGAATATCGTGTCTATTGGTTCGAAGGTTAATTAGATATATTTAACTTGGACAGAAATATTGAATTAATCGATAACAAGAAGATATGAATGTATGAGGATGATGGAAAAAGTGGCTGGAATGCTCATAAATTTATAGGACATTTCGTTCTGTCAGAAATTGTGAAGAGTCACTAATATCCGCTAGAACGCGGTGCCGGTGCGTACTAAAGCTGGCAGCGTATGATATGTAAGAAACCTTTTGACAATGTGATTGTGAACCATTCTCCATTGGTTGCCAATGCCAGCTCACGAGGTGTTAATTAATTAACAAGACTTTTTGACATTTCCTTTTGAATATATCTTAATTTATGAAAATGCATGCATGTACTCAGTCATAGAGTACTCTCTTTTTAATGACTAGTTCTCGCTCCTACTTGCATTCAGGAATGATGTTCAGGCTAATTTCCTTAAAATTACTTAACAAATCTCTAGTAGTGCATCCAAATTAAATTCAAAGAAATTATATTCATGCATTAACTTTGGATAATAATTTTTCAAATAAGAGAAAGATACATAAAAAGAAAAAAAAAAGTATGATAAATAGAAAAGAAAGATATATAATGAATGATAAAGAGAAAAAATGAATTACAAATGTTGTAAAAATTATTATAAAAATAATATAACTCAAGTAAAAATGTTTGAAATGTATCTGTCAAGACCATATACATATATGATCTTAGAAGTGAATGTTTTCTGTCATAAAATTGTATTCTCTGCCTCTCAAGCAAACATACTGTAAAGGAATCTTCCCTGCTTACCATTATTTATATGTACTTAGCATGGGTTTAGAGATACACTTTTCAGAAGTAAAAAAAAAAAAAGGGTCCAAATTGTTAAATACGTAAAAGCTACACATGGAAAATCACGTTGAAGATGGGAGTGCAAACATGCTATTAGTTGTTTAGTTTCTAATGATTATTTTTTTTATAAAGCATATATATATTTTACGGAAGACAATCTTATTTGAATTTGATAAAATTATTATAATATGAGTAGATGCGATGAAATGAACAATTTAACTTAATAGGCTAAGAGAAGGAAATAGGTCGACCCAACCTAGTCTTGAATTTTATATAAACTGCTATTTTGCATAGGGACTTGTCATTGAATCAATCTAGGGTTTTTTTTTCTTAAAAATATTTAAATTTAAAAAAATTAAAAAACCAGACCAACAAATCCAGTTTTTTTAGTTCAGCTTAATCTATCTAACTTGTTGGACCAAATCAAATTAACTCAATTTTATTTAAGATAATTTTTTTAATTTTATTCCAGATCTATTACATTTTGCCACCTCTAAATATAAATAATAATTAAAAAATATTTAATATAATTACAGGTTTAAGACTTGAATTTAAAATTATTGATTAAACTAAAATAACATTAATTCATAAAGCATAATTTTTATATATATATATTTTCTAACGGAAATTGATTCATTTAGTTGACTTTCTGGCTATAACATAGTATAATTTGAATCTAATTTCTTTTTATTGGTAATATCTTGCACACTCTGAAATTTTTATGTTGATAGTTTGTCAACCTTGAAAAGGCCGACAACTTTGCTCATCCAAAACTTAATTTTCTTTTCTAAAAAAAAATAGTTTTCTTTTTCCGTGTCTGATGACCCTTTCGTTAATAGCTATATCTCTACGTTTATTTTATAGCAATTATCAAATTCTTATAGGTCAAAATAATTAAAGCCATTAATTCTTATAGGTCACATAAATTCGCATCCTGATTGATCATTGTTAAATTCGTGAAACACGAGGTGGATTTTGAAAATAATGCAATATACATTATGTAATTATAGATTGTTTTCACAATTTAAAATACAATATAAAAAAAATAAATTTATATTATGAGTATTGTTCTTACTCATTTGTATACATGAGTAATATAAAATTTTTGGATTCGTTATGGTTGAATAACCAACTCTCCTATTTCTGCAATATTGTAGGAATGTTATGCATTACAAACAAAAAGACAAAAACATATTACACTTTTATAATTTTTTTAATTTTGCTATCCATTTTAACTACTATTTAAATAAATAATTAAATCTTAACTAATTAACTAGTATATTAGTTTTTATAATTAAATTTAAATTATATTCATTTATATTTTCTATCATTACAAATTAGTTAGAAAATAGTTCTAATTTTTAAAAATTAACTAAAATTATTTTTTAATTAATTTGTTACTTATTTCATATTACCATCAATATTATAATATTTTTTTAACTAATTATTTCTATTAGAAATTAACTATAAAATAAATAGGAATTATTAACTATATGACAAAAAACAAATCCTAACAAACTTGATAGATAAACAATAATTTCCAACATTTTCTTCTTTAGATTAGTTGCACTAGTGCATAAAACATGTTCTCACAGTAGTTTAAGCAATTTCTCAAATACTTCAAACTTTAATGATTTCGTCATTATGTCTATTACTTGATTATGAGAATTGTAATAAATGGTTTCGTCATTATGTCTACTACTTGATTATAAGAATTGCAATGAACTAACTCCATCGTTCCATCTTTAGTAAGAGTAATGCAACATTTAATCCACAATCAAAATCTAGCTTCAAGTAAACATGGGTTAGCAACAAAATTTGGCAACCGAAAAAAAAAGAAGAAGAAAATGTGAAAATAAATAAGGAAGAAGATGAAACTCGCTACTAATTCATAGAGAATTAGATAAGAGAAGTGAAATTTGACACAAGTAACATGGAAACTTGATAAGAATGAAAGCTTTTTGCTCAAGACAAAAATAGAGAAGAAGTTCTCAAAAAGTTCAAAGCACAACTCAATTCCATTCAAAAGTGATTAAGTTAATTACAAATAGGACTTATATACTCTTGATTAAGTACTAATTAAAGTTTCTAATCCTAATTAAGCTAAGCTAACGAAAGTCCAAGCCAAATGGCCCAAAAACACAAGTCAAATGTCTTATCGAATTTACAACCAAGTATCATGGAAGCTTGATAAGAATGAAAGCTTCTTGCTCAAGACAATAATAGAAAAGAAGTTCTCAAAGAGTTCAAAGCACAATTCAATTCCATTCAAAAGTGATTAAGTTAATTACAAAGAGGGCTTATATACACTTGATTAAGTCCTAATTAAAATTCCTAATCCTAATTAACCTAAGCTAACGAAAGCCCGAGTCAAATGGTCCAAAAACACAAGCCAAGTGTCTTACCGAATTTGCAACCTATATAGCGAGAGAATTTGCAACCAATTTAACAACGGAAATGCAAAATAAGCAAAAAAATTCAAAAATAGGCTTTGGCCCAATGCTATGCTATAAAAATACAAGGAAAATAGTTTCTTTCTAGCTCTAACCCTTATGGCAGTTGGATAGGTGATACAAATCTAGTCCTTCTTGGGACTTCTTCATTCACGCCTCAAACAACTTCAACCATGTAAAACTAGGTTCTTTGAAAGCTTTATGGTAGAGGTGTCATTATAATACTCAGTGGTGCTTCCATGTTGAACATGTCCAATCTTTTCAAGTACTCTTCGCATCCAAACTCCTTGACGTGCATGAGAGGCAGTTGCAATAAATTATGCTTAAGTAGGACCATGAAACTACACCTGAATTAAGTCTAAAAACATATTTAGATGTATTTCTTCGATCATCCAAATCACCTGCTTAGTCACTATTTGTAGCACTCGACTAGTGCTTTGTTGAATTGTTGTCTGCCTCATCCCCTTCCTCTACCTCTAGAGCCTCCTCCTCCTCTTCCTCTACCTCTTTCATTGCTTCTACCATATTTTCTTCCAACTTTATCATTAAGTGTCACTTTCAATACATGCTCTTCTCTAGTGTAAGCATGCATTCTCTATTACTTTGAAGTTCATCAATAGTCATGATGTAAAGGTTGTTGGATTCCTCTATGGTAGCCACAACATAGTCGAATTTACCAGTCATAAACCTTAGTATTTTCTCCATAATTACCAACTGCTCCATTCGTTCTCCACGTGCCTTCATTTTGTTGGCAATGGATAAGGTCCGAGAAAAATACTCATATACTGTCTCACCATCTTTCATCTGGAGCACCTCAAACTGTTAGAAATAATAATTAGAAAATAAAAGGTGGTAAGATGAAAAGTTGTCAGCTACTATGGATTAAGGAGTAATTACTCTATATTAAGTGACAATTATTCTACATTAAAAAACAATTATTTTGCATTAAGAGACATTATTATTTTGTAAGCATTATTTATAACTATTTAGTGTGTTAATTAAAAGATGTTGTAGTGTTATAAATTGTTCTATTATTAAAAGGATATCAACTTATGAAACTAATAAGCCAAGAAATAAGCCAAGAAATAAAATTTATTTTTTTATTTTCTAAAGTTTCCTTTAGTTTGTCTAACACAAACTTCCTTAGAAAAGCTTGCAATTGAGTTCTTTTCACCTTTATAAACTCTTGATATTTTTGCTTCATCGAATCCCAAATATCCTTAGCTGTGTCTCAACAACTTGGAAAAGATAGCTTTCACTTTAGATACTTCAACTTTGCTTTCTCAATAACCTTGTGTTGCCCTTCTGTGTTGGTTGGACTCCTACAACTAAAGATGGAATCCCACTCCCCACCAAGCTCCAATACTTTTTCGATCTCAAGTGATTCTCCACCAACATAGACCCATGGTCATAATGACCATCAAATCTAGGTATAGTAGATTGAACGAAGTTGTTGTTGTCTATTGCCATTGCTATGCCTTTCTCAACCTTAAGTGTTTCTCTCACACTCACTTCTCCGTGTTTCACTCAAACTTGAACTTTTCCCAAGAAAATTGCAATTTCTCAGCTCTGAAACCTCAAAACCAGACCTTGTGAGTGGCTTTGATACCAGAATTGTTGAATAACAAACTCTGCTATTTCTGCAACATTGGAGGAATGTTGCGCATTTATTAGATTGCAAGCGGAAACGAAAGGATAAAAACATATTATACTCCACTAACTGAAACGTAGAGCATTCCTACTACTAACACTTCCTAATAAGTAAGATTATTAACTATATGATCAAAAACAAATCCTAATAAACTTAATAATTAAACAATAATTTTCAACAATTACCGTTTAAAAATGCAGTTTTTTCTACAAGAAAATAGTTTATACATTTATAGTATAATTTTTTTACATTATTTAGTATTACATGGATGGTAAACTTTTTCACTTTTGCAAAAGTTACTTAAAAGTTTTATATATATATATATTTTTTTTATTTATTTTTTATTATTATTATTTATTTCATGTTAACTGACTGTATAAATATTTTTTTCGTTCGTTCATGAAAATTAAACTTTTTATTATTAATCATTAAATTTTAAATTATTTGGACTGGATTTAGCGGAACTGGGGCGTACAAGTCTATAGTACAGACCCAGCCAATGTTCAAACTTCTAATAAATGCTTCTGAGACTAAGTACCTAATGGATATCAAACAGTTGTTTCTCAATGGTTTCTAATCATCTATAGGCTCTATGAACATTTAAAAAATAGTCACCAATTCAAATTGATTGAAGCTTTTTTAGTATTAAAAAATTATATTGATTAAGGTTTTTAATTTTGAATGAAATATTAAAATTTCTATTACAATTTTAGTAAGTAGTTCAATAAATAAAATATTATAATTTATTTAAAATATATTATAATTAAGTCTATCCTCTAGTTTATCTATCATTAAAATTTACTGCTTTAATTTCTTAGAAGGTATGTAACTTTACAGAACGTTTGCAATATGTATATATGCACTTAATTTTAGGATATATTTCCTAATTTTTGTTAAGGATCTACTTTTTTTTAATTTAATATTTATCCAATGATATTTGGATAATTAAATTCGTACTTTCCTGAAGAAAAATTCATACTAAGTAGCATTGCTGTTAATTTTAACTTGAGTTTGGCGGGAAAAATATTCCAATAAAACAAAACATTCAATGTAAGAACAGCGTAAATGATTAGCATATGGCATAATTTTCATATACATCAAAAGCCTAATCGTTAGATTATATCTTCAAATTATTCCTTAAATAATTTTTGGAGAATGAAAAAATAATTTTCTTTTTACAAGGAGAAATTTTGATTAGTCCACATATATGGCGCCTCGCCCGCAACAGAGAAATGGAGTACTAGTCAAACTTATCACGTGAGACACTGTCTTCAAGCATGACAAATGTTAGATGCGCTTTCGCAAAGTTGTTTTGGTCAAATTTGTAAAACTATCAAATCAAATTTGTTAAATTATCAAGAACATAAAGACAAGGTCTCTTTCAAAAAGCTTACTAATCAATAATGATAATAGAAGAACGTAGGTAGCATATATGTGAAATAGTGCTACTACCCGTATTCACTATTCACACACAGAGAAATGATAACAAACTTCTTTACAAGTTCGATTAAAGCAAATTAACAATCCAAAAAATAAGAAACAAAACTCCATAAAGTAAAATTAATTCATCTAAACCATTGTGGCTCATGCATACTTGCTAGGCTCGCTCGCTAGCTACCTGGTCAACTATGAACCGCGCCATCAACTCATGGCTACAAAACGCGCTGTAGCAGATAAAAGTGACCCAGCCAGCTTTAGCACCTTTGACTCTCACAATTTCTGACAGAACGAAATGTCCTATAAATTTATGAGCATTCCAGCCACTTTTTCCATCATCCTCATACATTCATATCTTCTTGTTATCGATTAATTCAATATTTCTGTCCAAGTTAAATATATCTAATTAACCTTCGAACCAATAGACACGATATTCATGGCGAATAGAATTTCAAGTATCACAAGTTTTGTGATTGCAGTGGTGCTGTTAGGCACAATATGTGATGCACAATTGTCATCCACATATTATGACAGTGCATGCCCCAACGCACTTAGCATTATTAGATCTGTGATTCGTAGTGCAGTATCTAAGGAGCGTCGAATGGCTGCGTCTCTCATTCGCCTTCATTTTCATGATTGCTTCGTTCAGGTACGTACATTAATCAATGTTGATTTATTAATTGCATGCACTTAACTTAATTAATAATGTGTTAGTAGAATCATAAACAATAATTGGAGATTTATTAACACATGCAGGGTTGTGATGGATCAATTTTGCTAGATGATAGCTCCTCTATCGTGAGCGAAAAGAGTGCACTTCAGAATGCAAACTCAATAAGGGGATATAACATAATCGAAGAAGCAAAAGCTGAGGTGGAGAAAGTGTGCCCGGGAGTTGTGTCATGTGCTGACATTGTAGCTGTAGCAGCACGAGATTCATCATTTGCTGTAAGTTAATATGAAGGTTTTAATTAACTAAATAACATGCAAAAGCATATAGACTTAATTTGAATTATTGATCAGGTGGGTGGTCCATCATGGACGGTGAAGCTTGGACGTAGAGATTCTAGCACCGCAAGCAAAAGTTTGGCTACTAGTGACCTTCCACTTTTCACAGACGATCTTAAAACTCTTATCTCTAAATTCAATAATAAGGGGCTCACTGCCAGAGACATGGTTACTCTCTCCGGTAATTAATTAATTAATAATTATTTTATATTTATAAAGCAAATATAAAAATATTGGTGTTTGATATCTCATAATAATGCATTGGATCAGGTGCCCACACAATAGGACAAGCTCAATGCTTGACATTTCGTGGAAGGATATACAACAATGGCAGTGACATTGATGCAGGTTTTGCTAGCACTCGTCAACGTTCTTGTCCATCCGTTAGTAATAATGATAATGATAAGAAATTGGCAGCACTAGACTTGGTGACGCCTAATTCATTTGACAACAACTACTTCAAGAATTTGATTCAGAAAAAGGGTCTTCTTCAATCAGATCAAGTTCTATTTAGTGGAGGATCTACAGATTCTATTGTGTCCCAATACAGCCAAAATCCTACCACCTTTAAGTCCGACTTCGCAGCTGCTATGATCAAGATGGCAGATATTGCTCCTTTAACCGCCTCAGCTGGAATCATAAGAAAGTTTTGCAATGCTATCAACTAAGTTTTTGGACTCGCCATTGTGTTGTTTAAAATTTCATAAATTATTTCATTTTCCGCCTAAACAGGTGTTAATTATTCTTATAAATTCATTTGATTGTATGTATTCTCTCTGTTTCATTGATCAATAAAATTCTTTCGTTGCTTCTCTAAATTCATTTGTTCTAGCGCATGAAGCGTTGTTTATGATCTATATGTATTAAATTTGATTTCTAGATTAACAATACGGAAATGAAATATTCAAAGAGTTTAATTTGTTGTAGAATCGAATATTTGATTAGCAATAGAATTGGAATCCATGACTTAGAAGATAGTGTTGTAGCAATAAAATAGGAAGAATAGTTGGTGTGGACTAAAATACTTAGTTGTAGAAGAGAGGAGAGTATGGTGGGTTACACGAGCTTGTACTAGATGATCTAATTGTTCGCCTCCCAGTCCCACCCATCCTCCCCCTTTACCCAATATCAGAGACATTGGTTTTGTAAGGCTCCTTTGTATGAAGACGGTTATTGAATGGGCGGATTTGTCAAACCATTGGGCAAAACTGTGCCTGTGGTGTAGTCCTTGAGGGGTTCCCTCCCCTGTCCCTTGTGTAGTTAATATATGGATGCTAATGTAATTGGACTTTCAACTCTTTTTATTGCTTATATTTTCGTTTTACTTTTTGGGCCTAGGCCTACCTTTGAAATTCCAAAAGAATAGAAAATCCTTACTATTCTTAATTTTTTAATGAATTAAATCCTAACTTTAAAATCAAGCCAATTTCGATTATTCTATCAATCCCCCTTCAATTTAAAACTCTTAAATTCTCATTTTATATTTAAATATCCGAGGATGAATAATAAATTTGAAATATAAAATAATTTTAAAAAAATTTAAGTAAATTTTTTTATGAAATAGAAGAATTTTATAAAATGTAATATTAGAATTTGAGGGGAAATTTTGAGAATTTATTTATTTTAAATGAGATTTGGTGTTTGGGGTAGTAAATTTTGAACAAAAAACGATTTAAAATAATTTAGCCAATTCTATTAGTAAAGATTTAAAATACAAACTGAAATTTTGGGAATTTTAAATAAAAACAAATTTACAGAAAAAAAAGTAAATTTACTTAATTTTAAAAGTAAAAACTTAATTTACTCAAAAAATTACAATCGCACAGTTTAAATTAAAGGACCAAAACTACAATCTGGGTAAGGAAATTGGGGGAGGGTGTGTAAGAAAAAATAGCAATTGTCCCCCGACAGAAAGTAGTAGCTTTTGTCCGTTGTATTACTGTTAACGTATCGTCTCATCTCAAGTCTCTTGGAAGAAGAAACAGAACTAAGAAATGTTTTGGCATTAAGGACAAATTCATTTTATGTTCTACATTAAAAAATGAAGTATCTTTTTCGCATACTGACCCTAACCGAAAGAAAGACGGAAAATAGTAATGATATTAAATGCGGTCAACTCCTATGCCTGGCTTCTCTTGTTAAAAAAAACAAGGTCCAAACTCTGGATGAAATAAACATATCAGTAACCTAAAACCAGAATAACCCGGAAGGCTTCTTGCCAAGCAAACTTCGAAATACTGGTTCTACAGTGAAAGCTATGACAAGGTTAACGATTCCAGGTTTTTAAGCTTTAGCATCAGAGGCAGTACTAGGATCGCTGCCAATGGTCTCTTTTGTGTCGGGTTCATTTTCAGCTGATGCTCGTTCTGTGGTCTCCTCCTCTGTGTCACTCTCATCATCTGATTCTAAACAAAAGATCAATATACTCCAGTTAAATACAACTAAACAAAATTGAAACGTAAAGAATTGAAATTACAATATGAAGAATCAACCATGCAGCATTTCACAAATAAAATAATAGACGGCAGGTAAATACTCCTACCATCACCATCGTCTGCATCGTCATCATCCAGACCCTCCTCATCTCCACCCATGCCCAACTTCTGGAGTAAAAGAAAAATGAATAAATGTGTGCAAAATCATCAAACTAAAAATTCAAGTATTAAACTATCTTGAGTTTTGCTACTTACAGAAAAATCAAAGTTGTTGAAGTCCATATCAGTTCCAGCTGAAAAACAATATGCAAATGAGACAAGTGATGCAAAATGAAGACCTAATATTCTGAGAAATGGGGTAGAAATTGAATCACTAACGTTTATTATCTTCTTGCTCCTCCTCATCTTCATCAACCCACTTGTTCCAATCTACTTTCAAAAAAACTGGAGGTTTTCCTGCCTGCTTTAACAATCTGCTCCACCATTTGCTCTCAGTTTTTTTCACAACATAGAAGATATTTCTTGAACCAACACTAGCTTTGCTATTCTGAGAAGAAAGATTAACACGCAAACCATCAGATAATTGTGTCAAAGATATTACTAACAAACCATTATGAGAATGGAGGCTCTTACATTTACATCAACCTTGTCAAACAGGTCAATGTTAACTTCATAAGGAATCTTTTCTGCACCACAAGTAGCAGAGAAGTAAAACTTTCCTTCTGGCTCCAGTATAAGCTTCACATCTTGGGCATCAGGCAACTCAACAGTTACGTAGATCTCATCAGACCTCTGGGCCCATTTGACACAAGGATGGCGGCTGCATTTAAAACTCAAAAAATTTAAGGATCTAGAATACTGAAAATCTTGCTCAATAAAATGTCCCGACTGACACAACTTGTTTTCACACTACTTCAATACAAATACTGAAAATATTGGTCAATATAATGTCCCAAACTTGTTTTCACAATAGCACGCTGAACAAATATATTTCATAACAACAACCACTCAGCTAATTTTTATAGTAAAAGAAATTTTCTTATAAAAAAATAAAGTAGAAAAATACAAATCTTCCAAAACAAAAGTATATTGGAAAAAGAAAAATAAAATATGCAAGACAGCTGCCCAATCTCTGAATCTAACTTCTCTGAAGTTAGAAAAGTAAGGAGGTATATGCCATTGATTTAAGTTAAGGTATCTGATAAACTTAACCAACTTTAAATCAATGATGGACACCCTCTTACTCATCACTTTACACATCTCTTCGCTTTAGAAGAGTCCAATCCCCAACCTTTATTGATATCTGAAATGTCAACCTCCTTGAAACATCAACCATTTAGCTAATATTGTATCAATCACAACCATACATAACGTTTTACTAAAAACATTCAAATTATTGATTTTAAGAACAAAACATAATAGAACCACCATAACTTAGGAAAGTTTTCCTCTATAAAACTTTATCTAAATTATTGATTTGAAGTATCCAAGATTCCAAACTTTGCAGCAACGGAGCACTAGAGTCTATAATACTCAAAATAACTCATTGCACAATTACACAATAAATATAACTCAGAGAAAAGTATAAAAAAATAGAAAAGAAAAAAAATCAAGCTGACCTACTTCCATGTAATTCGTTGGTCTAAATTAATTAAAAATATACTTGAAAAGCCTCCTGATGGGAATACACTTAGGTCCATCAAATTTGAGCCTAGTAGAGATTCTATTCTGAATCACATCTCAAACTAATTCGATAGAAATTTATCCTTGATGTTATGAGCATCAATAATTCAATATAAATGACAAATTTCATTTGAGCAGGAAGCTCATATCAAATGAGACTGTTAAGTTTCTGATCCATGCCAAACAGTACCATAATCCAAAATGAGCATCAAACTTATGTGCATTGCTCTCTGCCAACATATAAAAGAAATTACCATCACCAATATCACCAATCATCCAGTCAGAGAGTATGAAATAGAAACAAGAAATAGACACTTACAAGACCACATCAAAACTCATGCTGCAGAGAGTGGATGAAATTGAAAATTAACTATAATTAAGAAAATTTACATTCAAATAATTAACGATCAGAACAGGGCAAAAGAACTTTCTTCTGTTTCCCAAGGAGCAACAAAAGAAAAACTAAGAGACTAATGAAATAAGCGCACAAGAACTAAACACAGAGGATATGCAAGTATCCTAAACCCTACAATCAACCGATGAAACCGTGAACAAACGGTAGGAACATCAATGATTAAACGTTGCAATCAACCAACAAATCGAAGAGAATCTAAAATTTCTTAAGCAAAACGCTAAATCCCTAAATTATTTATTTATTTTTTAAATAAAACTGACAACAAAGAGAATGAGAAAGAACACAGTACATAGACTTAAATTGTGTGTTCCAGCACTTTCTAAAGAACCTAACAGTAGAATGTGGACGATAGAAAAACGTACCTCATCTTAGAAATTTCTCGGGAAAATGGTGTAGAATTGCAGAGTTCGTTGGGTTCTAATAGTGTTTGGCTGATGAGAAATGTCACAACACATCTCTTACTCCTCTTTTAAATATACTTAAATATATTTAGTAGTATAAAATAAAGGAATTTTGATTTTAATTTATGTAAAAAAAAAAGTTGTTTTTATTTTTATAAAATTTTAAAATAATTAGTATTATATAATAAATTAAAAACTTGTATATTTAATAAAAAAATCAACTGATTATTCTAGTTTGTTTAGCACCGTAAGAATTTTCTAATATTACATTAACATGTGATTTTTTTTATTTTTTTATTTTAAAATGAATATTATTTATATAGTTTAAAATAAATGTTAAGATAAAAAATAATAATTTTAAATTATTAAATGATAAAAATAAAAAAAAAATATTTTACAGAAAGTATAATTAAAACTCATCCATTTTAAAATAACTAAAAAGAATTATTTTAAATTTTATAAAAATAAAAATAAAAGAAAATTTTACGGATATTACTCAAAACTTGTTATTTTTTTAAGAACTGTAAATATATTTAAATTTCTATTTTATTATTAATTAAATTTATTAACAAATTAAAATTTTATAAATTTCAATTTTTATTTAATTTAATGATTTTTATTCTTAACTTTTAATAAATTTTAATTAATAAAAAATTTGTTATTAACACTCCAATCGATCAAAAAGAGGATAGAGATAAAAAAAAAAAAAATTGGAGAATGTGTTGTTAAAATCCTTTCACAAATGCAATATTAATCATTGATGAAAGAATGCATCATGTTTCTGATAAAGTCAGAATAGCAAGAAGAATAAGAAAAGATATTAATAAGTTTATCAAAAATAGAAAATATATGTATCCACAAAGCCTTTTATTATATATTACCATATTAGAAAATATGTTTTATAAAATACATTTAGTAGAACAAGAATTAGAAGTAATAACACATTTAGTACTCTGAACTTAGTTTTCTATCATTACCAACTAAGAAAAACATTAAGAAAAGAAAGAAAAGAATTAAAAAAACTTTTAGATAATAAAAAAAATTATTCTTACAAAATCCATTAGAATATTCTTCACAGATAGTAGCTAAACCAAGTATAATAAAAGCAATTAAGCAAGAGCTACAACAAAAGATAGCTTGATAGCTTGATAGCTTGAAAGAGTTATTATTACTTTTGAAAGTTTTGTTAATTAGATAAAAATTTATAAGTCTTCTTGGAGATTTAGAGTATCAAGAGTTAGTTTAAAGTTCTCTGTGTAACATTGAGAGATGTGCATATGTTGGTCAGCTCCTTTTCTGGTGGTCTCAACAGTAAAGCCTAAGGATAGGTAGTAAGACCGTTGGTTTAGTTAGAGGATATAAGGGGTGGTTGCAAAGCATGGAGACTAGAAAAAAACTTAGGATACCTAATTTTCTGAGAACTCTTAAAAAGATTTAAGTCTAAAAACAAAAAACAAACAAGTAGTAGTAAGAACTCCTCAAGATCATCAAGAAGCTTCTAGTTCTAGTTCTAATAGAGAACAAGAATTATATATAACAGATATAGAAAAATCTTTACAAGATTGGTCAATACCTATTATTAAGAAAAGTAAAGTCCATAAACAACATAACATATGGTCAACAAACCAAGATGAAATCCATATAATGGAATATGACTATCCAGGAGCCAGAAATAATCAAACCCTTAATATATTAAAACAAAATGAATTAGATCAACATATAAGAAAAGGATATAGTAATATACATTTGAGATTAATACATGTAGCAGCAAAACCTAACTACAAATTAGAAATAAATAGTCCAATATTAATGATGTTAAAAGATGTTGGATGTAAAAAATTTAAGGACTCAGTAATGTCAATAGTTGAAAGTAATCTTCGTGATGGCCCTGCCTTCTTTAATTGTTATCCTAATTTTTCAATGAATTTGAGAAATAATAAAACAAGTAATGCAATAAAATTATATGTTAAGTTACCAGATGATATATTTGACGAAGACTTTGGTCCAATACAAATAATATTTAGAGTTTACTATAAGGTTACCAAAATAGATTATAATTACAGAGTCTTAAGAGTCTCACCAAAAGATGAAACTATATTATAAGAAGTAAATTATAGCAAATCCTCGGTACAGGTACCAAAGAAACTGAGACATGAAGAAGTCATTAGTAAAGTATCCGAAGAATGGTTATTAGAAGAAATAATAGAAGAATCAAAAATTTGCAATACTCAAATTAGAGAAATAATACAATAAGGTCCTAATATTAAACTAAAAATAATATATCTAATTCATCAAGGATTAATGAACCTCAGGTAATTTATAAATGACAACCTTCAAAATATTCAGTAGATGGATCTACCATAAATTTAGATTTAAGGGGAATAGAGATAAATAATTCAAAAATAGTACAACCAGGATATTCTGAGAAATCAGAATCACCACAATACTCACCTACAGCTTCTCAAGTATTAAATACTTTATTAAAAGAAAAACCTTTTCAAATTGATACAAAATGGATAGGAAAAGATTTTGAGGCCAATTATAATAAAGAAATTAGGGAATGGTTTTTTAAAACATTTAGTAAAGAACAAACAAAAAAATTTAGAGAAATATTTTATGAATATTTAAAACAAATATAAATTAATATATATTTTTTGATTGGTTTTCTCAATATTGTAGAATAAATAAAATAGATTACCCTTTTAAAGTGAAAATAAGTACTTTAGGAGTAATAGATAATAATTGGAGAACAATAGATAACAAAATCATAAGATCAGAATATCCTCCTCAACAAGGAATAACTATGGAGTTTACAAATATAGATATAGAATTAAGTCATTTTAAAGATGTAGTAAAAGAATTAGATAAGGTAGCAGCAAAATCAGACATTAAAAAATTACACTCACAAATAAATTATTCAAATATAGTATTAGGAGTAATGTCTAAACAATTAACAAGAATTGAAGGTTCAATTCAAATAAAAAATAATGATTTACCATCATGTAGTAATAGTAAACCACCAATAAAACCAATATATAAATTAATAAATGTACCAAAAAATTAGAATCAATCAAGTTAGATAATAATACTAATATAAAAATAGAAAAATTTGACAAAGATTAGAAAAGTTAGGAATAGAGAAGACAACCATAAATACTATAGAAGTCAATAAATTAAAAGCTTATCCAAAACTTAGAAACTATTATCTAAGACCATCCCTAGTGGATGTTTAATTTAAGGAAAGAGGAGAATTAGTTCAAAACTTTTTTTCAAGAAATGAAATTTCTAAATGGAACATAGATGGAATGAGTGATCAAGCTATAATACAAGGACTTACCGGCCAACTGAAAGAATGGTGGGATAATCTTTGTACAAATAATAATATAGCAACAATATTAAATAGTGTTAAGAGTGAAACTAATCAAGAAGATGTTGTAGCAACCCTTATCTATACAATTATTCAAAATTTTATAGGAGATCCTAATATATTCAAAGAAAGAGTTGCAGATCAATTAAATAATCTTTATTGTCCAACAATGTTTGATTATAGATGGTATAAAGATGTCTTTCTATCAAATGTAACATTAAGAGAAGATGGCTATGCCAATTATTGGAAAGAGAAATTTATTTCAAGATTACCCAAATTATTTGCATAAAAGGTTAAAATGAATAGAGAAAGATGTCATGGTCATCCTACTAGATATGAAACTTTAACTTATGGACAACTACATAATATAATAGTTCAAACATGTATACAAGTTTGTACTGATTTTAAATTATAAAATAAAATGAGAAAAGAAAGTATTTCTAGTAAAAGAGAATTAGGAACATTTGTCATCAATATGGGGCAAAACCCATAAGAGTCCCTAGTGTTCGATATAAGAAAAAAATAGACAAGAAAAATTTTACAACAGAACACGTAAAATACATAGGAAAACATTTTATAATAATGAAAAAAGATTCAGCAATAAAAATCAAAATCATCAAGTACATGCTAAACAAAAGTATAAGAAAAAAACAAAAATATAAAATTATAAAGAGAGAAATTAAATGCTATAAATGTGAAAAAATAGGTCATTATGCAAATAAATGTAGAATTATATAAAAAAAAATAATTAATTAGAAGATAAATCATTAAAAAAGAATTTGTTAAATATTATTATAGATTCAAATCAAGAAGAAACTTCTGAAGAAGAAGAAAATGAATCTAAAAAAGACTTAGAATTAGAACAAATAGAAACATATAGCACAACATGTGACACCCTTCTATCCCGAATACTTAAATTGCCTTAATAAAATGAAGACAGGGTAATAGTTAAAACCAAAAAGCACAATTTGTATTAAGGATAAAAGGTTCACATGCTAATTAAAAGGTAGACACAAAGTTTTCATGGAGGTTTTAAATCTAAACATTATAATTGAGAAAACTAGAGTCATCATCATCTTTAAAATAAGTCATTCAAACATCAAGGCATAGAGCAACTATTCTAACTTCTAGATCCCCGATGTCACACTAATCAAAGCAAGACCCCGCCTTTTCAAAACTTGGCACATGAGTGCCCTCAAAGTTACCTAAAAGAAAAACAACAAGAGAAAGTACGGTGAGAAATCGCATTCAATCATATATAAAGACAGATAATACCCCAAATCTCACTCATTACCGTACTCAATTACTAACAGTTAACATATGCTCATATATCAATCACATTTCATTCATTCAAAATTCATGTTTACAAAATGCACATGCTCGCACAATGCATATGCTCATCACCACACATAAGAGTCTCCAGTCGGAACTCCACACCATGCGCGAACCTCTTCAATCCCCTTAGTTATCACTAATGATAACTAATGATGGCCACACCGTTAAACACCCCGTATGGGCCGGTGTGTCGCACAATTAAACACTACCTATAGCCCGTGTGAAGACATTCCACACAACCGTTAAACACTACCTATGGCCGGCGTGCAGCATGGTTAAACACCACCTATGGCCCGTGCATATGAATGTCCCCCATCATTAGTCCACCCTGTTAAACACCACTTTTGGCCAGGGTTCCCTATTAAACACCATATATGACCAGGGTATTATAGTCACGTCTGGCTTTTCATGCATCTCATGTCTCTCATGTCCATGCTCAATGCATTCTCATCCACACTCTTATTCTCATGATTTATACATTATTCGCACAATCCATAGTCATACCCAATCATATTAATTTAACAATCATCATTATAAATCATTTATCAAAAAGCACATAAACGCACATAAAAGACCATTGAATTTTACCCAAATTTCATCATTGCATACAAGAGCCTCAAATCAAGAACAACCATAAACAACACAAGAATCAAGTAATTAGGGCAATTAATCATACAGTTTCCCAACAAAAATCACATTAGGACAAGACGTTAATCAGACCATAGAGCATATTGACAAATCTTTTCTACCGATTAAAATATTTTTAAAACATAATAATCAAACGAAATTGAGAATTTAGATCCTAGAGGGACTTAGGGATTGCCCTCACTACCCGTACACTCCCGCATTCATATATGATCAAACACATCTATCCCGTACCTTAAATGCGAAGAATAGTGATGATCTAATGCGGTTCTAGGACGGTCCGAACACCCTAGCTCCTCTTCCTTGCAGGTCGGCATTCTCTCTCCTCTAGGTTTGACTGTGTGACGCATAAAACACCAATTAGGATAAACTGATTACCCCTTGTCTAATATTCTAGCTGAGTCAGGTCAACCCCGACCCACCCGTTAGTCTCCCCCGTTAATTCAATTAATTAAATTAATAAATGAAAATAATTTAGATAAAGCCTCGTCAGTTTATAAAATCATTAACCCCTCTATTAAAATAAAATTGATAATAATAATAATAATGTAACTAATTTCTAAAAATAATTAAATAAATTTTTAGAACATCAAAAGAAGATAATAAATATTGTTTAGGAGTAGGATTATGTAGTTGTAATGATTGTAAATCTATCAATACTTTATCATAAGATTAAACTTTTTCGTTAATAAAAATAATAGAAAAGTTGAAAGAATCTTCATTAAAAGATGAATTTATAGAACAATTAAATGAGATAATTACAAAAGATGAAAAATCTAGAAAAGATATTAGTCATATTAGTATGAAGGAAATAATGAATAGGTTTAATTCTACCAACAAGACAGTAACTATAAAAGATTTACAAAAAGAAATTAAAATTTTTAAACAAGAAATATAAGAGTTAAAAGAAAATGATATATCTTTAGAATATAGATTGCTTGAATTAGAAGGAAAAGAGTTGATAAACAAACAAAGGGGAAAAGAGAAAATAGTGTATGAAGAAGAAGAAGAAAATAAAGAAAGTCATTTTATTAATATATTAAGTTTAATAACTACACATAAATGGAATATTGAAATAACCCTCATACTAGGAAGTGAAAATTCAATATGATAGCTTTAATAGACTCATAGCATATATAAACTATACCAAGAGGGATTAATTCCTACAAGATAATATGAAAAGACTTTAGAAGAAGTAACAAGTACTAATGGATCAAGAATGGAACCAACCTTTGTAAAAGGAGAAACTCTTTTCAAGATCTTTTAATCTAGCAGGATATTCATATTATGACTATATTGAAGCATGGACTCAGATACTACTCATTAATCCAGAAAAACATTCTTGGTTTATCTGGTTTAAAAAGGGAATTCCTCTAAGATTTCCAAAATGGTTTATGAAATGGTATTATCATTATGGAGCTGTATCTGCAATATTTCCTCCAAAAATTTTGGAAGTTTATGAAGTTTTTGGGAACAATCAGCATTTGTAAGTGGATATAGATTAATATCATTTGTAGCCTCTCAAGTTATAACCTAGATTTTCGCCTGGGAATATGTAATTATCCAACCCTATGAAGTAGTAGATTTGAAGATGCTAACAAGAGAAGTCAAAGTAAAATGATGGAGAAAATTCAATAACAGTTTGATTAGCAAAACAAGGATTTTGGAATGGTTAAAAGGTAATCAAGGCAAAACAAATAATGTTCCAACAAAAGTATCAGCATTAAATGAGGAATCATTATTTTTAGCAGAAAAACAAAGGTTAATAGCAGAACTAGCAGCAACTACTTCATTTCAGGAACTTCAACAGACCGTCCAGAAGGTACACTCAACGCCTAGAACAAGTATACAAAATGGTTCAGATGAGGAATCAAGTCAATATAACCCCTATCTCAGAAATGAGGACATGTTCGATTAAAGACCAATGAGAATTATCGGCACTAAAAGACAATGAAGATAAAGCAAAGATTCCATGAAGACAAGATTTGACAATGAAGAAAAAGCAAAGATTCCACGAAGATAAGACTTTAAAGCAAAGGATAACGCTGTCAGGATAAGATTGTAAAAAAAAATCTATATCAGGATAACTTTTAAGTGTTAGCCACTGTGTAATAATAATTGTAACTTCTCAGGATAACTTTTAGGTATTAGTTTGTAAATGGTTAAGTTACTGTGTAACAATAATTGTAACTCCTTCTGTGTGAATATAAATAGAGAGATATTCTAAGGGAAGGGCATAGAAGAAAACCTTTGTAGCTCTCTGACTGAAGAAACTCCTCCTTCTTAAAGTCTTTCTTTCTTCATATTTTAACTTCTTTCCTTCTTGCTTCATAATTCGTAAGTCCTCTTTTCTACTTCTATAATGGCACTTTTATCTACTTTCATCTATTTACATTAGTGGTACTAGAGCCTAGTTTCAGATTCATTTTAGCTTTATTTTTATATGATTCTGATTTTTTGGGGATAGTATGGATCCTATTTCTGATAAAGTCAGAATAGCAAGAAGAATAAGAAAAGATATTAATAAGTTTATAGATGAATATTAATATTCTATATATATAAATAAAAATATTTATCTTGCATAAGAGTCTTTTAAGAGTTATTTATCGACAAAAGTATTTTTAAGAAATTTTTTTTAATAAAGATAGGAATTGTTTTAATCTCTTGTATTTTTTTCTCTATTCTTTTCACTTTACTTTTAAATTTTTAATGATATACTAAAATATTAATCATTTTTATAACCAAATTAAAATAATTATATTGAATGAAAGTATTTTTAAAATTGTTCTTTAGTTTTTTTTAAACTTCTCCAACAAAACGTTTTTAGATATTTTTTTAATATTTTATCTCTTTTAATTTATATTTTTCATCTTTATTTCTAAATTAAATTTTAATATTTTAATAATTATAAATAGTTAAAAACAACTTTATATTACAATATAAATTATTTATTATAAATTTAAAATATAATTTATATATTTAAAAACTACTTATTACAAATTTTAATTATAATATTTTTTATCATCCCGAATTTTAGTTATAATATAATTTAAGTATTCAAAAATATTTATTTATCATAAACTTTAGTTATATAAAATAAATATTTGTTGAGTATATTACACATGCTAAAATATTAATTGAGGATTAACTTAGTTCCTTAATTACACATGCTAAAATATTAATTGAGTATTAACTTAGTTCCTTAATTACACATGCTAAAATATCAATTGATTATTAATTTAGTTTCTTAATTTAATTCTATGACAATTAATTCTTTTCTGTCTATTCAATTTTCAAACATGTCAATTTTAAGGTAATTAAGTCCGCTGATTGATCGTTTTGATAACAAATATTTCACCAAGGAAAGGCTAAACTGTTATACAATTAACAAATTTGAAAAGTAAATTACTTACACAAACTTTCAATCAACACAAGTTGTCATTTTCAAAGAGAAAATTTATATATTTACTTTTTCTTTTTTTAATCATTCAAAAGTAAATGAATTATAATGATATCTTCAACCCAATGGTTCTGGATTACAATAAAAATTCATAATAAATGGTACAAGTGAAACAGTAATAGGAATAACAAATCTGGCAGCGTAATAACCTGGTACTCTTTCAGCAACAACTTACACTTTCAAAAATGTTTTTTAAGTACATCATAATAAATAATAAAAAAGCTCCTTAATCACATCATCATAGTTATGCTACACAAGGTGGGTTGTGAAACCTACAGTAACAAGATGAACTGGAAAAGCCAGTAAGCTCCAAAATGAACTTGAGAAGTGCCTACAGTAAAGCCTCTGGTCCTAAGGAAAAATGATGCCATCAGAAGTGAGTTTGAACAATTGGTGTGACTATTCCTTTGCTTGCCTTGCCTCAAACCCCCCTCCAGGCCTCTTTACAAGATTGAAAGGCATGTATGTGCCAAGAAGTTTGTCCCATATGGAAAAGAATGGCTGAGAATAATTGTACTTCAGCCCTTGCAGTTGATGATGAATGTCATGGTAAGCTGTGTTATTCTGGAAGAATAAATGGAAGATGTTGCCTGGCAACCACAGTCCACAGTGATCATCAACAGTTTTCACGACGGCAAAGCAGAAGAACACAACTGCTGTTCTTGCAGTCATCCCTGAGACAAGGTATGAGATGGCCCCACCTACAGTGTCAAGTAGAAGGCCCTCAATGGGGTGATTGTAGAGGGCTCCTATTGCATAAGGAACAACCAGTCTATGATGCTGAGAGTGGATATGGCGATATAGAAACTTGTTCTGATGCATGTACCGATGCACAAAGTACTGCCATGTATCCATCACAAACATCGCAATAAGGATCTGCAAGACTTGCTTCGGGATAGAAGGCTGCACTGTAACCCCAGATGCATTTTTTGTTGTCGTCAACTGCAAAGTTGTAGCAAGCATATCAGAATCAGTCACTCAACAACAGCTAAGAATTTTCTCCACAGAAAATATTTGATTTCTAACATAACTGTAATCTCTCTCCCCATTCATCCATGATATGACAACTATAAATTTTTTTTAGGCATCTAAAAACTTCAAAGAGTTCTCATAGTATATAACTCATCATTTAAGAAGCAATAGCTAGATTTATTAATATAATAATGGCTTCCATATATACTTCAATTCCTTAACCTGTACCTCTTCAAGTATATAGAGGGGCCAGGCATATAGATATAACTGGTTTACATGGTAGCTTCATCAGGTTGCCAAACCAAACAAAAAAGGCTAGACTCACTAGTGTAATAATAAATAACCCAGATCAAAATGAAATACGATCTGCTCAATTGACACTAAATATAGATCTATAACAACCAACCAACCAACCAACTCTTATCCTTCTAGGTGATGGAACTTTTAAATATATATCCACAAAAGACAAAATATATTTTGAACAGAACACAAAAGCTCAGGAGTCTGAATTATGGCTAGAGGCTAGAGCAAGTCTCAGGGTCCATTTAAAATTTAATGTACAGATTAGCCTTATTAACTTCATAACTTGCATGAAATGGTTCTTAAAGAACAACACTTATACAGTTACCATAACAAAGTAAAAGGGAAGTTAATGGCCAACAGATTGTGTGCATTTTAGTTTTAAATTAAAAAAAAAAAAAAAAGACACTTCTTTTCCCCTAAAACTCAAGGATAACCACAGAATCCTGCATGTTCAGTAAATAAATTATCAGTGTCAATCAGAAGATACGCCCTGATTTGTTTCCAATTAGACTCTGATATGCCTTGATTTGTTTCCGATTATACTCTTATTTGTTTCCTGTTTATTATTAGGTCTTATTGATTTATTTCCCGATTTAGGTTGTATAAATTAGGAATTAGAATATTTGTCATTAAAGGCTGCAAATGTCTTCTCTATTTATGGAAAAATATAGAATTGAAAAAGGCATCAAAGCCAATTTTTCTGACAATCAGTTCAGCACACCAAATTATGCCTACCTTATTACCAAATGTCTGAGTACCAAGTTCAACAAGTCAAAAATGCCCATATTTGATGGCAGTGAGCTGTTTTTGCAATTCTATGGTGTATATGGTTGAAACGTTTACACCCTACATCTGCTAGGTAACAATTGTATTTAAGTAGATTCTCATTGGAGCTCTGCTCATTGTTATTTCAAGGGAATTCCTGTCTGTAATATACAAAAAAATTGGACAGCTCTCTTGCATTTTTGCCCATTTTGGCTAACTGCTTATGGATTATCATTTTAGAAGAACTTCTTATATTGCCTCCATACATGATTTCTCTTTATTCATAATAATATCATTCTTCTTTTGTAAGGGGTAGATGGAATATAAAAACAGGCCAAATTTTAGAGCTGAGTGAACCTAAATTCCCATGAATGGATGCCTCCATCCATTAAAAGGTCAAAAGCAGAGTCTCAAATGAAAGTCAAACCTAGTTTAAGATAAAATATCCAGCTAACAACTATAATGTAGATTGATTCTTCCAAACAACCAACTATTAAATTGCATAAAACTATTCATATCAATTAACACCTTCACTGATGATACGATAATGTGTCTAAATGGTAGTTCATATGCAACATCAAACAATTCATGAATCAAGCAATCAGATAGATCACCCATGAATATGCTACACCAGGTAATGTGGTATATCACGTATAGACTATAGACACATTGTGCCACCCTGACCATGCTGAAATATACCCAATAAAGAGTTCATATTTGAAGCTGTGCAAATTCAAGCAAAAGGAAAATGGATGATTCTGAGTGTTAGCAAAGGATCATTGTTTTGTGATGGATAAACCAAACTCATTACATGGTGGGAAATGACTACAGCTGAATTCTTGCTATATGTTTAACGACTTTAATTTGATGAGTTTTCATGCACAAAAGATTGTGTCTGTGAGGGCATTACAACGCAACAAAAACAGTCATCCTAGATGAAAATGATAAAGAAATGACTATAACATTGAAGTCACTTATCTCTCTATCTCTGGTTGTATTTCTGTCTCCTCTTTTTTATCTGTTTTCCATTTGCTATGCTTGAAAACACATTATATATTATTAAAATCACTCTGCAGTCTGCACTGCACTAATAGAAGTGACACTTGGACTCTTTCATCTTTCAGGCTCTGTTTTCCTAATATTAACTTTATTTCCTCTCATTTTGAGTATTCAAGGTGTTTAATCAATTAATTATGTCAATTGGGCCAAAAGGTATTTTAACTAACACCTGTATTATCTAATGCATAAATTTTAGCTTATCACTGACACCATATCATTTTCCAAGTCACAGAAAGGGGCCTATCCCATGCTAAAAATCTGAAGATATAAAAGGAGGATAGGAAAAACAAGAGGTGATATTAATCCAAAAACCAAAGAAGATGAAAGTTATACAAACGCAACAAGCAGAAAAAGGATAAACAAACGAAATAAAAACTAGAAAATGGAATAACAGTTACATTTTAAAAAAGCTATTGACATCAAATGTGCAGAAAAACAACAGGCAATGCAACACAAACTTGAAGAATAATTTTTTTTCAACTAAAAAACTATATTAACTACAAATGTGAACAAATATTATTAGTAGAAACTAACTGAAACGTATAAGGACTGACCAAGAAGAGTGCAACAATTGCCTGAACAAGCTGCTGAAGCAAAACACCCTTCACAACCGTCGAAAAGGGCACCAAATTCTTGTTTTCCTCTTCTCTCTGAGTATGCAACCGATACCTATCTAAAGGTGGGAGCAAGTGATAAAATCCAGCATATACCCAATAAAGCACAATAGGGGCAAACGTGCCCATCAATTCATCGCTGACATATCCTTCCCAGAAAACCATCATATAAACTCAAATGTAGAAACAAGTCAATTTCAAGCAAAAACAATCCAACCCAGAACCAAACTCAGCAAGTCAAAGCTGCATCGCAGCTCAAGATCTTAACTTGGACAAGCTCCTTCACTCCCTGGAAAGGAAAATCATAACTGTTCAGTTGTTGGGTAACCAGAGGAAGAAACAAAACAACTATAAAGGAAACCACAACTTCCACCACATGTTTACATGATTCTTGAGCTTTGCAAAAAATCAAAAGAAACAAAAACAATAAGAGCCACAAAGTTTTGCATTGAATTCCCAAAACCCAGAAAAATTGAAGATTTTGAGACTTGCCAGAATTCTGAGAAACCAAATTCAGAGCATGCAACTTTCTAACAATACAGAAGAAACCCACAACAGAATCCGGCAGAATGGCTTACCCAGATTATCAAAAGGGTTTCGACCACGAAAGCCTCCTCAGTTGCTCGATCAGATCTAGGGCATAATTTGAATGGATAAACACTGGTGACAGTTGTGAGATTCCGAAGATCTTCAAAAGTTTGAATTTTTATTCCAAACTAGTATTAATTTTTTTGTTTTTTACCCTTTATCTTCTCTCCCTTCTCTGTACCTCCTCCCCTCGGAGAGAAAAGAAACGTGTTTGGGAGACAAGAAAATGATTGAGGCATTTTCTTTTCGGACCCCCCCATGACCTAATTTTGATGTTGGAAATGAGAGAAAAATAGTGATGGATACACGTGTTGCAAACTCATCATCGTGATCAGACGCTCCTTCAATCGCCAACGTTCGACAAAAAGTTCTTTCTCCACTTTTTTTTTTGTTCGTTGTTTTATAAATGGAAAAAAAATAACAATACAAAATTTTATGTACATTTTATTATCAGTTAAAATTTAGGTAAGATCTCTTTAATAAAAAATATAATCTACTAAATTGAAAGTAAAATTCTCATTCTCATTATCTATATAACTATATTATTTTATTCAGTTTTTAATTTACTTTCTCACCCAAAATTTTTGTATTATATATTATATATTTATATTATAAATACTGGATTTAACTATTTTTTAATCTCTTAAATATTACGACTGTATAATTTTACAAGTTTTAATTAGTTTTTTAAATTTTCTCTAATTTATAATCAAATTCTTTCGTTTTGAATTCATTCATTATTTAACGAAATTAACCAGGATAATAAACTAGCATAACAATAAATAAATACAACACATCAATTACAAAATATATATAATATTTAAAATTACAATGACTTATTATTGTGTTGACAATATTTACAAATAAATTATTATTTTTATGAAAACAATAGATAATAAAAATATTTTTCAATGCTAAACATAATAGATATTGGTTTAAAATTATGAAATTAGGTGAAAAACAAGTAGTCAAAATTCAAATTAATAAAAAATGTAAATAGATATACAATGAAAATAAGTAAAAAAAATTAATTAATTTAATAATTGTTAGTACAAATGATTCAACACTTGTATTTTTTAATCAAAGAGATTACATGTTCGATTTTGACATAAAATCACAAACAAAAATACCATTTTACCTTAAAATGAATCAAAAAATAAACTTTGCATACTCGTAGCTTACTAAAAAAATATATAAATAAACTCCACTTATTTATATTTTTTTCACCCATTTTTTTTTATTTTTATGAATTTTTCTCATTCATTTGAATACTTTTAAGATTATTTGATGATCATAATATAATAGATTATAAGAGTAAAATATGACAAAATAAAAATAATAAATAATTAAAATATGATAAATTTTATATATATTATGCATAATAATATTATATTTAGTTATACATCTAGGGAGAGAATCCTAAAAAATGAGAGATAAAAAGTTTGCATATATTATATCATTTTTATTGATTTTTTTCCTTATTTTCATAGTTTTGTTTGTCTCGCCCAATTTTTATTTATTTTCTGTTTATTTGGATAATTTTTTTGTTGATTTTTCTTCTGATTTTCATGGTTTTGTCTTACTTATTATTATTTGAATAAGTATTCATCTTCCAATATGCACATGTAATGCAAGTGGTTGGAGTGGAATTGTGTATTTAGTTTATGTTATTTTTAAAATAAAAATTATGGATATTATTTGTATTTTATGAGAGTATTCTTAAAAATATAAAAAACAATAATTGGTAAACTATGTGTCATAAAATAAAATATACCAAACAATAATTGTTAATTTCAATTTGCATAAATTATAGAATTCTAAAATAATTTATGTCATGCTTAATAATAACATTAATTATATATTATTTCATTAGCCAACACAAGTTAGAATACGAGGTTGAAAATATAAAGTTCCTTTTAATCTATCTTGTAAATGATAAGTTTGATTTTTATGATTGTGCTAACATTTTGTTTGATGGACAATTTTTCTAATAGATAAATTTTCATGTTTTTCTAATAGATAAATTTTCATGTTTAAGTAATAATTGAGTATTTGTCACCAAGTAAAACAATATATGGTGAGAATATTTTTTTAAAATGAAAATGAGATTAATCTCAACTTTTAGATTAAAAAGTATGTTTAACCACAATTATTATTGTCAATATTATTATTATTGTTATTATTATCATTACGGTTATTACTATTGTTGTCGTTAATGATAATGACAACAAAGATGATGACGATAAATAATAGTATTACAGTAACAATGGTAGCAACAACAATGATTGTTATTTAAGTGGGTATTCTAATACAAGACTTCATTTTGTTTTAAGGATTAATATTTATCATTATCACATAAAAAAAAAGTAATTTTCATGTGATATATTCTCTATACACCAAGACATGTTTAGAGAGAGTGAGGGGAATAAATATAAGTCATACACATCGTACATATAAATATTAAGTGAGAGAAATGTCATGTATGAAATGGGAAAATAGTAAATATTGGTCATACAACCATATATAAATGATTAGAATTAAAAGTTATTTAATAATCGCTTAAAAAATTATACGACTTTAAATTTATTCTAATCATGCATGAATGGTTTTAAAATATGGATTTACTTTGCTTATCATTTCATATAAACCTTCATCTCAATACATTTGTACGCATGCATGTACACACACGAGATCAATAACCAAGGGGATTAAACAACAAGAGTAATACTTTTTTGGATATCTTAACAATACAAACACCTCATATTGATGTTCTTGGTTTTGTTTTATATATTTTTCTATTATTCTTACGTTTATCACTTTGTCCCTCATTCTATCTGCTTATATCTCAGAGTGTAAATTAACATGAAGCCTATAAGGAACAATTGACGACAAATACATGCATAAACAATAATAATATATCGACAAGTGTTGAGTTTAGCGAAAGAGATTACCTATCATGATGTGATGAACCCATGTTCAAATCCACATTATTGGGAGATGTGTTTACATTTAGTGTTAGATTATACTTTGAACATTATTGTCTCTAGAGAAAAATACTTATGAGAAAACAAAAGACAACATCAATAAAAAAAATCTTATCCCATTAGATAAGGTGAGATACATGAATCATATGATGTCACTAAACTCATACAAAGATATATTTTTTAGAAATATTATCTCCACAAGTTCCTTCTTAATAACTTTATCTAATGTTCTTCTTAATTTTCTTCATTTTTACAAGATCAAAAACCTTTTCTGTATGTGTCTAAATCACCTTAACTAATTATCTATTATATTTTTTTCAATTTGATGTCATACTCATATTTTATTTTTATATATAATTATTTTATATTTTATCATTTGACCATCATTTCAAATTAACATTCTCATTTCAATACTCTTACATTTTTCTCTTTTTTCCATCTAAAGTCCAACCTTCCTATATATTACATAGTTAAGATGAATGTATAGTCATACTATAAAACATTTCTTTAAATTTTGTAGGTAATTTACAAATAAAAAAAAAGACTTTTGATGTATTTTTTCATTTCAATCATTGTGTTGTATCATGCATGTGTGTCTTTATTAATTTTTACACTATTTTGTGTTGGGAAACAGTAATATCTACTCACTCCTCTGTGAACGCAAAATGGGCACTATGCGGAAGCGTAAAAAATAACTGAAAGAGTAGAGGGAAGATAACACCAGAATTTTTACGTGGAAACCCTCCTTTTAAAAAACCACTTTTACTAGTCCAATAAAATATTTCAACTATAAAAAGTAGTATTACAAAGTGTTTCTCTCAATCTCGAGGATCTCTCAATGAATCTCACCCTCCGGATGGTATACAAACCTCTCTGTAGATATATCTCTTTTCTCTCAAAATCTGAAAAAAAAAACACTTCTAACTCTCTTAGGGTTTCTTCACTTGGATGTGTGTCTCAATCTAACCCTTTCTCCTCTTATAAAGAGAAATTTAGCGGACTTGAAAGTATTGGACTTTTGTCCACATAGTTGGGAGCCCAAAAGTAACCCAACATGTTCATCCTCCAAGCATTGTGACTTGTGAACCACAATTAAGGAGGGAATTCCAACAAATCTCCCCCTTCCTGACTTAATTGGGAGGTACCACAATACCAGCACCTTGGCAACAATCTTCAACCTTCTTGGTTGACATTGACTTAGTTGATTTTCAATCATCATCAATCTTCATTTCTGCCTTCATTAGTTGATTCTCAATACCTTTGAAGGTATTTAGATGCTGGATCATATTCTGGTCGTCAGAGTACTCCAATTTTATCAATCGTCTGACATTTTGCAATATTAATCTCTCAATATTTAGAAACACATGGAATGGTATATTCTCTTAATCTTACTTTTAAGTTATTTTTTTTAATTTCTTGTTAAATTTGCAATTTAGGTAATTTTTTTTTCTAAAGTCTATTTCATAGGTTGAAATTTAAATTTACCTATTTTCTTTGATTAACTTCTCAATTAAAATAATAATATTAAAAAACGCGTAATTAGAAAATTTATCATTCTATATATGTGATTATTATTATTGCTGTGCACGTAACATAGTTTACCTTATTTAATACTCACAAAATAAATTATCATACAAAAAATATATATATAATAAAGTAAAAAGCAGTATGTGGGTGCATTGAAGGTGGACAGGCCGCCTCCTCTGATTAAGCCTTCGCTCAAAAAATTATATGAAAAAACATCACCACGAACCACACTCCTACGCCACAAACTTTGAAATTTTGGAATTTATAATAAACATATTAATAAAGCTAACACATCATCACTACACTTTTAGATTATATTTACTTAGCTTTTATATTGCATTTTTTAAAACAAGTATAATATAATTTTATTAAATTCTAGGAAGCATGAATATAATTATCTAATATTTTGTAATATAATATCATAACCTATAAAATAATATCATAGTAATATTACAAATTTGTTATGATGACAATATATTTATTTTCGTGTAAAGAAGGGTCAAAGCTGAGAAAAATTACAAGCAAATCCTATCTATGGGTGTGGTTAACTGCAATACAACTTTAAACAAGAAAATAACAGTGTCTCCAAGGGCAGTGGCGGCGGATCTACATTTATATAAGGGTAGTCAAATAAACCTTTTCATTTTAATAAGACTATATATATATATATATATTATTTTTAATATAACAGTATGTGACTTGATTAAGAGTCTATGTAGAAGGTGAAGCCTCGAGGCAACAAAGCTTAATGGTCAGACACCCCATTGACACGTGTGAAATTGTGATATCTCAATTCTTTCTGTTCTGGCAAGCCTTACCCACAATCACAAATACAAATAGTATTATGACCATAGTCCTGTACGGATGACAGTTTGTGCAACCAATTTTTGAATGACATTCAACTGATCATAGCAGTTTAATATCAGCATTCCCTGCTACTTGAAGAACAGATAAAATTCCCCCAAAGCTCTGACATAACCACATTTCAAGATCCTAAATTGCGCATAATGCTCAACAACCAACTACCCTTTGCATGCTTAGAAACGCCAAAATTATGTTACAAATTTATAGATATACATATATTCCTATTCATTTTATTTGATTTTTATTACTTTTTAATTATAAAAAAGTTAACTTAAATAATTTTAAATTTGATTTTAAAAAACTATGCAAATTAACTGTGACGAAATTATTTTAACTTAATTAATAATATTAAATTTTAGTCCCTTTGTTACATGTGGAGAATACATGTGATTTTGGTAAAAAAAAATCAAATAAAAAATAAATGCTGATAAGTTTAGAAATAATAAAAAAATAAAAAGAAATAGATATACTACTCTGTCAATAATTATATATCTTAAAAATATATAAGCATTTTGCCACGTAAATAAACAATTATTATATAATAAAATTATTCTATATTATATATATAATTTAAGATTGATGAAGTTTTATTTTAATTTGTAAATTTAATTATAATATTTATGATTTAAGTATTTTTTATATTGTCATGAATCCAATTATAAATTTTATGTATATAATAATTGTTGATTTTTATAATAATTAAGTTAAAAATCATGTTTATGATAATATAATTTATTATATTATCATTTAATTATAAATTATTATATATAATAAAATTAAATTTATAATAAGTATTTTAAAAAATATTATATAAACTACTCCCTTTTCATTAGTAGTGCAAACTTAAAAGATTTATCAAGGTACATATTTTAAAAGTTATTTCATTGTAGCCCATTCTTGTTGCATATAATCTTATTCCTTATATATACTAAATCGAATTAAATAAAACCATAGTCTACTTATAAAAAAATAAAAATAATGAAAGATTACGTTATATTTTTTATTCAAAAACTTATACAATGATACAAGCATTTAATTAATATGGAAATTCATCTCAGAAATATATTTTATAAAAGCAAGGCACATCATTAACAAGTACTAGGTATAATAAAATTCGACTTTAATTACATTTTAAAGTTCTCATATATTAATTTAATTTTGTAAAATTTTAATTACTCACATTTGTTTCTTATAATTTTTCAATTATTCAAATATTTTTTTTTATCTAAGATATCCAATAGTGACTAGAAATAGAAATGTAACGAAGAAGTGACATATTATTGACTTTGTAAAGAAAAAATAGATAAATTATTTAAATAAAAAATAAAACAGTTTTGGTCACATTTTATGCATTTCGTTGTTTATTTTTATTTTATATGTTTTATTTTGTAAACTTATATAAATATGAGTTTAGTATTGGTATATTAATAATATAAATAATTTTAAGATATAACCGTGTAAACTAATTTTATATAATCAATGCATAATTTTTTTTATAAATATATTACAAATAATACTTTTTTACATTCTAATCGATTGTTTAATGATATTTTAAGATGAAGAGCTTAATTTAAACAATCCAAAAAATCATATGAACGAAATGAAAACAACAGAAAACTATGACGACTCATAAAATAATGTCCAAAAATATAATTTAACTTAAAGTTTACTATAAAGCTATATAGTTTTGTTCTAAAATAAAAAGTACGTTTGATTCAAAATTTAGTATAATTAATTTTGAAAAATGAACATTAAAAGTTAATTTTGAAGTTTATAACGTAAAAATCATCTGTATTTGATGTTAAACAAAATTAACATTTATTTTAAACTTCAATTTACAAATTTACAAATAAGAAAAAAAAATTGCACTTAATCTCATTCATTTTCAACGAAATCACCGTCTTTTAAAAGTGATTTAACTCCATTTATAAAAAAAATGATTTAACTCCTCTTCTAAAGCAAGAAGACGCACCTTATATTATAAAATACATTGTTGATTAAAATATTAATGATGGTGAATTATAAAGTTAAAAATATACTACAAATTAAAATTAATTATAATATTAATCTTTAATTTTAATTAATAATTATGAAAAATAAGTTAACGATATAAAATAATTTAGTATCATCATTCAATTAATGTAATTTAATGATAATATAAAATTTTTCATAATATAACATGACCATTTAATTCAATAATTATTATAACACCTTAATTTTTAAAATAATTTAAAAAAGAAATGGAAACATAATACACAAATTTATGTAGCATAATTTTTTCTATTTATTTATCTCCGTCTCATCTATAATAATATATAAAGAAAATATTTCAATTTGATCTCAATTTTTAAAAATATTTTTATTTATATATATACTAAAAATTTGTAACATATTTTTGTTTTTTTTAAATCAAGAAGTATTTGAAAGCAAATTTTTATTTTTACATCATATCTTTTATCATTCATGCAAAACTTCCTCTTTTATTACAGTCTTATTTTATTTTTAATTTAAAAAACATAAAGACACGAAATGTCTTTTTCCTCTAGTAATAATAATACTAATTTATTATATTTCAAACTTCTATTTTATCTCTTTTTCTTTCTTGATTATAAAATTTAGTATAATTTAATTTCTCTTAAAAATATATATTAACTTACATAGTCAAGATTTATTAATTTTTTTATATTATACTCATAAATAATCAACAATAATAACCATTGGGATGAGGACAGGTGTGGAGTGAGGAAAGTATATATGATTTGGACAAATGGAAATAATGTTCACACCAGTGACACCACAATAGTCTAATCACCGTTCATCATCCCATGATCAAAGCTTGAAGGCCACGCAATCACATCACGTGAGTGAGCTCACACTATTACTCCCTCATTCAAGGGCACTGAATCTCCCTTGGAGGAAGGTTCCCACCCACTACTGTTAGCTTCCTTCTTTGACCACAACACTACCCTATCCCCAAACCAAAACCCCTCAATTTTCCCCATTCACGCGTTTCCTTCATTTCATACTCTCTCAGAGTCTCACTTTTGGTTTTTCGTTCCGCGACTCAGTCTCCGGATCCTCTCACCCAGAGGTTCCGATCGTAGCATATAGTTGTCAGATTTTCGCTTCGCCACTTCTTGAGTTTTTCTTTTCCCCTAATTTGATTTCTCTATTTAGGGTTTCTAATTCCAGGATTCGATCGTCGTCTCGAATACCCAGAGGCTCGAACCGTGTCAAATTGTTGGGGGTTTTCGGTTTTTATTAAGAAAGTTTGAGTTTTTGGTGTTGGGTGATCGAGGGTTGCTTGGTTTTTGTTTCGATCGAGAATGGGTGAGGTTTCGGAAGATGGTTCCGCTGATTGTTTCAGCCAGATGATGTCGTCGATGCCGGGTTTTCGGTTCCATCCCACGGATGAGGAGTTGGTGATGTACTATCTCAAGCGGAAGATTTGTGGGAAGAAGCTGAAGCTGAACGTGATTCGTGTAACCGATGTGTATAAGTGGGATCCTGAGGATTTGCCTGGTATTTGATCACCCCTTTTTATCTTTTCTTTTTTTTGTTGGTGATTGTTGTAGCGTTGACTTGGGTTTGTTTTGGTTCGGGTTTGTGTTTCTTTTGATTTGATTTATTGTTTGGTCGTTTAGAAGTTGTTTGGATCTTCATGCTGTGAATATTAGTTATGGTTGATGCTAGTTTTTGATGAAGTGATGCTTTGGATGTGTTTTTCAGGTTAGAGTACCAATCGTTGACTTGGGTTTGCTTCAATAAGGTGTTGTGTGCTATGGGTTCTTTTGATTTGTTGGTCTAAGCGGTTCAGGTTATTGTTGATGTTTACTTGATGGGTGGTGCTGTCAATCTGTTTGGTCTATCTGTTTGGGTGTTTACATGAGTTTGTTTTCCTTTGCTTTGAGCTGGATGTAAGAGTGATCCCCCTCTCCTCCTTTTTGTGTGGGTTTCATTTACACAGCTCTATCTATGTTTTTTTGTTTTTTTAGATCTCTTGGTTGGTATGGTCTGTGGGTATTTCATAGGCATTGAAGTTTCAATATTGTCAATGCTTTGGAGTTCTAAAGTTCTGGCTACACTTACGCAAGCATTATGTAGATTGAATATGATGTGCATCTCTACCCACCTGTCATATTTACTCCAAATCATGCTTTAATCTGATTTATAAAACTCTGAACACCTTTCAATTTCTTTTTGTTTGATTACTGACTAGTGGCTTGTAATTTTTTTCAGGGCAATCTATTCTGAAAACTGGAGATAGGCAATGGTTCTTTTTCTGTCACAGAGATAGGAAGTATCCTAATGGTGCAAGGTCTAACCGGGCAACTAGACATGGGTACTGGAAAGCAACAGGAAAGGATCGTAATGTGATTTGCAATTCTAGGACAGTTGGAGTGAAAAAGACCCTGGTTTTCTATTTGGGTAGAGCTCCTAGTGGTGAGAGGACTGACTGGGTTATGCATGAATACACCGTGGATGAAGAGGAGCTGAAGAGATGCCAGGATGTTAAGGTACCATTTTAAGTGGCCATTTTGCTTTAAATTTCTTCAATTGTTGTTTATTACTCCTTTTGATAACAGGAAGATAACTATTTACTGACTTTTGGGTTTTGATATCAATTCATTATCAGGACTATTATGCACTTTACAAGGTTTTCAAGAAAAGTGGACCTGGTCCTAAAAATGGTGAACAGTATGGTGCACCATTTAATGAAGAAGAGTGGGCAGATGATGACATAGTAGATTTTAGTAATAAGACAGCTGAACAGGAGGTTCCAAATTGTGTTTCTCCGATTGTTAATGATGTACCACCGTTTTTGTTTGATGATGAAATCAACGACATCATTAGAGGAATGTTGGATGATGAACTTATCCCGGACCAGCAGCATGGGAATCTTGACTTTCCTCAGGTCTGTGATCTCCTAAAAGATTCCTCTATGCACTTGTTTATAAACTGACACCTCACCTAGTGGCTAGTGGGATAAGACTATTGTTGTTGTCGTTGTATATAAACTGCCATCCATTTGACAGCAAAATTTTAGAGTTTATTAGGTGGTAGTTATTCTTCTTGTTCAGTCAAAATATGTGAAAAGCTGCTGCACTTGTGATTTTGGATTTGTGAAATATAATACATCAAGAAACTGGAAGGTAGTTTCTCTGTTAAATGTATGCATCATACACATGTGTCTGCTAATTTATAATTTTGTTAATTGAAATGTTGGTCTTCACTTTCTTTTTCCTTATATTAGTTTTTTCATAGTTGCTGCTGATTTGTTGCTCTTTTAATTTCTACATGTCATTTCCGAAAGTTGTTGACTAAGGTTTTTACTAAAATCATGCAGGCTGTTACAGAAGAAACACAAAGTACTGTTGTGGATCAGTTCTCCGAGTCTGTGATGTTCTCTGAGCCAAGCAAAAACTTATATTCTAGCAGTCAATTTTTTGATGCACAGCCTGGCTTTGACTTCAATCTGCCAGTTGCTTCTCATTTGCATCTTTCTGAAGCATCTGAGGTCTCTTCTGCTTCCAACATTAAAACAAAGGGGCTTGACTTTCAAGAGGATGGCTTCTTGGAAATTAATGATCTCATTGATACTGAGCCTACATTGTCAAATGTGGAAAAGCCTGTGGAGTACCTGCAGTATGAAGATGGGTTAAGTGAACTTGATCTGTTCCAAGATGCTGAGATGTTTCTTCGTGATTTGGGGCCAATTATTCACGAAACAAATTCACATGCATATACAAATGCCCTTGTCAGCAGCTGTATTGAAAGTCAAAATTACCAGTTGCTGCACAATCCAGAGGATGCCAATCAAACTGTTGGTGAATTGTGGATGCATGGTGAAAGAAGCACCCCGAGTCCATCAGAAGGCTTTGTTGATTCTTTCTCGGTATCATCCCCAGGTATAGTAATCAGCACAAGATACAGTGTTGCTCCACTGCCAAATAATGATTTTACTTTCTTTGATTCGGATGGAGATTCAAGCTTCCCATCTCATTTGTGCCATTTTGAGAGCTTTAAAAACTCAAATGAAGATTTCTGATTCGAGCCAGTTTCAAGTTGCTCTTTTGTAAAATATATAAAAAAAAGTCTTAGGCTGTCCCTAATATATGCTAGTTTTTGTGGTCATGTTTTAGGTGTTGTATATGAATCTGTCAGCTTTCCTACGGAAGGCAATAACAATCAAAGTAGCACTATGGAAGATGTTGCTACAAATAGCTTCTCCTCTGCTCTCTGGGCCTTTGTTGAATCAATACCTACTACTCCTGCATCAGCTGCTGAAAATGCTTTGGTGAACCGAGCTTTGAATCGAATGTCTAGCTTCAGCAGGGCGAAGATTAAGCCCACAAACATTGCTGCAGCAGGTAAAGACACTGCCACTTTGAAGAGAGCCGGCAGAAAGGGACTTCCATTCCTTTTTTTCCCGATTCTTATTGCTTTATGTGCTTTCTTGTGGATTTTTATTGGAAACTTAAGATTATTAGGGAGATGTATCTCTCCTTAAATATATATATATATATGTATATCCAAAGTTTTGCTGCTAGGTATGTTTTGTCTAGGATCTCCCAGAATGACTGTTATCTGGGATCTCCCCAGAATTACCAAACAGTGCTGTTCTAACATATTCTCAAAATAAAAAAAAAATTCTTTGTGAATATTGAAGGCAGTATAAGGCTTTAAGGTGTAGGGTAAAATGAGCCTTTAATTCAAGAGAAGGCACTGTAAAGGAATTTGAAGGGCCAATTGGTAACTTAGTTAACAAATATATTAACCAAGTTCTTAATTTTGTATAATCTTATTTTGTATTAGTTTATTTAGTTTGTTTTTTTGGTCTTGATTTTTATTTTTTGGAGATTGATTGTACATGGATAAGATCTCATTTTGTTTGGTGGTAACGCTAGCATTAGCATTAGATTATTATTGTTTGATAAATAAGCATGTTGTGCTCTGAATAACCGGTCTGCAAGTAAGGTGCTGAGTTTGAGTAACTGGTTGGCAGAACCGGTTAGGTCATCAAACTGGACAATTCATGAAACAGGTGAGTTAGAAAATTGGTCAAACTGGGTAAGAGATAGCTGCAGAAAATTGGTTGAATTGATTTTTCTCCCCCTTATATATGTTTTTTTAAATAAAGGTTTATATATGAAATCTATGTATGGATTATTATTATTTAGTTGTTTATTGTAATTTTTATTTTATTAAATATCTAGTATATTTCAATATATTTTTGGTTTTTTATATTTTAATTAATGTTATTTTTTATTTTTAATTTAAAATTATTTTATTTGTATATCGAATTTTAAAAATAATTAATTTTAGTCTCATGGAATAAGTTATTTGACCATGTATAATTAAAAATTATTGTTAGCCTTAATTTTCTTTTATGTTTTTTTCTTCTTTATTATATAGATTACAGAGGATGATCAAGTAAAGCTAGGAATTAAATATTCTTATTTTAAAATATAAGAATTAAAAAAATAATTTAGTCTAAAATAAGAAATAAAAAATATATTTAAGGTTATCTAATATGATTTTCTCAATGCAAATATAAAATTGAGGTTAATTTCATTTTTGCACCCGTAATTAAAATTATTTTAGATATAATTTTTCAAAATAATTATTATAAAATTTTCATCATTTATAGCAATTTGTAATTAAAAATTAGTCAAGTGTAATTTTTTTTATGTTGTTAGTGTATTTTAATTATTGTTATATTATTATGATTATTTTATGCAAATATAAATTTTATATAATGTTTTCAATGTTAACTTTATTATTTAATGTTGTGTGTTATTAAAATATGTATTTAGTTATTATTGATTTTAATTTAATTTAGTTATTGATGAATTAACTAAAAGAAAGTTAATTAAAATTTATTTTGTTCTTTATTTTTATTTTTTTAGTTCTTTAATTTTAAAATTTGAGTTAGTATTTTTTTAAATAATAACTTTTTTTATTTTGTGAAATGATTTTAAATTTTTAAATATAAAACTTGATCTATTAAATTATAAAAATTATAGAATTTAACAAATGTTTAAAAAAAGTTATAAATAAGATAAAAATTATATAAAAATTGAATTTCATGAACAATTAAAAAAATTTAAAAAATACGAAGACTATTTTTCATCTAATTTTTATTATATTTATGATTAGATTTATAATTTTTATAAGTAAATCTAATGTGATTAATTTTATGATTTGAATTAGTAAAAAATTTAGAATTAGTTTATTCAAAAATTAAAAATTATTTTTTAAAAAATAATATAAAAAATTTAAAAATTAATGTCTATATAAATTAATTTTATTTTATAAAAAAAGTTCTAAATTTTTGTAGAAAAACTTACCCAAACATTCTAAATTAGGACTTTAATTAGATTTGATAAGTTATAATTTTTTTATTTTAAAACATTTGTCCTGGTCGCACAATTTTATTTTACAAAATTAAATTATTAATTGTTTATGTTTATCTTTTTTTTATAAAACGCATAAGTGCATTAGCGAAGCCAAAAAAATGTGATTTAATCAAATGAAAATTTAATAAAATAAATAATCATTTAATTTTTTTTTATATAGATATATAAGTCGTTTTTGGACCTAAGGATTTCATTTTTCACTTGCAGTTATAGGCTTATTTCACCTTTACAAAACTTGAACCAAAATATTGTGTGTTTTGGGTAGAAGAATCACACACTTAAAAAAATGCATTGTTTTATGGTATTATTTGTGTTATTCGATTAATTTACATAACTGAGTAGTGAATTATTAGTACGCCCATTACCTAATTAAGCAATAAGCAATTGATGTTTCTTTTCTGCGTACAGTTTTTCGTTTCTTTATGAAGTGCCAAAACAAAATACATTACTAACAAATCATTCTTAGTTATGATTCATTTCAATATCTTAGTTTAGTTTGACTTTTCGGAATTTCTTCCAGTTTTTCTTTACTTTTCGCCTAGTGTGTACAGAATAGGGGAACTATTATAAGAGCTATGCTTTCACTTTCACCGCACTGTTTTATATATTTAAACAGAAATACTTAACTTAAACTAAACACACACTGTACTCATTCAAATTTTTTATTATATGTTTTTATTTTGTATGTCACTTCCTGGGCATTATTTGCTGTGTATAAATCATTTCTCTAATTCAATCTTGGTCATTTTTTAGTGTGAATATAAAATGTGTTTTGTGATACATTCTTGCTAGGTATGTCATTATTGTAAATTTGAGGAGTAAACTCTCATTTTACTCTTTGAAGTTGTAGTTTTTGTTACTTTATCTCCTATTTTATGTACAATTTAGTTCTTAATTTGAAAAAAAGAAATCATTCTTTTAGTATTTTTTTACTCTAGTTTTTATTATTATATTACTCAAATAGTGAATGATGTTTTACAAAATTAGAGACTAAAACGATGTGCTTAAAATTTCATAAATTAAAATGGAAGTTCATTTAAATTCGAGATAGAAACTAGATTTGCGAATCTAAACACTCTCAATTTAAGCAATTGAATAATTGATAATATATGATTTTATCGTTGAATCATATAATATTATTGTAATAATTATTAAGTTAAGATAAATAAAAAAATCGTAAATATTTAATTTATGATAAATATATAACTATATTTCAAAAAATACTAAAACTCAAAATAAAACAATTCAATAAGTAGAAACTCATTTTTAGAACTTCAATCCGACTTAGTATGCAAGAATTTATCCATTGATAAAAGCACTCCTAGTTTTACATCTAAAGTTTAAATTTTAATATATGGTTAATATTTACGGACTAACAACATACTTTTTAATATATTTAATTATTAATTAAAATTTACTAAAAATTAAAAAAGTATGAATGACATTAAATAAAAAGAAAAAGTTATATAAATTTATGTTTTTTTAAACTTCAGTGAATAATAAAATATATATTTAAAAGAAAGAATTATTTGGAGAATGTGATAGTAATATTTCACTTATATGTATTTATGTTTTCATTCAGACAGAGCAGCAAGAACCTTATTACGTGGCACATGTTCCGATCAGAATTAAACATGCCGATGAATAATGACCTGGGTAGTTTTCAGTGGTTTAACGATGGATGAACCTCTTCAAGTTCAAGGACTTCAACATCTACACTTGTGTTTTGTTTCCCCCTTTTCAGTTGGCAATTTTTATTTTCCTTCGTGTCCCAAAAAATGACATTACTATTGTGTTTAATCTAACAATGTGGATTCATGTCTTCTGTCTTCGTAATATCATAGAAAAAAAAAATATTACTATCGAAATATATAATAATTTATCTCAACCCTTCATTCTTATTACACGTGGCACTGTTTTTTCTAACGTAAGAATTGTTTTATACGTCAAGGATGCGGGTTTTCAAGGAATGAACTTGGTTGTATAAATGAATATTGTGTAATTATTAATAATCAAAAGCATAAATAACTGAATTCAGAAAATAAATAAATAAACATTTTTTTTTAAAGAATGCCCAACTAAATTATACTTAGAAAGAACAAATTAATAAACAAAATGGACTCGTAAAAACTCCCTCCCCCTCCCAAACTCAAAGTATATATAATTGAGTTTAATTGTCATTTATAGTATGTATACACAAAAAATTGTCTCTAGTTTACTTTCGTCCCCTGATACTTCTTTTAATTTGAGAATAGATGCAAATTTTTCCGACTCTGATTTTTTCTAAAATAAAACAGTGCAATGAAACAGTTTCTTTTGTAACTGGTGGTGGCAATAAGAGAATTTTAAAATTTTAAAAACATTTCGAAATAGAAGTAATATTATATTAGATATAATTTTTATTTGAATTCTCAGCTATGTAGCACTTTTGATGTTTAATTTCTAATTTCTAATTTCTAATATTAAACATTTTGATTTAGGTCGTTTAAGCCATTACTCATGAAGTTTTAAAGATATAGATTACTTGTTACCAAATAGAGTTAGGTAGTGTTTGAATGAGGAATTTCATATTTTCATGGAATTTATAATGCATAGAAATTTAATTACTTCAATTTTTTTATTTTATTTTTTTTGTTTGGACAGAAAATTTTAATTTTTTGTTTAGATAAAAAATAATTTTTATCATATAGAAATATCATTTTTTAATATTTACTAAAAAAATGGTAGCTTTTATTATTCATAGAACCATAAATGGAGAGAAAGAGCACATCAAAGTTTCCAGTTAAAAGTATAAAAAAATTCCACATTTTTTCATTTTAGACGTTATTTAAAATTCTTCATTTTGCTTGAAAACAAAAATTCAATAAAATTCCTATCACTTTGAAAAATCTCTGAATTTGATATAAAAAAAATCATTTTAATGCATGGTATTTTAAATTCACTTAAAAATTGAATATTTCTCTCAAAATTTTCCATTCAAACACAGTGTGGTGCAACGGAACAAGTTCAAATTATTTTTTATTTAGGCTGGCTAGGAAATTCCGTGTTAGTGTATGTTTGGACTAGTTATAAAAACAACTTATTTTTAATAATTAATTATTATTATTATAATAAAATTTTAGAAATAAATTTTATATTGGGATATATTAAGTGAAAAATAATTTCAAGATATTTTATTTTATTTGAATATAAAAATGCATTTTATAAAAAATAAAAAAATAAATTATTCGTAATTATTGGTTTTGTAATTAAAATTATAAAAAATTAAGTAAAAGATAAGGCATATAAGGGTCTATAAATCGTTTCTAGTAATTGCAAGAAACAATATCGGTAATAACATGAAAGTGTTTAGCAATTACAAGTAGTATAATCTTTTACACATTTTCCATTTGCTCAGTTATCTCAACATTCATGTATTTTGCTCTATAGAAATTATTCAGTTTTGCTTAATTCTTGATCATAGCATTCCTAGAGAATGACTTGGAAATTTGGAAGATACCGTCATTAGAGAACATTTTTATCATCCTATATGATTCATCACTTTAATTCTCAAATTTTTATAATTAGATAATCGAGAAAATAAATTATTTTAATTGAGTAAACAATTCCGTAAAATGTTTATATAAATATGTAAATATTATCATTATTTTATAAGCAGTAATATCTTAAGTTATTACACTTAACTCATCGAATTATTTTTTTAATAATGTTCAATTTATTAATTTCTTTTGTAACAAACATTACATTTGAAGTTAATAAATCGGAGAATATCTTAACTTTTCAATAGGTATTCACATAAAATTTTAATTATTTTTTACATCATAATAAACTTAAAAGTACCCAACATTGTGTCAAATAACAAACTTGGTGTTATATGTAAACTTTTGATTTTCAACCATATTTGTTTTAATTGTACCAGTACACTGTTGTAAAAATTTAACATTGAATTTTTGCATTTATTAAACAAGATAATTTTGTATTTTGGAGAATTGTGTGAGCTGTTCTATATAGATAAATTATCTTCATTATTATTCTCTTTGATAATATTTTGGATTTTATCTCATTAGCTTTTTAAGGCTCAGGAGAAACTTATTCAATTACAAAACATTGTAACCGTTATATTGAAATCTGATTGAATCGTAATGAATTTAAAATTGAAACGGTTAAGCATTTCATAGTTATTGATTTGTAATTTCAATCAATTTAAAATATTTAAATCATAAATATGTACCGTTAATCATATCTAATAAAAATCGCAACATTTATTTTACAATAATACTTAAAACTCATGTATTTTTTAAATAACTATTACAATATTCTTAACCCAAGCTTTCTTGGGATAAGAAATATATTAAACTAATATTATATGATAAAAGATATGATAATTATTTTATAATATCTTAGATTGTATTTTCCACCAAATAGATTCTTAAGATCGATCTGATGAAATTCATCTCCTCTCTTCCTATAAAAAGAAAACAAATAAACAGTAGAGTCACACAAGTTTTAATTCTGAAAGTACATGTTTGAGCTACTGAGTGGAGTTAAGGAACACAACACAGAAGAAGAACGAGGTTCTCACTTATTATATTTTTACTTTTAACTCTTTATATATATATATATATATTTCTTTATGTACATGTATCTCTTTAGAATTATGTATTTTATTGTGTTTATAAATAACTAAATTCTTTATTAAAAGTTATGATGTAGTTTATACTTATGAATCCATATTTTAATTAAATTTGAGTTTTTGTTTTATTCACTCAATTAATTTATTGTTTTAAATTCTTTCATAGATTTGATCGCCATTTACAAAATTTTAATTGAATGATACCAATACTGAATTGTTAGACTTATAAAAGGTAGAATCAAACAAGAATAAATTATAAATTTAAATATAAAAGGTAGAATCAAACAAGAATAAATTATAAATTTCATATAAAATTAAGTCAGGAGTATGGTATTTCTAGTTCTTTGAAAAATTATTTATTTAAATTATATATATATATATTTAAAACTGGTGATGGGATTCACTAATTTTTTGGATATGATATTTAGATTCCTATATTTTTTATATTATCATGATAGAGTATGTTTATCTTTAAATTATATTTAAAAATAAAATAATTTAAAGAAATATGTCCCAATCCTTTTAATTATATTAAAAGAATTATATTTTTGGGAATGATGGAGCCATCGTTAGTTACAGATAAAATGCAACACATACAAACAAAAGCCACATGAAAATTAAACAAATGATAGACATCCAACAAACTGTGCTAAACTACAGAGCAGATCAAGAGATGAAAAATTGCAAAAAAGTTTAATAGCTAAGTTTGAGTTCGAAGGTTAAGAGCTCTTTCAAGTTTATGTTAGATCGATACATGTAATGCTGACCAAACATATGTATGAGCCAAACACACAGTGAATATGATTAGAGGGAAAGAGAAAATGACATTGTAATACAAATTCGAAAAACATGATTTTCTTGAATTTAGGGATAGAAAAAAAAATCTGCATTCACGTATCACAATTTGTTATGGATATTTATTTATTAATAAAATAGGATGAGTAGGAAGATATTCGTACTACCTGTATATGAATTTTAAAATTGTCTAAATATTTTTAACTATATACAAAGTAATTTGTACTCATCCGTATTCTCATTTCTTATCTTTCTCGTGTTACTTTTTTCTTCTTCTAATTATTCGTAATTTTTTCTTCTTCAGTGATATAAACATTGCTACATTCTTTCATTATCTCTTTTTTACGATCCTACCCACTGACTCTATACCAAGGTTAATAAATATTTCTATTTTATCTTTTATCTTTAATCAATTTGTATGAATGAATTGAATATATGTATAACAATAAGACAATGTTAAAAAAGTATAAAAATAACATATGATATTTTAAATTTTAAGTTTTAAATTCTAAATCATAAATAAAAAATAAATAAAAAAATAAAAATAAAAATCACACAAATAAAGAAAATTAGTTAACAATATTTAATTTATAAATTTTATTTAAAATATTTTTAAAAATTATTATCTATTGATTTTTGATATCAAAAATAAAAAATGTTATTAAAAATACAACTTTAATTAACTAAAAGATATTTTAGAGATAATTTTATTAGTTAGGATGAAGTTAATTAAGATTTATTTTATATTTTAGTCATGTACATTATTGCTTATATTTTTTGTATGGATGAAGTAAGTATTATTGTTAAATTAATTTTTTTAATAGCCATATACCTATATTGTACTAGTAGTTTAAATGAATTTACAACCAGAAAATAAAAAAAAAAACAATAAAGAAGTGCTAACCATTCTTGTAACCCGCACTATTTGATAAAAATCTATTAGATCTATCAAGATCTTGTAAATATAAAATCATTTCAATTTTTATAAATTTTGATAATATAAATCAATTATAATTTAAATTATAAAATATTGATTAATTTTTTAATAAAATCTTATAAATCATCGGATCTCAATATAATTATTTAAAATTAAAGCTCACTAAATTTTTATAATTATTTTTATCTTTTTCATATTTTTCTAATTTATTAAGCCCAAGAATAATTTAATTTTAATACACAAATGCTTTAAGCTAGTGCACAACCCATCATGTTAATTTCTTTTATATTAACATAATGCTTTAAAATTTCAATCATACACTCCGATTATCGTATAAAACAATGAGCGTGTCAGAAAATTACACTTTGTTATGTTTATAAAACAAAAATAAAAACCCTTTGGTTAACACAACAGTGTCGTTGCTGGAGAAGAAGATCGAATCGAAACGCGAAGTTTCTTTTCCTCACGCGGAACAGAGAATGGTTATGAGGAGGAAGAAGATGGAGCAGCGCTTCACCTTCTTCTTCTGCTGTTGATTTCATGGCTGCCTCCCAGTCCCAGCATCGCTGCGTTTTCGGTATCTCTCTCTATCCCTTTCTTCGCACTTTTCTGGTTATTGAGTGTTTGGGTGTTGAATAATGTCAAATCGAAATAAATCTTTAATTTCCTAATTTTTTATTTTCTATCTCCGTGGCTCCACGTTTATTGCAACCTCGGATGTTTCTGATTTCAATTATTGAAATTAATGTCCGTTGGTTGTTGGGTTATGACAATGTTTGTGATTCTGTTGTAGTTGGGAATATACCGTATGATGCCACTGAGGAACAGCTTATCGAAATCTGCCAGGAGGTTGGCCCTGTAGTCTCATTCAGGTACTTTCAAACAAGTTATTCTCTTGTTATTGCTCATGTTTTTTATAAACATCTTCATAAACATTTATAAGCGAACAAAATAAGAAGATAAGATGAATTAAACTTCTTTTATAAGTTAAAATCAATGGACCTTCTATGTACTTAACTTTTATAGATGTTATCTTGTCTAATTTCTTTAAAAGCCCAGGTGCATGGGTTAAGGGAGAAACTCAATTCAGTTGACCTTCTTATTTTTTTCTCTTATAAGTGCTTATGGAGAAATTTATTCAAACTTGGTCATTACATAAGAGTTTTCTTAGATTTTATTATTTGTTACAATAATTCATGTTTTGAACTCTGGGATTAGGGGCTTTCCGAATCTGTCCTAATGATTTGTTTCATTATGAGGTTTTTTCTGTAATTTCTTGGAACTACCTTTTGTTTCTTGACCAATGGTTTATTTGGATAAAGTATTCCCATCTTTTTTCTGCAGATTAGTTATTGACAGAGAAACTGGAAAACCAAAAGGTTATGGATTCTGTGAGTATAAGGATGAAGAGACAGCTTTAAGTGCTCGGCGAAATCTTCAGGGTTATGAAATTAATGGGCGGCAATTACGTGTTGATTTTGCTGAAAATGATAAAGGGACTGATAGAAATAGAGAACAGGTATATTGTCAAAATTTCTTGAAATTGTGATGACTTATTCTCCCAAATCTTTGGTATGTTTTCTTTAAAGAAAGTGCAGCAAATCATCTAGAAATAAGCTCAAGTCCAAACCATATATATTGAAATGCACCCTGAAAATCATGAATAATTGGACATAAGTTGTCTCTTTCTCATTTGTATATGCTTTTTATAATTTTATAATTAGGTTTCTTTTTCAAACCACAATATTTGATCAATGTGAAACCAAAGGGGGAAATAACTATTACTTATTCAAATATTTCATTGATCTCACATTGGCCAATATCTTTTACTTATTGATAACTACATTTTTGACCGAATAAATTAAGTCACCCACATTCACTCAAAGGTGTTAGCCTTTCGACACTAAAGTAATGTGAATACATTAAAATTCATCATTAATTTCAAAGATGTCAAAGGCATTTAGGACAATGTAAAAACCTATTTTGCCGCCCCTCCCGCCCCATTCTTTTGTGCTTGTTTAGGTCAAAGTAGAGGAATCACGTGCTAAACGTCAGTTTTATTACAGATTAAATTGATTCTTCTTTTTTGGTGCAGGGTCGTGGTGGGCCTGGAATGACAACAAATGTTGGTTGGTTCTTTATGCTCTTGCTATTCTTATATGTTGTGCTAAATTATCTTGCACATATAATCACTGCATTATCTTTTTCATCCTGTGTTTTTTCATTTTCTCCTTTTTTATGTATTAAAGACCCTCAGAAACAAGTTGGTGGCCCAGCTGTCCATGGGGAAGCTGTTCAGCATCAGCCTATTGGTCTTCATATTGCCATAACAGCTGCAGCTGTCATGACAGCAGCTCTAGGTGGTGCTCAGTTTGGCATCCAGTCAAATCAAAATAGTTTGCAGAGTCAGTCAGCACTGGCACATGATCCTTTAACTCTGCATCTGGCCAAAATGTCCAGGAGTCAGCTGACTGAGACTATCTCTGAGCTCAAGGTAACTACTGGGTAAAGCTAACTTCACCTTCCTACTTCCTAGACAACCTTCTCTTTTCTTGACTTATTTGTTCTTGCTATGATGGCAGGGAATGGCTACACAAAACAAGGAACTGGCTCGCCAGCTGTTGCTTTCACGGCCACAGTTGCCCAAGGCTCTTTTTCAGGTGTGTACTTTTCTCCTGTATCAATTCCTTTGTGAATTTATTCAGGCACAGCATTCTTTGATGACCAACTTGTCTCTTAATAGTTTCTACATGAGCTTGTATGATGTAGATGCCTGTTATTGTAGCTATCAAATTGTACGGGCTGTAATTTAGAGTCTTTCTATTTGGTGTGCCATTCTATGTCTTTATTTTGACAATCTAAGCATAACTGACCACTCTTTCCTTCAAAGTTACATTTTGTTGGTGTGTTCAATCATCAATGTATAATGAACAATATTTGTAACTAAACAAATATAACCTTGGGGGATTTTGTGCTTCTCTCCCCAAATCTATGTTTTAGTGTTGTTGGATCTATGTTTTGAGAGAAATCAATGATTTGGATAATTTCTTTGATCCTTATGTTCACATGTATATGCAGGCTCAGATAATGCTAGGAATGGTGACTTCCCAAGTGGTTTGTTTTACTACCTTTACTACCTTTTTGCTTGATGTTCATTCCTGTACATTTTATGCTGAATCTTTGTCATCTGGGACTTAGGATTTGAGTTAGGGTGCTATAAATTCCAACTTCCAAGGCTGTGAACTGAACGTGTGAATTTTTTAAGATTACACTACAGTTAGTGTGTTCTGGGACAGTTGGAAGCAAATGGGCTTATATTTTTTTATTGTGTTTTTAATACTGCCCGTGAAGAACAATATGTCAGGGCAGGTTAAAAAAGAGAAAGGGAATAGATTTTTTGAAGCAATTGGATCCTTGCATGTCTTGGCAGTGGGAATTTATCTACAAATGATTTCATGAATAGCTGTATACTTCAATTGTGTAGGAGGACTAGTCAATTTGGGGAACAAATGGTCCATAACTCAAGGTCAAAGTTTAATAAGCACATTAATAAATAAAGCCCAGATAACTGAAACAACTCAAGGAAACAGGCACAAAAGCCCATTTTCTGACATGCTTTATAATTTTGCCTGATTATAAAATTAATAAGATACCTCTAGGACTTGTATAACATCACCTGAAGTAACAATGAATAACCCTAAGTAATTATGATGAGATATTTTGTTCCTTAAGTTTATTCCTTCTAGATCTTTTAATTTTCTTTTTCATAATAATTTTTGCAGTTACAAATGCCAAACCTTAGGCTTGTTTCAGATCAATCCTCACAGTCTTTGATGAATGAAGGGCAGCTGGGTCAGCCATCATTGGTTCAAACTCTGTCTGGCCTTCCTCCTCATGGGCAGAGCAAGTTGCAGTCTGGTTTCACACCTTATGCTCAAGAAGGCCAAGTCAGCACCATACCTCATAATCCGTTGGCTCCTAATCAATTAATTGCACATCCAAAGCCTCCAGTGCAGCCTCGAATTCCCCTTCAACAACATCCAAGCAACCTTGTACTGCCAGGAACATTGTCAGGGCAGTCTAATGTATTGCTTCCTTCTGTTCGTCCTCCAGGTTTGGGCAGTCTGTCTGTTAGGCCTCCAGTTCAACCGGCGACTTCAACTGCTCTGAACCAGCAAATGCATGCCACTTTGCTACAGCATCCTGTACATGTTGGAAACTCAACTGTAAGACACAATATTCCAATGGTTCATCCAGATGCCAACTTTCAGGTGCCAAAATTTGCTTGTTTTTTAGCCCATTTATGTTGCATGGATATGAATATTTTTGAAAAATCTATGGATTAAAAGTTATGATTAGAATGTACCATGCTTGTTAATGAAGAAGAAAATCACCAAAGCACCCATATTGAAGCATCGCTCACATTTTGTAATGTTTTCACTTTAAGATGGTGTGGAGCAGATAATATGTAGAAGCTTATTTTCCCTTCACTTCTGCTGTGCTGGCTACAAGTTCTATTTTTTATATGCTTATATTTTTAAAATAAAGTATCTAACTTCATTCATTAAAACAGCCTGGCCCCTCCGTATCATCAGCTAATTCTCAGTTATTGAGTAAAGGTGATAAATCTTCTAAAGTTCTTGAAGATTTACATTGGGCCAACAGAACTAATAATACATATTCAAACATGCCTTTGGGAGTAGAGAAAACAAACATGGTTCATGATTCTTCAGAAACTTTTACTCGCCCATCAAAGCTCATGAAATTGGATGAGGGAAGGAGCACCTCCTTTTCTGCAGGAATTTCAGACGTCACTGATGGATCATCTCATGTCCTTGGAAGAAGCTCATTGCCTGTACATGCAACTCCTAAAGCAGAAGGGAAATACTCTGAGCAACAATCTTCTCAGGTACGTGTAACTTGGTAATTCATAGATGCAAAGTGAAGATGAATAATTTTCTTATGAATTTATTTGATATTTTGATGATGCATTGTTATCATTTGAATTTGGATGCAAAAATTACTGTACGGTAATCTCTTTTGAGATTATTTATTTTGAATAATAGCCTTTCATTTGGTTGCGTATGGTTAGTAATACTTAATTGGATATCCTTTGTGGATGAATTAAGGTGATAGACTAGTTTTAATATACTTATGAAATTAAGATTTACATCAGTGGAAGGTGTGATGGCCATGCCTACTATTGCTGATATTTAGGAGTGTTAGATATTTGACATCAAGTGGATAAATTTATGCTTCATACACATGGCCAACGAACCGAATCTCTTCATTCAATATTTCAGAAAATTTTCTGTCATAGTTCATCAGAACCATCTTTAGATCACCAGCCTGCAGCTCAGGGATCACTAGATATTGATATAACTGATCATGTTTGTACGTAAGGGATCATGCTAGCATGACTCTGTCTTGGTTAGGAGCTTACAGTCTGTTAATGACCTGAATTCCACGTCAGGAGAGGGATTTTATGCATAGTTAGTACAAAACGCATCATATTTTTTTTTATATATAAAAAATTCAATGTTTTATACTCCCAACTTTTCTTTTAGAAGCACAACTTCTTTCGCCTGAAAATGCCTCTAAATGTTTCAGATTTACATTTCTTCTTTTATTGTTTCAAATTTACATTTCTTCTTTTACTGTTTCAAATGCTTTTGTTTTTAATTTTTATAACCACAATGGACCCTATCTTATTTTCTTTGCTCATCCCAGCTTCCACCTGACGTGGAGTCTGTTTTGCTGCAACAAGTATTGAATCTGACACCAGAGCAATTGAGTTCCTTGCCACCAGAGCAGCAACAACAGGTTATTCAGCTCCAGCAGGCTCTTCGGCGAGATCAGATGCAGCCCTCATAGCAAACAGGAATTCATGAACACTTAAGTTCAGATAGCATCAACTTATTGTATACTAGCATTTGCTGTAGATTAGGTTCAGAATATCAAAATTCTTTCGACCACTATTGCTTTTTTTTTTTTTTGTAATTTGTCTCCTAATTCCTTGCCAAATATTTGATATAGCATGATGTGCGCATATTTAATCTCCAGAAGAGAGATATATTGTACAATAATAATTTTGGCGATAAAATTTTTTCCGTTGACATACCTATTTATGTGGGAATATCGTTGCCTTCTCATTTGAGCTATTACAAGCATGCATATGCTTGAATATATATATCTCTTGCACCAAGTTGCGTTTCATCGCTGATACCATTTAATCTAAGACGATAAAATATCTGAACTCTATCCAGCATATCAGTTTTCGTTTCTTTTCCTAATCCAATGCGTATATAGCAAAGGACGTATTAAGGTTACTATTCTGAATGTTTTATTCGTCACTGCATGCAAATACAGTATAGACCAATTCCCAGGTCTATAATCGTACACAAGACACAGATGCGTTGTTTCCTTCTGCATGTGCGGACACTGCCCGCATCGCATATTTAGCAATAGGACGGTTGATTTATCATTGAAAAAACAGTGAACGGCAATATTTTACTTGCAACAAGTGTATTCCACTGTTCCGTTCAGAAGAAAGAACAAATCGTATATTTAAGAGATGATCAAATAGTTTATTCCACGTGACACTGAAAAATGCTTTACTTTACTTTCTATAAGATTACAGAGGGGAGAAATACTATTTGTATAACAAAGAGAAAAATATATAGCATAATTAATATAATAAAAAATATAAAAAAAATGATATACAAATTATTGTACATATAGTACACCTCTTCAGCATGACATTTGGCCTTTCTACTCATGGGGTGACCAAGTTGTGTTAATTTAAAGATCCTTGATTGCCTCTATCAAGTTTCTCTCTTTTGCCCACACACAAATACGTGGGTGTTGGAGTTTTACGAGTGAAAAAACATTTTTCCCTTTAATATATGCAATATAGCGATGTAATTTTGTATACATGTCGTCCAACAAGATGAGATAGAAATTACGACATCCACAAATACGAAATGAGTAAGCTAATTGAGTTGTTGGGAAAGGAGAACTAGTAATCCTTGTGGACCTACTAAAATTTCGTTAAGAAAACTGATCAATCCAAACCAGACCACAGGAGTAACGTCCACACCAGCAAGAGGAGGAATCACTTTGCGGGTAGGAATGAGAAGTGGCTCAGTGGGAGCATAGGCTATTACATATGGAAATTTTCCCACTGGGAGTTTTGGGTACCAAGACATGACTATTCTCAAGATAAAGAGAAAACCAAACACTGAAAGGAAGGGACCCAGAAACCCAATGGCCAACTTTGCAGTTGCAGGGTCAAGATCAGCAAGAACCAATTTTGTCGCGTGTGAAGTTTCTGGTATGCTCAGCTTGAGAGTATTCAAGACTACATCTGAATTATGAGATTCCTGCGTGGTCGTTGCATCCAATAGTGAGGATATTGTTATGCCTGCAGAAGCTCCAACTTTTGTGTAACGCGAACGACATTGCATGACTCCAGAATTGCCGTTGACATTTCTTCTAGTAGAATACTTTGAACTTTTCTGCAACAATTAAAATCTCAAATTCAGCTCAGATAGCATGATATTAAAATACATGCGTATCAAAGGTTATCAATTGTTTAAACTTATGAGGATGTCTATTTATTCATAAACATCACTGAATACAAGGAACAAATTAAAAAGAAAACCACAAAAAAGAATGAAACTCATGCACATCCAATATAGAAACAGTATTGAGATAACTGCGTCTCAAAAGTAGCAGTATTAACCATAACATCAACATTTAAAGTGGGCACAAAGCCAATTTAAGATGAGTTCATCAGTACAGGATGAAGGAATGTGAAAAATGCAGCGAAAATAGAAACCAAAATCATTAGCTAAAAATTGAGCTCTCCTAATTCCGCAAAAAAACCAAGAAAACAGCCTTGTCCCACAAAAGTACAAAGGAAAAGGAATCATTGAAGTCTTGAGACATAAAACTCTAGCCAGTAGCCATATAAACCACCATATGCTGCAATTAAGAGTAATAATGGGTGGATACACTAATATTCTTCAACTATCTGAATTCTGAATTCCAAATTGTTAGGATCCAAGTACAAGACTTGAATTTCACATTGAAAGAATGAAGTTCTAGGGCGATTATAAGGCTCTCGATTCTCTCATTACAATAGTTACCTTGTATGGTGTGGTTCTCTCCAAGTTCTTATCACAAACCTAAGAAACTTCCCAATATTTGAATCCCCCCCTAACTCAATAAATTTACATTTTCTTTTATTGATCGTAATTAATAATATATACTGTATAAAACATAAAAATACATACCAGAGAAATGATCCCGCATTAACCCAATCCAACTTGTGATTATTAAATAATTATGACCAGATTTTGGAAACACTCGTATGTCGATGGAGCATCAATCACACTTTGCTTGGGCATTTTATCAAATAGAGCACGCAAACTTTCAAAGTAATAACAAGATAACATAGCACAATTTCAATGCTTCTTTCTAAACTCTTTAGAATATATCAGTAAGTGAAGGAACCCTGACTCCGTGACAATTTGCTGCTAAACCAATCAGCACCTCAATCTATTAATCTACTTATGCAGGAACACGCAAAACTAATCTATTAACAATTAAAATGCCAATAATCTATCACACGGCTTCTCTTCTTGTTCTCACTAATTTCATGTCAAACATACAATATAAATTTAAAGGAGCTTTTGCTCGCCCCACAGGCTTGTAGTACAACTGGACCAGCCCAATCTCTAAGATTAGGATGTGTGTAGGTTTTATCCTCCACTAACCCACTAAAAAAGGACTTTTGCTCATTCTAGCCATTGATTGAAGCTAAACATTGTTCTATTTATTCGGTTACTATGCAGAAATGAAGAAAAACAAACAATTAAATGCTTAAACAGACTTTTATTCAGAATATTGGTTCACAGTCAATTCAACATTTCAAAGTAATATAGAAGGGAACTTCCAATTTAATTATATTGGCCTCAAATAGCAACTGAAAACTGAAATCCTAAATACCTCGAAACTCGAAAGAGATTTGAATTCTCAAAGCCACATAATCATTAGTATAAGCACCAATTATTTTGGCCACATTTTTGTAGTTGGAACTTTTTATTCGTGTCATGTTTTGGGATAGCATAGGAGATGAAGCAGTCCTTGCTAGAATAAGACACATAAAGAAGAACTCCTTATTTATAATTGTTCAGATATTAAAAGCACAGTTGGGCACATTCAACAACTCCCCTAAAATCTTGGGAATGCTGCATTTTCTTTTTGCATTCCTTCCATCAAAATCATTAACCCATTTCCAAATTCTAGACAGAAGAACAAATATGACCACGAATTGAAACAGCAAAAGCAAAAAAATCTCAAATGGGTATGCCAAATTTAGCTAATGGAAGCACTCCCATGAGAAATTTCCATATAGTAAGCTTACCCGGACGCCAAAGCCAAAATTGCTTGGTGCTTTGCATTGCCGTCCTACAAAATTGGAAAATTTTTAACAAAAAGTGTTCTGATAGAATGGAACGCATAAGAAAATTGAATGCTTACCTTTGATTGCCGCATGAACAAGAAAAGTGTTCAGATTCACAAGATAAGATTGCGTTGCCATTCAGCCTCGCTACTATCTACTAAAACTAAATCCACTAATTTATAATTCTCACTTTTTTAAGCCACGTGTTCACCTCTCATGCTTTATTTACAGGACAAAACTTTATGCAGTTATTTTTTGTGTTTCAATTAGAATTTAAGTTTTATTTCACTAATTTTATATTAATTTTTATTCATTATCGAGACAAATATCTCGGTTCTAATTCAAAAGTAACACAAAAAAATACTTTAAAAAATTGTTTATAAGTTTTGTACTTTTTTTTTTTTACTTTTTTTTTTTGAAAAATCAAGGGCCTTATTAAAAAAAAAAGTTAAAAATTGCCATATAGCTCAATTGCATGTGTTAACAATATTGCTGGACGAAAGCATTTCAACCAAGCACAACAAAATAAGAGATCCAATATTTAAATACTGATTTCCATGCGAGACTATTAACACTTTTATTTGGAAATCTACTCGTATCAATTACTACTTCGTAATTATTTATAAGTTTAATTACCTAAATGATCATATGTTAATTAGCTTATCTCGCGTACTTATATAACTACTACTTGCACTTATTTATACATCTAACTAAATTTATTATTTAATTGAAAATTTTGTTTTTATGAATGATGATTACTCATTAAAAAGATGGGATACCATTAAATGTTGAATTTATTACCATAGTATTTGAATTTATTTAGGATGATGTATATTTGTAAATATTTTATTGTTATTTATTTTTCTTTCTATGATGTGAAATGTGAATAAATGGCATCTCTTAATTAATATATAGTTGAAGTCAATTCCCATTAACCAGTGAAGAGTTTGTCAAAGTAAATTTGATTTCTCCTAATAATTATTCTCTCTCTCTTTTTATACCCAAAAGCAGGAATATTATCTTGATCAACATATTTAATGGATTAAATTATTTACCAATTATGTTGGTTGGTTTATTTTTACTTTTTAATACAAACATTTCTATCTCATTTGCGTACGGTTGTTAAATTAATTTAAAACCATATACATTGTTTTAAATTTTGTTTTCATAGATTATAAATTGATATTAGCATACATATATGGTAGAACCTGATAGGTACCACTATATTTACACAATTGGACGCTCTATCCAAAAAGAATACTTGTATTTGATTATTAAATATATAAAAAATTCTTTGGTTGATTATTACTTCATTAGACTAAAAAAAATCGCGAGAGAAAAAAAAAAAAGTATGGTATCAAAATAGTAATTAACTTATTTTTAGCAACATTTTATAACAGGAACTTGTTTTTAAATTTTTGTGAAACAAAATTATTTATTAAACTTTATGGCAATGATCATTACTTTCTTAACAGCAGCTGTCAATTAATCATTTGATACTTCCCATCTCCCAAGCATGGTTAAATTTGTCACTTATTTGTCTCAAGTTGCTTCCTTTATTATTTTTAGTATTTTTTTTATTTATGAAAATCGAAAATAATATCAAAATAGTTATTATTTTAACACACCAATCAACTAGAATTAGATTTTACCGAACTTGATTTCACTTAACACCACCTACATATCATTAATGTTAGTTTAGCTTTGACATTTTAATTAAATACAAATAGATAAACAAAAAATACATTTAGTTTATTATGTGTGAGTTAAAAATAAAATTTACTATAAATACTTATTGTATAAAAAGCATTATTTAATTTTTACTTTTTTGAAATAATTTGAATATTTAATATAACATATTTAATAATTTTATTCCAAGTGTTCATGATCAGCCAATAGAAAATCCTATAAAAATATAACTAATTGAAGCTTACCTTGAAAACAACTTTGGTGGAAAGGATTAAGTAAAAATCATAATTATAAATCAGTAAATATTATAATGAATAATAAAGAGTTATTAATAACCTCATATTTCAAAAGAAACACCATAATTTAGCTTAATTATCTATTTGCATGTTTTATTCATAATTTAAATAAAGGTAAATGTTAGTTGTTGTGATAAGAATTCTAATAAAATTTTTTTATGTATTTGATAATGTAAAGTAATTTTATACTATTTAATTTTAATTTATTATGATAAATTTATTTATTTTTGTGATAAATATTTTAAAAATCATGATTAAATGACTATGTAAAATATTTTTTATTGGTGTATGATTATTATAAATAAAATGTAATTTTTTTATTGACAAAAGAAAACATTTAATATATCAAAAATATAAAAATTATTTACTTTTGAAAGATAATTAAAGAATACTGAATAAGATATTTAATGTTCATCAATAATACCTTTTCAATACTCGTCCACAAAACTGTATTTTAAATGAAAATGAGATGGGAGAGGAAGGTTATTTATTTTATTACTAAATGAATATTAGTATTAAAGTTATCATTTAAGAATGCATTTATTGTAACACTATAGAAGTATTACTTCTAGAATAATGCTATATTATCTTATGTCTTTTTATTTATTTTTCTGATACTAAATAAAAAGTAAATATATTTATTATTTTTAAATATAAATATATTTAATTCTCTTTTATTGTGTACTAAATAGTTAAATCGATTAATAAATAGAATTGTTTTTATTTATCATTCCAGAAAATGAGGATCAACGAGTATTAAATAACAATTATATATGTCTTGAATATCAATGCTTGTTGAAAGATGTATAAAGAAAAAATAGAATTTAATATTGTAAAATCGCACAAAATTTTGCTACCGGACATTTCGAAAACCCTATGGGCATTGAGGTTTGGGATTATTCTGGTCTACTCCATGAGCTAGAATTTTTTAATTATGTATTAAAATTAATTGATGGTTGAAATTTCTTCCACTTTTGTAAAAACCGGACAAGATCTGTCCTCTTTGCGTCCGTGCTTTCTCCATTATCCTATTTTTTATCAGATCAAAACCAATGTAAAGACACTCTCACATGTACACTTACGAGGTGTAGAGACTGTGACACGTTACTTCTTTTTATTTTTTTATGATTTATTGTAGGGTTCAACAAATTGAATTGGAGTGAAACCTGAAAAGGGAGGGAATAGGGAGGCCGGAAATTAAAATTAAGAATATATGCTATTTTAATTTTTTTATAAAATTATTAATAAAAAAATAAAAACTATTAACAAAAGTTATATGTTATTTTTTTAGTATTTATAATTAAAGTTTAAAGGCTATTATATTAACATGATAGAAGTCAATAAATTCATTATATATAATAATTTATAATTAAATAATTATGTAAACATTATTTATTTATTTTTTTATAATAATTCATATATTTAAGTTAAATTCTTTTTGTTATTGTTCTGACTTATCTATAGTGTATAATTATTAAACGTTCTTGAAAAAATGAGACCAATGATACCCTACACGTTTTAAATCCGACCACTAGCTTACCAGTGACAGTCATCATTGACACAAAATGGCGGAAACTGTGATCCAAATCGGAGTGGTTGGCTGCGGCGACATAGCCCGGAAGGTCTCACGCGCCATCAGCCTGGCCCCGAACGCCGCCATCTGCGCCGTCGCGAGCAGGTCCTACGACAAGGCTTCCGCCTTCGCGGCGGCCAACGGGTTCCCTCTCTCCGCCAAAGTGTACGGCAGCTACGAGGCCCTTCTGGATGACCCTGAAGTGGACGCCGTGTACATGCCACTCCCGACGAGTCTGCATCTGCGGTGGGCCGTGCTGGCGGCCCAGAAGAAGAAGCACTTGCTCCTTGAGAAGCCCGTGGCCCTCGACGTGGCTCAGTTCGACCGCATTGTGGAGGCCTGCGAATCCAGTGGGGTGCAGTTCATGGATAACACCATGTGGGTCCATAACCCCAGGACTGCTGCCATGGCCCACTTCCTCAACGATGCGCACCGTTTTGGTAACCTCAAATCGGTACTCACTCCATTCCTCTTCTTATTCATTGCATTGCAATGCAACTATCTTTTATCCTATATTTTGTTCACTTCACTTTTGTTTTAATAATGTTGCTCATTCAACATAATTTAAGCCCCAATCTTCTTATCATATTTAAGGCCTTGTTGGGGAATGCTGTGAAAATCAGACTTTATACTTTTACCGTGTGTTTAGGTGTCGTCTGGAAAATTAATTTTTAGGTAAAATTTTTATATTTAAATATTTTTATTTTAAAAGTAAATTAATAGTAAAATTTTAATATAATTCTTTTATTAAACATAAAATTATCTAACGTCGTTTTGACTCAAAATTGATTTTGGACCAAATTCATTTATCTAACATGAGAATATTTAATTAAAATCTAGTTAGCTAATATGTACTTAAACCCAAATATTTTAACGTGATTTTAGAAGTTGGAAGGCAAATCTAAACACAAAATTTACGAGAAGGTAAAGAAAGTTTTTTTTTTTTTTTTTTTTTTTTTTTAAGTATTTCATACTTTTGTTGACCAAGTTTCGCTGTCAAAAGGCACCGGAACTAAAAGTTACAACTTTCTCAAACGGAGTCCTTGTGCCATTTATCTGTTGTATGGTTTCTGAATTCTAGTATTCTACTCGGTTTTCTTTGGTCCTGATTCTCCTTGCCTGTTGTATATCCAGTTTGGAGTGTCTTGATTGGATATTATAAATGAAAAAAATTTAGATACACCAACTTCGTTGAAGTTTTTAGCACAATTTGCAAGAATTGATTTTGTATTTTGATTGTCATATTATTTGCTTGGCCTTCAAAAAGGAGCTGTTGAATAAATAAGTCAAAGGGAATTCCTGAGAGGATGGAACATTGAGTTATTTCCCATTGTTTTTCCTATTTTCAGGGGACGGTATATATGTTTTCACAGGTTGATGAGTAATGTTGTGTTCTGGATTGTACAGGTCCGCACCTGCTTTACATTTGCGGCCGATCCTGATTATCTGAAGAACGACATTCGTGTGAAACCAGATCTTGATGCTCTTGGTTCTCTAGGTGATCAAGGGTGGTATTGTATTAGGGCAATCCTATTGGCTGCCAACTATAAATTGCCTAAAACAGTAGTTGCTTCATATGAACCTGTGGTTAACAAAGATGGGGTGATATTAGACTGTGGGGCTTCTCTATACTGGGAAGATGGGAAAGTAGCTACATTCCATTGCTCCTTCTTGGCAAACTTAACAATGGACATAACAGCTATTGGGACAAGAGGAACTCTACATGTGCATGACTTTATTATCCCTTATAACGAGAAGGAGGCATCGTTTTTTGTTGGTACACAAACCAGCTTTAATGATCTTGTCACAGGGTGGGCTAAACAACCAAGCAAGCATACGGTCAACACTGATCTTCCTCAGGAGGCTCTTTTGGTCAGAGAATTTGCCCGCTTGGTGGCAGAAATCAAGTTCAAAAACTCTAAGCCTGACAAAAAGTGGCCAACAATTAGTAGGAAAACTCAACTGGTATTGGATGCTGTCAAGGCTTCAATTCAGAGGGGTTTTGAGCCTGTTCACATCCAGGAGTAAACATGTCTATATAGCTACTCTACCCTGCTGAAGTGAGATCCTTTTCCTGTTGTGCATTCCAAATAAAAATCCATACATTGGATGTGTTTGTGAGCTGTTCATTTCCGCTACAACGTGGTGGAAAACCTGCAGGTTCTGTAAAATACAATTAATTTAATTGTTAAATTTGATGTCTTTCGATGATGGTGATTGATGAATGAACAGCAATAAAACTGTCTTAACTTTGGGAAGACCACTGATCACTGGAATAACTAATACCTTGGTGTTCATCTTCATCATATAACTAATTAGTTGATCCGCATGTATCAAAATGGCTTGTAATGTGACATTAAATAACTTCCTGACACTTTTTTCTTACATTCTCTTCCAATCAAAGTCGTTCATATTTATTAGGAAAAAATACTCAAAAACCTTAAAAGAAAAAAATGGTTTTCGAAACTAGATTTTTAAGTTCGAAGTCAATTATACATAGGAAAGAATTAACACTTTGTCATATTCATTAAAAACGGTTATCTTTAATTAATTAAACAAATTATTTATGATTGTTAAGATATTTATCTATCTTAAAATAACGAAACTACTATAAAAATTTAGATTTCATTATTTATTGAAAGGTTTATTAGTTTTAGTATTTTTAGGTCATGAGAGTGATCTTTTGCTCTTACATATCTCCAAGTGTAATGGAAAAATCAAAGTTACATAGTTTTTTGGAGTAGAAAATATTTGTGTATTTGATTTTGATTTTCATCAAACTTTAGGATTTTCAAAGTGATAGTTTATGTATTACCAAATTAACATGTGTACATCCAAGCCAATCAATTATTTAGCTTTGATTTCCTATATTATAGGAGAGTTTAGAGATACTTAGTTGTCACTATATGTGCCTCAAAAGTTGAGGATTAATAAGATGTTACATCTAATTTATTATTTTTTCATTAGCGAAAGGGTTATCATTACAAATACTTTCTATTAATGTTTAATGATTAAAGGATTAAATACTTTCTATTAATGTTTAATGATTAAAGGATTTTTAGAGTTATCAAGTTGTACAACTTGGATCCTTGAAAATTTTGAAAATTAAGAAGATACCGCATCTAGTCAATCTTTTTTATAAAAGGCCTTGGACATGGTTCAGAAAAAGAAGGTTTGAGTATAATAACTCAGGGTGTGTCTAAAGGATCCGAGAGCTGTTCAAAGGGTCTTAGCATCCAAAGGTTATGGATATGTCGAAAGATATCTCGTGTCTAAAGGGAGGATAAGTCAAAAAGTAAATTAATAAAAAGGAAATGAGTTGTCTATATTAGCGTCCAAAGGACTTCTAGTGCCCAAAGAGTATAGACATCAAATGGGCATCCAAAGAGAGGCTGAATTAGAAAGTAAATCAATGAAAATAAAAGAAAATTTTCAAATGAGTGTTCAAAGGACCTCAATGTCTAAAGAGGAGGCTTGGTTAAAACTAAATTAATGGAAAGAAAATGGACTATCTATATGGGCATCCAAAGAGAGACTAGGTTAAAAAGTAAATTAATGAAAAGAAAAGGGACTATCCAAATGGGTGTACAAAAGACTTCAATGTCCAAAGAGAGACTAGATTAGAAAGTAAATTAATAGAAAGAAAAGATATTGGCCAGATGGGCGTAAAAGGAACTCAGTGTCCAAAGAGAGGTTAAGTCAGAAAGTAAATTAATGGCATGAAGAAAGTAAATTAATGGCATGCAAAGGATTATCCAGGATGGATATTCAAAGGACCTCAACCTCCAAAGAGAGGATAGGTCATTAAGTAAATAAATGGAAAGAAATGAGACTGTCGAGATGGGTATCTAAAGAACTTCTACGTCCCAAAGAGAGGATAGATCAACAAGTAAATAAATGGAGAGGGACTATCGATATGGGTGTCCAAAGAGATAATAGGCCAGCAAGTAAATTAATGAAAAGGGAAAATACTGTTCAAATAAACGTCCAAAAAATCCCAACGTCTAAATAGATGATAAATCAATAAGTAAATAAATGGAAAGGAAAGAGACTGTTTAAATGGGCATCCAAATAACCTCTGTGTCCAAAAAGAAGATAAGTCAGCAAGTAAATAAATGAAAAGAAAATGTATGCTTACCTAAGTGTGTTTATTAGATCATATTATTTGGTAGGAGTGAAAATGAAGAAAAAGATAAAATTTTTCTATTCATTTTTTTATAGTATTCTAGTGAAAGAAAAGAAAAGAAAATGCATATATATAAAATGACATGAAATATCATAAATAAAAAAATAATAAAAATATTTTTATAATTATATTAAAAACGATACTTTTCTTTTGTTTTCTATTAGAAAACGAACCGATTACAATTGGACCCATATCACACCTTATTCTTTTCGCTTACGGCTACTACCTAATGAAGATTGGATTTTTATTACTTGTTTCTTTAATTCATCCGTCCTAAATCCTGCAAAATAAACAAACTATTATAGTCATGATTTTGTAATATCCATTATTTATTTTTTAACACGTTAAAATAATGGTGGAGCTTGAAATTTTTGTTTAGAGGAGTCAAAATAATTAATTTTATAACATTAAATTAAATAGAGTAATTTTAATACAATCATTTCTTATGAATGATTTAAAGTTATTAATAATATTTTAAATATTAATTTATTTTTAATTAACTGTTTTTTATGATATTAAAATATATTTCTAATTTATTAATAATACTTATGCTACTATATAAAAAAATAAAGAACTTATCTAGATTTTTTTTTGGCAAAAAATTGTTAGACATGTAAGTTTTTTATACAAAAAAATTTAAATTATAAAAATAATTAATATATAAAACATATTATTTATGTTTAAAATTAACTATAAGAGCTAATGTTATTAAAATAATAGCTTACAGTTTTGGTTACAAAAACAAAACTTTACGCTATTATTTTAATAATATTAGCTCTTATAATATTAATATAAAATTATCCATAAAATATAATAAAAATGACTAAATATGACTTTCAATTAAATTATTATTAATTGGTGAATAAATAATTTTAAAAAGTATTTGATAATGTGTTAAAAAATTATTAATAAAAATTAAAATGTACAATTTTTATACATAATTATATATATATATAAATTACAAAAAATTCCCAAAAAGTCCGTTCCTGGTTCCAAGAATGGGAATTTTTTCCATTAAATAGAGACCAGTAAAGTACGAATAATAATTGACAGTTTTTATTTATTATTTATATATCAAAAATTGTCTTCTTTTTTATTTTTTATCTCATATAAAACGACAAAAGTAACTAAACCCGGGAGAGCATATCTTCCATCTGCCCTGAAGAAACTAGCCAACAAATTTGATAATGGAGATTCACATCTTGCTTTTGCTCGTAACACTATTCCTAGTCATCACCCACTTCATTCTGAACCGCCACGTTAGAAAAAGCCAACCCCCCGGTCCTACCGGCCTCCCCATAATCGGAAACCTCCACCAACTGGGCCCCAAACCCCACTGTACCCTCTCCTTCCTGGCCCAAACCTATGGCCCAATCATGTCACTCCGCTTGGGCTCCGTCACCGTTGTCGTGGCCTCCTCCCCCGCCGCGGCCCAAGAAATCCTCCAAAAGAACGACCAAGCCTTCGCCAACCGCCCCATCCCAGAATCCGTGGCGGCCCAGCCCAACGTGGGCGATACCCTGGCCTGGGCCCCTGCGGACCCAAGGTGGCGCAACCGGCGCCGCGTCTGCACCACCCAGATTTTCAGCGCCCAACGGCTCGACCTGCTCCAGCACCTGCGGCAGCGCAAAGTGCAGGAACTGATTGAACACCTTCAGAAGCAAGCTTCACGCAGAAAAGTGGTTGACATCGGCGAAGTCGCGTTCGCGACGATGCTGAACCTGGTTTCGAACACGGTGTTCTCGGAGGATCTTGTGGGCCCCGAATTCGAGAGTGCCGGGGAGTTCAAGGATCTTGTTTGGAGGATCATGGAGGACGCTGGGAAGGTTAACCTCTCCGACTACTTTCCCTTACTCAAGAGGCTCGACTTGCAGGGGGTGAAGCGACACGTGGAAGTTTCTTATGTTAGGTTGCACGAAATTTTCGATGACATCATTCGGAAACGTGTGGCCTATAGAGAGAGTTTGTGTGGTCCAAAGGGGGATTTCTTGGATGTTTTGCTTGATCATTGTCAACAAGTTGACGCCTCTGATTTCACCCTTCAAAGCATCAAGCCATTGATTCTGGTAACACAATTTCTCTTACTTATCAATACTTTCAAATCTTTTTACACTATTAACTACTTTTCCCACACCATTACTTTAAAATTATCCATTATTTGTGGCAAATTGCTAACTCGTCGTTAGTGAGTGACCAAATCTGAATATACTATTAACCCGTGATTTCCGTCTATTTCTAACTTTATTTTTATTTTTTAGTTTATAATTAACCATTTACATGAAGACATCTGTTTTCTATAAGAATTTGCGCTAACACTGTTCGAATTGTATAGCAATAATTGTTAGATATATTTAAAAATTAAATTAATAATTCGATGCTGTCATAATCATACTTTTAACAATGGCTAGATTAATTATTATAAAATATTTCGTGACACTTACTTGTAATTAGGTATGCTTTTCTCTTATGTCATTAGTTAAAGAATTAATAGAAAGTTATTATTAAAATTTCCATTAAAAATCATGCAAAATTTAAAAGTAACTTGTTATTAAAAATTACATTGAAAATCATGTAAAAATATATTGTTACGTTTTCTAATAAAAAATCATTTTTAATTTTTCAACCAATATCCCGAGAAAATGTATTAATATTTTTCTTTAATTATTAGTGTTACTAATACAAATTAATAATTATATAAAATTATATTCATTTATTCTTAAGTCATAATCACTCGTTAGAGAAAAAAATAAATTCTCACACGTATAATAACCACATGTGACAGGTAAACAGTGAGCAGAGAATTCTCAGAGTAGAACGGTAATCACTGTAATCACCAGACCTGTGGTAAAATTTGCAAGAGGTTTAATTTCTAAAAATTATACTTGGCAAAAGAAAAATTATTCATGATTACCTAAATACTAATTGATACCTAGAAAAAAAATAAAGAGAAAGAATATAATAATTGTTATGATGTAATAAGAAAAAGAAAGATAAAAAAATGATAAATATTATTAAAATATTTGATATATAAAAATATGAATAAGGGGTCAATTTCTCACTTAAAAAAATAAAGTGACTTTATCTCCATTGTTTAATTATTTAAATTTTAGCAGTTGAGATTAATCCATATTTAAAAATTTTAAAATTAAAAGAAAAACAAATCCCTCTCATCTGATTGATCTTACCACTCTCCCTCTTTCTCTAACTCTCTCACAATAAATACATCAATCTGTTATCCATCTGTCTTCGGTGTTCATGTGTTGAACGGTATCATGCAGTGCTTAATTAAATCTAGCTAAATTTATAAAGACATGAAACATAGAAACATAAGACTTCTCGTTGTTGTTATCATTTTCCTTTTCTCACGTTGTTCATACTAATTCATATTTAAATTTTTTCAAAACTAAAAAAAAAAGAACATATAAAACTCTGCCTACTCTATTCTTTGCAAAAAAAATGTAGTCGCTTAGTTTGGCCTCCATTCCCTATGTATCTATATATCATTATTCCATTACTATATTATTATGTTGTGTTTGGTTCTGCCTTTGAACTTCAAATCTGGCATTATTTACGTGAAAATTAGAAACTACAAAGAGAGCCTTTTATTTCAACAACTAAGTGTTTATTTCAACGATAACCGGTGGTGGGTTGTTTTCATCCTCACTGTTGATATAACGCGTAGAATTGATGAACGACTAACGGGTACAACTACTTTTTTCAGTATAATCCTTTTATATATAATATCTGAGAAGTGCAAGTTTAAGTTTGTTTGAACAAATTAAAATATATGGTATATTAAGTTTGCTTTTAAAGCAAAACTCAGTTAAAAATTCAATAAAGTGGTTATGATTTGGTGAATGAAAATTATGAACGTTCACCCATTTTGGAGTAGATTGGAGTGGAAGAAGGGAGAGATAAGAAGAAAAAAATGATAAATAATGTGATGAAAAATGAAAAAAGAAAGGATAAAAATAAAATAGAAGAAAGAATAGATATATGAAATATAATTACTCTTTTGATGAAAGGAATAGAAAGAGGGACATATGGATGGTGGATACGAAATGTAAACGAAGAAGATCCCATTATTGGATATTCCTAGACCCTATTAATTGAATGCCCTGATCCTAATTGTTTCTGTTCAATATGAACTAGCGCGACCATGGTTGGGGACGCTCTAGTTTAAGAACAATCAGTACGGTTTAAATTTTATTTTGAATTAGATTACAAATCGACACCTGCTATTATATGTTTCTAGCCAGTCTCCCCATAAACAGACCCTCCAAGTTATTAAAACGAACAACCAAAGGCCTACTATGCAAAAATAATTCAAGTAACCATCCCTCACTACACACTTACCCCTGATCCATACAAGATGATCTCCATGTTCTTATAATGATCAAAGTGAAGATGTTATAATGACCAGCACACATGGACTCTCGCATTCCACCATACATATTGGCCACTGAAATCATCGTGCATGGGTTGTTTTGTTTTTAAAAGTCAGTCTGAAACTAGAATATTCATGTTTCAATTAAATATGAAAGAAATTTTTAACTCAGCCAGTTGACAATGATTTTGAGTTATTCGAAATCTTTTGTTATTTTTGATTTTATCTTTTTTTGTCATAAAACAAATTAAATAATAATTATTATATTCCTCAATAAGTTAAGATCTTAAAAGTTAAGATGATAAGAGACATTAACAAATTGACTTAATATCTAGTAATAAATCAATTTTATATCATAAATTTAAAACTCACCTAGCTCTACTTAAAACTAAGAGATTTCATGATTAAATTTGGATAATCATATGAATCTTGATAAATATTGTTGGTAGCTAGCAATCACAATTACCACACTATCAAATCATATGAAATTCCACCTTTGCAATCTGTCCTTGTCTCCTTTAATTAATCCATGGAACTGCTGAATACGAGACTCCATGCATGTGGTCTGATATAACTAAACTAATTCCAATTCACTTTAAACATTCTCTCCATTAACTGAATGAAGTTCTCACTCAGAAAATATGCTAGACTGATTATTTCAACTGCATTAGAGAGCATCTTGTGCAAATTGACTCAGATTGGGAAATCACGCCTCTTCTAGCTAGTTCATCTTTCAATATAATGGTCATTGTCTGCAATTAATCTTCCCTCAATAATTAAGCGTGATGATGTTGGTTCCAATTTCCAAACAGGATTTGTTCATTGCGGGAAGTGACACTTCAGGATCAACATCAGAATGGGCAATGGCAGAGCTTCTACGGAACCCAGAAGTAATGGAGAAAGCAAGAAAAGAACTGATCCAAGTGATTGGCACATCCAATGAAGTAAAAGAAACAGACATTCCAAGACTTTCATACATCCAAGCAATAGTGAAAGAAACCCTTAGGCTTCATCCACCCGTGCCCCTTCTCTTGCCCTACATTGCAGCACACCATGTTGAAGTAAGTGGGTACACCATTCACAAAGGAAACCAAGTCCTCATTAATGCATGGTCCATTGGGAGGAACCCCCAGTTTTGGAACGATCCATTGCTATTTCAGCCTGAAAGGTTTCTTAGGTCGGACGTAGATTTCAAAGGCAGGGATTTCGAGTATTTACCTTTTGGTGGTGGTAGGAGAATTTGTCCCGGTTTGCCATTGGCTAATAGGATGATTACTTTAATGTTGGCTTCGTTTGTGCACTCTTTTGAGTGGGAGCTTCCTCAGGGTATCACACATCAAACGCTTGACATGACTGAGCAGTATGGAATAACGTTGAAGAAACTTTCTCCTCTTTGTGCTATTCCTATATCAGTATGAAATTACCTGCATGTATATAAGAACAAGTTGAACCAGGTCTATGTCATTTAAAGCGTGTATTGGGAAAAAAGAGGTTTCGTGCTTCATATTGCATAGGAATTTAGGTTAAGTAAAATATTGGCTATTATATTTTTATTTGTTTGAATTTCATAGTTCCTGTGATTTCTATCCATTATTATTAGGCTTTATTTTTTCATAGAAATTAATTTATATATAATGTCACATTATTAAAATATTCGTTTCTTGAATAACTTAATTGTCTTAAAAAAATTACAGGAACTTATCTTAAAAAAACGTAAAATAGTAATTAGGACTAATTATTTATCCCTTCTTTGTCTAAAGGCTTTGATCCCAGAAATATCTAAAGAAGACCATATAATGTAAGTAGTATATTCTACATTTTCCCTTTTATTCTTTTTATTTATTTTATATGTGTCAAAAATTCTTAATATTTTTTTAAATAATTAAGAAAATATAATGACAACAATAAAATTAAAACATAGGACTTTGTAAGTACTACTCGAATTTTGTTGTCCTAACGAATTTGAGTTTAAAAAATAAAATATAATGTATTATGAAAATAAGTTTGAGTTATATTTTAAATAGTCTCAATTCAATTTAATGTTATGTATTCTTTTAAATTATATATATATATATATTAATAATTCAAATTCTTAACTATATTTATAAATATCATGAAAAACACATTCTACCTACACATATAGTTGTAATAGAAATAAAGTAAACGCACATTATCTTAGTTAAATAGTAAAAAAGTGCCACAATATTATTTTTATGTTCAGTTTAATATTTTCTTCTCAAACGAAAAATAGTTTTTTTTATAGCATAACATTTGAATTTTATATTTATTATACTATTCAATAATACGTGCAAGATTATCAGAGTAAAAATTTCAGTCCTATTGTTTAATTCATTCTATATAAAGTAATTAATGAAACTTAAATTATTTGATATATAGAATATCTTTGTAGTGTTTATGACTTTAATTGTTGATTTAATTAATTGTATTCAATAAATTTCAAGTTATTAATTATTACATGCAAAAAATTAAAATAAAGTGAATTAAAAATATTAGATTAAATTAATTATTAACATATAACAAAATTTTAAATACAATCGCTCGTACTGTATAAAAAATATATGTTTAATTTTTATATAAATTGATTTTATAAACAATAAAAATAATTTTTTTAATATATATATATATATGAAACTTATCTAATGAGAAAATCATTTAGACAATATTTTCTATAAATTGATTTTTAAACAATAAAAAATAATTTTGTAATGTTTATATATATGATGCATATTTAATGAGAAAATTATTTTTATATGATAATAGTAAATATGATTCATATAATTATACATAGTTAATATTTAAAGTTATATCATCATTTAAAAAAATAATGTTTGTGCGTTTCAATCTTTTCACTACACACGTTTTTTATATAAATAAATAGATAGATTAAGAGAAAAAGATGGTAGAATAATTACTTTTTATTTAATAATTGATTTTATATGGAAATTCATGCATATAATAAACATATATTATATTTAATAAATATAATAATTAACATATGTGGAAAAAAATTACATATTACTAACGTTAAATATTACATTAATATTTATATTCAATTATATTGTCTTATATATATACATCCGTAAATTGAGTAAGTAAGAATATTTTGTCTGTAAATATTAGTAACTTAAGATTTTGATGTATTTTAAATTAGGAAAATAATAAATTCATATTTTTCTACTAAGTTTATAGGTAAGTTCATTTTATAAAAATCTTATTCTTTTGGGTGTTTTTTTTTTTTTTTCTGAATTTTTTATGATAAGAGGGGTAGAATGGGGCGCCAATAGAATGATGGGGGTTGTCGGAAGTATGAATTACAACTACTTTCACTAAGTTAGGGGCAAGAGGATTTTTTGGGGAGGATTACCTGCTAAACAAAAAAAAGGTGATAGCTCTTACTAAATTTTTAACCAATTATTTCAACTAACATTGGTATTCGTCCAATAGACAGTGTTTCAAGTTTGAAAAAATTATTATGTAATGAATCAATAGATATGATAGTGTTTCAAGTTTGGAATAATTATTAAGTAATGAATCAAATATGTATTTTGATTTATTTTATACCAACACTTTAATATCAAGAATCGTCTTATAAATAAGGAAAATGCTAATCATTACCTTAAAATACAAGAAATTAAATGTAAATTTTTTTATTGAAAATTGTAACAATGTACTCTTTTATAATTTTTGCAACTTCAACACAATTTTCAATAAATTTTTTATTTATTGATTCCGTAATCAATATTTTTAAGAGACATTTGTTAGTATGAATGTATAAATAATACTACTTTCGATATTATATATTAAAAGGAAATATCTAATTCATTGAGACGGTTAAAAATAGTTAAATTAATTAGTTTTAATTAATAATATCATAAATTTATATATTATTTTAAAGTATTTAATAAATATATATTTTAATAAAAAAGTGAATAATTTATTAATAGACTTCATAATAAATAAAATATAAAAAGTTAGTAATTAATAAATTTAAAAATAAAATTAGTTTTTATAATAAAAATAAAATTATTCTTATTTAATTTTTATATATAAAACCATAAAGTAAAAAACTACTCCAATTAAGTACAATTTCTCCAGTATTGGCATAAATATGAATAGTTGTTAACCTAAACAAGTAGCCAAAAGCAGATTATTATTGCAACCACAATTATAGATAGAGATTGTTGTTTTGATGGGGAAAGGGAGCTGGTTATGTGAGTAGCTAAGTTAGTAAAATAATTGTCCTAGAAATGCGTGTGGGGTGATTGTGTGAACTTTACTTTTAGGCATTCAGCGGTAACCCGTGTCCAAATTAACTTTTATAAAACACGTAAATCAAGAACATTACAGCTCGCAAGAAAATACCTTCAGTTTTGAATCTGGCTATGGACGATAGTATGATTTACGGAAAATAAAGCATGCAAAATAATAAAACTTAAGAAAGCATTATTAATGTAAATTTTAATAACTGCAACGTGTGCGATTGCGGGCCAACCATTGAATTTAGAGATAATGATAAGTAGGAACTTGATAGAGTATTATAATATTCATATATGTTTTTTTAAAATGTTTTCTTATTGTTATTTTGTACTTTAATTAATTAAAAAAATTAATAAATAAAAAATAATTAAATTAAAATTCTATTCAAATATTTTTATAAAAATAATCATCATAATCATAAAATATTTCAAAAATTAAAATTATATTCAAATATCTTTTACAAAATATAATAATTACAATTATAAAACATAAAAAACTATGCACTTACAATATAAAATAGTTTTATATTGTTTTATGTTATAGTAAATTTGTTGCTTTTAATATATATATATATATTAAAAGTCATATCAATATATAATTTATAATTAAATAATAATATAAAATTATTTTATATTATTAACATATAATTATTAAATATTAAAACATAACATATGTTATAATCAATTTTTCCAAAACAAATTTATGAATTGAACTTTCAAGATGAGGGAAGCTAGGGATTCATGCTGGAATGACAATAATATAATAAATAAAAATATTAAAAAAATTAATTATAAGAATTTCTGATTTTATAATAATAATAATAATAATAATAATAATAATAATAATAATAATAATAATAATAATAATAATAATTATTATTATTATTATTATTATTATTATTATTATTATAATATGTGTGAAGATAGAATTAAGTATTCAAGATAATTTTCCATATTCTTAGTATCCATTAAATTTTATAAATAATTACGCGTATCTTATTATATTAATTTTTTTACCTATCATAAATAATTTTTGTGGTCGTGTTGATTATCCATTCTCATCCTTAATTTGATTTGGATCAATAATTGCGATGGGTCATTTTCAATTAACAAATCTTAAAACATGAAAATGCTCGAACATTTTTCTGTCTGGTTTTTTGTTTTTAAAAATACAGAACTTTTCTAGTGTGTGCGAATACTGACATGAGTTCACATTAAATACGTGTCTGGTTTTTAATATAATGAAAAAAATATTTTTTTATCACGTTGTTGGTATCAAACTAGATTTTTTTTTTCTAAGTCTTAATTAGAAAATATATTTTGATTCATTAATTAAATTTTGATTTCTTGAGAGTTATCTTTAATATCGAGGTTGGTTCTAGTTGCACTGATAAAATGTTCGAGATTCTGACATTTATATTTCAGGGATTAAAAATTGAAATCAAGATCAAATAACAAAAAGGAAAGAAGTTAAAAAATGACTAAGTGTCATAAACTAATGGATTTGATGCAGATGTTTGAGTAATTCAAGTAATTAACTAATTATCAACGTTACTCAAGTTCAACTACAATCAGTTCAAAATCAGAATAAAATAGTGATTTTGGTTAATCAAAACTAAAATGGTGATTAGGTGTTGGAAGGAATTTGACAAAATAATTTTGGGGGCAAAATATATAAACATACAAAATTATAAAAATCCTCAAAATATCACCAATTTTGTCAAGCAAGTCCTCAGTAGACATAGTTCCAAAATAATATACTTCAACCAATCTTATTTTTTATTTGCATTTCCATATTATGTTTTGCAGACCAAGTGCCCAAAAGGTTAAAAGTATCTAAATTTTCAAAAATTGCCGATGGAACAGGAGAGTCGATTGTGAAACATATGACAAGATATTTAATCAAATGCATAGACTTGACAAAGAATGAATATCTAAAAATGAAATATTTTTCAAGTTCATTAATAAAAAACATATTCACATGGTTCACAACTATGCCACGTAATTTGATTTTCACGTAGCTAGACTCAATTAAAAAGATATTTTGACGGACAATTCTTTAAAGATGAAATTAAAGTCAATCTAGTTAACTTTGACTTAATTAATATAAGAAAGATTCAATAATGAGTCCATATGGACGACTATAATATAAAAAAAATAAAGTGAGCGAGTATCATATTACAAGAAGATAAAATATAATGTAGCAACGACTCAAATTGCATGTTTGATAGTGAGATTAGAAGGCATTTGAAGTTGTATTGGGCATAGGGTGGTTGAAGTGATTTACGATACATTCTTGAATAGCCCGTAGCCACGTGAGGCGAGGCATTGAGCAGCGTGCACACGTATGTGCAGCCTCGCTTCCCGCCCTAACACACGGATGCCTCGAACATAAAATCCGGAGGTCCAGGATCCCACGATCAAGGGCGCAGTACCTCATGTTCATATCTGCACTCCACTCCATCACTGATTCACTGTACACCCTAAGGACACAAGAGCCTCAACCCTCAACTCCTCCATCCAACTTAACGACACTTTAGCGGATTTGCATAGGGTTATTAGGTTGTGTTAAGTTTATTTTGATTGTATAATTATAATTATGTTAGATGTTAAGTTATCCAATTTCTAATTTGATCATCCCATCCAAACATAATTTAATATCTTATAATATTAATAATAAACTTATAATTATTGTTTGATAGTATTAGATTTAGATAATTTAATTTGTATTTTAATTTATATTGATGTATTTGATAATATATTTAATTTTTTTATTATATTTGAATTAAAATGATATATTTATATATTATTTTAAATTTTTATATAATATATTATTATTTTAATTATAATATTATTATAAATAATTATTATTAGTTGTATTTTTGTATATTTGAATATTTTGAATGATTTAAATTAATTTAATAATTTATTTTTTAATTTTTAAAATATATTATTATTTTATTTAATTGATGCTACTCTCCAATTCAATTGAGTTGGTTTGGATTAATTCGACAAAAAAATAACTAACTCAATTTAATCTAATTATATTCATTAAATTAAACTGAATCCAGCGCAATTCTTTTATCCCCTAACACACCCAAATATGGTGGTTTACATAATTCTTGCACATAATCTTAAATAATAAGACTATTCTAACAAGTTCAAGAATTTTTTATATAAAAGTAAAAAGAATTTAATTTCAATTAATGTATTAACGGTATAATATTTGTTTATATTATCAATAAGTTACTTGATAATTTTTATAATAATTATTTTAAAAATTATATTTAATTAAGTGATTTTTAATTAGTTGATACTATAAATATTTTTATCATTGATAATGTATGAAAATTAAACTTAAAATAAAATAATTTATGTTTTTTTTATTTTTGAAAAATATTTTTGAGATGTGTGTAGAAAACAATAAAAAATGTGAAACAAAAATAATTATATACAATTTCAATTATTTAATATTCAAATAGTGAAATTAAAAATTAAATTAATAAGTAAAAACACATGAATAATTTTATATTATATTTCTAAAACATTCTCTTATGTATAAGAATAGATAAATACTCAAATCAATTTTTACAGAAACAAAATAAATTCTGGTAGAAGGTACCACTTTTTCCTGAAAAGAACCGATCGAGTGAAAGTTGAGCGAAAAATAAGACAAAATATAAATACATTATATTTGTACTAATAGTTTATTTTTTATTAATTAAAAGTCATGTTATATTATATATATTTCTTTTAATTTGAGAACAAAAAGAAATATAAGCATCCGGAAAAATTATATATATATATATATATACCACAAAAAGTACATACATCCAGAATTTTAGTATGTATGTTCAGTTAAGGGGAAAAAATAAATACAGATAACAATATATATTCTTTTAATTGATTAGAGGAAAAGTGAAAAAAAAATAAAGAAAAATTAATTTTTAAAAATAAAAAATAAAAATCTTTAAATTCAATTTTTAAACATTTTTCTTCTTTTTCTTCACTTTCTCTTCATCATGTCAAATAAACCATAGAAGTTCAATTTAGCAATAGATCGGTGAACTTGGATGTACATTAAGGGTCCGAAATGCCACTGAATTGCAATGTTTTTTTTTTTTTTAAAAAAAATCTGCTACATAAGTCAATTATTGGAAAAATATTGTTAATTTGTAGGTCTCAATGAATTGATAAAACCAATTAGTTTTTTTTTTCCTTATTTTTAATTTAAAGACAACTTTGCATGTTTGTTTGAACAGAGAACTTACGTGGAATGCGAATGAAAATAAAACAAATAAATGTATATTAAAGACATTATACAATATGACCAGTTATTTTCCTACATTTATTTTTTTTATAAAAACAATATTATTCGAGACATAGTTAAATATTAAATTTTAATATAAATTTAAACTTAATTTATCACATGAACAACACTATTCTCTTGGGTTGAACTCAGCTGAATGGTTATAATACCCGAACTTAGTACTTTATTGTGATATGCTATCCCATTAGTTTAGATTAGAAAGCTATTAGGTGTAACAATAGGTGAGACACCTTATACTCAGCAAAAGCCACGTACCTCTTAACCCCATTTACACGCAACACACTTTTTGCCCTTTTAAAAATACAGAATATATCTTCAAATTTACCCTACCCTAAGCTCCAATCCATGCGTACGCACCACTATTTATACCAAGCTTCCCGTGCTTGTCCTCTTCACTTCACAATCACAATCACAACCGTCATTTCTGTGTCCAATATAATGGGGTTACCTTCCACTTCATTAGACACTAGCTGGTGGGTGTTTACACTTGCAGCCATAGCAGGAACACAAAACTTGCTTGCCAACCCGCTCATTGTCATCCTAACTGTACTTCTTTCCATTGGGCTTCTAGCATGGGCCTTCCCAAGAGGAGGAGGGGGGACAGCATGGAGAAACGGAAGAAACCAAATGGGCCGGGTCCCTATTCCAGGGCCCAATGGACTCCCAATATTCGGCCTCTTATTTAGCTTAAACCATGGGCTACCTCACCGCACCCTCGCTTCCATGGCTTCAACCCTAACCGCCACAAAACTCATGGCCTTCAGTTTAGGGTCAACACCAGCAGTTATAACCTCAAACGCTGACGTGGCGCGTGAAATCTTGAACTCACCCCATTTCGCCGACCGTCCCATTAAACAATCCGCCAAGAGCCTCATGTTCAACCGCGCCATTGGCTTCGCACCAAACGGCACGTATTGGCGTTTGCTGCGGAGGATTGCCTCAACCCACCTCTTTTCTCCGCGGCGCATCCTAGCCCACGAGCCCGGTCGCCTGCTAGACTGCGCCGCCATGTTTCGTGACGTAGCTCACGACCAGTCCAAACACGGTTTCGTGTGCCTAAGGAAACACCTTCAGGATGCAGCTCTTAATAACGTTATGGACACCGTTTTTGGAAGAAGGTACTGGCATAATAGCTATGAGGTGCGTGACATGGTGAGGGAAGGGTTTGAGATTTTGGGAGCTTTCAACTGGTGTGATTATGTTCCTTGGATCAGCTTTTTTTATGACCCGCTTCGTATTCGAGAACGGTGCTCGGTTCTTGCGCCTAGAGTTAAGAAATTTGTGAAGCGGGTTTTGGAGGAACACCGAATGGCTCCGTTCAAGGAACTTTCTGATGACTCCGACTTTGTGGATGTGCTGCTCTCCCTAGAAGGGGATGACAAGCTCCAAGACGATGACATCATTGCCGTTTTATGGGTCTGTCTTTCTTTACTCCCTATAACGTACCATAGTTTGTTGCCCATGCATATTTTAACATCAAAAATGATTTTTGTATACTCAAACTTATTTAACACTTAGTGAGACCGACAAAAATAAAAAAATATAAATATAATAAGTGGTATAATATAATAAAAAAATAAAAAAATTTAATATTAATGATGTGTTTGAAAACCTAGAATTTTCAAATATCATTGTTTTTTTAACATATGTTTGAAGCAATCACAACAGCTAAAGTATTAAATCTGACCCTCTTTCGCATGACTCTAATTAAAAAATATAATCCAGCAATAAAAGATGCTAAAAATTTAGAGAGAATGTTAATTTCTAAAAGATAGATTTTTTTTATTCATATGTCATCTTCCGAAATGAAAAAAAAAAAAAATTAGAGATAAACAATATCAATATTTAAACACACTCCAAAGTCAAACTAACGTCGTCGGATCACCTCTTAAATAAGTTTTATTAGTTATTTCGATCCCCTCCCTAGTTATCAATTAATATGCTGGTTTTTTAAGGGTTAAAAAATTATTATTATTTTATCAAGGTGTAGCTCAGCCAGTTGACAGCAAAATACGTTTTTTTTTATCGTATTTGATTTTTATATGGATAAAAATATTTTTTTTTATTAGTTCTCTTTAATTAAGATAAGGGGCGAGTTTCAAACTTTTGGTATAGTAACCATGATAAAGTTTGAAACTAAGACGTAAAATAAACTATTTAACTCTCAAGTCAGCCCTAGGTTAAGGGTGAGTTTCAATACAGCAATAAAGCTTTTATTAGCATATGAGATTAAGATAAAAGGTTAGTTTTAATAGTTTTAACGATATATAGTCACTTTGTAGGTTTTTTTAGAGCCAAAAATAGAGTCTTTCATATACAAAAATGATCAATATACGCTTTATTTTTAGAGTATAGGTACATAGATGAAAGAAAGAGAGATATAAAAAAAGGGAGAGATAGCATAGAAACAAAAATTACGGGGAGATACAATTGCCTCTAGAAGCAACTATGCTAAATTTAGTGAGATAAAAAAATCAGTGGTCCCAACATGCTTTTTACATCTTTTTGCAAGAAAATTGGACAGAAAATATTAGTTTTTTGTTCAACATGCAGTTGCACCCTTAAAGGTGGTTGGTAGTTCTGTTTAGTGCTGAAACTTAAGTGAAAATATTTCAATAACTATAGGAGTTTGATTACGTGCAGGAGATGATATTTCGTGGCACCGATACAACAGCACTTCTTACAGAGTGGGTAATGGCTGAGCTTATTTTGAACCAACAAGTGCAAACCAGGCTTCGCGATGAACTTGACAGGGTTGTGGGAAACAAAAGGGAAGTTACAGATGCTGATGTGATCAAATTGCCATACCTAGAAGCCATTGTGAAAGAAACATTGCGATTGCATCCAATTGGGCCCCTCCTTTCTTGGGCCCGTTTGTCCACGTCAGATGTCCAGCTCAGCAATGGAATGGTGGTCCCGGCCAACACCACAACAATGGTGAACATGTGGGCCATAACTCACGACCCCAGTGTGTGGCACGAGCCACTGGTGTTCAAGCCAGAGAGGTTTGTGAAGAGTGAAGGAGGGGTTGAAGTGGATGTTAGGGGTGTTGACCTTAGGCTTGCACCGTTTGGAGCTGGACGTAGGGTTTGCCCTGGTAAGAACCTAGGCCTTGTGACTGTGAGCCTTTGGGTGGCTAACTTGGTTCACCACTTTCAATGGTTCCAACACATGGCTAACCCAGTTGACCTAACCGAGGTGCTCAAGCTATCTTGTGAGATGAAGAACCCTCTCAAAGCTGTGGCTTTTCCTAGGTTTACTTAAAGTGCAACAATTATTCTAAGGTTTGGTGTGTAAGATATGTCAATTAAGCGAGTGTTAATTATAAATATAGAAACTTGTATTTTAGGAAGATCACAAATTTTCCTAAACTTGTATTTTTATTACGTAGTGTGTTGCTATATATATTAACATGATGTGACTACTAAATAAGTTGGCATTTTGCCATTGAAGTTAATACATGTGAGATAAGTATCCTTTGTGGTTTAATAGCACGTGTTTATTTATCAATTTGTACGTGTACGATGATAAGCAATATAATTTGATATTCAGTGTTTGATGTTTAATTAGCAGGGGGAAGAATCTCTTGGAAGAAACCTATACTTTTACATTTGATTTTGTTTTCGCATGCCATGTATATAATTTTCTTTTGCAATATTTAAAAAATGTTACGGGGCTGTAAATAATATATTTATTATAAGTTTAATAATATTTTAATAAATATTATATTTAAACTATATTGTAAAATATCATTAACATTATTTAAATGTTACAAAATATATAAAATATTATTAATAAAACACAACCATGTCTTTTCATAATGGTATTGTATTAAATATTTTTGCCCTGCTTAATTAGCATTGATGTTCTAAACTAAAACTCCACAAACTATGTTCTTTTTGTAATTTCCTACTGAGCATTATTTTCATATTACACAATTCAATATTAAATTAGTTTTATGCCAAAAAAATCTTACTAATAATGATGTTTAGCAGAGTTTTCAAATATATTTAGGCATATTAACCATTGGATTAATTCTTATGAATAATATACATTAGCGGAAATATACACTACTTATGTACATCATAATATAGTAAAACTTATTAGTTATTGCAATACCTTGAATTTGAAGTGAAGCAATTAATTATTCACTACAATTTTTCAAGTTTTTCCATTCCTAAAATACAACTTGGTCAAAGATACCATGCATAAGATGCGTGCCATGCAAATAGGCTCATGAATAAAAGAACTGAACAGAATTGATAAAAAAATGAAAAAAAAAAAGAAAGCAGAGATACTTTCTTTTTGGAAAGTACAAAAGCAAACAGCAAAAGAAACTAACGTAAAGAAAAGATGCTCAGACATAATATTCATCAGCATAAGTGGAAGAATGGCGTCCGAATTTGTATCCCAGATCTTGGAGTTTTTATCACCCATAGCTCCATATTCCGCCACATAATCAGCCCAGCTGAGATAAAATTTGAGATATATAGAAAAATGCAATTAGTGAATGGTCAAAATCAACAATAAAAAGTTATTTTATTAAATAAAATATTTTACTAACGGATATATACTGCATCAATTACTTTAAAAAGTGATTAATATCCAGTGAATTTTATGTTTTTGATATGATATTTTTGTTCAATAACATTTTTTATTTTGATTTTTTGAATCAGTATGCTAGATACTTTTAATATTTATCTAAAAGAATATATATGAGAAATTCTTTTTTCAATTACAACTAATCAACGTTGTTATTGCATACTTACGTGTCTTATTTACTAATTAATTGTTTAAAGTTAAATAGTAACCAACACCATAGAATTCACGAAGCTTCTCCCGTTGAAATAAAAAATGAAATATGTGTATTGAAATGGCAGGTAAGCTACATATTAAGATTAGGTGAGCCATGGTAACATGATTTTTTTCGATGTGCAAGGTCTTTCTAGCCATGCTAGCTAGCTAGGTAGGTCGGTTAACGATCGAATCTCCCAATGTCCTAACAGAAAGTGAATAGCCTAACATTCTCACATACTTCCACGAATAAATGTAAAATACTAGGAAGACAAGTCAAAGGAACAACTGCGGTTTTTTTTTTTCTATAGATGTTTGACATAGTATCTTGATTAATAATTAACGTGGGTAGGGAAACAAATTAATCAAGGATTAGGTTTGTTACCTAAGAACAAAGTGTGGTTGGACATAAATTGTTTAACTCGAAGCACATGGATGTAAAACTAAGATATTGATATGCTCAATAGGACCGAAAACTAGGCGACTCAAACTCCGCATTATCTTCTGGTTGAATATGCTAGCTGTTTTTAGGTCATACCTAAAATAAGAGTAAAACTGAAAAAAAGAGGGTCAATTGGTGATTTATTTTATTTTATTTTTAAATCAGCTTGGTTTATAATTATGGTTCAAATTGCCCAGATTGATGTCTTTTTCATATGCGGGCGGGAGAGACCTCACACCTGTGGGTGAGTTAGCACTTAGCCTTTACATGTATGTTTCCTTAATGTTTCTTTAAAGGGTGCCGAACAATTACATAAAAGGGGAATCCTCCTGGGTAATGGTTTTTTATGTTGGAATTTTTTATTTTTATAATTAAATTTATATAAATACTTGGATTCATGGAATGAAAATAATGTTTTGATAAGAATGTCTATAAAAAGACTATCATATTCCACTTAAGTTGGGCTATTCTCTTTTTGAAATTTCATACTATGAGACTTTATGTGCATAATGATGTCATGTTTGCTTTTGGTACTCTTAATAAACAAATATTGATCGAACCTATATTTATCCAATAGATATAATCCACTAATAGTAAAATGTCTTGATGCACTTTTATCTTCAATGAATAATCTGGTGTTTAATGCAGGATGAAGCATATTTTTTAGTGTAAAGTGTTTTATCAATTGGTAAAAAATCACGCAACGAAATATAATTAATTTTTTAAAATAATTATTGTAAAAATTAATAAATTTATCTTATTTAACGATGTGAGATTTGATGATAGAATAAAATGTTTTATACTATCGATGTTAAGAAATCTAATTAATTATCTGAAAAGAAAAATTATAAAAATTAAATAAAAATAGTGAAGATTAACTGTAGCATACCTTTCTTTTTCTGTTGGAAATTAAAATCCTTTCCAGTTGAACTAATTTGGTTGAATATTCATTTCATAAATTTGGTAATCAATGAACGAGTTTGGTTTTGAGCTAATAAGTATGGTTATCTTTTGGTGGGGGGTTAGACCTGAACTTTGATGATCCAGCTGAGTCGAGGCATAAACTGTGTATTATTATGAAAGTATGAATGCAAACGTACGGTATATTTATGAAATTATTTCTAATAATATATAGTTGTTGTAAATTAAGCATCTGCTAACATATGCAGCACATGTCAATAGCTGAAATCTAACTGGGCTATTTCCTAATTCGTTCTCTAGGCTTTAATTTGATTCCTTTTTTTAGGTTAACTTCAACTATGGATATATTCATAAACCGCAATCCAATCTTAAAATCCAGGTTGAAGTTGAGGCTACACCTATTATTTATTATTTAGCTGAAACTTAACAACATTAAAAAAATGTTTAAAAATTATTAAAAAATATTACTTATTAGTTTTAGTAATATTTTATTAAATATTGTATTTTGAATTATGTTATAAAATATTATTAATAAAAGTATTCATAACATTTTTACAATAAATATTACTTAAAAATACTAAATATAACGGTGATGATTTGAGTAAATACTTATTTTAATGCGTGTTTGGATTAAATTTACTTTTTTAAAGGCCTAAGTAATGTCATATGTATTTTTAGCAGACTAAAATAAAATATGTACCATAATTTTTTCACCGAAATTTAAATTCCCTTTAGTATGCAAGTTGAGTGAAATCAGGAAAAGAAAACTAATTTAGCCATTTAATTAGTTGGATTCTAGTAACATCATAATTCGTAAGTCCATGTTTGGTACCCACTTTTACATTTAGTCATCATTTTAAAATTATTCTTTTAAATAGTCTTTGTAATACTTTTTTTTTTGTTAGTTTCTGCTATTACTTAAGTTACCGTGCTGCTACTTCAACGTGTCGAATGATGATACATCACTTTGTATAATTTTTAGTTTAGTCTATATAAATATACTATACTTTTTTTCCCCTAGTATATGACTCTCTACATTTGCAGTGGACGATAACGAAGTAACAATATAGATCGACTAATACAAAAAATTAAAAATTAGATTTATTATTTTAAAGAAAGTAATTTTAAAATGACTAAAATCATAAAGTGAGTATATTATTGAGGCTAAAAGCATATTTATCGTTTGCTAAAACTATGGAAGTTAAAAAAATCTTAAAATATACTTTTAGTTTCTATAATGTATGATTTTTATTTTATTTTATTTTCTTTTAGACCACACTTTGTAATATTAAATTCTTTGACGTTACTGTTTGTTGTTACCTAGTTTCTGCAGCCTAGCATGTGATGACATGTCATTTTATATAACTTTTATTTATTTTCACTTTATATACTTTTTATTTTAATTCATTTAATCACCTCAAAAGTTAAAGCAACCGAGTAATAACAAAGATTAACCCCAAAAAGTTGAATATTACTAGAACTGTTTTAAAATAATAATTTTTAAAAAGACAAATAAAAGATAGATGTAGTATAAAAAATAAAAATATAAACAACTTAATAATAAAAGGCCTATTCAAACATGTATGTGGTGTGTGGTGATCTCTATCAAACGGGCCAGGGTGGCTCTTTCCTATTCTGTGGGCTTGGCAAATAGATAAACCCAAAAGCTGCAGTCCAATAATGCTTAATTCATAATACTGCTGAGAAGTCTTTGAAATCAGCAACATGTTGTAATCTTTTATGAATAGGTAGCCTAGCCTCTGTCGTGTTCCCTGTTGCATTTTGTGGTAGGGATTAGGGACACGGCCAATATACCTTTGGAAAACTGTACACACACAAAGTTGTACATCAATTCATCATGTTTGGTTAACAGTCCATATTTTAAAATTAATTGGGCAGCAACTAGAATCTATTTAAGAAAATTTACAATTTTAATTTTCACTAATAACAATTGATTCTGGGTATGAGGCCCATAAAACATATCTATCTCTACATTTTTAAAATAATTCTATTTTTTCATTTAAATGAAATCATTTTTTTAAATTCATGTTCAAAATACCATTCTTAAATCCCACAAAAAATACCATTAAATATAAAATATATTTTTTAATCTCAATTCTTTCTATATAAAAAAATATCAACGTTAATTCAACCGAAATATAAAACAATCAAACCCTATCCAAGTACAATACCCATATGATCTTTATGGGGGGACAATTATTAACTTTCTGTTTTTAGGTTTGAAGTTAGTATATGTGTTGAATTAGTTTATTTTAAGAAAATGTGTTGAATTAGTTTATTTTAAGAAAATGTGTTTTGTTGATCAGTTTTTTGAAATTATTTTAAAAACATTATATATAAAATTGAATTTCCAAATAGGCTTTCTTTATAGCAATAATCAAGTGTGTGAAAATGTGTTTGTAAAATTGATTTTGAATTAACGTGAATTTGTAGAATTGATTCTAAGTAAACAATGAATTTATAGTAACATAATTTTTATTTAAATAATAAATATTAAAAAATTAATTTTTACACATAACGTTGTTAAAAAACTTGCAATCAAAATTAATTTTAAATAAATAATTATTAAAATAAATTTGAATCAAAATTGATTTTGCTATTGAGACAATATCAATAGCCTATTAGAAACAAATGATATAACTCATGTTAAAGATGTAAAAATTATTTTCAATAATTTTAATGGAACTTGAATCTAATTTATGTAATCACATTTTTAACATATATCTAAACATCATGATTAATGAAAAAGTTATGTTTACCCATTTAAACTCAAGCCTACCCATAAAAAAAATTCAAAGATCACCTAAGAAAGGTGTTAGATAACGCAAGTTTAATATTATCTTTCCCACAAACGTGTGCATATATATGAAGTACAAACCATAATATAATGAAAAGTCAGAATTGAAAAAAAAGTGAATAATCTAAAGTTAACACTTATTTTGATTAAACAATCTTAAATCTTAACTATTCCGTGGATAGCATTATGGCTTTTTAAGTAAAGCTGTTGTTGCAGTGTTTTCGAATAGGTAAACTGATAACAACCTTTCTAAATCAGGGAATTTCTAATTTATACGCTACCTTGAGCTCAAATTGCTTGACCAAACCCTCTTAAGTTTCTTTTACAATTTTCGTCCTGTAGTGATTTAAATGGCTAGATTGATGACTTGATATATTATATACATATGACAGTGAGGCCGCACCAATATTTGAAGACTATAACTAATTTATGTACCTCAAAATCTATCAGAATTTAAATCTCTCCTTCGAAGATACAGTATCCCTCCCACAGAATTTTCATATATATATATATATATATATATATATATATATATATATATATATAATGCAAACTAATAGCAATAGCATTATAGTAGGAGTTGCATAACATATTGAAAATGTTGTTTGCCAAGAAACTGTTCCTCCAAATTCTGTGGTGTTTTTCCTTGATCAGTCTCAGTTCCCAAACGCGGAGTCATTACAGTTTTGTTGTGAGTCCCATCACATCCTATCCATTCCTAATACTGTAGCAGAAAGTGGTGAAATGTTATGCGCCATAGCGATCATAAATATATTTTCCATCTTTATTTTGGTTTAGTTTCCCCGCCCAAACTATTGCTGCATGAAGCTGCCTACTACATATAATTCTTATTGAAGTTTATATGAAACATATATTAGTTTCTTAGGTAGTGGCTGACGTAATAGCTATTATTTATTGAGGGTTCTTGGTGAAATCCATTCCCCTCCATTTTGCATGATTCTTACTTCCTATCATTCACTCTTATTTATATTTATATTTTTTAATTTCATTTTTATCTTTAATTTTTGTATTGATTAAATTATATTTAGAATTTAATAATAATATTCTGATAGAATAAAATAATCAACAAATTTATCCTACCTAATAATTTATAATATTTATAATGAAATATCATTGTAAAACTAGTAGTATATTAATTATTTCATGTATATTTAATGAATTTGGAAATGTCAATGATGATGGTATATAAAAAAATATAAGGATGTTTCTGATTAGTGTCTTAAAAGCACTGGTTAAAGAATTAATAAATATTTAATAAAATTGTGTTAAAATTGTAAAAAAAAATCATGAAAAGTGCTTTGTTGCATCATTTTATTATCTTAAAATTATATAAAAAATAAGTCTTATTTTTTTTATGATTTGGTTTATATATTATTTCTTCTATTGTTTTTTTTTTCATGGAAAGTACTATTTTTTTATATATATAATATTATCATATGAAAACTTATACATAAAAATACACGTGTATTCATGAATAATTAGTAAATTGTTGAAACACGGGAAACTAAATCTGCTTGACTAATTTTGCAGGTGAGAGAAGCCCAGTATACAAGATTGTGTTCCACGAAAAGCATATTGACTGTGAATGGAAATTTTCCAGGACCAACTATCAGAGTCCACAGAGGAGAAACAATCTTTGTTAATGTTTACAACAAGGGCAATTCCAATATTACTTTACACTGGTATTCAGTTTTCAATTTAGCAATTTTGATGACCTATGGATGAAAATGAATCAAATGTCTTACAATTGTAACTTATTTATGGACAGGCATGGAGTGAAGCAACCAAGGAATCCTTGGACAGATGGTCCTGCATACATCACCCAGTGCCCCATTCAACCTGGAAGGAAATTCAGACAAAAGTTGATTTTTTCTGAAGAGGAAGGGACCATATGGTGGCATGCTCATAGTGACTGGATAAGAGCCACCGTCTATGGTGCTATCTATATCTATCCAAACAAGAATACTCCATACCCTTTTCCCAAATTTCATGCAGAGATTCCCATCACATTTGGTATGAAACAAAAAATCCTTTACAGATTTTATAGAAACATGGGAAAAAATGTAACACTTTATATATTCATTCATATGCAGGAGAATGGTGGAATAATGATGTGAACCAGGTCTTCACAGAATCTGTTCAAAGTGGAGCAGCTCCAAACGTATCTGATGCTCTCACTATAAATGGTCAACCTGGGGATCTCCTCCCTTGTTCAATGCCTGGTATCAAAATATTCCCTTTGCAGTAATTGAAATAACCATATACACTATGATTTATTATAATATAATCTTATTCATGGTTTCAACTAACTATTTCTTCTTTAATTTCAAATCATTTGTATCTTTGAAGTTAGGATCTAAACGCAACACTTTCAATTTTCAGAAACGTTCAAGTTAAATGTAGAGCAAAACAGGACTTATCTTCTCCGCGTAGTTAACGCGGCAATGAATCTCATTCTCTTCTTCTCAGTTTCCCAACACAACCTCACTGTTGTTGCTGCTGATGGTATGTACACCAAGCCATTGACAAGGGATTACATTTGCATATCACCGGGACAAACAATGGATGTTTTGTTGCATGCCAACCAAGAACCTAATCATTACTATCTGGCTGCAAGGGCATATTCAAGTGGGGTTGGAGTTGCCTTTGATAACACCACAACCACTGCTAGAGTAGAGTACAATGGGAATTACACTCCACCTTCCTCTCCTTCATTGCCTTACCTTCCCAACTTTAATGACACACAGGCAGCTTTTGACTTCATTACAAGCTTGAGAGGCTTACCTGAGAGTTACCCCCACCAGGTCCCAACAAACATCACAACTCAAATAGTGACCACTGTTTCTGTTAATACTTTGCCATGCCCCAATGGTAGAACCTGCCAGGGACCAAATGGAACCCTTTTCTCTGCCAGCATGAACAACATAAGTTTTGTAACCCCCAACATTGACATACTAAAAGCCTATTACAACCATATCAACGGGGTAATTCAAAACGGATTTCCCAGATTTCCACCGTTTATATTTAACTTCACCGCAGACTTTTTGCCTCTAACATTGAATTTACCAAAGCAAGGGACTAGGGTTAATGTGCTGAACTATGGTGCAACAGTTGAAATTGTTTTCCAAGGGACAAACATTGTTGGAGCGATAGACCATCCTATCCATCTCCATGGGTTCAGTTTCCATGTTGTTGGATATGGGTTGGGCAATTTTAACCAAAGCAAGGACCCCATGAATTTCAATCTCGTTGATCCTCCTTATGTCAATACAGTGATTGTGCCTATTAATGGCTGGACTGCCATTAGGTTCGTGGCTACCAACCCTGGTATGTGGCATGGAATACTAGCTTATATATATTTAATTGTTATTTTCCATTTTTCATTTTTTAAGTCGAAATTAAAACTTAATTTTCTTACATGAACTGCATGCACGTGGTTTCAATTACAGGAGTATGGTTTATGCACTGCCATCTAGAACGCCACCAAGCTTGGGGCATGGAAACAGTGTTTATTGTGAAGAATGGAAAGTATTCAAATGAAACATTGCCACCACCGCCGCCAGACATGCCCCCGTGTTGAAGAATATTCTGGTCTTTCTCTGTTTTGTGAACTTTGATACATCGACAACAATAAGTTACACATTTGTTTTATGTATTGCAATTTTGTAGAAAATGTTCTTCGCGTGCTTTGCTATTTGTCATAATGTACTTTGTATTTTTATTATTTTTGGTACTTTTATATATTGCGAGGCTTTTCTATCAACATCTGAGATTTATAGTATTAAACGCTCCTCTTTAATTAAGATTTTCTTTCGGCTATTACTTTGGTACGGTGCCGAGTCTTGGTTTGGTTATCGTCACATGACTGTCACTAAATACAAGTGGAAATTTATTGAAAGCAAGCTCAAACATGATCAAATCTCACCAAACAATTTGCATGACTATGGTAGAGAAACTCGAATAAAAATGTCGAAACTAAATGGGATGGGCAGTGAAAGGAAAAAGAAAAGAAAAGAAAATATAATTTCTTATAGTCTTTGAAACTGCTACGTATATGTTGCATGTCACCACTACATTTCTAAATTTGTACCAGTTTAAGGTAATCGAACCAAGATCATTTGCAAATATTTAGATCTTTCCGTGGTCAAAAGAGCGGGATGAAGGACTAGAAGTTCATTATGCCTCATTAGACAGGTATTTTCTTTTTCTTTAATAAAGATTAATCGATCAAATCGGTCATACTTTACATTGATAATATAGTAATTTAAAATAATATTTTTGAGACAAATGATAAAGAGTTAAAAGTGTAATTTATTTACTCTAAAATTTATAAACAACAATATAGGTTGCTTCTGATATGAAATATTAAAAAAGAATTGATCGATCTATAACCATATATAAAAGAGATATAAAAGGATTGATGTGCATATTTTTATATTTATTTTATTTTATAACTGATTATATAAACAACTATTTCTTATTTATTATCTTATTTTTTTTACTCCTCAATAATTATTATATTTTAACTTCTATTATCTTTTTTATTTATATTTTAATTTTTGAAAATCACGTAGAGGCACAAAGTGTCTCTTTGCTCCTTGTATCAATTAAGAAAATTACTCTCTCCATCTCATTTTATTTTATTTTTTAGTAAAAATAAATTGTCTAATTTTGGATCTTCTTTTATAATATCAATAAAGTATTAAATACTTTTTATTTTATATCTTTCACAATTTATTGTGAAGTAAAGAATAAAAAAAATGTATAAAGAAAAAAAATTTAATTAATATGAAATTAAGGTAAGGAGTATATTAGGAAATTGCATAACATTTTTTTTATAAAATTTAAAATATAATTATATTATTTAAATTTTGTATCAAAACTATTTAACATTTTAATTTTATTAGTCTCATTTAAAAAATATTTTTTTGTCATAAATATCATTCATTAAAATTTGATATAAAAATAAAAAATCCTTAAAAATAAATATTTTTAATAAACCCATATTAGGCATCCCATAGATACCAATATATTTTTTAAAGCCATAATTTGCGTATTACATTAACACGTATTGAATACTACTCACGAAGATTAGTAGATGATAGTACAACCAAACCACTACGTATCAAAATCCGTTAATGATCCAAGTTTTATTATTTATACATTATTTTTTATTTCTTTATCATACCATTCATTTTACCTCACATTTTTTTTCTTCTCTTCCCGTCTCTCTGATATAAAGAAAATATATAAATACAAATACTCTAACTATTAATTCATAACAAGAAAATATTATTTTTAAATAATTTAATTAAAATGCATTGATATTAACTCATCACATGTTATCATGTATGATAAGTTTGTTAACTTTTAAAATAATTATTTTAAATTATACCTAGAATTACACTACCATGATAAATTTATTAATTCTATTTGTAAAAATGCTACCTATATTTCTATTAGTAACATTTTATATTTATTAAATATTAATAAAAATATAAAAAATATTATTAATCATTTTGTGACATGATATACATACAACATTTACTAAAATATTATTAAACTAATATATAGCATTTTTTTTATATTTTTGCAACATTTTTTAAATGTTGTCAAAAGTGTTATATAGAATAGTATAATATTTAATTGATTGATAATATAAAAATATTTATACCATTTATGATAAATACCTAATCTATAATAAATATTTGATTTCTTGAACAAGATAAGTTTGTTTACCCAACAAATGTTTCGGCTCAATCCGACCGTATAATTTTCTATATATAAATTAGTATTCTAGTAGGTGCAAGGTACATTGTTCATTTTTATTTTATATAATTAAAATTTATAATATATTTTTTAATATAAATTATGTTATAATTAAAATTTATAATAAATAAATAGTTTTAAGCATATAATTTATAATTTATATTTATTTATAAACAGTTTATTTTATGATATAACATTATTTTTAACTATTTTTAATTTTTTTTAAAATTAAAATTTAATTTAAAAATAAAGATGAAAAGTGTGAAGAATTTTTTAAAAAAAATATATGAAAAAAACTCTTTAAAATATTTTAGTTAAAAAATATCTCTTAAAAAATTCTCGTTCAAGATAACTATTTTAATTTATATAATTATTTGGAATAAATTGTTTAGTAATAAGAAGGAAAAATGTAATGATGATACTATAAGTGTCTCAATCATGGTTAGTTAGGGATTCTACACATGATGATGAGTTAGTTTCAGAAAATTGTGCTACAACTTCTGGGATGGCTTGAAAGATGAAAAGAATAATATTCCTAAAGGAGAAATGCAAACTGAAAATGAGATATTTATTGAGGTGTTGCCAATGGAGATTCATCTTGTTCAAGTGAAAGATGTCTATGATTTCATACTTTAAAGTAGGAGATAAAAAATCCTTTACATCAAATAATAACTCTTTAAACTTTGAATATAACGTAGAAGAATCAAAGTGATGGAGAATAACATTCGAGAGTTGTTATGTCTTACCAAAAGTTATGAAGTAATTAGAGTACAACGAGTATTTAAAAGGACAATAATGAAGATTATGAAAAAGAAAAGTAAGGAATAAAAGTATGGTATTGTATCTCCGAAGAAGACGAAGAAGCAGCAGAAGAAAAAGAAGTATATATTATCAAGAAAGAAGTTGAAATATATGGAAACTTCAAATTATGTTGCAGATATTTTCATCAAACCCTTTAAATTTAAAATATTTTAAAGTTTGCAAATGTGAATTAAAGCACTTATATTTTACAATATCGTGTCTCTTCTATGAATGGGTGTCTTAGAATATATACTTATGTAAATGAAAACAAAACGAGTTTCTTAGGGTGTGAAGAGTGTTCTTTCTTTATTTATCTTCTTTATTTTCTATCTTTATTTATCTTTTTTATTTTCTATTGGAGAAGGTGTTATGATTGATAATGTTATTGTTATTGTTGTGGTCGACGTAATGCGTGTAGAGGAGGCGTTGTTGAACCAATTGGCGTGGCTTGGGGAGGATCGGAGCCAGGTTTGGAGATGGGGTCGGAGGAGGCAGCTAGCAAGGAGGTGTCAGTGAGAGGTTGGTTATGGTGTTGTTGTTGCTCTTTGAAATGGTGAAGTGAAAGATCTTGGGGATTGTGGTACGCCATATAAAATGAGAGTGACTCTGTGATGTATGACTTTGAACTTTCTTTCACTTTTGACTTGGATTTGTAATTTGGCGACGGTCATGTGAGGATTAACCAAACAAAGACGAGGCACCAAATTAAAGTAATATAAGAAAATCTTAACTAAAGAAACGTTTAATGCTATAAATCTAAGATGTTGATAGAAAAACGCCCCAATAAAAGTGTCAAAAATAATAAAAGAACTATTAAATGATGACAAATAGCAAAAGCACACCAGAGAACTTAATTCTTTCTCCAAAATTGCAATACATGCCTTATTGAAAGGCTAGCTAAAACAAATGTGTAACTTATTGTTTTCTTTGTAACGAAGTTCGCTAAACAGGGAAAGACCAGAACATTCTTCAACATGGAGGCATGTCTGACGGTGGCGGCGGCAATGTTTCATTTGAATACTTTCCATTCTTCACAATAAACACCGTCTCCATGCCCCAAGCTTGGTGGCGTTCTAGATGGCAGTGCATAAACCATACTCCTGTAATTGAAACCACGTGCATGCAGTTCATGTAAGAAAATCAAGTTTTAATTTTGACTTAGAAAATGAAAATGGAAACAAACAGTTAAATATACATAAGCTAGAATTCCATGCCACATACCAGGGTTTGTAGCCACGAACCTAATGGCAGCCCAGCCATTAATAGGCATAATCACTGTATTCAAATAAGGAGGATCAACGAGATTGAAATTCATGGGATCCTTGCTTTGGTTGAAATTGCCAAACCCATATCCAACAACATGGAAACCGAACCCATGGAGATGCATAGGATGGTCTATCCCTCCAACAACGTTTGTCCCTTGAAAAACAATTTCAACCGTTGCACCATAGTTCAGCACATTAACCCTAGTCCCTTGCTTCGGTATATTCAATGTTAGAGGCAAAAAGTCTCCTGTGAAGTTAAATATAAAGGGTGGAAATCTAGGAAATCCCGTTTTGAATACCCCATTGATATGGTAGTAATAGGCTTTTAGTATGTCAATATCGGGGGTTACAAAACTTATGTTGTTCATGCTGGCAGAGAAAATGGTTCCATTTGGTCCCTGGCAGGTTCTGCCATTGGGGCATGGCAAAGTGTTAACAGAAACAGTGGTCACTATTTGAGTTGTGATGTTTGTTGGGACCTGGTGGGGGTAACTCTCAGGTAAGCCTCTCAAGCTTGTAATGAAGTCAAAAGCTGCACGTGTGTCATTAAAGTCAGGAAGGTAAGGTAATGAAGGAGAGGAAGGTGGAGTATAGTTCCCATTGTACTCTACTCTAGCAGTGGTTGTGGTGTTGTCAAAGGCAACTCCAACCCCACTTGAATATGCCCTTGCAGCCAGATAGTAATGATTAGGTTCTTGGTTGGCATGCAACAACACATCCATTGTTTGTCCCGGGGATATGCAAATGTAATCCCTTGTCAATGGCTTGGTGTACATACCATCAGCAGCAACAACAGTGAGGTTGTGTTGGGAAACTGAGAAGAAGAGAATGAGATTCATTGCCGCGTTAACTACACGGAGCAGATAAGTCCTGCCTTGGTCTACATTTAACTTGAACGTTTCTGAATAAATGTTTGATAAAAGAAATAGTTAGTTGACACCATGAATTCATAAGATTATATTATAATAAATCATAGTATGGTTATGTCAATTATTGTGAAGGGAGATTTTGATGCCAGTCTACCTGGCATTGAACAAGGGAAGAGATCCCCGGGTTGACCATTTATGGTGAGAGCATCAGATATGTTTGGGGCTGCTCCACTTTGAATAGATTGTGTGAAGACCTCGTTGATATCATTCCTCCACCATTCTCCTGCGAGTGAATTAATAAATAAAATGTTACATTTTTTCCCACGTTTCTATAAAATCTGTAGAGGGTTTATTTTTTTAATACCAAATATGATGGGAATCTCTGCATCAGGTATGGGAAAAGGGTAGGTAGTATTCTTGGTTGGATAGACATAGATAGCACCATGGATAGTGGCTCTTTCCCAGTTACTGTGAGCATGCCACCATATGGTCCCTACCTCTGTAGAAAAAATCAATTTTTGTCTAAATTTCCTTCCAGGTTGGATGGGGCACTGAGTGATGTATGAAGGACCATCTGTCCATGGATTCCTTGGCTGCTTCACTCCATGCCTGTCCATAAATCAGTTATACTTAATTAGGTATTTTGGTTAAATTTCATCCATTGTGATGTATTTTCCATAGGTCATCTAAATTGCTAAGGTTGAAAACTCAATACCAGTGTAAAGTAATATTGAAATTGCCCTTGTTGTAGACATTAACAAAGATTGTCTCTCCTCTGTGGACTCTGATAGTTGGTCCTGGAAAATTTCCATTCACAGTCAATATGCTTTTTGTAGAACACAGTCTTGTATATTGAGCTTCTCTCACCTGCAAGATTAATCAAACTGATTAAAGTTCCCGTGCTTTAGCAATTTACTAATTATTTAATAAAATTTATATATCAACATATGTGTACTTTTATGTATAAATTTTACATATGATGATTTTCTAGAAAAACAATGATACTTTTCATGAAAATATTTATCCATGAAAAAAGATCATAAAAAAGAGAACATTGCTATAATTTTTTTTACATTATTAATTAATAAAAATTAATAAATTTATCATATGTAACCATTTGTAATTAAATAATAATATAAAAATAACTTATTATTATTATTATTAGTGGGTTGCCAAAATCATTACATATATTTTTGATGAAATGACTGAAATAGCACCAATCTAATGAATATAATTTAATAAAAAAAAGGTAAAATGATTTAAAAAAAAAAACAAATAGAAATAAGAAGTGAATGATAGGGAAGGAAGAATCATGCAAAATTGAAGGAAATGGGTTTCACCGAGAACCCTCAATAAATTATAGCTATTACTATTATTATATACTCTTACGTCAGCCACAACCTAAGATACTACTGTGTCTGTCGTATATATAAACTTCAAGAAGAATTATGTAATAGGCAGCTTCATGCAGAAATAGTTTGGGGAAACTAAAAATAGAAAGATGAAATATATTTATGAACGCTGTGACCCATAACATTTCACCACTTTCTGCAACAGTATTGGGAATTCAAAGGATGTGATTGGACTCACAACAAAACTGTAATGTCTACGTGTTTGGGAACTAAGACTGATCAAGGAAAAACAACACAGAATTTGGAGGAACAGTTTCTTGCCAAACGACATTTTCATGAAATAAAATGTTATCAACTCCTAATAAAATGCTACTTATATAAGGAAATTTTTATGTAGGAGGGTTTTCATATCTTCGGAAAATAGATTTAAATAGAGATAGATTTTGAGGTGCATTAATTAGTTATAGTCTGCAAATATTGGTGCGGCTTCACTGTCGTATGTATATCAAGTCAATATGTCAAGCTAGCCATTTAGTTCGCTTCAACGAAAATTGTAAAAGAAACTTAAGAGGGATTCATCAAGCAATTTGAGCCCAAGGTAGCGTGTTAATTAGAAATTGCCTCATTTAGTGAGTTTGTTATCAATATGAAAACACTGCAAGAACAGTTTTACTTAAAGCCATAATGAAT